>CM053597.1:59666051-59701904 GCA_028646575.1 Pseudocheirus occidentalis
GGAGTTCGCAGGCCAGGGGCTCTGAAGCAACCTGGTGGGGGCCGCTGCCAGTACCAGCAGTTCCCTTCCCCCCTGCTTCCTTGCCCCAGGGGCAGATTGGCCAAACTGCTTTACCACCCCCAAATTAATCTTCAAAGTTTCACTTTCACTAACCATCTCTGAACATGATTTGAAGCTCCCCTAAGGCAGGTGCTTTAGATTTTCTTTGAAGTAGACTCAAGCTGCGGCTTGGGAGGCTCTGCTCCTCGTGGTGGCCCTGGAGCTTTGCCTGGTTGTGGCTGCAGTTTTAGGCTGGGCCGATTTCTGTACCATTGCAGGCTGCCTCTCTCCCATCCCGTTCCTCACACCTCGGCAGATGTGGAAGTGCTGGAGGCTGTAGAACCTCTGCCGACTGGCTGGGGCGGCTGGCTCCTTCCCTCCGCCCTGGGTCTGGCTGTGGTCTCAGCTTCAGACTGTTCCAGCCTACTCTGCTCCCAGCTGCTGGGATGAGCCCCTGCTGCTGAGCTGCCTTCAGGGAAAGATGCGTTCTCTGTATTTTTGTGAGTCTGAGATTCCTAGACTTTGTCTTGGCTCATAATTTCATGGGTGTGTAAGGTGGCGGTGTGGAAGCTGCGGTACCTTGCTGCTTCTACGCTGCCATCTTGGCTCCCGGCCCTGAATTTGGTTGTTCTTGCTCAGTGTAAAAAGATTTGATGGTCCTAGCCTTTAAAGTTTCCTTCTTCACCATTGCGGGCACCTTTCTTATGGATTTTTAGAGTGGATACCTGCTTCTGGGGTGCCAAAGTATTGACCTTCTCAGGCTTGGAGATAGGGGTTTGGTTGGTAATGTCTGAAGTAGACTGAGGCCAAGGCCAGGACTCTCAATGATTACCCAGAGGCTTACAGAGTGACTTATGGGGGTGGTGTAGTCTGGCTCCTTCAGGTTTCTACCTCTGTGTCTCTGGGCTATAGCTGAGGCAGGCTCAGTAGCTGGAGGCCAGAGGCAGGGCTGCCATTTGCTGATTTGCCAGGTGTTGCTAAAGCACACCTGGACTTTTGTTGTTAGGGCTTTCTGGCTCCAACCTCCTGGGCTTAGACTCTATGTTGTCTCCCTTCTCCTTTCCTCAGTGACACCCAAACCTTTGGCTATTTCCACTAATTCAAGATTTTACTCTGGGTGGGGAATTTAACTCTGGACTTTTCTGGGTCAGGGAGGGCGAATCAGAGCAACTAAATTTCATTCCTCCATCTTGGCTTCTGGAAGTCGGGTATAAAATTTTAAATTTCCAGGTTGCCCCAGGAAAACCTTCTGAACCTGTTGTGGACCCCAAGGTTTTTCCTACCTGGTTTTATTGTCCTCTGTCCTGTGGTGAGACGGTTGCAATCCCCTCTGGCTGGGTGAGTCTGCTGGCTGGCTGGGGCTTCTTCTCAGTCTGCTGTACTCTGTTCTCAGCTCCATGCCGTTGTGGCTCCTGTGTGCTCTGTGTTCTCCTTGCCCAGACCTGAGTAGGCACTTTCATGGGCTGGGAATCTGCTATGCTCTGTCTCCCAATGGGTTCTATCACTCATATCCATTCAAATTCACTTTTTAGCCTTTAGCGACAGAATTGTTGGAAGACGTTGGAAAAGCTACTGATTTCTTTCTGCCATCTTAGCTCCACTCTCTGGGTTTGCAAAGCTAGGGGGCTCAATACTTGCCCAGAGTCTCCCCTGGCCAAACCACACACCTCTTCCCAAAATGAGCCCCAAAGCAAAACCTCATATCAAGGTATATCGAAAATATTTTATAAAATCATGCACATCCCTCCTTTGGTGTACCATTGTGCCTGAATTATCATATTCTGCTACTTGAAACTAGCCATCCAAGATTATTCACAAATGTATTATTCCTTGTGGCTTGGCATAGTATTTCTTAAGAATTTTTTCGTAGTTTAAGAAACATCCTTAAGAAAGCTGACTGACTTGATTTTATTTCACTGATCGAAACTATTGGGATTGCTCCTTAGCTAATCTACATGTCAAAAGACAAGCAACATAAGACAGAGCATAAAGAATTGAATACAAATTTGAGAAACTGACACTTGGTATCACATGAATAATAATGAATTTCTGTTTAAATGGTTACCATGGTATGTGAGAGAATAGGACACCACCACTGAGGAAATATAAGCAGATTATGGACATTTCTTCTCTAGATAAAAAAAAAATGGCATGACAAAAGAAGTAAGACTGTTGTGTGACAAATAAGACTAGAGCAGAAGATCACCAGGTGATTCAGAATTATTATATGGTCAAGAGCACCACAAAGATATAAAAGAAAGGATGGATAGAGAGAAAAAGAAAAGTTATTTGTATCAAGAGCTTCTTTTCCTTTTAATATCAAATTGCATAACTGAAAATTTGGCCTGAATTAAGGGCTAATCAATTAGCCCACCTTGAGTCTAAATACACAGAAAGAAAACAGACAATTCCTTCTACATTTTCTTTTTTGCTCCAAACAAAGTCTAACAACAGTACATATTATGTACAATAGATCAACATCTGGGAGTTTTAAAGATGGCTACAAACATAAAGTGGGTGAATTGGCCTAAGGAGGCAAAGTCATTGAATCTGGGGACTTGAACCATTAGGGACTAAAGCAAGTAGGGGGAATATCTCAGAGGAGGTCCTATACATATACATGTTCAAGGCAGAAGAATTGGAAACAAAGTATTGAGGTAGAGGGACATGAAGGTTACATGAACTATTCAAAAATATGTTCATAATTCAGGAACTTCAATGATTTTCATATTGTCTAGATTTCCACCATTAGAGAACCTTTCCTTTGAAATCTTTTTCCTTGCTGAAAAAATGTATTATTGAAAAGAGTAAAAAGTAAGCCAACTTTCTCTAGAATGCTTTACCTGCATTTGATTGTTCTATTACTGACGAGAAGGACCTGGGGCATACAACAAATGAGAGCACTGGGTGATGGGGAATGTTCTCAAAGATTTAAGGAGGCTAAAGAGAAGAGGCAAGTTTGGGTCAAAATCATGGGAGGGAGAGAGGGAGGAAGAAAGCAAGGGACAGAGAGAAAGGCAGATGGAAAGAGAGACAGACAAAGAGACAGAGAGAGACAGAGACAGACACACAAAGAAAGAGTGAAAGACAGATACAAAGAAACTGTCTCCATGCTTTTCTTGGTCCCATATGAATTGGCCTCATGTGAGGATCTTATAACAAGGGATGTAACGAGTTGCCTAGTGAAATCAGCCTCTGTTTCACACTGAACAAACAGAAATCAGACCCCTTTGCTTTGCCTCTAATTGTTACTAGCCCCAGACTATCATGTAGTTACCTGCAAGCACTCTCTACCAATATTAAAGGAGGAAAATGATGAAACTATTTTACCCAACACAGCAAAAGCACATTTCATTGTTATAATAAAGATTTCCCAATATTTTTTTTCCATGTAGAAGGTCTCAGCAATTCAACCTTTTACTGTGGAAGACCCGGAGCTATAAACTGACCTCTGTCAAAGTCATGGCAAGATGAGACTACTTCAGGTTATTTTTCATAGTTTATACTTATGTTTTATTAATAGGGCTTGGTTTTATGTCTCTAAACTAATGCTATATTTTCTTCCACTTGGGCCCAGAGGCTGTTTGGAAAAAGAACATGATTTTCATTATCAAATAAACAAATAAATAAGCATCATCCTTAGGTCAGGGTTTCCTCTCTGGAAAACTAAATTTGAAGAGTTGATCTGCATCCACAGCTAAATTTTGTATCTTACTAAAAAGATGCCTCCAAAAGTGACCACAGAAAGTAAGAGAATAAAAAATAAACAGTATAAAGATGGGAGGCTCGAGGCATAAGGTTTTTTTTAAGCCTAGCAGCCTGATTGTGTTTGTTTAGTGCCAGTATTATTTATTATCAAAATAACTGAGTATTTTTGCAGCCAAACTAGTTGTCTAAACTCAAAATCACTGGTTTTGTTTTCCTGGGTAAATAAGCAGCAACTTTCCAAAATGCTTCAAATCAATGTATTGGAATAAACTTGGTGTGTTAGTAGGCTAGTACATGTACTTTTACACCTGGCTCTCCAAGGGAAAAAAATGAAACCCTTTCAAATTTGATCTGAATTATTAACACTTCCTCCCTTATATTTCTTCTTCATGTTCTTAAGTCTAGACAATGGACATAGCAACAAACTGAGTCCTGACTGACAGCATTGAGAATTTGAAGACAAGAACTTGAGACAACTAGGTGAGTTGACTCCAACATACCACTGACTTGGTGGAATTATGTCTTGGTGGGCAGTAAGTCTTCTTACCTATACAACTTTCTTCCATATAATCTGTATATACTATTCTCCTCATTCTCTTCCTGCCCTCACCCTTCAGTTCCAGCCTACAATCCCATATTTCTTCTCCTTTGAAATACAAGTCCTCAGTCTCACAATTCTGTGCCTAAATTTCTTTGGTAATGATCAGAGAAAAAGATTTAATGTAACAACAAAATGAAAATAAGGGCACTGATTATTAGCTCTAGACATAAACTAGACCTCAAAGGTCATTTAGTCTAACTTCATTAATTTGAAGAGGAGGAAACTGAAACCCAGAAAGAATGTGTTTTACCTATATTCACATATATAAGAGTCAGAGGCAGATTTTGAACTCAGATCCTTTAACTTCAGAGTCAGTGCACCCTTCTTCCAATGAGGAAATTAAGAAACTAAATAACATTATTTGGCTTCAAAAAAATGGAAAAAGCTGTGTCAAAGATCTAATTCTGTGGAACTTAATTTCATAGAATTCAGGGTCTTTACATAAGAATTTACAGGTGAAGGACTTCTAAGGTTCTTTAATCCAAATCTGCATCAAAGCAATACCATACTTTTAGAGAATGATGCTACATCATTTCAAATATCATTCCAGTTCCATAAGTTGGTACTTTAAGAGTACTTTTGACTTTTTTTATAAATTGATTTAAATTGACAATTTTATAAATTGATTTAAATCAATAAACTGATATAAACGACCACAAATATATAAACAGAAAAAAATGAAAACTGAATGATGTATATAATAGCCTCAAAGAACAAATGAGAACTATGGCTTAGAAACAGTGAATATGCTCTCATATTCAATTGAGGTTAAGAAAGAACTGTTTTGTTTTTTTCTCTTTTGTTCTTTTTTCACAGGGAAACACTCAATATTTAGAAAAGCACATCAATAAATAAAGATTGTGTTTATAAACTACTTCTCTTGAAACTCAGATACCTGCATATGTAACTTTTCTGGAAAGAAAGACTTAGAATAATGAATAGAGAACTGATCTCAGAACCAAGAAGATCTCAATTTAAGTCCCATCTCTAACAGACCCTGAATCTTACCTTGCACAAGTAATTTAAGCTCCCCATGCCTTAAAGGGCACCATAGACCTGGACCTAGAGCCAGGAAGGCCTGAATCTGAGCCTGGCCTCAGACACTTCAGCTATGTGAGCATGAGCCAAGTCACTTACCTCTGTTTGTCTGTTTTCTTACCTGTAAAATGGGAAAGCACCTACCTTCCAGGGTTATAATCAGGATGAAAGAAGATAATAATGGAAAAGAACCTTAGCATATTCCCTGGCATATAGTAAGTGCTTTATAAACACCAGCTATTAGTATTAACTAAGAATAAATGGTTTAGGAAATGGACTGTTCTGCATTAGTAGGATGAAGTCAGGAGCTCTATGTATCAGAAAATTATCAGAAGATAGATAGAAAGACAGACAGATGGGCAGGTGGGCAGGCAGGCAGGTAGGCAGACAGACAGACAGACAGGTGGGCCGGCAGATGGATAGATAGATAGATGGATGTATAGATAGATAGATAGACAGACAGACAGACAGAAAGACAGGCAGACAGACAGAGAGGTAGACAGGCAGGCAGATGTGAATACAGATACAATGCTCTATGGTAATATGCATATGTATGTGTGTATATGTGTGCATTAACATAGTGCATATCTCTGTATGTATATGTAAACATATGCGACTCATATAGCATATGTCTCTGTAATTGGACATGTATATGTATATATACATGATTGTATTTTTGTTGTTGTTGTTCCGTCATGCCTAACTCTTAGTGAATCCATACGGGGTTTTCTCAGAATGCTTTGTTGTTACCTTCTCCAGGTAATATTACAAATAAGGAAACTAAGGCAAAGAGGGTTAAGTGATTTTCCAGGGTCACACAGCTATTAAACTTCTGAGGTCAGAGTTTACCTCAGATCTTCCTAACTCTAGGCTGGGGCACACTCTATCCAGGGCGTGTGCACATGAATATGCGTGTATTTACACACACACATATACATGTTTAAGAATGGGAGTATATAATAATGAACAACTTGAGCAAAGTTGCAGGATATAAAATAAACCCCCACAAATCATCAGGAATTCTATGTATCACCAACAAAGTCCAGCAGCAAGAGATATAAAGAGAAATTCCTTTGAAAATTACTGTAAACAATATAAAATATCTCAGAGTATACTTACCAAGACAAACTTTATGAACATAACTATAAAACATTTTTCATAGAAATAAAGTCAGATCTAAACAACTGGAAAATAAATATAAATTGTTCCTGGGTAGGCTTAGCTAACATAATAGGAATGATAATCCAACCTAAAATATTTTATTTACTGTGTCATGTCAATCAAACTAACAAAAATATTTTATAGAGTTAGAAAAATAACAAAACTCATCTGGAAGAACAAAATGTCAAGAATATCAAAGGAATTAATAAAAATGCAAAAGAAGGTCACCTAATTATACTAGATCTAAAACTATATTTTAAAGCAGCAATCATCAAAAACTACTTGGTATTAGCTAAGAAATACAGTGGTGGATACTCTACCCTGATCTCTGGCTTCACTGGTTCATTTCTGAGGCATGTCCTCCCTAAGCTTCCAACCATGGCTTCTGCTGGCCTTTAGATCCTGGGCATCATCCTTGCAGTACTGGGTTGGATATCAGGTCTAGTGTCCTGTGCCATGCCCAGGTGGACGATCGCAACTTTCATTGGCAATAACATCATAGGGGCCTAGGTGGTGTGGAAAGGCCTCTGGATGGCTTGTGTGGTCCAGAGCACGGGCCAGATATGATGTAAGGTATATGATTCCATGCTGGCTCTGCCTCATGATGTCCAAGCAGCTAGGGCCCTCATGGTCATCACTCTGCTTTTCACCCTGGTGGACTACCTTGCTATAGAAGATGAGGAACCAAAAGCTCAGCTAGTACTGACTTCAGGGGTCATTTTCCTCATCTTGGCAGTCCTCATCCTGATCCCTGTGTGCTAGACTGCCCACTAAATCATTAGGAATTTCTATGACCCCCTGGTGGCTGATGCTCAGAAAAGAGAGTTGAGGCATAGCCTCTACATGGGCTGGGTATCTGCAAGCCTTTTTATACTAGGTGGGTCATTACTGTACTGCACTTACCATTCTGGCAGCTCATGGGGCACAAGCCATTAAGTGGCCCAATACTCTGCTTCTGCCCCTCCCCCGGGAGGCTCCTGAGGTCCTTCTGAATAACCAACCAACAATTATGCGTGAGTCCAGAAAGGGGGGAGAGAGGCAACAAATGACTCCCTAAGGTAAAGGAGGTCCTCTTTCCCCTCCTTCCCTCTCAAGATGAAGATATAGGTGACCCCTGTCAGTCTTGAGAGTTTTAGTTTTTTTGTTGTTGTTGTTTTGTTGGATGACTGAGCCAAGAAGATGACTCCACATCCCTTCCTGGTCTTTTACTGCTGCTACTGATGCGAGTCTTCCAGACATCCTTGGATAAGGAGCTAAAGAGATGCTGGCCAAGAGCTCCAGCACCTTTTCTTGGAAACCACAGACTTATGCTATTTCTCTAGAAATTCTAGAACCATCTTTGGTTGTGGAACTGAATTCTAACCCTGTCAAGTGCAAATTTAATGTGCTCTGTCCTTTCCATCCCCAACCCCCAGGAAAACAGGACCACCAAAATTCTACTACCCTTTCTGGGTTTCCATGGGAACTGAGTTAACTGCCACGATTCTTCTGGGCTCCCAGAAGGCAGGAATTGATCTCCCTGCTGGCTCTTGTATTCTGCTTTTAACTTACTCTTCCTTAATCCAGAATCCAACAAACTCCTCTCCCTACTCTCCTACCATGCTGCAGCCTTCCCTCCTTGTCTATTTTTGTGGAGTTTACATGGTTGGTGATTTTTAGGGAATAAAATGTGTCTTGCTAAAAAAATAAAATTTAATTAAATATTATTTAAAAATACAGTGCTGGATCAGTGGAATAGATTAGGTATACAACACACAGTAGGCAATGATTATAGTAATCTATTGATGAATAAACCCAGAAACTCCAACTTCTTTGACAAAAACTGCTGGGAAAACTGGAAAATAGTATGACAAAACTAGCCATAGACCCACATCTCACACTGTATACCAAGATAAGATCAAAATGGGTACATGATTTAGATATAAAGGCTGATGCCATAAGCAAATTAGGACAGCAAGGAATAGTTGATTTGTCAGATCTATTGAGAAGGGAAGAATTTATGACCAAACAAGAGACAAGAACATTATGAAATACAAAACGGATCATTTTGATTACATTAAATTAAAAAATTATGCACAAACAAAACCAATGAAATCAAAATTAGAAGGAAAGCACAAAGCTGTGTCAAATTTTTTATATGCAGTGTTTCTGGTAAAGATCTCATTTCTCAAATATATAGAGAACTGAGTCAAATTTACAAATTTTCAATTCATTCCCCAATTGACAAAAGGATATGAAAAAAAATAGTTTGCAGGTGAAGAAATTAAAGCTATCCAAAGTCATGAAAAAAATGCTCTAAATCACTAATGATTAGGGAAATGCAAATTAAAACAATTCTGTAGTACTACCTCACACGTATTAGATTGGTTAACATGACAAAACAGGAAAAGGAAAAATGCTGGGGAAGACATGGGAAAATTGGAACACTAAATGCATTATTGATGGATTTGTGAATTTATCCAACCACTCTGGAAAACAATTAACTGTGCAAACCCGTTGATCCACTAATATCACTGCTAGGTCTGTATCCTAAAGGGATCACAAAAAAGAGAAAATGAGTTACATATACAAAAATATTTATAGCAGTTCTTTTTGTGGTAGCAAAGAATTAGAAACTGAGGGACTGTTCATCAATTGTGGAATGGTTGAACAAGTTGTGGTACATGAATATAATGGAAAATTATTTTGCTATAAGAAATGATGAGCAGGCTAATTTCACAAAACCTAGAACGACTGGCATGAACTGATGCTGAGTGAAATAAATAGAACCAGGAGAATATTGTACACAGTTACAGCAACACCGTGGGATGATCATCTGTGACTGACTTAGCTATTCTCAGCAGTCCAGTGACCTAAGATAACACCACAAAATTCATAATGGAAAATGCTATCCACATCCAGAAAAAGAACTATGGAATCTAAATGCAGATTAAAACATATAATTGTCTTTTTTTTGTGGCATTTCCCCTTTGTTCTGTTTCTTCTTTCACAACATGACTAATGAGAAAATATGTTTACAGGATCGCACATGCATAGCTTATATCAGATTACTTGCTATCCTGGGGGGGGGCGTAGAAATGTGGCAGGGAGCAAAAATTTGAAACTCAAAATCTTATAAGAAATGAATGTTGAAAACTATCTTTACATGTAACTGGAAAATACTATTTACAAAAAAAAGAATATGACTATATAAAAGTTCATTTGAATATTTAAAAAAACTCAACTTAAGCAAAGTAGGTAAGAAGAGAAATTCAAATTTCAGATGTATTTTGGTTTGTCACTTTAAGAAATGTTTCACTGTTTACATAAATTCAGAAATCTCTATCACTCTACTAAGTCTTTAACCACCACTAATCTCCCCAAAATGAAACCTGCTTGTAACATGAATATGTTATAAACCTAGGCAGAATTATGGAAAAGGATGTAAAATCCTTTTTAAGGAGCTAAGGCTGTGTAAGTAATTGCACTCTGGAGAAAATGACTCTTCAGAAAACCATACAGAATTATACATTAGGTGACTTTTGAAATTTGAAATTAAAGCTATAGATAACTCCATGGCTTTTTTTCCTGTAATAATATCAATAACTGAAGAAATGATTCAACAACACTTTATACATTATCATGTAACACCAGAAGTGAACACTGGAAGTGGACCTTTGACCTTGGGAATGTGGATTGCAGCTTGGACATCTCACTTTCTTTTGTATTCATGACTGAATATGCTAAAGATGTTAATGCTCAGGTGTAGAAAGGACTGTATCAATAATGCAGCATTTACAGTAACTATAACTATGCTGATATGGTTATTAATCACAAAATGTAACAGGCTCTCTACATCGGAAATATAATTAGAACATTTATTCAAATACTAGAAAACTGAGTCACAAAACCAGAAAGACAAAGCCATCTCATTAGTTATGAAATTGACACATGTAGTTAATGTAGTAAACACCCACATTCTCAAGCCTACAAGACAGGACAGCATACCTGAGTCAAAGGGCCTTCTCTCCTCACTCACAGCAATAGCTCAGCATCCAGGGAGCTTACTCCCAGCAGCTCTGCACTCCCCCCCCCCCTCAAAGTTCTGTCCTTGGCAGTCCTCAGCAGGAGTCCTTAGCAGAGATAGAGTCTAGCTGGCTCAAAAAAAAAGGAGTTCTCTCAGCAACCATAGCCACTGCCACTGCTTCCAGTCACCACCACAGGGAGTCTAGCTTGGCCCAGCTTCCTCTTGACCTACCCCTTCCTGCTATGTCAGCAAGTTCAAGGGGAATGGAAGATCTTCAAATTCCATAACCATTACAAGGCCTTAAAGAGACCATCAGACTTTTCCACTATGAATACCCACATTGACTGCTTTCTTGCTCCCTGTTTGACATGCAATGAGTATTCTATATTAATGTGCCCGCATGTATGTGTGTGTGCATATCTATAAGTATATGTATGCATGTGTGTATTTTTTGTGTCATTCAAATTCATTGCTTCAGTTCAAAGTCTTATCTTTCAGAGGATATCTCAGTTCAAAACAAATTCTACTATTCATTTGATCCCTAATCATTTAGATCTCAGCTGTTTACTACACTTAACCTTTTGTTTTTGTTGTTCTTAACCTTGTCTCCTTTACAAAAGCATATGCACATATATGGAGTAAACCTTGGCTTCCTTTGGCATAGAGAACTCCCAGCTGAGGAAAATCCCTCAACCAATACACGTACAACTTTCAGGCAAAACTTTCAATTTTAGTGAATTGCCTAGACATTGAAAGGTTGGGTAACTTGCCCAGAAACATACAAATCAAATTTCTAAGAGGCTGAATTCAGGCCTGGGTTTTCTTGACTACCTCAACAAGCACTATACTCCTTGTGGTTTGCATGTGTAACGTCTAATTTCTATACTTTTCTATTTCCCTTCCTCTTTTTATTCTCACCTTTCACTCCTTCCCTTTATTCTTTTTCTTTCCTCCCACTTTTGTCTCTTCTCCCCATCCCAAACACAAATAGATGGAGATGGCAGAGAAATGAGAGTTCTTCTAATCTAAGGATTCTTAATTTTTATTTCACTTGTAACCCTCTGGTGTTGTATGCCCTGAGGGTATGCAAAGTTCACATGTTTTATGTTCAGAACCAGGGCTGCAGTGATTACATATGCAACACACCTTGGATTAATTATGTGTTTGATTTTTAATTAATTTTGGGTCATTGCAAATTTAGAAAATTTTTACTGTTGTTAAATTATTCAATAGCTCATGGGGTCATGACCAACAGTTTAAGAAGCTCTGCTCTTGTCTAAATATCTCCTTTTATACTTACACAAACTCCTCACATAGAAAATCTGTCCGGAAAATAGGACAATAGTTAAAGGATTATTTAATATTATATTATATAGGCTTATATTGAGTCAGTCATTTCAGAATGAGAAATTACTCTAAGTAGGGATTATATATCTTTCTATATGTTAAAGGGTTATACTAAAAATATCATAAATAGCATAAGATATTAAATTAATCAGGAAACTAGACTGGGACCAAGCCAAGGAAGGAAGGACAGTGACATGGAAAGGCTTGCTCTACATCTACTTTCTTTGAAATCGTTATTATTTGTGTGTGTGTGTGTGTGTGTGTGTGTGTCTGTGTGTCTGTGTAGTCTAGTTTTAGAGACTGGCTGTGTTTGGGGATGGGGAAAGGTAAAGAGAATAATTAAATGGTAAAAAGCAAATAGTTTCTGGTGTTCGCTTAGGTAACTTAGTGCAACCCTTCAAGGCCTTATTCAGGTTTCTAAGTGGCTCTTGAAGACATTTCAGACCCTGCTTGCTGATGGATGCCCACTCTCACTATATTGTTCTTTCATCACATTGGGTGTAACCCACAAGTGACACAGCATTGAGCTTAATGATATAGAGTTCTAAAAACATGGTATGTTTATACTTATAAACATGTCCAAACATTCTTCACTAAATGGATTCCAACCAGTTACTGTATTCATTCTCATTCTCATTCTCTCTCTCTCTCTCTCTCTCTCTGTCTGACTCTGTATCTCTCTCCCTCCCTCTTCCTCTTTTCCCTTCTATCTCCCTTTCCCCACTACCATCTACAACTCACCAGTTTATTGCATTCAACATGGTCTAATTCTTTGTGTATTTCAACATAGTCATAACCCTTAAATCTAGGTACCATCCATCTAACAGATAAAAACCAAGAAAAGCAAGAGAAAGGACAGTACAAGAATCTCAAAGATTATGTGATGACAAGAGCCAAATTAAATATTTACAGTACTCTGCAAAGTTTAGTATTAGTTATTCTGTGCTAAGCACTGAATGAGGTCAATAATGAGTTGTGAGGAAGCAGAGAAGCCCCAAAGCATGGATTGCGGGTTCTAAGTTCCTTCTTTTTTCCCCTTCATTTCCCCGCCATGGACAGATTCTCTGGTGATGACCTTGATCTCAGTCATGGTATAGTAGAACCAAGGTGTGGACTAAGAAGTGAAAGATTTAACTGTGGTCTCAGCTCAGTCATTGTCTTGCTCTGTGAACTTAGGCAAGTAATTTACGTACTCTGATTCCCAGGTTCCACATCTATGAAATTGGTCTAGTAGTTTCTGTTCTACTTACTTCAAAATATAATTGTAAATTCAGATTTCAAAAATTCCCTAGAAAATGTAACCATTCTTAACATCATACAGAGTCTGAAAGATTGTTGGATATGGAAAGAAAACAGCAGGAGTTGGAGTCCAGTTAAATCATTTCCCAGCTGTATCATTTTGGGTCAGTCACCCTAAACTCTCTGAGTTATCTTTGATAAAATGATAACATGAGGATGATTGCGCTAAATAAATACAATTTTTCAAATATGTAATACTTTAAAATTTACAAGATACTTTTCCTGACAAATACAATGCCAAGTATATGGTTCACATATTGAACCTACTCCACAAATGACAACACTAAAATCAGAAAAGAGGTTGAATGATGGACCTGATATCACCCAGTAATATGGTTTTCAAGCTATGATTTTGACTCAGATGAGAAAGAAAAGGGAGGGGACCGATTAAATTCATTATTCATTTAAACAAATTCAGATCTTATATAGTTAAACCCCTCACTTTAATGAGGAGTAATGTGAGGTTCAAAGAAATCAAACTGTTTAGTCTAAAGTCACACAACTAGTTAGTGACAGACCTGGATATAACTAGTACTCAGGTGTCTTCAATCCCAGATGAGCTCCATAACTCCAAGCCTCTCCCTCTCCTCCTACTCTCGATTTTTAAGCAAAAAGAAAAGAAATTATACTTAAAAACTATGAAGACATAATATATTAAACAGCCTGGTAGAATAGAAAGAACATGGTTTTAAAATCACAGGGCATCTGGGTTCAATCTGGCTTTTAATATTTTCCACTTGTGTGACCTTGGACAGGTCACTTATCTTCCTAGTGCATGAGTTTCTTTATCTGTTAGATAAAGATTTTGGATTACAGGGTCCTTCCAGTTTTAGATGTATGATTCCAGGTATTTGATTTACAATCTTTGTCTTGATACAAACTCTATAACTATTTTTAGAGAAGGTAACATTCCTCTTACACTTTTAATATTTCTTTGAAAATTATAAACATACTAATATTCTAGTCAGATGTAAAATGTTAATTATTTTAGTATAGAGTTTGAAACTCTCAGTACTTGTAATCCCTTTATCATTTTACAATTTTGCAAACCAGATTCATCTGTTCTTTATATTGATTCCTGGGAGTAAGCTATCAGGAAAAGAATATTCAATAGGAAGTTCGGAGCTCAGAAAGGTGATTGATAAATTATTCTGGTTATTCTTTTCTGTGCCTATAAGAAGTGACTGATGTGACATTTTGTCTCTGAAATGAGCACCATCACCCTTCCCTATTGCAGATGCTCTGGAATTTCTGTCTGGCTTTCCTTGGAGCTTCCCTTCACGGTATCCATGTATTAACGTTTCCTCAACTCTGTAGTGAAAGATCAGTGTATAGAATTCTAGATTAGAAGACAACTGGAACTAAATAATATAATACACATTCCCATATCTATGCCAATCCATAGCAAAATGGATTTCCCACAATGCAACATGTGCCTAACACAGGAAGGGGAGGGAAGAGAAAATTCTATTCCTTCACATATAAATGGACACTGGCACCTCAGGCCATTCTTAGAACTGTTAATTAGGAGAGATATGATGTATATCAATTGGCATTAAATTTTTGAATGTGCTAGAGCTGATGACACAATCCATACAAAATATTTTAGGAAGATTTGAGTAAGAGAAAACCCTCTTTCAGTAGAAAGCGATCAGAGAAGTGTTTCTTAGTTGATGTATCATCTCACCTAATAATTAAAGAGAGACAAAAAAATGACAATAATAACAAGCCAAGGTGAGGAAGGAATGCTTTATAGGTCTGGAAAATACCCTGTGTAAATGCACAGAAGCCAGAGAATACAAGAAAAATCTGGGGAATATCTGCTTTGACTAAAATGAAAAAGTGAAGTGATATTAAATATGGATCAAAAAGTAGGCTGGAAGCTATTTATGGGGGCCCTTAAATTACAGGCAAAGGAGTTTAGATCTTATACTAAAGGAAATGAGTCACTGAAACTTTTTGAAGAATAAAGCAACATGGCCAGACTGCATTAATATGATTGTTTCTGAAGATTTATGGAGGATGTACTGATAAAGAGACTAAAAATGAGACACATAGTTCATAAGGACATTAAAATATTCTGCCTGAGAGAAAGACTAGGAATTGGACAGTAAAGAAGACTCATAAATGAGGTAGAACGATAGGAGAATCAGACTCTGTATACACCAGTGTCATAGAAGACAAAGCAGGAGGATGGCTAAGAAGTTAGAGAGAACTAACAATACCATCTATTGTAGATACGTTAAGGATACATATTACATACTGTAGAACAGGGAAGGAGAAATAAACATTCATTAAGAAGCTTCTTTATGCCAATGAAATGTCCTAAGAGTCTATATTTACAGATGTAGGTTCTAGTTTTATCCTCATTTTACAGGTGAGACAACTGAGGTAAATGAAGTTAAGTGACTTGCTAAGGGTCACACAAATACTAAAAGTCTGAAGCCATATTTAACCTCAGGTCTTCCAGACTCCAGGTTCACTGTCCTATCCACTGAGCCATCTGGATGCATGAACATATCACAAATTTATATTCTGCAGAGAATTTAAAGATACAGACTAATAAAAGATCATTGAATGAAGACAATATGTCTCTCTGTTCCAATTTGTATTTAACAACAGTAAGTCAGATGATTAATCTCTCTTCTAGTTACTGATTCTTTTTTGTAATTATGTTTATTTTTAGTTGTCATCATTGATTTCCACAATATTTTGAATTACAAATTTTCTCCCAGTCTTTCACTTATCCACCCTCCCAAAACAGCAATCCCACTGTATACCCCCTTCCCCATCGCCCCTCTGACTTTCTGGTAGAGCAAGATGGATCTCCCTATCCCAGTGCCTGTATATCTTATTTCCCAGTTGCATGTAAATAATAATAATAATAATAATAATAATAATAATAATAATAATGATATGCTTTAACATATGATTTTGGAACATTTAATTCTAGATTCTTTTCCTTCCACCCTTGTCACCTATCCCGACTGGAAAGATAGGTAATTCAATACAGGCTGTACAGGTGTAATTATGTAGAATATCTCCACAATGGTCATATTATATAACACTGACTATATTTCCCTCCTTTCTATCCCACTCATCCCTTGTTCTATTCTCTACTTTGTTCCTGTCCCTTAACAGAAGTGTGTGCTTCTAATAACCCTTACCCAACCCTGCCCTCCCCTCCATTATCCCCCTTCTCATCCTTTGCCCCCTACTCTCCTGCAGGGCAAGATACCCAATTTGGAATGTATGTCATTCCCTCCCTAAGCCACATTCAATGAGAGTAAGGTTGACTCATTCCTTTTTGCCTTCCTGTTCTTCACCTCCATTGTAACAGTCATCCCTTGCCTCTTCTATATGAAATAATTGACCCCATTCTGTCTCTCCTTATCTTCTCTCATTCTATTCCTCTACCACCTCTTAATTTTACCTTTTAAAATATCATCCTTTCCTATTCAATTGATCCTGTGCACTCTGTCTATGTACACATATATACATACATTCCCATGTGTATTCATATACATATATATATGCTCCTATATAGACTTATATGTATGCATACATATATATTCATTTATGTTTTCTTCACCTATCCTAATAGTGAGAAAAGTTTCATAAGTTACAATTCTCATTTTTCCTCACTGCCGTGTAAATAGTTCAACATTGTTAGGTTCATTATGATTTCTTTTCCATATTTACCTTCTCATGCTTCTTCTGTTTGAATGTCAAATTTTCTGTTCTGTTCTGGTTTTTTCCTCAAGAATGCTTCAAAGTCTTCCACCTCATTGAATGACCCTATTTTCCCCTGAAACATTATATTCATTTTGCTGGGTAGGTGATTCTTGGTTTTAATCCTAGCTCCCTTGATCTCTGGAATATCATATCCCATGTCCTTTGATCCCTTAATGTAGAACCTGCTAGATCCTGGGTTATCCAGATTGTGTTTCCACAGTATTCAAATTGTTGCTTCTTGTCAGCTTGTAATATTTTCTCCTTGATCTGGGAACTCCAGATTCTGGCTATAACTTTCCTAGTTCTCTTTTGGGGATCTTTTTCAAAATGTGATCACCGAATTCTTTCAAGTTCTCTTTTGCCCTCTGGTTCTAAATTGTCTGGGCAACTTTCCTTGAGAATTTCTTGAAGGATGCTTTCTAGGTTCTTTTTTTGATCATGGCTTTCAGGTAATCCAATAATTTTTAAATTGTTTCTCCTGGATCTATTTTCCAGGTCAGTGGTTTTTTCAATGAGATATTGCCTTCTATTTTTTCATTTGTTTCGAGCTGTTTAATTTAAACAGTGGTTCTCAACCTTCCTAATGCCGCAATCCTTTAATACAGTTTTTCATGTTGTGGTGACTCCCAACCATAAAATTATTTTCATTGCTACTTCATAGCTGCAATTTGGCTACTGTTATGAATCTATATGATTTGAAGGATGTATTTTCATTGCTACAAACTCAACATAACATAACAAACTGAGAACCACTGGTTTAATAGTATCCTGACTTCTCATAAAGTCATTTACTTCCATTTACTCCACTCTAATTCTGATGGAATTATTCCCTTCAGCAAGCTTTTGAGATTCTTTTTTCCATCTGAAAAATTCAACTTTTTAAAGGCACTCTTGTCTTCCTTAGCTTTTTGGCCCTCTTTTGCCATTTGAGTTAGTCTATTTTCTAAAGTGTTATTTTCTTGAGTCAGGTTACTCACTTTCTTATTATGATTTGCTTGCATCATTCTCATTTCTCTCCCCAATTTTTCCTCCACTTCTCTTATTTGGTTTTCAAAATCCTTCTTAAGCTGCTCTATGGCTTGTAACCAGTCTAACTTTTTCTTGGAAGCTTTTGTTGTGGGAGTTCTGACTGTGTTATCTTCCTACCATTCCATGCTTTGATCCTTTTTGTTCCAAAAAAAGGAATCTAAAGTTAGATTGCTAAGCTTTCTTTGCTTCCTTTGCTTTCTCATGTTGCCAGTCAGTTATTTGACTTTTGGGCTCAGTAGAACTCTACTTTCAGAGGGGAAAGCTCTGTCCCAAACCACTCAGGTTTTTACAGCTACAGGATCTACTAGGAGGCCATCACCATCTCTGCAGCCCCCTCCAGCTTTGGCTCACTGAAAATACACCTCAGGACCACCACCCAAGACTGCCATCCTGATCCAGGTAGCTCAAGGCAAGAGCATTTAACTTCTGAATGATCACTTGGTCCCCCTGCAATCTGCAGGCCGGGAGCTTCTGAAGCAGCTGTGTCAGGATGGGTGCAGTGCTGCCACTTAGACTGCTTCTAACTTGGGAGGCATTCAGCCAGACCCTCTCCCCCAAATTTAGCCAAGTTCCACTGACCTTTTCCCTTTGTTCTCAGCTCTAATGGGTTGATAATTCTGGAAACTGGCACAGCTGCCAGTGATCCTTTCTCCTGAAAGCTCTAGCTGCATCTTCTCCTGGATAGCCTGTGGCTAAAACCACATGGGGCTGGGCACTGATCCCAGGAAGCTGTGATGGGCTCTTTCTGTCCATTTGCTGGGCAGCCTTCAGAGAGAGCCTGGTTTCTCTGTCATTTTATGAGTTCTGCAGCTCCAAAATTTGTTTAGAGTCATATTTTATACGTATTTGAGGTGGTTATGGTGGGAGCCAAGGAGTTCTCCTGCTTCTACACCACCATCTTGACTCCCCTAGTTACTGAATCTAAGATAAAAACTTTAAGATATCTCAATGAATGTCTGCTAGTAGAATTTTTAGTCATCAGCTAGCAATTATTAATAAAGGCATGTATTTCATTGTAGAGTAAGAGCAAAAGAGAGATTTTTATGTATTAAGACTTGCATCATTTGTGAATTTGCAACTAATAGGTTTTCCTTTTGGCGGAAATGGATTATACACTAGGGACTAGAAAGAATCCAATCCTTTTATTTGACAGATAAGAAATAGATGCCAAGAGAAGTTAATTGCATTGCCTGTGGTCAAATAGGTAGTAACTGGTAGAAGTAGTACTCAAACCTACTTCCTCTGATTTTAAATTCAGTAATCTTTCCACTACATGTTAATATTCCCTCAGATTAAAAGATGACCTGATATAAACAGGAAAACAAATCATTTTCAAAACACCTATCTCCCCCTTCTTGATTTGTTTTTGAATCAGTAGGGAAGCACTTCATCTAACAGTATTCCTTTCTTGATATCAAGCTTGAGAACAAGTTTGCATGATCCACTGACACCTGCACATTAAGAAGAAATGGTGCTTATTATCCTTCTGACTCCAATTACTCAATGGATCTGATATCCAATCCATGTGAATGTTTCTGCCAACAGTCTGATGGCAATGCATCCATGCCTTCCCATCCTGTGTAACTCACATCTACCCTGTGATAAATGTGCTTATCAGAGAGAATCAAACCAACTAAAAGAAGAACTTTATTTCATTTTCTATACATTAAAGGTACAGGAATTGATCACATGAATAAGTTCATAAGTTAACTCTTGACACTTATTAAGTGATCAACAACTGAGAATTCCTTGTTCTTGTTCCATGACAAATCCACCTTCTTTTTTGAGTATACATTTATTTGATATCCTTGCTTCTAAGCAATATGACATATAAGCAATCAAAACTTTTAAAACAGCAACATGGGGGGGCAAGATGGCTGAGTAGAAACAGGTCTTTCACATGGCTCTGGTTCCTACCACTTCCAATACATGTAAACAAATGACTCTGAACAAATTTTGGAGCTACAGAACCCACACAGTGACAGAAAGAAACAAATTTCCCACTGATGGCAGCCTGGCAGGCAGACAAGAAGGCTCTCTCACACCAAGAAGGGAGCTGAGCACAGTCCTCTGTGAGCCCTACAGTTCCCCACCTCTCCCCCTGGGACGGCTCTGACCAATGGTGGCGGTAGCCAGAGCAAACTTCAGGAGAGTGAATCACTAGCAGCTGTGGTGGTTTCCATACTTCTCAATGCATAAACACCAAAGACAAAGTAAAAGATCAGTGTGGCCCCTGCCACTGGGATGAGAAGTGGCAGAGGTGGGTGGCTGCAGCTGCTGTTGCGTCTACCTCCAGAGCTCCTGGACTGCAGAATATAGGGCAACCAAGCAATGATTTAGAGATCAATCACTCTTGCTTTAATCTGCTTGGATCTAGATTGCAGTCTTAGGTGGTGGTCCTGGGGTATGTGGCCAGTGTGCCAGAGCTTGTGGGGGCTGCATAGAGGGCTGTCTCTTAATAGATCAAGCAGCTGCAAAAACCCCGGCAATTTGGAACATAGCTCTCTGCAATCTGGAAGCAGAGTTCTGCAATGGGAAAAAGCTCAGAAGTCAAATAATAGGATGGCAATATGAGCAAGCAGAGAAAGCACAACAGATAATAGAATCCTTTTGGGGGGACAAAAAGGAGCAAAACATAGAATCATAATAAGACAATTAAGTCAGAACTCCTGCATCAGAAACTTCCAAGAAAAATATGAACTGGTTACAGGCCATGAGGAACTCAAGAAGGATTTTGAAAATCAAGTGAGAGAAGTGGAAGAATAATTGGGAAGAGAAATGAAAATTATGCAAGAAAATCATGAAAAGCAAGTCAACAGCCTGCTAAAGGAGACCTAAAATAAAATACTGAAGAAAATAACACCTTAAAAAATAGACTAAACCAAATGGCAAAAGAGGCCCCAAAAGCCAATGAGGAGAAGAATGCCTTAAAAAGCCAAATTTGCCAG
Source organism: Pseudocheirus occidentalis (assembly GCA_028646575.1). Taxonomy (NCBI): domain Eukaryota; kingdom Metazoa; phylum Chordata; class Mammalia; order Diprotodontia; family Pseudocheiridae; genus Pseudocheirus; species Pseudocheirus occidentalis. The sequence goes on from CM053597.1 coordinate 59,686,963, forward strand.
ATGGAAAAAGAATTTCAAAAACTCACTGAAGAAAATAATTCCTCCAAAATTAGATTGGTGGAAATGAAAGCTAATGGCTTTGTGGGAAATCAAGATACTACAAAACAGATCCAAACAAATGGAAAAAAAGAAGGTGAAGTGAAATATCTCATTGGAAAAACCACTGCCCTGGAAAATAGATCCAGGAGAGATCATTTTAAAAATATTGCACTATCTAAAAGCTTTGACCCAAAAAAGAGCTTACAAATCATGCTGCAACTAATTATCAAGCAAAATGGCCCTGATATTCTAGAAGCAGAGGGCAAAATAGAAATGGAAACAATTCATCAATCGCCTCTTGAAAAAGAACCCCAAAAGAAAACTCCTAGGAATATTCTATCCAAATTCCAGAGTTCCCAGGTCAAGGAGAAAATATTGCCAACATTCAGGAAGAAATAATTTGAACACTGTGGAAACACAATCAGGATAACACAAGACCTAGCAGCTTCTTCATTAAAGGACTGAAGGGTGTGGAATATAATATCCCAGAAGTCAAAAGAGCTAGGATTAAAACTAAGAATCATCTACTCAGCAAAACTGGGTATGATGCTTCAGGGGAAGGCCTGGTCATTCAATGAAATCAAGGAATTTCAAGCATTATTGATGAACAAAAACAGAGCTCAACAGAAATTTTGACTTTCAAATACAAGAAGCAAGAGAGTCATGAGAAGGCAAACAGGAAAAGGAAATCATAAGGAATTTATTAAAGTTCAAATAATACATCCCTTCATGGAAAAACAATAATTGTAATTCATGAGATATTTCTCAATATGATAAATCGAAGGGAATATATATGTATATATGTACATATGTATATGCACATGTATGTATGTGTGCATATATACATATGTGAATATGTAAATTGTGTGTGAACATGTGTGTATACATATATATGCATGTATAGGTGGGTGTATGTGTATATAAATATATATGTGAGTGTTTGTATATGTATGTACATGTATACAAAGACAAAGGGCACAAGATAAGTTGAATATGAAAGGATGATATCTAAATAAAATTAAGAGGTGAGAGAGGAAAATATTGGCAGAAGGAGAAAGGTAGAGATAGATTACGGTAAATCATCTCATATAAAAGAGGCAAGAGAAAACTGTTATATTAGAGGGGAAGAGCAGGAAGGTAAAAGGGAATGGGTCAAACTTACTCTCATTGAATTTGGTTTAAGGAGGGAATACCATATACACTCAATTGGCTATCTTACCCTACAGGAAAATAGAGGGGAATGGGATTAGAGGGGGGATGACAGAAGGGAGGGCAGATGGGGTGAGAGGGTGGTTAGAAGTAAACACTTTTGAAAAGAGACAGGGTCAAAGGAGAAGAAAGAATGAGTGGAGGAGGGATAGGATGGAGGAATCATAGTCTTTCACAATACAACTACTATGGAAATGTTTTGTGGAACTATAAAACCTATATGGAGTTGCTTGTCTTCCCAATGGGGGTGGTTGAGGAGGGAAGAAGGAACAAAATCTGGAATTCAAAATTTTAAAAACAAATGTTTTTTATATTGTTTTTTACATGGAACTGGGAAATACGATATTCAGGCACTGGGGTATAGAAATCCATCTTGCCCTACTAGAAATTTAGGGGGGCAGGTAGGATCAGGGAGGATGTAAAAGAAAACAGATTGGGGGAAGGGGTATTCATTAAGCTTACTATTTCAGGGTGGGAAGTGGGGGAAATATGGGGAGAAAAATTTGTAACTCAAAATCTTGTGCAAAAGAATGTTGAAAACTAAAAATAAATTCAAAAAAAATACAATAAACATAAAACACCTTTACACAAATTAACTTATATTACTTTGGACTACAAAGCACTTAAGTCCTAGAAGCATAAGACCCCAGATTTTGTGGTGTATAAAATGGAGTAGAGAAGGCACTTGGCAGGCATAAGGTAACCAGAATGAGAGGGGCATAAGGAAGGGATGATGGCAATCAAAAGACAAATTCTGCCTATGTCAAAAAGTGTCTCAAACCAAACCTAACAGCAATGATTTGAAGTATATTGTTATCCAGAGGGAGGATACAAATGGGAAGAGAGGAGGAACTTTGTTGTTTTGGTTGATTCGTTATTTGACAAAGTTCTAGAAATTCTAGTGATAGTAATACAGCAGGAAAAATAATTATAGGTACAATGATAGGTAAAGAAAAAAAGACAAATCTATGTTTGTTGATAGCATGCAGATTTACCTGGAAATCCTAGAGTATTACCAAAAAAGGCTTATGTATTCAACAGTTTCAATAAAGTAGTAGGACACAAAATAAAGTAAAAAATCAGCATTATTTTTATGTAGCAAAGGAAAAATCCAGGAGAGAGTAATAGAAAGAAAAATAATAAAAAAGCAAATTCAAAACACAAAAAATTGGGAAGGGGGTAAATCCATCATGGTACTCACAAGATCAGTATAAATAAATCATGCATCATTCCTTAAATTTCAAAAATAAATTCAATAACAGTGAGGACATTTGGTTTTCAAGGACAATATTATGCCAATATTATGAACACGATAATTATATGTTTATTAATCTATAGATTTAGTGCTATGACAATGAAATAATGAAGATGATATTTCATAGAGCTGAACTAAGTAACAGCAAAATTCATTTGGAGGAAGAAATGATTAAAAATATAAAATATTATCAAAAGAGAAATAAGGAAAAATAGCACTTTTAGATTTCACATTATTTTCAAACAAAAATCACAGAAACTCTTCAGTACTTGTCAGAATGTAGGAAAGTAAGTAAATAAAACAAATTAAATGAGGAAGAATAAGAAAAAAATAGTTCAACCTCAAATATGATAATGCTGAAAATTTTACTTAGGAAAGTCCTCCCTTTTTTACAATTATTAAGACAACTGGAAGTAATCTAACAGAAATTACTTTTAAACCAAAAAAAATTATACCATATTCTACAACGAATTAAAATTGCACATGTGACCTAAATAGTAAAGGTCATAATGGAGAAGTCCAAATGAGGTATCTTTCACAGCTATTTTTGGAGGGTAAATTCTTAATGTAATGAGCAGAACAGATGTTTCTGCAAAACAAAAGAGATTATTTTGATTAAAGAAAGTGGAAATATTTGTGCCTGAACAAAAAACAAGGCATGACTATAACAAAGCAAACTGTTGAATAGTAAAAATCTTATTTGTATCAAATATCTATAAGAGTATGATAATAATAATAATAATTTTTGTTATTATTGTACCCAAGATATATATACAACTAGTATAAATATCTAAAATGAAAGACATCCTCTCAAAACTAAGTTAAAATATAAGAACAAAGATGAAAGACAAACTCTTATTTATATGAATCGTAGCTCAAAACCATTCACAGTAAGAGAAATTCAAATCAAAGTAACTGAGGTTTTACTGCTTACCCTGAAAACCAGCAAAGATGACAAAATATGGGAATAGTCAATGTTAGAGGAGTTATGGGAATAGAGGTACACCATTGCACCATTGGTGGAGGTGTGAGCTATTTCAACTATTCTGGAAAGCAATTGAGAGTTATTCTGAGAAAGGGACTGAAATACTGAGGCTGCCCCACCCCCCAACCCCACACCTCCCAGAGTTCACTTGTAGGCATTTAACTCAAGGAGGTTAACCAAAAAAAGGAAAGCTATATATACATCAAAACATAAAGTAGTGTGTCTAAAATAGGAAGGAACTTGAAACAAAGCAGATGCCCACTGAATGGAAAATGAGTAAACAGGCGATATGTGAATATAAGAAAATATTAATATTCTATAAGAAACAATGACTTATGAATAAAGAAAAGCAAAGGGAGATGTAAATAAACTGATGCTAAGTAAAAGATGCAGATGAAAAAGAACATACAGAGTAACAAAAATGATAGAAATGAAAAGACTACCCACAACAAAACTGGAAACTGGATGATATGAAAAGATAATGATGTCAAACAGTAAAAAGAAATACAAGAAGGAATCTCTCTCTACCTTTATGGAAGGGACCTTATGTCCTTGAAAGAGTTTGTCTAATTTGGAATTCTTTCAATGTGTTGCTTATCTTGCTTAACTCTTTCTACTATTTTCCACCTCTCATACATGATGACTTTCTTAAACATTAAGAAGAAGGATACATTAGGAATTGGTAGTGACATTAAAAAAATTAACAAAAGGTATTTTGAAAGTTTAATTTTTTGATCAGCTATCAATAGTTCAACAACTTTCTCATACACAGTAAGTGAAATCTAAGAATATAATGGAAGTTTTTACTTTTAAATTCCCTCATATTGACTATGACTCTCTTTTCATATTACAAGTTTTCACACTAACCACTCACCTTTTTTTTTTACCCAACTAAATCAAAAGAAAAAAAAGGAAAGTAAGAATCCAGGGAAGGAACCCCTGTTCTCCCTCCCCCCAGTTTATTGAAGAATGTTGCACAGAGAGCTGTATCAAATGCCTTTGTTGAAAGAATAACTGCTGAGGACTCTACACCCCCAATACTGAAAGAAAGAGAATCAAAAGGTATAAGCATGAAATTCTTACTAAGAATAAAATAAGTGTTACAGGGAGCAAAGCAGAAGCATAACTTAGAATTTTTTACTTATGGCACAAGCAACATGGAATGTTCTTGGGGGAAATTGCATGAAACATTCCACAAATGCTGCTGTAGAGGCTTTTAGTGAATAACAATAAGATAGAGCTCCCCTGGAGGTACACTAGCCTCCATACCAATTGATCACTTCCTAATTCAACTAATGTTTCTTTATAACTAAGTTTTTAGCTTGGTTGTTCCCATGATGGTAAAGGACTCTAAATGTTGCAAGTGCTAACCAGATTTAGGGATTCTGAACAAAGTATCAATTGCTCCACCCTAGTTTTAGACTGGGGGACACTTTATAGGAGTAAATGTCAAATTTCATTTGAAAGGCCTACTCAAGGCTTAAATATAATACTGTTTATAATGCAACAGGCCTAGACATCTTTTAATTTGTAGATCGGAATAAAAAAGAATGCATTTAGGTATAATCCAAAATATAAGAAATCATCACATGGGCAGAAAGTTTTGTATCTGCCAGAGACATCACATCTCCCTCACAACCTATAAAAGTGAATATCAAAATTACTTTCTAGCTCCTATGTCTTTTGAAATCTCATTTAAAGGTGCTTCAGAAAGAAACTGGCAGAACACAATAAACTTGTCTGGTGACCATTTCTAGTCATGGATCTTGTATAATGCCACCTATGGATTTTGTTACAGTTTGCTATGCAAAACTGGTTAATGGCAATGTTTTGAGACTTGTACCTTTGTGCTCATGTAAACCTTCAGGGGCTCCTGGATACAAAGCTATGTACAGTCACTTGCATTTCTTTTCTGAAGCAAATAAGCAAGGTTCTTATAACAGATGAATGGTTAGAGTGATTTGACTATTTTAAAATACTCTATTGCATAAATCTGTAAGATAATCCTTATTTCAGCATGCCTCCCAGGAAAAAAAAATTGATTCTGGAACAATATCCAAAATATTCTAAAAAGAGATTTAAACTTCAGTGCTATGAAATGCAGATAGAAATAACCCAGAAATTTAATAGTATTTCCAAATCTAAGATAGCCGATCTCTCTAATATAATTTGTTTCCTTTGTAATCCTATTTATTATATACATTTTTAAACTACTATTCTGAGAAGCATACATAGGTTTCAACAGCCTTTCAGAAGGGTTCAGGATATAAAAGAAGTTAAGAACCCTTGATTTAAATCTTGGTCATATAGGAAGTCCTAGCCAAATTCTCAAGAATCCTTGGCCATCCTTCCTTGAACATCCAATTCCACTGACTTCTCCATTTAGAATTCTTATAGCTTTTACTATCTGTATTGCTAATATCACAGTTAACAATGATTTAAAATAGATTACATTTAGTTTGGAAATTCTGAGTAGTTGTGATGATGATATTTATTTGAAAAGTTGTTCTTACAGTTTTATGTGTCAATGTACTATTCAATAAATTAACAGCAATTATATCTGTCGTAATTTTCTGAAAAAAGTATAATTTATTCACTGAATTCTCAAGATTCAGTATGCATTATTTTTATAATTATTGAAATATGATTCTTTTATTTTATTCAGTTCAAATCATATGGAAATAGTCCTTGGAGAGTTCCCTGTTATAACTGTCTTTCTTATTCATTTTTTTTTCTAAAGCTCTCTTAATTACTGCTTCCTCTCAGCTCACCGAAAGCCTTGTAAGGATGGCTACAGCAGCTGACATGATATACACTATTTCCCATATAACTCTATTTCTTTCTAGTTTTCTTTACCACATATTTGTTGTTGTTGTTGTTGTTGTTATATACAGATTGAGGATTATGAGTATCCAATCTGTTCCTTTCACTTAAGCTACTTGTGGTGCAACCAAGATCCTCCTCTTAATTTCTGCAGTGATGAAAAACTCATTCTCTCCAGAGATGGAGGTCAGATATTTATCTATCCATGGCACATGTAGGCCAATTAATCTATATTAGACTCTCTGTGTGTGCATGTGTATTTAGATCTAGATATATTTTTTATATGTCTCTGGAAAGTTAATTTAAAACTCAGGAATTTGGATGTAAATAGTCACAAGATACTTAGGAAGACTTGGTCATTGAGTTTTTAGTCTTTTTATTTTCTAGCTTTTTTTTGAGATTGTTAATCCTTTTAGACCCTACAATGTCATTAATATCTGAATACTGAATTGTGCCTTTAAAAACCTTTTTGTTTATTTTTAGTTTTCAACATTCATTTTCACAACTTTGAATTCCAGATTCTTTCCCTTCTTCCCTTCTTACCCATGACCACTGGGAAGATAAATAATTTAATACAGTTTGTACATTTATAGTTACATAAAATGTTTCCATAGTAGATATATTGTGAAAGACTATATTTCACTCCATCCTATCCTGCCCCCCACTTATTCTATTTTCTACTTTGATCTTGTCCCTTTTCAAAAGTGTGTACTTCTAACTACCCCAATCTGCCCTCCATTACATCATCCCCACCTTTATTCCCGCCCCCCCCCACATACTTTCCTGTAGGGTAAGATATCTAATTGAGTGTGTATGTTATTCTCTCCTTAAGCCAAATTCAAAGAGAGTAAGATTGACCCTTTTCCTTTTGCCTTCTTGTTCTTCTCCTCCATTGTAACATTTTTTTGCTACTTTTACATGGGATAATTTACCCCAATCTATCTCTCCCTTTCTTCTTCACCCAATAAATTCCTCTCTCACCTCTTAATTTTATTTTTTAGATATCATTCCTTCCTATCCAACTGATCCTGTGCCCTCTGTCAATGTATTCATGTATACATATATACACACACTCACATTTGTATTTATACACACATACACTTTCCTATGTAAACATATATGTATGCATATGCATATAGTCCTATACATTCCCTTCAACTCACCTCATACTGAGAAAAGTCTCAAGAGCTACAATTATTGTTTTTCCACGGAGGAATGTGAATGGTTCAACTTTAATATGTTCCTTATGATTTTTTTTCCTATTTACCTTCTCATGGTTTTCTTTTTTCTTGTATTTGAATGTCAAATTTTCTGTTCAGCACTGCTTTTGTTCATCAAGAATGATTAAAAGTCCTCCACCTCACTGAATGTCCATATTTTCCCCTGAAGCATTGTACTCAGTTTTGCTGGGTAGGTGATTCTTGGTTTTAATCCTAGCTCCTTTGACCTACAGAATACCATATTCCAAGACCTTTTATCCCTTAATGTAGAAGCTGCTAGATCTTGTGTTATCCTGATTGTGTTTGTATAATACTCAAATTATTGCTTCCTGGCTGCTTGTAATATTTTCTCCTTGATCTGGGAACTCTGGAATTTGGCTATAATATTCCTATGAGCTTTCTTTTTGGCATCATTTTCAAGAGGTGATCTGTAAATTCTTTCCATTTCTATTTTGCTCTCTCATTCTAGAATATCAGGACAGTTTTCCTTGAGAATTTTTTGATGGATGATTTATAGTTTTTTTTTAATCATGGCTTTCAGATAGTCCAATAATTTTTAAATTCTCTCTTCTGTATCTATTCTCTAGGACAGTGGTTTTTCCAATGAGATATTTCACATTGCCTTTGATTTTTTTTTCATTGTTTTGGATCTGTTCTATGGTATCTTGATTTCTCATCAAGTCATTAGCTTCTATTTGCTCCAATATAATTTTGAAGGAATTATTTTCTTCAGTGAGTTTTTGAAATTTCTTTTCAATCTGACAAATTCTGCATTTTAAGCCATTCTTCTTTTCATTGGCTTTCTGGGCTTCTTTTGCCATTTAAGTGAGTCTCTTTTTTAAGGTGTTATTTTCTTCAGTATTTTTTAGGTCTCCTTTAGCAAGCTGTTGACTCACTTTTCATGATTTTATCGCATTTTTCTCATTTTTCTTCCCAATTTTTACCCCACTTCTCTTACTAGATTTTCAAAACCCTTCTTAAGTTTGTGCATAGCCTGTAATCAGTTCATATTTTTCTTGGAAGCTTTTGATGCAGGAGTTCTGACCTCATCATCTTCCCCTGGTTACATGTTTTGATCTTTTTTGTCACCAAAAAAGAATTCTAAGGTCTGATTGTACTTTGTCTGCTTGCTCATGTTGCCAGCCTATTACTTGACTTTTGAGCTCTTTGCCAGGGTAGAACTCTGCATCCAGAGTGGAGAGCTTTGTCCCAAATGGCTGGCATTTTCACAAATGTTGTCAGAGGTCTCTCTCTACAGACACCCCAAGCTCTGGCACACTGGCATTTCTCACCCCAGGAGCACCACCCAAGACAGCAAGCAACCCAGATCCAAGCTGGTCAAAGCAAGATTGATTACTCTCTGAATGGTCACTTGGTCTCCCTACAATCTGCAGGCCAGCAGCTACTGAAGCAGCAATGTGGCCTCAGCTGTTGCCCCTGCACCTCCACCAACTCTTGGCCTGTGGGCAAGGGCTGGACAGCACTCTTCCATCACCCAGTTCCAACAGAATTCCCCTTTGACCTTTTACTTTGTCTTTGGCATTTAAGGGTTGAGAAGTCTGGAACCTGCAACAACTGCTGTAATTCAATCTCCTGGAGTCTGCTCTGGCCAATCTGGGCTGCTGGTTGGGGCTGCTTGTGGCTCAGTGTGACTCATGCAGGACTTTGCCCAGCTTAGTATGATAGACCCTTCCTGTCAGCCTGCCAGGCTGCCTTCAGCAAGAGATTTGTTTCTCTGTGTCACTTTGTGGGCTCTGTAGCTCTAAAACTTGTTTAGAGTCATATTTTACATATATTTGATGGTGGTTTTGGCAGGAGCTCATGAAATTTCCTGCTTCTACTCCACCATCTTGGCTCCACCCCTGCACTGTCTTTTTTTTCCTTCATGGATCTACATATGGAAAGAACACTGTATTTGGGAACAATATGAAATTCTGGTTATTGATAAGAGCAAACAGCTAAATTTGACATGAGAATATTGCAACCATTTTATCTTCAAGTTCACAAAATGAAAATATAAAGAAAAAAGTTAATAAATTATATTATGAATTCTTGACCATAACTTATTTTATAGTATACCTATAAGTTATGCTATTTAGTTCTTGTGGCTTGGGGTTTTTTCTAATATTTTACATTTTTCTTCTAGTTACAAAATTAATAATGTTGTATATACTACAGTGTCAAAAATTATATATATGAATATACATACACACATATGTGAATGTATATGCATATGTGTGAGTATACACAAGGTAAAATTGGGTAAAGTAGAAAGAATTGTTACTATTCTGAATAACCAGAAAAGTTGTCAAGCATTTGATGGTACGTAAGCTGAATCTTGGGAAGAAATCATATATTCTAAGATGTGGTGGTAAGAGTGGAGAGAATGCCAGTTATGGGGAAAAGTCAGTGCAAATTCATGGAAATTGGATGTAATATTCCATGTGTGATAAATGCCAACAGTCTATTTAAGCATTTAGCATATATTGGCATGATATAATCCAATATGACCTCTTTCAACTAATAAAAAGATTGTTTCCTATTGGGTTGAAGGAATGGACAAATGTTTTGATGGTTAAGTACAGGATACACGCATACATATATGCACACACATACATGTATTATACATATTATATATGCACATACATGTATATACAAAGAGCTACAGTCTCATTGCTCCAACGAAATTGTACATAAAATATAAACACTAGAAAAACCACTGTTATAGAACATATAATAAATAGAGAACTTCCTATGCAGCCCCACATTTATAACATGATTTGAAAAAAATCTTTGATTTAGAAAGGAGGAGAGCTTTGCTCTACTCTTATTTATTTTGTAACATAGTGAATCGGTAAAGGTGGTGTAGTTAATGTCATCTCTTGTTGTGGAAAGGCATTTGATATGCTGGCATCATAGTTCCTGGAATATATTAGGTAATTTCTAAATCTTTATGGATTGATTAATTTAAAGAAGGATATAAGTATCTTTAAACAAGAATTTGAACAATAATTGGTCATTGAAAATAATTTTCATCAAAGTATAAAAATTGTAAGAGTTCATAAAGTAATGAAAAGTCAAGGAAAAAATAATATTTTCTTAGTCCTGTGGAACCTTTCTGTCTGAGGAAAAGTTTGACCAGATTTCAAAGTGTATCATACAAAGAACATGATCAGCCAAGAAAGTCAGTCAGTTTATCTGAACCAATCAGACCCTCACACCTTCAAGTCATGCATCGCCTTATCATCCCACAAGTTTCACTCACTGAAAAAAAAAGTATTATAGTGCAGGATGATATAAATATCAGAAGAGTAAGTAGTGCATTAGGCTTGGATTGCTCAGAATTAGGCGCTTTCTAACAGTGTGGTATTTGTCATTAAAAGCACTTTGGGCATGTTTGTGATTAGATTCCTTCCTCAAAATGTCTAAACCACACATTAAACAAAAAGAACATAGAATAGAACCGTAAGAAAAAACCCCACCTCAAATATGCTCAGTGAGGTCATAAATTGTTGATGGATTGATGACTAGGCTTTGGGTTTTTTTCCTTGCTATTTCTGCCATTGCAATTTATTGTCCATTTATAATTTAACCCATTACTTTGGAACATTATGTATATTTACTATTATACAGGTCATTTACATTTGAATAGTACCATCCCCAATAGGTATAATGGAGGCATAATTCCAATGATGTCTAAGGAATCAAATAATTAAGGCACTGCAGAATTGCTGTGTGCAAAATTCTTCTTACTAGAATCATTAAGGATCTGGCAAATTATAATGTCTTGGTAGTCATGTTTCTGAGTTTCAAAAAGTTCCTAGAAAGATACAAACTATTAACTATTTTTGATAAATGCAGATTATGTTCTCAGTTCGTGATCCTTTTTTGCATTAGAAGACTAATGCTTTAGAACAATGTTGAGTATTGGAGTTTGACCATGATGCTAGAAGTTAAAAATACTTAATAATGAAAACAGAGAATTTTGGTGACTGAAAGATTCAGAGATTTGTCATACTTGGTTACCCCCAAATAGTTACATATCTCTTGAAAATTTCCTTTTTTTAAAGTCTTCTAGCATTTGTATGTGTGTTTAATTTTGCAAACAATTTTATAAATTATTGGTGGATTATACTATCATAGGACATCACCAATTATTCCAACAAGTGCATGATTAATTCTTGCTATCTAATATCAATAAGTCTCTCAGACACTTTACTCCCCTCTGGATACTCTATGACCTTCCATACTGATATACTTGCTGTTCCTTACACTGATGCATGGTCCTCCATTTCCCAGTCCTGTGCTTTCTGTTTAGTTGTCCCTTGTTCTTAGAATGCTCTGTCACCTCTGCCTCCTTGCCTCCTCATTTATCTGCCTTCATATTCAACTCAAATGCAGCCTTCTGTAGGAAAATTTTCTTGCTATGATTATCTTTCATTTACTTTATCTTATAGGTATCTAATAATTTCCATAATACAATTCAGAACATAAGTTTCTTGAGGGCCAAAACTATTTTTCAAAATTTTGTTTGTATCCCAAGTACTTAATACAAGATCACACATTTCTGTTCTGTTAATCAGTTTACAGTTATTCCATCACCTTCCAATAACTGTCCACACAACTGGACTATCATTTTTGTAAAACTAATTTTAAAAAGGTTTTCTCTAATCTTCATAACAATAAGAAATCAGGTTAGTAAGGTATAGAACTTTTAAACATGCCTCTTCCCTTAATACCCAGTATTCTAACAAATCATTCAAAATTTGAACAGTATTTTTTTATTTTGATAAACTATAGGAGAAAAATAAAATTATGATTTTAATTAATTTATTAATTATTTAATAATTAAATTAATTAATTAAAATCAATCAGTAATTGATTTTCTCTTTAATTGGTTCTATTTCCCATTATGTCAAGTGCCATTTATCAGGTAAATTAAAAAAATGCAGTCTGTACACAGCTAGCCCCTGGGTCATGTTTTGTTATTGGAATGCCCCTTACCAGTTTAACATGGGACACCTATACTGTTGCCTGTAAATAAAAACAATAGTTTAGCTTGAACCCCTCCCAAAAATACAATTCTTCTGGTTTTTTTTTATCTCTCCTTGTGGGAAATTAGACATGGTTTTATCATACCTTAGGGGATGGCTAACCACATAGTCTTATTTTAAGTAGTTCTGATTTTCTACTCAAAATGAGAGAGGCAGTTGAATTCCAAAACACAGTTACCATTTCTTAACTGTCAGAGAGGGAAAAGATTATCCACACCTGAAGGCCAACCTACCTTTCTCAGTTGTAGCCAATTACTACATTCTTCAATTATCCAGAACTCCTCCTTTCAGATATCTTAATAAAGAGGATTTTTCTCATTGCCTTATGGCTATTGACCTGAGGGGGTCAGTCTGACCCACTTTATTAGCAGTTATATATGTCACTATTAACAAACTCTTGTCTTGTTCAGGAAATATTTAAGGAAAAAATGCCTGTTTGCTTTTGTGGAATTTCATGAGCCACAGAAATTATATGTGCTACTTGAATGGGACAAAGATCCAAGATATGTTCACTAGGGTGGCATAATATGTTTCTGATGTCTCTGAAAAAAGTTGTATCTATGTAACATCATAGAGGTAATCATTTTACAAAAGGAATTAATTAAAACCAAAGTAGAGGTGAACTAAAGCAACTGTATAGGAGATTTAATGGAAAAATCAATCTAATTTCATCATAATATCAAGATAGTCAAGGTATACTCAGGCAGAGGATTTTGATTTTTTTGGCCTCAATTATTCTCCTATTTGCCTTGATTTTCCACTTCACTTTGAACACAAACTTGGTCTTATTGACTTTTCACACTAGAAGTCAAAGGAAAAATCATTGCCTCTGAAGGCAGAGGCCTTGAATTAAAAACCTGCTTCTGCTATTATGGCTTGTGTGACATTAGACAAATCAATAACCACCCTGGGCCACTGGTCTGTAAAATAATGGAGTTGCAAGTATATAGCCTCTGGTCTCACTTTCAGCTCTACCTCTGTGATCCTGTGCTAAGTAAAGAAGAGAAGAGGAGAATGTTGATACATACATGTACACACAAAAACTTAGGCTGAATATATTCATACACCTTTGTTCCTGTGAATGTGTATATTACATAATGTTATTTAAAAGAGGTGACGCTTGAAATAATCTTATCACTTCAAGTAAAAAGTATTCATATGTGAATACATATCATTAAAAACACTTTTTTCCTGCACATTTTAGGAAGAATGGGAAAACCATTACAATTTCAATGATTTAGGGAATTCTCTATAAGGCAACTCCCTCTCTCCACCAAGGCAGATAAGTGACTGGTTCATAATATGTAGTCTTAAAAACCTATCTGGGAAGATGGGAGTATAGCAGCAGGAAAACTTTGTGGGCTCCCCCCATAACTACCACAAATACCTATAAAATATCACTCTAAACAAAATTTTAGAGTTACAGAACCCACAAAGTGACAGAGAGAAACAAATCTCCTGCTGAGGGCAGCTTGGCAGGCTGCTAGTAAGGGTCAATCTCAGCATTCTGGGAGCACAGCATAGCCCAAAATGAGTCCTTGGTTTTAGCTCCAGGGTGGTCTTGACCAACCTCGGCTGGAGCATTACTGAGAGTGGATCACCAGAACTTCTGGCAGTTTCCAGAATTTTCAACCCATAAATACCAAAGACAAAGTGAAATGTCAGTGGAATTCTGCTGGATTTGGAAGGGACAGAGGCACAGTCCATCGTCTGCTCCCAGAGAAGTGGCAGAAGTGGAGGCCCTGCAACCCCCTCCACATGTCTGCTTCAGAACTCCTGGCCTGCAGATTGCAGGGGGATCAAGTGATCATTCAGAGGCTAAGCACAGCTGCCTTAACCTGCCTGGATCTGGATCACAATCTTAGGTGGTAGTCCTGAGGTATTTGACCAGTGAGCCAAAGCTGGTGGGGGCTGTAGAGACAGCAGCCTCTTAATAGCTCTGACAGCTACGAAAACCCCAGTGATTTGGGACAAAGCTCTCCCCTCTGGAAGCAGAGTTCTACTGGGGCAAAGAGCTCAATTGAATGGCAACATGAGCAAGCAAAGGAAGCAAAGCAAGCACAGGCATTTAACTTTATATTCCTTTTGTAGGGATAAAAAGGATCAAAGTATGGAACAGGAGGAAGACAACAAGGTCAGAACTCCTGTACCAAAAGCTTTGAAGAAAAAATATGAGCTGGTTACAGGCTATGGAGGAGTTCAAGAAGGATATTGAAAATCAAGTAAGAGAGGGAGCCAAGATGGCGGCGTAGAAGCAGCAAGGATCAGCAGCTCCTGCACAGCCACCTTAAATACACATAAAATCAATAAATTTTACAGCTCCAAAATCCACGGAACTGCGGAAAACACGTCCCCGC
>CM053597.1:59702404-59720673 GCA_028646575.1 Pseudocheirus occidentalis
CATTTACTCTCATTGAATTTGGCTTAGGGAAGAAATGGCATAAACTCTAAAATGGGCATCATGTCACACAGGAGAATAGGGGCATGGGGATGAAAGGGGGCATGACGGAGGGGAGGGCAGGGTCTGGGTGAGGGATGCTGGAAGCACACACTTCAGTAAACGGACAGGGACAGGGTAGAGAACAGAACAAGGAGGGGGTGGGAGGGATAGGAAGAAGAGACAGACAATCACTGTCACAATACATCCACTATGAAGATATCCTGTATAATCACACATCCATAGCCTGTATTGAACTGAGTGTCCTTCCAGTGGGGGTGGGTGACAAGGGAGGAATCAAAAGAATCTAGAATTTAAAGTTCTGCAATACCTGCAACTAGGAATTAAGATATGCCGGGACTGGGATAGGGAGACCCTCTCTGCCCTACCAGAAAATAAGAGTGCAGAGCAGGGGAGGGGCTTTATAGTGGGATTGCTGTTTCAGGGTTGGGGCAGGGGAAAGACAGGGAGAAAATGTGTAACTCAAAAATGTAATGAAAATGAAAAATGTAAACAAGAAAACAAATAAAAAACTGAATAAAATAAAGAGTCAAAGACAACTGAAAAAAACTGAACAGCACCACCAAGAATAAATCACGCTAGGAACCATTATTTTCAGCAAAGAAAACAATTCTTGTATAATTAATTGACAGTCTCCAGGCAGATTTTTAGACGGGTCTAGAATGTCGAAGGCAATGGCATCTAAAGAAGTCTGGTTTGTGTCTGTTATGATGCTTTAAAGACGAATGCACCATTTTCACTCACCTCTTCCAGCTTCTAAAAACAATTATCTGCTAAATCAAGAAATAGTTCATTGGTTTGGGGGAGTCATTCAATGAATCATACAGCCATACAGAGTTAAAAGATTCCTCAGTAGTTTATACTAATAACAAAGCTTCTGCTTTGAAATACAATAAGGAAATATCTTTTTGTAAATGTAATCTTTATTTTCTGTTAGTAGTACACAAAACAGTGAAGCGAGTGTTTGTACAGTAAATGTACAATCAGTGATAACCGGTCAATATCCAGGGGATAACCATGTCATCATCATCATCATCATCAGTTGTCGTCATCATCCTCCTCCTCCTCCTCCTCCTCATCATCATCATCGTTGTCATCATCATCCTCATCATAATCATCGTCATCACCATTATGTCCATCATCACTAGCAACAGCGGTAACAAGTTGCTGCCATTGATGTAGGCTGTTGTATATACATTATTTCATCCCAGTCCTACAACAACTTTGTAAGGGAGTTACTGCAGGCATTAATATTATCTCCATTTTTCAGGAAACCTGGGCACTCAGATTAGAAAATCATTGATTAAGAATCAGAAGTGAACATAACCATCAGTTAACTTATCCCCTTACTTTGGAGATGAATAAACCAAGACACCATGTAGGTGATATACCCAAGGTCACACAGATAGTTTTATTTAAATCTATTAGTACTTGTTTATGCACTAGGTCAAGGAAGAGAATAAAGCTCAGTGTGGTAAAGCAAGTTGCTGAAGGTCATAGCACTAGCAAGATCAGAAATAGGAATCCAACATATCTGTTTTGCCCCCAGGTTTCATGTTTTTCACATTATATCAGGAGTTCTTAACATTTTTAGGGTGTCGTGGATGTCTTTGACAGTCTGGTGAAGCTTATGGACCCCTTAGGAGTATAAATGCTTGAATAAAACACAGAGATTACTGATGAAACCAATTATATTGAAATGCAGTTATCAAAACATTTTTAAAAATAAGTTCGCAGACCCCAGATTAAGAATCACATCATTTGACTATGCCTATACATACACAGAATGCATATACACAAGCATATAGGTGCACATATATGTATATATTTACATGCATAATTCTGTAACCTGTGGGTCCAATGAACTAAGAGTCCTCCAACACGGGTTCAAATATTAGAACTTTTAATGGTAATTAACCCATCTTTTTCCCCTCTCAAAATGTGAAATTGAGAATTTCCATAGTTAATTCATGCCTACATATTCCATTTATTAGAATCTCACACACAAGGAAGGTATAGGATTAACAACAAAATATTTAATTAGTACAAATGAAAAATATTGCAATTGAAAAATCAGAGTCACATTTCCTGAATGGGTGGTTTCATTTCTCTGTTTTCCCAAATGTCTCCCACTCTCATCCCATTGTTTAGAAAATAGGCTTTACCCCTCAAAAAGAGACCCACTGTCCAGTAGAGTACAGTTCTTTTTTCAAACAGAAGCAGGGCAGGAAGGTGGGAATGGGGAGGCTGTGCTGATGCCTCTAACTCAGACAGCCTTGGAATTTCTGCCTAAAAACTACTTCTGCTAATACCAATTATCTATCACTGCCTTCTTTCAGTTTTAGATCCTGGCTAAGCTTGCTCAGGATCTACCCATCATTCCCAGGCTTGATACTTCTTGTCCTGATTCTCTGACTCATGTCCGTCTCTCTCCAACTTGGTAGGTACCCTAGTGGATATGGGCACTAGCCTTGAAATCTCAGGGGAGAGGTAGAGTTCAGAACATTCATTTGAACAAGAAAAGGGGAGATTCTCCTTCTATCCCTAATCTCCAAATCAGATTTTAGCATATATCCTTCAGTAATAAAAGGTGTGTGTATCTGGATGTGAGGGGTATTTAAAAGGGTGGAGAGAAGAGAGGGGAAGAGAGGGAGACAGACAGACAGACAGAGACAGACAGAGATGGAAAGGCAGTCAGAGAGAATGAGAGAGGAAGCAAAAGATAGATTCAGAGACACAGAGACAGAAATCAAGAGGAAAGGGGTGAGGGAAGTAATAAATGAGAAGAAAGAAAATGAAAGGCCAAATGGAGTAGGAAAAGGAAGAAAATCATAGAAGAGACATATCTCTTTAATATTCAAAAAACTGTAAATAAGTAAAATATTAACACCACCCTCTTTAAATTAACTGTCTGTATGGTACCACAAATTTCAATTTACCTCATCTGCTAGAGTTCAAATACATTAAAGTATATTGTCAAACAAAGTAAAAAGGAGAGATAATCTATGTGTCAGCCAGAAATAGATAAGAAAAATAGAACTGTCTAAGTAAAAGTGGGACAGTTGGCATGTAAGAAGAGAAAGAGAGAGCACACTGTTAGAAATGGGAGTGTTAGCAATGAAAACACCCGTAAATAGAGAAAAATTCAGTGTCTGTAAGACACAGAATCTCCTCCCCACCCCACACCTTCATTTTTTAATAGTGATAAGCAGTTTCTTTGGTGTTTGATCAGTCGCTTTAAGTTGTTGCTGACATTGCTATTGCAAAAATAGCACAGAGGAAGTGTTATGTGGAAACCGAGTCCTCATGCATGTGCCCACTGAAACACTGGGTGGACACCACTCTACATTTCTTGGAAGCTTTCATTCTTTTTTCTAATTTCAAATTGTGTATCTTTTCTTTTTTTCTTATTTAAAACAACCAACCATCAATTGCTAGTTCTTTCTAGGACACTTGGAAAAAGAAGAGGGGAAAGAGACTGCATTGTTTCAGAAACAATATTAGAAAATTTGGAATCTAACAGCTGTTGGTGTTCATTCAAAAATATAACATACTTCTAATATATTCAGAAGCTCATTGGTTAGTACATAGATTACTCAGGTAGTCTCCTCTTCCTCCTCTGTTTGAAATGTATTTATCAATATATCTAAAACAGAGAGTAGGAAAGGTTAGGCCTGGGGCTAACGGCATGATACATTCACCTTTATATTTATATTATAAGCTAGAATATACACTATAAATCAATTTTCTAATTTAATATCAAATGTTATTTCTAGTTTTCCAAGAAAATAATAAAAGGAATGTCTGACTAAATATTATTATTTTTTACTTCCCTTTTTTTTTTTTTTTTGCTTTTTGGAGGGCAGTTGGGGTTAAGTGACTTGCCCAAGGTCACACGGCCAGTTTTTTGTGTTAAGTGTCTGAGGCTGGATTTGAACTCAGGTACTCCTGACTCCAGGGCCAGCACTCTATTCTCTGCACCACCTAGCCGCCCCTAATGAATTTGGGAGCTAACACGTTGATTTGGATTTATTGTGATTCTTATCCCTCACCTGTCTATAAGCACAAGGTATTTCATTTATGGCACTTAGCACAGTGTCTGACAACAGAAAAAGCACTTGATGTATTTATTTTTCATTCATTCATTCATTTGTTCATTTAATTTATTCTCAATAAGTTTGTGCCCATAAGGTGAATCTCATAAACCTCTAAAAGTTATTTTTCCCAAACCCATATATTATGATGGTAAAGAATGGCTTTTGGATTATTTGAAATACTATGTTTCCTATATTTGCTTTATTTCAGGTAAGTGCAGTCATTGTATCCAAGTGTTCATTCCCCTGCCCTAGGAACAAAAAGAGGTGTCCATGGACCCTCTGGACATTTCTGGAACAGACAAAGCATCAGACCTCCAGAAACATGTTTGGTTTTTTTTTTTTTGGTTGCTTGCCTTGTTGACTTATTTGCATAAACCAAGGAATCTCTTTGTAGGAGTCCCAAAAGAAATTTGTGAAAGAAACAGTTATCCATCAAAGCTGAAGGATCAGCATTTGCTTAAAAGCCTTAAACTCCATAGATCATATAAGAACATGGATTTAAATTTAGAAGACTGGGGTGGTTAGGTAGTACAGTGAATAAAGCACTGGCCCCTGAGTCAGGAAGACCTGACTTCAAATCGTGCCTCAAACACCTAACACTTACTAGCCATGTGACATTGGGCAAGTCACTTAATCCCAAATGCCCTGCCTTCCACCCTCCAAAAAAGCAAAAAAAAAAAATTAAAAAAGTTAGAAGATCCCCTGAAGGTTCTCTAGATGAGGGATTCTTAACTAAGTTTCCTGGATACATTTACAGGTTCAATGAACTTTGATGGGGAAAAAACAAAAATATACCTTACTGTTCACTAATATCTAATAAAAATTTAATATTAACTTGAATTTTTAAACAAACAAGCAAACAAATATTGTTTTGAAAACTCCATCTTCTTTATTCAGGAATACGCTAGAGTTGACTTGAACTAATTTGAAAGATGATTCTTAAATTTCCAGTGAGAGTGAGCAGTAATACTTTGGAAATCAGCAAAGGCTACAATTCAGACTTTGATTTATTATTTTGTTGGTTGTCTTCAAATAAGAAAGTAATTGAGATAAGGTTAATAATGCAGACTAAATTTAAAGTGTGTTGTGCATTGGATTTTTTTGTGAGCTAGTTGTTAAAAATTATTAGTATGCTCCTGGCTTTACCATATTGCCAGAGTTAATAAAGCAGATTAAACTTATTGTGCATTTTTTGTGTGTATGTGAGCTTGTTATTAAACATTTATCAGTATGTTCCTCCTTTTACCATGTTGCCAGAGGAGTCCAGGACCAAAAAAAAAAAGTTATAAACCCCTACTATAAAGCAACTTGGCCATTTTAGAGGTGAGGATACTAAGGCCAAGAGTGGTCAAGTGATTTGCACAAGGTCAGACTGGTATTAGGTGTCAGAGACAGAAATTGTATGCAGGGTATGTAATTCCAAGTTCAGCGCCCTAAATTTAGTGTACTTTCTTCTTTACCATGATGCTCTGAAAACAGAAAAAAGGAATAGGAAAAAAATACAAGTCTATAATCAAAGTATCACAGAAGACCTGGAGATCCAGTGGCCCTATAAGAAGATTTGATTCCCTAAGATCTAGAAAAATAAATGGAAAAGTTGACAGGCTATAAAAAAGAAGAGCTTCTATTTGGAAGGCAGTGGTAACACCTATAAGCACAATTAAATTAGATGAGGCAGTTCTAACAACGAGGAAAGAGAGGTGACTAAGTAAGTACAATGCTAAAAAAAAAACCAGATGATTTCAAGATGGCAACCATGAGTCTCCATTTTGAAGGTGACATGAATGAGTAATGGGAGCTACCAAAGGAAAAAAATGCCTTCTTCTTGAAATATAAAAACCAAAGAACATCTTTCAGGATCTTACAACAGAGCACCGAGGGTCAAATCCCAACTCAAATATTTAGTACTTATATGACTTTGCATATGTCATTTTGCCTCCATTGGTCTTAGTTTTTCCAAGTGTAAATGGACTACACAGCTTCTAAGGTCCTTTCCATCTCTAATGCACAGCTAAGTGATGCTGTAGCTAAAGAGCATTGAAGGTGAAGTCAGAAAGTTCTTGTTCAGTTGCTTTCTGTCCTGTCTGACTCTTTGTAACCCCAATTGGAGATTTTCTTGGCAAAGATACCGGAGTGATTTGCCTGGTCCTTCTCCTGCTCCTTTTACAGGTGAGGAAACTATGGCAAAGAGGATTAAGTGACTTGTCCAGAGTCATACAGCCAGTAAGTGTCTGAGACCAGATTTGAACTTAGGAAGATTAATCTTGCTGACTCCAGCTCCAGAACTATCTGCTGTATCATTTAGCTGCTTCAAGTCAGGAAGAACTTGAGTTCAAATCTAGCCTCAGAAACTTATGTGATCTTGAGTCATTTAATCTCTATCTACCTCGGGTTTCTAATCAGAAAAATGAGATAATAAAAGTCCCTCCCTCCCAGGATTACTCTAGGATACATACATATACATACATACATACATGACATAGAACATATATATATGATAGTTAGAAAAAACTTTACAAACCTTTAAGTGCTATTTTACTAGCAGTTATTATTAATGTTGTTGTTGTTGTTGCTATTATTAGTTCTATGATACTAGATGAAAGCCTGAATCAGAACTGGAAAGAAGTACTGGGGGGAGGAGGAGGAGTTTGACCGTAGACAAAAAAAAATTGTCTTCCAAAACATTCCTGAAAAGGGTCATCTAACCTTCCATGAGGAATCCCACTTATGGAAAACTCAGTAATCCCACCGCCCTCCCCAGATAGCCTATTCTACATTAGGGGGGCCCTAAATGTTTCCTTTCCCTCCAATTTCTGTGCATTTGTGCAGGGTCTCCCCCACACCCAGAATATCTGCCCTCCCCTTTTGTCCTTGGTAAAATCCTCTTGCTTCAACGATAAGCTCAGGTGTTGCTCTTCCATGAAACCTGGTGATTGATAATTAATGATGATGATCCATCATTTATATGGCACTTAAGGTTTGCACAGTGCTTTGTAGCCATCATCTCATTTGAGTCTCACAATAGCCCTGCTTAGAGTATACACATTCTAGGAAACAGTGACGATTCCTGGTAAAAATAACCCTTACAGGGTTAAATATGGCTGGATGATGCATTATCCTGCCTTAGGTAACTCTCTTCCTCCTTATTCCCCAAACTGGACCTCTTCCTTTCATACCAGTTTTTATTGAGGCAATGAGGTAATGGGAAGGAGGTAGAAGAAAAGAGCCTAAGGACTAAGTTCTTCTGTTATTCTTCGATCATTCTGGCAAAGATGTTTAGTTCTCCACTACTCAGCACTTTGTTAACACATGGCTTCACACATGGGGCAATATGGAGCAGGATGGTCCATGAATTTTTGTGGGAATGAATTACACTCAAGGCATCTAGGTGGCACAATGGATGGAGTGACAGCCTAGAGTCAGGAAGATTCATCTTCGTCAGTTTTAATCTGGTTTCAGATACTTCCTAACTGTGGGGTTCTGGGCAAGTCATTTAACTCTATTTGCCTCAGTTTCCTCATCTGTAAAATGATCTGGAGAATGAATTTGCAAACCACTCCACTATTTTTGCCAAGAAAACCCCAAATTGGGTCACAACTTAATAACAAACAATAAAAGTATACTCACCAAAGGTAATTACCATCACCAGGTCAGCAAATGATAATAATAATGCTACATTAATATAATTCTTTGTAGTTTATATAGTTTATAATTCTATGTAGTTTATGTTCTTTGTAATATTATACATTGACATATATGTTCACTTTTGATCCTAACAATAATTCTGTGGGGTAAATACAGCAAGTACCTTAAGAAACAGAGCTTTGAGAGAAACAGGTACAACCTCAACCATCTCTTCTCATGCTTCAGGTAGAGATGGTTCAGTCTGTAGCAGCCATCATCATGGGGAACATCCTCAGGGAGAAAAAGTGACATTCCCACAACCACCGACTACTACCAATGGGTGAGGTGACCATTCTAGTAAAAGTGGCAAGATGCCAAGAGAGACTAAGCATGTTCCAGGAGGTTCAAACAATCACAATCACATTAATTATCACATCCCCTCAAATCCCAATGAAGACAGTTCAGGTCCCTGTGCCAAAATCTCTGGGGAGAGAAGCAGTTCTCTTGCTCAAGCCATCAGCCTTGGGGCACAATGGTCCATGGGCACAAGCTTCATTGTAAACAGACCATCCCCACTGCTACCAATACCAACTGTCACAAATGGGCAGATATACTCTAGAATTCTGTGAATAGCAGCCCCCAGACAGAAGCTATTCCCCAGAAAAGCTAACTTTGCACATATTTGACCAGACCAGACAACTTTGTCTCTGAGTTTTCTGGTCTCACCCTTCACAAGTAGTGTAGCCACAGATATTGAAGTAATGACAACATCAGGAACAGATATGTTTTTTTAAAAAAATGGAAATGACACCAAATAACACAGATTACCATCTCTTTTCCTACTGTAACCCAAGAACCATAGGGCTTTTCCTTCTGAAAATATGTCACCCTCTACATTAGAATGTGAGTTTTCTCAGAGCAAATACTAGCTTCCTTTTTTTTAAAGCATCCTTAGCACAACAGTTCCTATGTTGTTCAATCATGTCCAACTCTTCATGACTCCATGGACCAGAGCACAGCAGGACCTTTTATCTTCTACTATCTTTCAAGGGATATCCAAGTTCATGTTCATTGTTTCAAAGTCACTACCCATCTTATCCTCTGCCATCCCTTTTTCCTTTTTCTTTCTATCTCTCTTGACCTCAGAGTCTTTTCCAAAGAGTTCCATCTTCTCATTTATGTGACAAAAGTATCCAGCTGCAATATTTGATATTCTGGTGAATTGCCTGAATTAATTTCTTTAAGAATTGACTGACAGGTGGTGCAGTGAATAGAGCACTGGTCCTGGAGTCAGGAGGACCTAAGTTCAAATGCTGTCTCAGACACTTAACACTTCTAGCCCTGTGACCCTGGGCAAGTCACTTAACCCCAATTTCCCTGCCTTACCCCCTCCAAAAATAAAATAAAATAAAAGAATTGTCTGACAATGCCTCACAGGTACTAGGAATTCAATAGTTTTTAAAATTACCATTATTAATTTATTTGTTGCCATTCAGTCATTTCTGTTGTGACCAATGCTTCAGGACCCCATCAGGGGCTTTCTTAGAAGAGATGCTAGAGCAGTTTGCCATTTATATCTCTGGTTCATTTCACAGATGAGAAAACCAAGGGAAAGAGGGTGAGATGCCCTGTGTAGGATCACACAATTAGTAAACTGTATTAGCAAGCACCATTGCCCACGCTGGATGACCTGCTACCACAGGTTCTTTGATCTGCTTTTCTAAAGGAAAGACAACCTTAAAGGGGTCAACCATCTTACTTTAATTACCAATAAGTACAAAGAAGCGAGGATCCAAGAAAGAACCCTATAGACAGGGTTTCAACTGTCCAAACAGTGTAATACAACCACCTACATATACCACTGGACTGGGAGAGCACCAATATCTGAGTAGGTGGGGAGCCTCTTAACAAACGACTACTCAGAAACCTGTCCAGGAAATCAAAAGGTCCTTCTCTTGATCAAGCTCTCAAATGAAAATACCAACCTCTAAGTATATGTGGTTTTCAACTCTTGGGCTCAGGGCCAGAAGGCACCACAACCCTTAGTGCCTAATTAGCTTAGTATCAAAAGGTGTGAAAGCCTTCCTCCAAGCAAGGTTCCCTGTAAGCAAGCTCCACCTTACTCAAGTTCCTCCCCCAGTGGGCTCCATGTGACTCAGGATGTGTCATAGCTGTGAAAGAAGCAAGACATCTGTGAATGAAATATCTGTGTACTTTTAGACCTGGGAACATGGCTCCTTTTCCAAGGGAATGGGGACACATGCGGTCACATAGGCCTATTAATGGACAGGGAAGATCTTCCTCTTCCATTAAATAAGTGTCTGAGGATCTGAACTCAGGTCTTCCTGACACCAGGCCTCGCACTGGATCTGCTACACCACCTATCCATTCCCATTTATTTATTACTATCTCAGTATTACAGATAGAGGACCTCAACCTCAGAAAAGTTAAATTCCTTATTAAGTGTAATTACTCTGTGCCTAGGATTACAAAAGTAATGAATGATAGAAGCAACATTCAAACTCAGTTCTTGAGACTCCAAATCTATCCTAATTTCAATTATAAAATATTGCTTTAATTTAGAGTGCTATGGTTTAGGATGCAGAAAAATAACAGTTTCTTGCACTGGAAGGAATATAAATTTGAAAAATAAAGTGAAAGAATAGAAGTACATACCTAGATGCCAGTATTTCCTTTTAAAAAATAATTGAATTAAATTTTTTTTCCTCTGCCTGACTTGGTCAGATAATGACCTTTATTCTTAGTTATAATTTAAGAAAAAATGATAGTGATGATGTTAATGCCTCTGAAGAACTGAAATCAAAGCACCCCAAAATGAATGGATGTTAGTGGGCATGAGTTAGCTGCATCATAGTACAAATGAGGAATAATGCAAGAGAAAGAATATAAAGGATGGTATCAAAGAAATGCATCATTTGGGGGCAGCTAGGTGGTCCAGTGAATAGAGCAACAGCCCTGGAGCCAGGAGGACCTGATTTCAAATCCAGCCTCAGACACTTGATACACTTACTAGCTGTGTGACCTTGGGCAAATCACTTAACTCCAATTTCCTTGCCTTTTACCCTTCCAAAAAAAAGAGGGCAGCTAGGTGGCACAGTGACTAGAGTACCAAGCCTGGAATCAGTAAGACCTGAGTTCAAATCCAGCCTCAGACACTTGACAACCAGCTGTGTGACCTTGGGCATGCTACTTAGGCCCAATTGCCTTGCCTTACCCCCTTCCAAAAAATGCATCATTGGAGGAAAATATTTGGGCTGATCTCAAAGAGGGAGAAATTAATAACAGACATACCATATATAAGCTAGCTTTGTAATTATATACAAAATATTGAAGTATTATTAAGAAGGTGTTCTATATGCCTTGCTTCCTCTTTCCTACAGAGAAGGGCATAAGTATGCATAGGTAGGTCTTATGTGGTCAAGTTGAGAGCTTCCCTACTATTGGTTAGATGGAAAAGTGGACTCAGTGTCAAGAAGATGAGATCAAATACAGCTAGACATACTTATTAGCTATATGACTCTGGACAAGATATTTATCCTCTGTATGGCCCAGTTTCCTTATTTGTAAAATGTGTGTAAGATTGCCAACTTCTCAGGATCGTAAGGATAAAACATTTGTAAAATGCTTTGTAAATTGGAATATGCTAAAGAAATGATAGCTACTGTTATTATCAATGATTTTTATGTGTTGGTGTATTAGAATAATATTATCATCCATCATTAGTACGTTTCAGTCTGTTATATCCGTTATCAAACAGCATTTATTCTGTTTTCTGTGTTTCAGGGCTTGTGAAAGAATCATGTAAACAGTTCCTGGTCTGAACGAGTATTCATTCTAGTAAGCAAGGCAACACATAAATAATTAGGTATGCATGAGATATCCAAAGAGTAGATGGATGAAAATCCCAGAGAGGAAGACATTACAATCCAGAGTGAACAAGAAAATCCTCCTACAGAAGGTGGGATTTAAGCAGAGATTTGAATGAAGCTACATAGAGGAGAGGAATGAGATCATTCCATGTACTAAGGGTTGAGGGAGAATGAGTCAGACAGGAGAAAGGTGGGACATAGGGATGAAGGAATAGAGAAAGAGACAGAAACAGACTGATATAGCAGCCAGTGTAGAAGTTCTCAATTCCTCCTGACTTACATTTAGTTCTAGTATAGTTTACTCTTTTTTTCCCTCTAGAGAAGACACTAGGAACTTCAGACAGTGCCTAGGCATGCTGTAGGAGAAGCTGCCTGATTGAATACAAGGCAAGGGATACATGAAAAAGAATAAATATTTATAATAGAAGATGCTATGGTTCCTCTTCCAATATGAGCACCTATCTGATGTATTTTGAATCATATGTTATATTTATGAATTCATTTATTTTTTTTAAACAATGATCCTGGCTTTTCAAGCCAGATTGCAGAATAAGATATAACAGAACCTGGAATGAGTTTCAATATTTAAAAGGTCTAATCTCAGAAACCTCAGCTGTTATTAAAATATTAATGTTCAACTAGAGTGTGCTAAATTAACATAGATCCCCCTGCCCCTCAAATCAGGGCATCTACAAAGGTAGATTAGCTTTAATAAGGATTTTTTCCTCTCTTTCCCTCATCTACTCCCTCCCTCTTTATCCCCCCTCCTTAACTAAGATGCTCTTGACATGACTATTTTGGTTTGGCTATAGCTAAGGAAAGATTATATTTATCACATCAGCCACATTTCCCCTTCAGATATTCACATGCAATGCAACTGAAATCAATGGGAACAGTAAGTACATAACAGAGAGAAGAATTTGGCTTCCATGCCCGTTTGCTGAATCTAAATAAACTGCATGTTGAAATGTAGATCTGAATACTTCCCCATTTCAAAACTTGCAGTGAGGAAATGGCTGAACTGAATGAGAGAAAACCGTGGATCTGTCAGCGTCTCAGGCCAACTGAAACTTGCAGTGCAGCACTTTCAAAGTAAGGAAAATCTCTTAGGACCTAAAAGGCAAAATGCAGACGTTCCGGGTGATTCCATGAGTGAAGCCAAAATCGGCAACTCCATAGAACAATTTTTAATATTAACAATAACACATCGCTGTTTTATCTTTAATAATATCTGGTAACAAATACTTAGCACTGAATGAATATAAATCTTTTTAGTCCTCCCCAGGCCAAGTTGGCATACTCTATCCCCTCATTCCTACCCACAAATGCGAGCCCAGAGCAGAAGTAGATAGAGTGCTGACCAGGAGACAGGAAGACATGCCTTCTAGTCTGGCCTCTATGTGACCTTGGCCCAATCATTTAACTTATGCCTGCCTCAATTTCCTCAACTGTTAAAATGGAATAATCATAGCACCTACCTCCTTGGATTGTGAGAATCAAATGAGATATTTTAAACTATAACACAGTGACTAACATGTAGTTTGTGCTTAATAAATGCTCATTTTCTTATTTCCTCCCTCCCTCCCTCGTTCCTTCCTTCGTTCCTTCTTTCCTTCCTTTCTTCCTTCCTTCCTTCCTTCCTTCCTTCCTTCCTTCCTTCCTTCCTTCCTTCCTTAATTCCTTTCTTCCTTCCTCACTTCCTCCCTTCCTCACTTCCTCCCTTCCTCTACTGCTAGAGCTGGTTAGTGTGAAGAGATAACATAATAACATGAAAAGAAGTCTGTCACTGAAGGCAGGACAGACAAGTTCAAATCCTAAATACCTGTATGACCTTGGGTGACAGAGCTTACAGTCTCATTTTCTTTGTTCAGTTCCCATCATTAGAACGTAAATTTTCAGGTGGCTAGGGGGTGCAGTGAATAGAGCACCAGCCTTAGAGTCAGGAGGACCTGAGTTTAAATCCGGCCTCAGACACTTATCACTTACCAGTCGTGTGACCTTGGGCAAGACACTTAATTAACCCCAATTGCCCTGCCTCCCCCCTCCAAAAAGCAAAATAAAAAAAAAAGTGAATTCTCTGAGGCTAGGACCAAAGCTGTCCTGACTACAACTCCATTCATTTACTATTCCATGTCACCCCTCTTCACAGTGAGCTTTCCTCGAAACAGCCCTGGGAATTAGATAAAACAAGTATAATTGTCTGCATTTTACAATTGAGTAAACTGAGGCTCAGAGAAGTTAAATGTCTTGCCTACAGTTATATATTCAGGAAGGGGCAGTGCTGGGCTTTGAGCCTAGGTATGTGATTCTAAAGTCAGTGCTTTTTCAACAACACGACATTTCTAGACTTATTACATTAACAAACATTTACAATCATAAATTGAAAGTAATTTCATGTTGCTCTACATAAATGAACAAGAATGTCTCATTTATATCACATAATATTGTCATTGTTACCTTGCAGTTCTAATTCATGAACAGTAGGGGGAAGAGGTGACCGTCAGGATGCTTGTATTGTCTGTATTTTATTTTTGCCGGGAAAAATTGAACTTGGGGGTTAAGTTCCTACAAGCCGTTTTGAGGGTTAAGACGACCATGTGAATAAAAATTTCTCGCCTATTCTGTTCTTTAATGCACTTCAGTAGCTAAACACATGTGCCTCATTACCATTTGGACCAGGCTTCTGGATTACCAACTTGTCAGAGAAATTTAGTAAGTGTAGGCTATTGGAAAGATAAAAATAAAAGATATCATTCCATTTGCTTTCCTCAGCACAACCTAGGTCATAAAGAGCCTAGCTTAAGTTCATTGCAAGCTGACATTGTTCACATCCTGTGACCTTTAGGCTGGCTCATGGAAGAGAGCCTAAACAAATTAAGGGGAAAAAAAAAAGCAAAAAACATATTACTGGCCATTTTAAGGCCTGAACATGCTTTAGGCAATCATTCTTCTGGGAAAGCTTGATGTTTTCTCTTGTTCTTTAAAATAAATCATAAATAAAACTGAATAGCTATTCTTTGATACAAAAATTAATACATATACATATTCTTGAGTGGTAAATGTTGAACTTTTTAAAATAAATCAATTTTTTTTCAGGCTCCTTAAGATGGTTTCTGAAAGGAAGATGCAGTTCTCTCCTACTAGTTTTTCCTCCAAAGGGTTCTAGTTGCATAAGGGACAAAGTAGCTAAGAGCCCATCATTCTTATCCATGTACCATTCACTAAGATTAATAGTCTCAGATAGACATAGACATGGCCACATGGCTTAGACATCATGGGTACAAGCAGAGAACTAAATGCAAAAAAAGCTTTTGTGTAAATTAAAGAAAATTCTACCACGTTCAGTAGAGTGAACATTGAATTTCCCCTCATGTTCGTCCAGGTTGGAACCTATGTGAAGCAGGGAAAGCTGCTCAGTCTCTAGGAGGCAGTATGAAGAACTCATGTTTTAGTAGTGAGTAGTGGTTGAGTATGAGAGACCCTAGATTCAAGTACTGACTGTGCCAAGTGATATTTGAATAACCTCAAGCAGGCTGATAAATGTCTTTGGGCCTCACTTCCTGCAATCAACAAAATGAAAGGAAGGAGATAAATTAAGTGGTCTCTAAGGTTCCTTCCAGTTATAGATTTATGATCTTAGGATGCACAAAGATGGTCCAATAGAAGCTCATGTATCCCACATTTTTAAACAGTTGGGTTTTATGCTTTTCCTTGTGAATAAGGGGACAGACACATTCTTTTGATTCCCCATATAAAAAGAGGAACCAAGAACCAGAGTCTGCAGATTTGAAACTTATATGCCAAATGTAGAGAAGTGAATCATTACTTTCATGTACCAATCTAAAAATATGTAGCAAAAGTGAAAAAAGGAAATTGATTATTAACATATTGACAAGTAAAGAAAGATGCTATCTGTATCCAGAGAAATAACTGGTAAATAGATTCCTAGAAGAGAATAATTTTTACACACACACACACACACACACACACACACATCTCTTTGTATCTAATGATAGCCATCTCTGGTGGGAGAAGAAAAGAAAAAAGAAACGTATGTGAAAATTTTGTTGTGTATTTGACAGGAACAGCAAGTTGTGCATAATAGATTTGCAGTTTCATATACAATTTTTTATATTATAATGTTATAGAAATGCTTGTTTTATTCAATAAATTAAAAATAAAATAAATATTAAATAGAATATAATGACGAACAGAAAATTGTGATAGTTTCTTGACTTCCATTTACATATATATTCTAATGATGATTCTGACTGGGAGAACATTCTTAATGGAAAGGGAGTGCTTTGACAAATGTGTACTTAGGTTAAAGATTATCCCAGAGACAGATGGATGGAAAACAGAACAAATGAGATCTGAGAGAGATGGGACTCAGAAATTGTGAACCAAAATGGTATTTCAGACTAGTTTTATGCTGGTTGACTTTAAGGGATAGTATAGTTTAAGAAGGGTCATGCTTAGGGAACAGAGAAACCAGTGTTTTTTAAACGTGTTCAAAAAGAAATGTTAATGGCAGAAATCAGAGGTTTTATCTGAGATTGAGTCAGAAAAGACTTTACTTTTTCTCAAAGATCAGGGCCTAAGGGAAATATATTATCCTACGGAGAGAACAGACTGACACTGAAAAGCCAGATGTGTGTTAAAACTGACAAGTTGAGTTTGGTGACTGAACTGAATACATGCAACTTATCTACTTGTACATAGGCTCTACTCAAAAATCCTTCACACTGTACTAAAGTACATTTTACGCTTTAATCTGCTGAATGAAAATGCTATCATTGGATGATTCACTCTAGAGAAGGTCCTAGGAGTCCAACGCTAGGATACAGTCCCAAGGTCACAGTGAAAAAAAGAAGGTACACTTTATCCTTTGTTCTTTGGTTTTAGACCAGTAGCAAAACAGCATTTTCTTTGAGGCAGTCAAAATTGACTGAAAGGACAGGATTTGTTTCTGTCTTATATAAACAGTCTGTGTTATTTCTAGATCAGGTACCTTCATATCAAATAAAATTCAATGACATTTACATAACACTTTAAGGTTTGCTAAGTATTTCCCAATGAAACCTCATTTGATGGTCAAAGCACTGCTATGATCACCTATGAGTCATTGTTATTCCCATTTTATTGATGAAGAAACTGAAGTTACATGAAGTTTAATTACAACTTGCTTACATATCTAGTAAGTTTTGCAAGGAAAGGGTTCTTAAATTGGGGTCCACAGATTTTTAAACATATGCACACTCACTTATATTTCAATATAATTGTTTTTCTTTGTAATCCTATTTATTTTACTTTATGCACTTAACAGCATTATTCTGTGGAGTCTATCAGCTTCATCAGATTGCCAAAAGACTCCTTGATACATGTGGGGAAAAAAAAGTTAAGAACCCTTGACCTAAGGCATGATGCAAACCCTGGTATTCCTAACTCTAAGGACAGTGCTTTATTTAGTATATAATGATGCTTCCCAAAGGTAATGATTCAATATATACTATATTTAACTGTAATTGAATCAGTATTCAATAAGAAGTATACACACAAATATATACTAAATATATTTGAAAACATTTTTGTAGAAATAGGGAGAAGTTTAAGAAAAGTAAATTTCGTTTTGAATTGAAATTCTTTGGTTATGTTTTTGTTCCCCTATCATAGTGTCCTCCATCATCATCATCATCATCATCATCATCATCATCATCATCATCATCATCATCATCATCATCATCATGGTCATCGTCGTCATCATCGTCATCATCATCATCATCATCATTGTCATCATCATCATCGTCGTCATTGTCATCATCATTGTCATCGTCATCATCATCATCATCATCATCATCATCGTCATCATCATTGTCATCATCATCATCATCATTTATATACCACCTACCATGTGACAGCCACTGTGCTAAGTTCTTTATGATTATCTCATTTGAGCCTCACAACTACTCTGGGAAGCAGATTTATTTGAAGTAATTTTCTGATTCCAACAAATTTTGCCTCCTGCTCTTCTCCTCCATTTTGAATGAGATAATAACAGATAAAAGAGGGAGACAAATGAAACCTGATTCCAATAAAGTTTCATTTATTACATGGCCTCTCTAACTGGAACATACCTTAGGTTTTGGAATTGTCATCATTGTCGTCATCATCATCACCATCAAATACCATTTTCAAGTGCACAAATGAATCTGTGACTTCATAAGTTAGATGTTAGTGCCAATAATGACACTGACACCCAATATGTACCAGTCTATTCTGAGCAACTCTTGCCCTTGTCTTCATAAATTTCCATAGAGGATCATGTGCATATGTGTGTGTTGGGGTGGAGAAATGAAGTCCAGTCAGAGTATGAGAGGATGTCATTGTTTTCTCCTGACATTAAGAGGATACCACTGGAGAACTTCAGGCTGCCTACAAATCATTTCTCACCTTTGCCATGTCACCAGCTCATCTTCTATTACGATCATGCATTTCCCAAAAGACATTTTTTTACTCTGGTTCTCTCCCAAGTCCTTCATTGGTTATCTGTTGTAGTTTCCTCATATCTGCCAAGTTCCTACCCTTAATACTCTTGAAAATA
>CM053597.1:59721173-59744879 GCA_028646575.1 Pseudocheirus occidentalis
GAAAGAAGGAAAGAAGCAAGGAAGGAAGGAAGGAAGGAAGGAAGGAAGGAAGGAGGGAAGGAAGGAGGGGAGGAATTATTAACAGTTTACTATGGGCCAGGCACTGGGCTATGTTCTTTATAAATTTTATCTCATTTGCTTCTCACAACAATCCTAGGAATTCGGTTCTATTAGCATTATTATTTTATAATGACAAACCAAGCGCCACTAAGTATGTAATTTACCTAGGCTAATTGAGATAGTAATTAACTGAGGCTGGATTCAAATTTTGGTCTAATTCACTTCAGGGAAGTACTGTAGCCCCTATGCCTTCTAGCTGCCTCTAAAGGATCTGTGATTTCATTGATTTGCATATTTGAAATATGATAAAGTCCATGCTACTTCAGCCTCTTAATTGAAAACATTTTTAAAATTTTATCTTACTAGTTACAAGTCTAACATATTTGAACATCTGGATTTTTGGCCCATAGCATATTAGAAGCAGAAAAACAGAGTAAGGTGAGAGCTGCTAGTAATAGGTAGTCTCAGAATCAGGATGTGACAGCCAAGATAAGGAAGAGAAGAGGACTTTACCCAAGATCTCAAAGTAAAATAAATAAATAAGTAAGATAAAACAACAATAACAAGACCCCAATAGTCTGAAGTGATTTAGCTTAAGGGGATTCACTTCAATCAGCACTAAGGATACAATAATAGTACAGCATGGAACAATATTTGATGTTGCTGTTAATGACCCTGAAAGATCAAGAAAAAGTTGGATTTATAGTCATATCCCATGTTTCAAAAGACAAGATCCTCCCTTTATTTAAGGAATATTTCCAGGAAATAAAAAGTTTCAACACAACAACGATGGTTCTTAAATTAATATGATTGAGTTATCTGGAACTCTTCATTCCTGACAATGTCAGAATACCAGATAGGAACAGCATTATTATAATTGGTTTCTCTGACCTTCCTTCCTGATGTATTCCCATTTCCCCTTTTTTTTCTCTCTCCAGACTTTTTTATTGTTCTATTTGCAGTCTCTTCACATACCAACAAAGAAATGAGGATCTGGAAATTCACAATAAATAGTACAGCTTTGGTCTCCATGAAGGGCTGGATTGCCTCCTCTCCACAGATCTGACTTTCTTAGTGCTCAGGTTTGCCAGAACAACTGTGGAAACTTGGCTTTGGACCATTAGAAAAAGAAACAGCTCTGGCAAAGTTCTTTGTGTGTGTGTGTGTGTGTGTGTGTGTGTGTGTGGTTGTTTTCTTTTCTTTTGATGTTCCTGAATATAGATGATAGGTAGATAGATAGATAGATAGATAGATAGATAGATAGATAGATAGATAGATAGATACTGGGTAGTCAATATGTTCTAAAGAAAATTCACCAAACATAACATTACAGTTTCAGCAACATAAGAACTGAAATAACAGTAACAGATAAGAAATTTCAGTCACTTGTACCATTCATACCAATGTTAAAGAAAAATAAAAGACTATACAAGAAGGGAAAATTAGGCAGAGAATTTAAACAAAATATAACACATAAAAAACCTGAGACACACTTGCACATGAGTTTTTGAGTCATATAACATGTTCAGGGAGTCAGAGAAGAATAACATGGTAATCCAGGGAGCTCCTCACCCATGAAAAGAAGGTTTTGTGAAGAGGTTAATCTTTTTCAATCTATTGAGTCAGGATCTGGATTTATCACACACTTCAGGTGACAGACAAAAACATCCTTATGATAAACAAAATGGAGCATGGCCTTTTGGGAGAAATACAAATATTAATAAGTCATCATAATGACAAATCAAATTTGCATAGAGCAGTACAGGGATATGGGGTTTCTCCCCCTTACATAGATTTTCTCCTTTGATTCGGTCAGTAGGTAAATGTAAATTCTTTCTCTCTCTCTCTCTCTCTCTCTCTCTCTCTCTCTCTCTCTCTCTCTTCTCTTTCTCTCTCTCTCTCTGTCCGACTCTGATTTTATTTGATACTGCCCAACCTCCAGCATGATCTTTTCAGACTGAAAACATTATGCTTAAGATGGAAATAGATGTTCTATTATGCAGCTCCATTATTTGCATGTCAGAGGACAGATTACTTTACAGAGGTCAGGAAGTTTATAATGTATCTTGCATCTCTATCTATTATATACAACAGCAACCTTCCTCTCCCTCCCTCCCCCAGAAACAGTTTATGTTCAATTCCTTGAAAGTTCAATTACATTAGAAATCTGAGCCTTGTCTCCTTTTGTTGTTTAAGTAAGCAACAACATCAATTTCAGCAGAATTTTCCAGCTCTATAGATGTCACTTGATGTTAAGTAGCAGCTAATACATGCTTGTCCCATTGGAATTCATATTATGGCTTA
Organism: Pseudocheirus occidentalis; assembly: GCA_028646575.1. Taxonomy (NCBI): domain Eukaryota; kingdom Metazoa; phylum Chordata; class Mammalia; order Diprotodontia; family Pseudocheiridae; genus Pseudocheirus; species Pseudocheirus occidentalis. The sequence continues at coordinate 59,723,538 of CM053597.1, forward strand.
TCAAAGCACCAGGATCAGGTGAAATATTTATATTATGCAGTCCCCAACCACATGCCTGGCGCTTTATCTGTATTCCACTCATAGGGCTCCAATAGTATAGTTACAATCAAATGGCAGCTTGAGTTAGAACCACTGGTATTCAATCACTCTTGGCTGCCTGCGACACTGTCCTCCAGGAACATAAAACTTTACAGAAAATGTCACCTTTGCGGCAATGGTGAAGGAGAAGTTGGAAGCTTTAAGGTATGCAAATAAAGTAAAAAGCCTGCACTTTCAGCAACTTAAAAATGACTAGCTCTGGATCAAACCAGGTTACCTAAAGCATTAAGCATGACCCTGGAGTAATAAAGAAGAGAATACCTGTGTGTGTGTGTGTGTTTGGGAGGGGGGAGGGAGATGTTAAATTAATATTATAAGAAGACTAGTAATTTGAAACATTACAGAGAAAAAGAAGGTACTTGAGTTTACTTCAAATTATCTAGGTACAACCTAGATTAATTTATTGGGACTCATCTAAGAACCTCTCTAGGTGACCTACAAATAGTCTGAATGCTGAATTTGGAATCAGAGGACCTAGATTTCATTGTCAGCTATGTAAATTCAGGCAAGTCAAGTAACCTTTTCTTAATCATAAGATGAGGAGTTTGCACAAGGAGACATTTGTCCTCTGCATCCTATGAAAAAAGCAATGATTCAGATTATGTTGTTTATTATTTTTTTTCTGTTGGATCTGACTCTCTGTGACCCCTTTGGGGGTTTTCTTGGCAGAGATATTGTAGTGGTTTGCCATTTTATTTTCTAGCTCATTTTACAGATGAAGAAACTGAGGCAAACAGGATTAAGTGATTTGTCCGGGGTCACATAGCTAGTGTCTGAAGCCAGATTCAAACTCATAAGAATGTCTTTATGTTTTCAAGCCCAGAGCTCTCTCCACAGTGTCACCTAACTACCCTTCAAATACCCTTGAAGACAAGGATCATGTCCCTCCTGAATCTTGTTTCCTTTAGGCTTATTGGCTGAATTTAAACTAAGGAAGGTGAGTCTTCTGAGTCCAGGCCCAGCCCTCTATCCATTGTTCTACTTAATTGCCCATAATTCAGATAAAAGCCAATTAAAATGACAGATTTCACCACATCACAATCTTCTTGTTTCACAGTTTACAGCATCCACAAATATACCTTTGGTGCTAGGGCATATCGTGAGCCTTCTCTCTATGGACTTTCTTCTGTATTCCAGTGCTGAGGCATAATGAAAATCAAGTCTGGATCCACTGTTAGGGAAAAAGGACAAAGTCTGTGGTTTGATTGATATTGTAAATACCTGTCTGAAGGATCACCCTGTACCAGTGCAGGTCGACACCTTTCTAACTAAGACCATAGATTGGAAATTCTAAACCTGTTTTGTGCCCCTTATACCTTTTGGCTATCTAGTGAAACCTATGTATCCTCTCTCAGCAATAATCTATTTAAAGAGTTAAAGGAAATGTTAGAGATTAATGGAGTACTTTATATGTATATATATTTAAGTCCATGGTCTAGAACCTTCAAAATCTATCTATAGGCCAAATTTCATGTTAAGAACTTTTACCTTAAAGAGATTCCAAGAGGCCCAATAAGTTATGTATATTATCCAGAGTCATGCAGAGAGTTTAAGTCAGAATGACTGGAGATGACACGAATACAGACCTTCTGGTTTCAATTCATTATTCAATGCTGCCTCTCAATATTAAATAATAATATGGAAAATTCAAAATCATGTTTAGAACTAGATTGATCAGAGTAGCCTGTTACAGATCTCAGGTGATCAAGTTGATGAATGAGAACTACTGGGGAGCAAGTATATCACAGGAGATCTGCAGGTATCAGATGGTAGGGAAAGGATTGTGAAAAAGGGAGGGAAGAGTTCTGTAGAAGTTGAAAGGAAAGAAAAGATGCATGGGTTGATCTGAATCTTCTTACTTGAGCAAGGTAGAGGAACTCAGTAACTATGAGAGCCATTATTTTTTCTGTGCCCAAATGTAATGGTGATGAGATTTGGAAATCTTCCGTGCCCCTTGAACTTGCTGACATACCAGGAAGGGGTGGGGCAGGAAGAAGCTGGAGCCCAGTAGGAGCCAGGCTGGAGCCAACACAGTGACTGGAAGTGGCGGCAGTGTGAACTTTTTTTCTTTCTTCTTCTTCTTCTTCTTCTTCTTCTTCTTCTTCTTCTTCCTCTTCTTCTTCTTCTTCTTCTTCTTCCTCTTCTTCTTCTTCTTCTTCTTCTTCTTCTTCTTCTTCTTCTTCTTCTTCTTCTTCTTCTTCTTCTTCTTCTTCTTCTTCTTCTTCTTCTTCTTCTTCGCCAGCCAGAACTTCTGTTATAGATTCTTGCTGAGAACTGCTGGGGATGAGAACTGTGGAGTTCCAGAACTGCTGGGAGAGAGCTGCATGGACACTGAGCAGTTACCATGAGTAAGGAGAGGAGGATCTTTGCCTGAGGTAACCTGCTTTGTTTTGAAGCCTTGAGAATATGCGTGTTTACTGCATTAACTTTGTGTGCCAACTCTGTGGCTACTATGATGGCTTTGACTTTCTGGTTTTGGGACTCAGGTTTTTTGTATTTGAATATATGTTCTAGCTATGTCCCCCATGCAGAGAGCCTGTTACATTTTGTTATTAATAAATATATCAGTATATTTATAGTTGCTATATGTATTGTAAATACTGCATTGTTGATACACCAAAGTATCTCATGAAACCTTAGAAGTAGGGTAAAACTAGGTAAGAATGCAGACTTTGAAGAGATTCTAGGAGAAAAGGTTCTGTAGGAAATGTGAAAACCCTCAGGGAATGGAAACAGAGATCCAAAGCTAAGAGATATCATTCCTGAACTAGGAAAAACTTATATGTATTCAATACACCGCTACTTTACATCTGTACAATTTAGGAACAATTGATCATTTATTTACATCCAGAAAAGATAAGAGAAACCATCCTTATTTTTCCAGGGAGGAAACTGAGACCCAGAGAGGTTGAGTGACTCAGGGTCACACAGATAATAAGTCTGTCTGAGGCAGGAATAATCAAGATTGAAGTAAATTGATTGTTGGTGTGATCTAGACAACTTATATAAATTCACATTACTATTAATAACATTATGGAGAAAGCATTGGAGCAAGGACTGGAACTACATTTCTAATGACATACCTCTAGAAAGAATAACCATGTCACTTTGTGGTAATAGTAGAGATGAATGTCCTTTAGTTTCTGCTATATATCCTTCAAATCTGAGAAGCAATAACAACAGTAATAGTTGGGATTTTTTTTCCTTCTTGGAAAGATTCTGAGTAGATACAAGTTGCTTTTACAATTTCCTTGCAAGAGAAAAATGCAATCTTTAAGGTGCCCTAAATGACCCGATGCTGTCTAAACTATCAACAAACCAGGCCGTTATATACAAGAGAGCAGAGGGCAAATGGTGTTCAAAAGCAACCTTCAAGGGCTTAATCTCTTAAAGAAGAAATGCCTCACTACATTAGCAAAGCAACAAGAACATCCTTGGACCAAAAAAAAAAAGCTCTCAAACACTAACCTAGATTTGAGACCAGGGCAACCTTGGCAATGAAGAAAAAAATAACCCTGTCACTCTTGCAAGTATCCTTATCCCTTTAGAGAGAATAGAATTATGGAAGAGTATATTATAACTGATCAAATAGTACAGGTATTACCTTCACTTGGATGACTGTTAGTTATTTAGAACAGTTCTTTTAAAGACCAAGAGGATGGGTGGTGGGAATACCACAGCTACAGCTTCTTTTAATTACTTATTTCAGGGTCATAGTAGTCATAGACTCTAGTCATACTAGAGTCATAGTAATATTTCAATATTTCAAAGGATCTATGATCTCCTTTATGTGGATAATATCTTCAGTAATATTAGCAAACCACTCATGCCTTCTCACTCTGTACAATGCTTGTCCACATTTTCACATGAATCCTCCATAGACTAGGATCTACCTCACATGGTATAAGCTTTCCTTGTATCAGTAATACACTTAGACTCATCATCCCTCACTCTTACTACTTATCTTACTATTTAATATCTTACTTACTACAAGATATTCCAGATGCCTATAACAAATTACATATTTCCTCAGGGATATAGTTTTTTTTTCATGTGCATTGGGAAACACAGCACTTGGTATACAATAGGAGTTTAATACATCAAATCAGAAATAAGCATTTATTAAGTACTTTATGATATGCCATGTACTGGGGATAAAATATAAATAAATGGAAGGGAAGAAGGAAGGAAAGAAGGAAGGAAGGAAGGAAGGAAGGAAGGAAGGAAGGAAGGAGAGAGAAAGAGAAGGGGCAGTTCCTAATCTCAGGAATCTTACATTCTCCTGATTCTATTTCTTGTGTATGAATAACAACTAGTGAAAAAATTGCTATATGTTTACATCCCCCATAAATCTCTTCATTATCTCTAATTTGATTCATGGCAGGGTGGCAGAGGAGCTCCCTTGCATGGAAACTCATAGTAATTTTTCTCACTCAAAAGTCCCCAGGAAAGAGTGAGAGATCATCCATTTGAATTTTTTGTATATACCCTCATTTGTAGCTCCTCATCAAATTACAGTATTCATTAAACCAAAACCAGCAACCCTGCTTTCATCATTAGAAGTACACTCAACAATGCTTATTTCATTTCTTAGATTTGAATAAAGCAGGGGTCTTTGAAGAACCCTTGCATAAACTTATCAAGGTTGCTTGCCATAAGAGCTGGGCTTTCATTGGCTTAGTCTCTATATTATATCAGTTTATGAAAGATTTCATTAAAAAACATTATCTTCTCTGGACTATGAAACACCTTCATGACAGTGGAGAAAAGTTTTAGCATTTCTCACTTGATGCTATAATCCAAAGAATATTGAACAAAGTTAAATTCATGGTTGGAACTATCAAGGAACTGTACATGGAAAGAATCTTGATGGAGAAGAATGTTTAGAACTTCATTTTTACTCAGTTAAGTAATTAGATCAAATTGCAATAGTTAGATGAGAAAAAAAGGTACAAATGCAAAAGATCCAACATGATCCTTCCAAATAATCTCTCAATATGGGACAGGCATTAAAGAAAATTATGAGAAAGACATTATAAATATAGTCATGAGATAGAAGTTACTAGAATAAAGAATCACAAACAAAAGGAGATCAAAAGAGTCTAAAACACTTTATTGAACAAACTACCAAAGCTAAATGGAGAGCCACGACATCCAAGGGTAACACCAGTTTAAAGTATATGCTTATTTTTAAATCATTACAAAGGGGGTGGTAGAATAGAACAATTGGTATCATCTCAAAAAAAATGAAGATTGTTTGAAAAAATAATCTGCAGAAAGTTTAAAGTGGAATGAAATCCTAAGTAAACATTCTAGTTCCCTTGGCAAATTGAAAGAGTGAAAATGGCAAGGAGGAGGATGAGGGGATATTTACAAACCTGACACCAGCACCAGAAGGTCCACTATTGAACAGAGGGTGCCATTAAATTAATTCAAAAAGTATACTACTTAATTTCTCCATGAAATAGAAGGACTGTCAACGTTAACAAGGGTGCATATAGAATCTTCAGCACCTAGTAAGCAGCATCAGAAAAAGCTAAGTGGGGGTAACCTGCTTGACTTTTACCCCAGTCCACTCTTTTCTCTTCACTCTACAGAATTTGTCTCAAATGAAAGAATTAGAAGTTACTGGCAGAGAGGTGAAAGACAAGGGAAATATCAAGTAATATGCAAGGCATGAGACTGCAAGGCATGAAAAGCATGTGTGGAAAAGACACATGGGGAGGAAATAACCATCAAATATCTGCATTTGGGAGCAAAGCCCCGTCACCCTGCCCTAGTTATGACACTGCATAAGCCCCAGCTAAACCAGATCATCACAAGAGCATTCAAAGATGAAAATGGAAGAACAATAGAGATACTCCTCAAAATGGAGTATGTCCAGAAACATTTCTATGGAAAATAATTTTTATCAGTTAAGACAGTGGGCATTTATTCTCCTTCATCTAGTCTTTCATGTGCTATATCAATAAAAAGACATAACACTAAAATGATGGAGTCAGGAAAATAAGTCAGACTACACAGAAATATCCAGTGGAGGGGTGATACAATTTTTAAAACATCGTGAGAATGATGGTATTTTTAACAATAACAACAAAAGGTGTTTGAGAAATCATAAACTTATTTGCTTCTTGCTCATCAGGAAAATAAATTATGAGAATGATGTCAAAGAGGGAAATTTCTATTAAAAACAAGAATCTGCAAGAGATTTTCTCCAGCCAACTAAATCTTCACTGTCAGTAATTGACTTCTAGACAGGGGGAAGTTTGGACTTTCTAAGGGGTAATATAGTGGTTACCAAAAATAAACTTCCCACCAAAGGTTTGTTTTGTTTGTTTGTTTGTTTAAGAAGCCAAGGAGAAAGATGTTGATGTATTTTTGAAGAAGACTAGTGTGAAGTCAAAATACTAACTATGATCAATATACTTAACACTGGCAAGTCATTGGACATAAAGACACAAGAAATTTTCATCTGATGATCTCAAGGGTAACTGTTTTTAAGAGAGCCTTGCTGATATGAAGAAGAATGAGGCTGTTTTTCTTTAAGTTCAAGATAGTTATTGATGACTAATTTTCATTCAATGACTCTTGTGTAGGACAAAATGTGCTTTATGGTAAAAAAAAAAAAGATAGATTAAGTCATAAACCCATATTTATGTCAAAAGTACTGTTGGCTACTTGCTCCCAATCTCTTTCATATTGGTTTTACCAGGAAATGTAGCAAAGAGATCTATGCAGCACCAACAGTTTCCTTGCAGTTCCAAGAAAGTTATGGAAATCATTATCCCAGAAGTATAAGAAAATGACTTTAAAGAAGTTGTCAATAAACTAATTCCAGACAGCATTGAAAATATATTGAAAAGTCTTGTAAGTCCATTTACCTTCTTCATGATGTGATTAATTAAAAAAAAAAAGAAAAGAAAAACAACAATCAAGATCCCCAGGAAACCCAGGTTTAATTTGGATACATGAATGGAATTGCATGTTGAAAGCCATGACTTTGAAAAACATTTAAGAGAAGAAATAGATATGAAAGTAGAAAGGACTGGTAGAAATCAGCCAACAGTTCAAAAATCCATCTAAAATAAGTACCTTTAAAGAATGAACAATAAAAAATATATTACAAATTAAATATAGGAAAGATCCCACTGGGCATATTGTTTCAAGATTTTGATGGAGACATCCTATAATCTGGATGGTAGACAGTTTTCATTCATTTGGGCAGTAGACAGTTTTCATTCATTTGGGCTTATAGTCAGAATAAGGAATAATAGATGAATAGTCCAATAACTACACTGGTACCTATTAAATGTTAAAGACCCAGGAGGTAGACTTCCAGCCAGTTAAATAAATCCTCTCTGGATAATTTATGAAAGGCCATGTATAATTATTACACAAGAAGAGAAGGCATATCCATGATGGTGAGTTACATATATCTAGGAAATGCCCTACATTATAGGATAAAATATTCATTTTGAGACATATTTTGGTCTGTTTGTACAATTTTATCTTGGTAAAGAATTCCTGGCATGAACTCTCCCTCCACTAATGAAGATCTGTGACTCATCTGCTATAAATATTCATAAAAAATGGCAGAAGAAAAGTTAAGTTGAGGTTGTGACATGCCCATGGCCATGTAACTCTTATCGTAGAAAGGACTTTCACCCCTGGTATACTTTCAAGTGTAAACATTTTTTCCTTAGATGATCTACATGAACTGCAAAATAACTATGAAAGGTAGTTATTAGAGATATTAACATCCTATTATTCTATGACTTGGAAATTCTGTAATTATCCTTTTTATTTTATTGCCCCTTACTCCCTTTGTGTATTACTTATTTTTGGAGGGCTCGTTAGATTTCATAATGGTCTTAAATGTAAAATTAAATTTAAAATGTTAGAAAAAAAAGATTAATAACGACTTTTTTACCTCAGTGATATATGAAAGTGGATTTCAATTCAGTACAAAATTTAATGTTTTTTCTTTTAATTGTCTTTTTATCCCAGTTATGTTTCTATGCTCTTACAAAATGAGTAATTCAGATAACATGAAAAAAACACATTATAATGAATCTAATTTCTTCCTTTCTGTCTCCATCTTTCCCTCCTTCCTTTCTTTACCCCTTCCATCTTGCATTTCTTTCCTATGTTCCTTTTTGCTTCTCCTTACTTCCTTCATTCTTTTTCTATATCCTCCTTCCTTCCTTCCTTCCTTCCTTCCTTCCTTCCTTCCTTCCTTCCTTTCTTTCTTTCTTTCTTTCTTTCTTTCTTTCTTTCTTTCTTTCTTTCTTTCTTTCTTTCTGTCTGTCTGTCTTTCTTTCTGTCTTTCTGTCTTTCTTCTTTCTTTCTGTCTTTCTTTTTTATGTCTTTCTTTCCTTCATCAGAGGATGACAGAGGCTAAGGGAAAGATCTATCATCATTTTTCTTTTAATACAAAATTTTATCTAGTAACTATTCCCTTTATTCCATGACACTAAAAGATGAGAAAATAGTCTGGCTACTTAACTTTGTTTTTTCAATAGACTCTCTGATAATATTTACCAACAAGTAGAAGAAGAAAAACACTGCAGGGAGAATCCCAGCTCCTTGAAATGATGGCATGGGATCTTGAATTCCTATTCAAATATGAAAGAATTTCATGTGTTAAGTCAAAAATACTCCCACACATAGAATTTATAAATCATTGGGTGTGATTACATTCTCTGGGAAAGATGTGTTAATTGCAACAGAATGTGACCCACAGTTCCAAAGAACTCAAAGCATGCCAATGTCGATGTTAACATTTATTGAGCCTTATGTTTAATATCATTTATCCATTTAATTTTATGATACCTTTATCCTGTGGAGTATTTTAAGGCAATCTGTATGTTTTCTCTAAAGCTTGATTTTCACTATACAAATAAGCTAAAACAAGCTCTCAGCCCATCTCCCAAACAGGATCAGGAAATTAAGCATGTCAGATTTTTTCTCCAAGCTTCCCTGGAGACTTTCTATGTTATGATTATGATTTTATTACTAGTATTATTTTTCCTCTATGTAACTCTCACCACACAGAAAATGCTTTATAATTGTTATTAGTAACCACAAACACATTTTCTATGGGTGTAATTAGTTGCCCACACTAATACTGTATTTCTTACATTACTTAAAATTATCCACTTGTTCTCTCAAAATAAGACATAAATAGCTCATAACGGTGATAAGGATTTATACCCATGTTGTCTAAATTCTCAAATGTTTTGTCTCTCACACACAATTTAAATCCCTTCATCTCTAATCAGCAATTTTTGCTCCAAGAGATTCTGGTATCAAACTAGTCTGGGGCAAGTGACACGAACTTTGTCTTCAATTCCACTGAAAAAAGAAGTTGAGTACCCTACTATCACCAAGATGCACTAAAACCATCCTTTTCAAGTCAACTTGGAGTGGTAGGAAAGCTACTATCACAATGCTTCCTTTTTGAATTAATAACAGTGCAAAGTTCAATTGTTTCTATTCCACTGGAAAAAAATATTACCTTTTACATTTTGGCACCCTGAAGGAGGAAAAATAATCCCATTCACCTTAACATAGTTATGGTTCTATAATCACTGACTATAATCCTAACTAGTGATTTAATTTCCCAATATAAGGTTCTATAATTATAACAAAGAAGCATAGGAAAGCTGTTAGTTAACTTCAGAAAATAGATAGATTGTTACACATTATGTGTGTCTGTGTTCCAATTCAATTCACACTTTTTTCATCAAATGATCTTCAGTGTGGTTTCCCCTCCTCCCGTCTGGTATTTGGATTTTCAGTATATAGTAATTTGATGGAAAACATATCCCAAGTTAAAATTCCAGTACTTCTATCTTTAAAAAATACTTCTATTTCATTTGCATTTACTGTTGTTGTTGTTTTTAAACCAGGCTAACAATCTCTTTATTTCCCATCCAACCAAACTCCTCTGTACTTCTTCATCATGTTCTCAGTGCCAAGTACCTTCTCCCCTCCCTGCCCTACTTCTTGTCTGCTTCCTTTTTGTATGTTGTCTTCCTCCATTAGATTATAAGATTCTTGAGAGCAAGCATTGTCTTTTCCCTTTCCTGTATCTTCAGTGTTCAGCACAGTGCCTATCACATGGGCAATAAATAATAAATGCTTATTTAACAATGACTGGCATTTCCCAATATACATTCCCTTCCCCATGGAGTGCTCTCTTACAAAAATAAAAACAATGAAGTAAAATCAACCATCAAAATCAACATATCTGATGGTATGTATAACTGTTTCTCCTTGACTCCAGACTGTATCCATCTCCACTGAGAAGAAAGCATTTTGTTTCACTATCCTTGAAATTCAAAGCACTTCCCACCAACATTTCAATTGGATGAAAGCTAGTGATTCAGAGAAGAGGTTTCTCCATGAACCAAATTGTTTCCTGCCTCTCTCATGTCTCAGTTAGCTAGTGTCTGAGAAAGAATGTTATAACTGGAGAGAGGAGACCTAGATTCACACATTGGTTCTGACATTTACCCAGTGGCACAAACTCATGCAAGATATATTATGTCTCTAATCCTTAAAGTATCATCTGGAAAATGAGATTATGAGAGTATTTGTAGATCTAAGTCACAGGAGTGATCTGGGAACATTTGTGGATCTTAAAACATTCTATAAATGTGAACTATTAAAAAAAATCACTGCTGTAGGCTCTCCCCAGGTGTCTTCATGTGAGTAACATTATCTTTAAATCTGATGTGGCAATCATTAAAATACCTTTGAGATACCCATGGAATAAAAGGCTACCTGGAAATCAGATTGCTTCCTCAAGATCATTCAAACTTCAGATAAACAAAGTGCTTCTTTGCGGGAGCAGACAATATGTGCTCCAAGGAGATGTAGTAGATCTGGATCTTCTTCCATAGTCTTAGTATTTGGGGGGAAAACAAAACATAACAAGGCAAAAATAAAAATAAAATCACAATACTACTATGATGTACAAAGTGTTTCATGGACATCTGGGGAACAATCTTGCTTTGGAGAAATTACTATCTCATATACAGGAAAATGTGGGCTTTGTGTTCAATGAGGAAGATCTTATTGAGACCAGGGATATACTTCTTGCCAAAACTGTGTCACCCACTCTCCACGACAGTACCATTGCCTCATGTGATGTTACTGTACCAGCTCAGAAGACTGGTTTGGGTCCTGATGAGACTTCCTTCTTCCAGGCTTTGGATATAACCACCAAGATTTCAAGGAATCTTGAGCAATAAACAGACTGGAGATAAAGTAGGGGCCAGCAAAGCCATGTTGATGAATATACTCAATATGTCTCTGTTCTCCTTTGGGTTAATCATTCAGCAGGTATATGACAATGGCAGCATTGACAACCTTAAAGTACTGAACAACAGGAAGGAGACTTTGGACCTTTACTTCTTAGAGGGTATCTGTAACATCGCTAATGTTCATTTATAGATTGGTTACCCAACTGTGCCATCAGTACCACACCGTATCATCAGTGGGTACAAGTAGGTCTTGGTTATGGTTGGGAAGGCTAAGTTTACTTTGTGTAATGTAACATATAATGAAATTTAAAGATCCCTTTGTATTGGAAAGCTAAGAGGTACTTAGAACCTAGTTCAAATTAATCCTCTTAATTAAAGAAACAGAAGGTATGAATGCCTGTTGCTGATGTAGCAGGAAGGGGCTGAAAAGAGAGGAGCAATAGTGTATATAAGGAAAAGCCCCAGAGAGGTAGAGTCCAAACTCCTTGGAATAAGCTTCACGGAAGCAGAAGCAGCTTCTACCAAGGAGGCTGAAGAGGACAGGCCCAGGCTGGAGAGAATTTTGATTTTGGGAAGCTAGGTGAAGTGATTTTGGTTCTAGGAACCAGCTAGAGCTTCTGCTGGGGAGCTACCAGCTTCTCCTGGGAGTTTATGAATACTGAGGAAGCATGACTGTGATATTGGTATTTGTATAAACCTGTTTGTGGCTTTGTTAAGCCTTGACTTTCCTGGAACAGAGACTGTGAAGGATTTAAGATGTACTGAACATTGTGAGTTTCAATGTGGAACAGGAACAGCACAGACAGCTGGACAAGGAACTGGGAACTGTCTGCCTTTGAACCCAGGTGATAGCTTGGTGAATTCAGGTAGAAGCTTGGACCATTGAAGGGGATCCAAGGAATCTGAGAGACTACCCCAAGTCAAGCTGAAAGACTTTACTTGGATAATGTGTACTGAGTGAGAAGATTGTAACTTATTTGTGACTGAGGGATAGGTGGACTGGGTATTTTATAATACCCTGTAAGAGAGTGATGAGTAGTGACTGATATTGTAACTTAATGTGCCCCATGAGTGGAGAACTTTGAATATTGTATTTTTTGACCCTTAAGGAGGCAAGCTTCCTTAAGGATTGTTGAATGATTGAGTTGCTTGAATGATTGGGTAACTAAGTGATTGATTGACTAAATGATTATACTTTGTTCAAAACTGTGTGACCACTGTGGTGAAAACTATGTGTCCATTTTCTGTGATGAGTTGTTGTGAATGCTGTATTTTGATTATCTGTGATAAGCTGTTACATTATAAATGCTATACCTTGATTTACTGTGAATGTTTTGCTCTGATTTGTAATTGAATAAATAGAGTGAGGTGGCTAGGTGGCTTAGCGAATAGGGCACTGGCCCTGAAGTCAGGAGAATCTGAGTTCAAATCTGGCCTCAGGCACTTAACACAAAAAATAGCTGTGTGACCTTGGGCAAGTCACTTAATCCCAATTGCCCTACCTTCCCCTCCCCAAAAAGCAAAAAAAAAAAAAGATAAATAGAGTGCTCACTATGCTATGTAATCAGAACCTTAAAAGCTATTCACACTAGTATTCTTCTGGAAAGCTGCTTGCACTTGGCTTTACACCTTGCCACTTGCTGAAAAGGCAAAGACCTTCCTTTCTGACTCTTCTGTATTTACAGTTGCTGCCAGTGAGATAGTGGCTTCAGCTGCTGCTGTTGATGATACAACCAAGGTGAAAGTGAAAGAATAATCAGGAAAATCTAATGAAAATATGGTGTTTGGTCTGTTATGTTAGTCCAAAGATATAGTTATGTCAGCAGGTATTATTTGTGAAAGAAAAAAAAGTATTCATTTAAATATTTAAAATTTAAATTTAAAAATGAATCAAATCATGACCCTAAAACACATCCCTTCTCCTATAACCTCTCCCTGCACTCTCCCGCACTGCCATTTAGCTCATTACTAATTATGCCCTAATCCACTCTACTCAAGCTCATCCTTCTAGTAACCTCTTTCACTATGTAACCTTTCATAAACTTTATTTCACTTTAAATACACATTATATGGATATTTTTATGTCCTTTCTACCTTTTTGACTTAACTGAAACCTGGCTTCCACAAAAATAAAGGCATATGTAGTTTTATTATGCTTCACATATAGCATGCTTTTTTAAAGGAAATTGAAGATTTTTAGCAACCCTGACTCAAGCATTTATATTGGTGACATTTTTCCAAAGGTATGTGCTCACATGATGTCTGTGTCACATTTTGATAATTCTCACAGTATTTCAAACTTTTTCTTTCTTTATTTATTATTATATCTGTTATGGTGATCTGTGATTATTGACCCTTGATGTTATTATTAGAGTTGTTTTGAGGTACCATGAACTATGCCCATATAAGGCTGTAAACTGATGAATGGTCTGACTGTGTGTGTTCTGAGTGTTTCACCAACTGAGTGTAATGGGTCTTGGGGCCCATTGGTCAAATGGGGCTATGGGAATCTGAAGATCTTCCCTGTCCCTTGGCCCCTTGATAGGCTTAAGTGAATTTGAGAATCTTCCCTGATTTGAAAATGCACTCTGACCCTTAATCGGCTGAATGTGATCGCATGGAGCCTGTTGTGGGAGACTTGTTTTTCAGGAATGCCTATACTTTGTTGCTTTGTGATTGTGCAGTGGATCAACAGGGTTGTGACATTCTCTGACCCTGGAGAAGGCTATATATACCCTGATGTGAGGTTTTGCTTTGGATTTCATTTTGGGAAGTTATGTGATTTAGCCAGATGAGACAGCTGTTGAGCTCCCCGGCTTTGAAAACCCAGATGTTGGTTGTTCTCTCCCTGGTAACTAACTAGGTATGAATGTAATGGTCAGACAGCTGGAAGCCCTGCTGCTTAATTGTGTTATTTTCTGTTGTAACTTCTACTTGTATTCTCTGAAGTTGAGGATGCCTACTTTTTCCTCTGAACTAGGTAAATGATATATGTTTGATTGATTGAAGTAAGATTGTTAACCCATTTTCCTTTAGAAAAACAGATCTAAGAATCTGTGCTAGCAGGCATCCTAGGTATTCTAGGGTGCTTGCTGCTACACAGGCTAATCCCCCATTTCTCTCCCTCTCCTTAGGTCTCCCTATTTCCTGAGATACAACAATATTTGAAATTTGGAGAATTAATAATCCTATAGTGGCCTCTAAGTGCTCAAATGAAAGGAAGAGTACATCAATGCAGCAAATGTCACTGTTGTTTTATTTTGAGATGTTGCCAGGGTGGCTAGGTGCCTCAGTGAATAGAGCACCAACCCTGGAGTCAGGAGGACCTGAGTTCAAATTCAGTCTCAGACACTAACATTTACTATGCCTATGACCTTGGATGAGTCACTTAGCCATAATTGTCCTGCCTTCCCCCCTCCAAAAAGAAAAAAAAGAAGATATTGCCACAAATATCCTAATCTTTATTAAATATAACCCTGATCATTCAGCAATCATCAACATCAAGGTAAGACCTTACACCAGCAAAAACATTCCAATTTGCTGAAGGCTTAGATGATGGTTAGCATGGTTGAGAAATATTTATTTAAAAAATTAAGGTATGTACATTTTTAAACATAATACTATTACATTCTTAACAGACTCTAGTAATGTGTAAACATAACTATTTATATGCACTGGAAAACAAAAAAAACTGATCACTTTATTGAGATATTCTCTTGATTTCAGTGTTCTGGAACCAAATCAATAATATCTTTGAGACATTTCTCTATATACTTAACACCATTCAAATAGTGGTGATTCCATTTCTTATTTCCATAGACTGAAGAAACCAAAGAAGTCATCATATACCTTGACTCCACCCCTCTACATTCCTTCTAAACTAATTGTCCTGCTATACTCTTTTATTTCTAGTTCACCAAGAAGTCAAGAGACTTTTTTTACTTTCTTGACATCTAGACAACTCTCCTCCAGAAAATCACACTAGATGGCTTTTAAAGCAGAAAGGAAAAATACTTTGACTGAGGCACACATCTGAGATACTATGATTTCATCATTGTAACTGAGTAAAGGAATTATTAGTCCTATGCTTCCGAAAACCCATGGAGTTACCTCCAGAAAGTCCCAGAAAAGGTCCTGCAGAGGGCTTTTGGGGTTTAAAATGCATACTGTTGTTTGTTCTGCTTGTGTATTTTTACCATATTCTGTGTGTGCATATGAATCTGTGTCTTTATATGTGTGGGGAGGTTGTATAATTTAAAGGCATGTGTAAGGTTGCTTTATAAACTTTAAAAATAATGTGGCTGGAGATAGAGAAAAGTAAGAATCATTATAATGACTAAAAGTATATTCCTTTGTTTCTGAAAATTATTTTTTAACCCTTATCCATTCATTACGTTTCTTCATCTAGTATATTAGTATGCAAGTGGTAGGCCCATATTTAATCAATTATTAGGTGTTTATATAAATGGACTAATTATAGTCTGTATTAGAATTTGAATCCCAAAGCTTTCCATTCAGTCAGTATCACCTGGCCACTCTTACTACCTCACCTTCCAGCTCCCCCCACCTTATTCCTTTCTAAGGAACAAATAAAATGCACCACTGGATATTCTATATGGAAGGTGTGGGCTGCCATAAACCTAAGCAGAGATTGATTTTCCAAGACCCTGCTCCATTAATAAAGTTTCCCTTCAGATTTTATTTTTAAAGTTGTAATAGAAGATAAATTACATGTTAGGGTTGTTTTCCATCTTTTGATATGTCTGAGCCAGGAAAAAAGGAAGAGAGAAATGAAGGCTCCGAGTATCAGAGTGTCATCCCTGGCTGCTAGGAAAGGAATGCATTAACATTTAGAATTCGCTAATTCTATCGATCTGTTGCCTAAGGAAATTGTTCAAATTGCTCTTATTTTTGCCTCTGACATGGAGACAAGTATGAAAAAGACTTAAGCAGGGAGGAAAATGTGATATTATTGTGTTTCCTGGGGCTGCAGGAGGGGGTAGGGACAAAGCTTTCACTGCAAAATATGAGTCCTTTGATGGTGTCCCCTGACTTTTATACAGAGCACAGAAACACCAGCTCAGAAAGGAGATGACTGTCCTCAGCTGTTCACCTGTTGGGAGAGTCCAGCCATGGCACAGCTCTTAATTTTTATTGTGGCTGACTGCTTAGATTCAGAAAGAATGATGACAAAAGAGATATTTTTAGTACCTCTTGGAAACATATTTGAGCCTGTTATTTTCCATAATCCTGCTGCTTGAGAAGAAAAGTGCCAACAAAGACACATTTTGTTAAATTCAAACTAAACACATTGGCCACTGTGGCTTTGTTCTTTAGTCTCCCTATCCTGGCAATGTGTGACATATCAAAGGCAGACAAGATGGCTTACTGCCTTGTCCAGAGAAAGAAGATGAAGGCCCCAGGGCCTCTTTTGTAACTCCACACCCCACCCCCTGTCATTTTTTTGTCCTGGGGAGATTTAACATTAATGTTATTTTAGTATTTCTCTATGGGAGGTGACTTGGAAACATCACACTTTCTGTTCCTCTCTTCTTGACCTCCCTTTCCTCCTAACCCCATAAACTCCCACACACATTCAAAGGACAGTTTAACTAACTCTACAAAGGAAATTGAGAAAATTCCCATGATTCGAAATGATTGGATAAACTTCTCAGAGGCCATGGTCCTCTATTAAGGCCATAAGGCTTCATTAAATATTTTATGTGAAAATATATACTACTATGTGGGCTTTTATTTTGAGAATACATATGAAATAAGACTCCTTTGACTATCCTCAAGGAGAACAGTTTGTGGGTGGAAACAAAGTGACCTCCCTCCTCCCCCCCAAAAAAAGAAAACACCTCTACAGCACTATAATCATTGTACACATCTAAAAGGGTAAGTGGTTATTACTGAGTGCCAGAATTATTCCATCAAAAAGAAGTCATGGGAGAATAATCTCATTTTATGTAGGTGTGGTGACATATACCTGTATTGCTTGCTTTTGTAACTCCAAGATTAGTGGATGACTTGAGTTCTAGAGTTCTAAGCTTCAATGTACTGAGTCAGGCATTCACTTTAAATCTGGCACCAGTAGGCAAACCTCTCTGACTGGGGCCTAATTAAGCTAGCCCAAGCACCAGTAGCTTCAGTCTTCAATGCTGACCAGCGGTGGATTTGAGGCTCTTAGCTCCTATTGTAGTTTTAATCTTTGTGAGACAGGAAGGTCCAGTCCCTTTCAGAAAAAGAAAAAAAAGGTTTTATCCCCCACCCCAGTTTTGAATGCTGATAGAGGGTACAGAAAAATACTACAAATATTTCTATAAATTTTCACATATTATCCATGGGGACTAGACAGAGAAGAGAGAGCTCATAACTTTCAATGGATTTCAAACTTGTTGAACGCCTCAACACCAAGAATAATCAATTGCAAGTCAATGTCAGCTTGAATGAAGGAGGTCTCTAAGGTAGTGCCTTAGTGATCTTTTTTTCTCTCTTTCTCTGTGTAAGCACAACAATTTAATCCACCCCTTGAACAAAAATGCACATGTAAAACGTATCAAGTTGGGAGATGACAGATAGCTGAAAATAATAACTAACATTTAAGATGAAAGAGTAAGAATCTATAAAGTTCTTGACAAGTTAGAACCATGGGCTTAGATTTAAGAGACAGAATTTATTATAGATAAATGTTAAGACCTACATCTGGGTTTGAAAAAAAAATCAACTTCACAAGAACAAGATGGGGGAGACATGGATATAAACAATAATGCATTTGGAGAAGGTCTTTGGTTATTATAGAGGCCTGAAAGCTCAATATCAGTTAAAAATGTGACAGGGACAGGAGGAAGCATGTGAATATTCCTTGATCCCCTCTTCCACTTCTAGACCTTCACTCTGCCACCATCAATCAAAAATTACCCTTCTGAAGTTTTTGCCATCTAATTTACACTGTCCTGAAAAAGCCTTCTTGCTATTACCTGCTCATGTCAAGATGCTTCACCATTTTCCTCCCAATAAAAGGATACATAGTAGTACACATTCTCACAGAAAATACTTAATGAAGTCTTATGGTCTTAATAGAGGACCATGGACTCTGAGAAATTTATGTAATTATTTGGCATCATGGAAATTTCCTCAGTTGGTTTTTCTCCAATATAAATGTTGTTATTATTCTTGTTAACTTCAATATGTATGTTTTTATCAGTATTTATTTATTTTTAAATTTTATTTTTATAAAAGAGTCACAAATTACGCAACCCTCCCACAACTCCTCCACTTGTTAAGAAGGCATGAAATGTGATATCAATTATCCATGGGAAATCATGTAAAACATATACATAAGCAAGACTGCAAAGAAAAAAAGTGAAAAAGCATGCTTCAATCTCCATTTTGATTCCATTACTTCAGTTTCTAGAGGTAGATAGAATCATTCATCATAAGCCCTTTGAAATTATCTTGAATCATTTTATTGATCAGAATAGTTGTCATTTCCAGTTGATCATTGCATAATATTGGTGTTACTGTGCACAGTATTGTCCTGGTTCTACTCCCTTCACTTTGCATGAGTTCATATAAATCTTCCCAGATTTTTTTTAAACCATTCTGCTCACTCTTACAGCACAATAGTATTGCATAACAATCATATACCAGAACTTGTTCTGCCATTCCTTACTTGATGTATACCTTTTCAATTTCCAATATTTTGATACCACAAGAAAAGCTGCTAAAAATATTTTTGTTTATACAGGTCCTCTTCTTATTTTTTTTATCTCTTTGGGATACAGACTTAGTATTGGTATTACTGGGTCAGAGGATGCGTGCAGTTTTATAGCTCTTTGAGTGTAGTTCCATATTGTTCTCCAGAATTGTTGGATTAGTTCACAAGTCCACCAATAGCACATTAGTCTCCCATTTTTTCCACATCCCCTCCAACATTTGTCATTTTCCTTTTCTGTCATGTTAGACTTTTTGACAGGTATGAGGTGAAACCTATGAGTTGTTTACCTTCTCATTTCTCTAACTAACAGTGATTTGGAGCGTTTTTTCACATGACCATAGACAACTTTGATTTCCTTGTGAGAAGTAATTCATTTGGACCCCTATCTTTTCCAATCAGTACTAATGAGTTTGAAATGATTCCATAGGCATAGTGATTATGTTTTTTTTTATGTTAGGCCCCAAAGCCATAAATCTCAGATTGTAGTTTGTATAATCACAGGAAACTAACTAAAGGATCTCCACCCTTGTTTTTCCCTGTCATGGAAACCAAGCCCAGGGTGGCAGAGGTTACTCAATTATATTACAACTTATTTTTGCACTTCCAGACCACTCTGTCTTGTCCAAAGTGAGCAGGTGACCATCTCGTGATTATCTTATGACCACTCAATCAATGGAGAGTCCCCATGCTTCACCTGACCTGGGATCCCTCTGTTGACAAACCATTTCCAGCAGATACATCATTTTTGGTCCACAGAGCAAGATCTATCAACCAATGACTTTCTGTACTTTGTATATAGCATCTTTAGAATGATTCAGGTATCAAATCTGGTATCAAGCCTTATAAAAATAAGGCCTTGGGAGAACGGGGCTTCTCAGTTCATGGGAAAGATCTGAGTTCCTCTTCATTAGAGAGGACCATGAACCCTTTAATAAAGTGTTACTTACTCAGAGCTCTGCCTCAGTCTCTTTTATTGTAGGCTAGACAGTTTTAACCCTTACATCTTCTTCTGAAAACTGGATATTCTTATCCTTTGACCATGCATCCATTGGTAACTGACTAGGTATGTTTATGTCCTTTAAATACTCAGATTCCTCAGTTCACAAATATGTTTAATTCCACCTTTACTCAACCACATCCTATGGCATGAGTGGTCATACCTAATATTGGAAATACATGAGATAAGACTTGAAACAATCCCACTTTTGATATTCAGAAACTGAAATTTCCATTTCTAATTCTAGTCCTTCCTGTGTTTCCTCCTCTGGTCATTTCCTGAAACTCTTGTGAACTCCAGTCAGATGATCCTTTCATTGTCTTCCCAGACAATCATCCCCATTCTCATTTCCCTTACCCCCATCTATAATCTCAATGCTACACATTAGTCAGTTGTTAAGGACACTGACTTCTACCATTAGATTCTTTAGCCTATTTCCCATTCTTCTGATCCTTCTATGACTATCTTTAAATTTAGGTAATCCCAACAAATATTTTCTCATGTCCTGCTCCAGGGCTATTGAGTTATGCTGGAAAAAGTCAAGAAAATGTACAGTCAAGTTCCACTGAAAATACATTAAGTATTCACCACTACTTCATAATCCTTACATTGTTCACTAAATGATTTTCTATTTCTCTCTCAAAAGAGGCTATTTTAAATTAATTTCTCTTTTTTGAAGCCCCAATCTCCACATCCACTTCCCAGTCTACTTTACTGAGAAGATTGAAACCATTTATCATAAGCTTTTTTAGCTCTCTTCCATTCCTCTAAACCATTATTTTTTGGCCTTCTTTTCCTCCAGTCCTTTAACTCCAGAAGATGAATTAAAATCCAAAGCACTACCAAACTCTATCCCTTCCTCTCATGTTCTCCAAGACCTTGACTGAATTTTTTTGTGTTTGTCTGTCTCTTTCTCTCTTCTTCCTTTCTTCCTTTCTTCATTTCTTTCTCTCTGCCTTCCTTCCTTCCTTCCTTCCTTCCTTCCTTCCTTCCTTCCTTCCCTCTCTCTACCACCTCCTCCTTTCAATTCAATTGTTTACTTCCCAAATATCTATAGATACATGTCTTCTCTATACAAAACAATATTTTTCATAGCTATTTCTCAAATTATGGATATTATTTCCTACCTGAACACTTAAAATCATATCACAAATAAGTCCCTACATTCAATTAGACCTTTTCTTTTTTTTTTTAAATTTCAATTTATTTTCTTGGTTGCATCATTCATTTCCACAAGGTTTTGAGTTACAAATTTT
>CM053597.1:59745379-59756750 GCA_028646575.1 Pseudocheirus occidentalis
CAAGATACTCAATTTAGAGTTTATGTCTTTCCTTCCCTAAGCCAAATTCAATGAGAGTAAATGAAAGTAAAGTTGTAATAGTTATCCTTTGCCTTTTTTTATGGGATGATTAACCCCATTTTGAATTAGACCTTTTCTAATGTTTCCTTTATATAGCTAGAAAAAAAAATCTTCCTTAGGGCCAGACCTGATTAGGTCATTACCCTGCTCAAGAGTTTTCAGTGGTTCCCTATTGTCTATGGAATACAAAACAAAGCATTGTCCTAGCACATATAATCTTCCATTATCTGGACCCAATTTGCCTTTTTCCCTTATCCCCATTTATGTAATCTTTAATGTGTTAAACTTAAAGTGGACTGCTATCCTTTTCTTGTCATTATTCTTTACTCTTATCTCTTTGCATTATGGGAGGCCAGTCCTTGTGTGTGAAACATATTCTTTCCTCATCTCTGTCTAATCTCTAAAACCATTCTTTGACTTCAAAGCCCAGACTCTTAGATGAAGCCCAAATTAAAATATTAATTACATCATATACTCTTAGAGTTATAAAGTATTTCAGAGGTTATCAAGCCCTATCCTACAATAATCATGAATGCCATCTAGAATACTATGAACAAATGGTCAATTAATAACTGATCACAGACAGGTTCTTACAGACTGGGAACAGACCATTCATCTATCTGATATATATTCATTAAGCTATTGCAATGATAGTTCTATGTTAGCTCTTAGGTATACAGAAAAAAAGAAAAAATAATAATACTACATGTTTGTAAGAGCTTACATGTCACCAAGATTTTTTACTACTCAGCTTTTCTTAGAGAGAATCACTTTGTTGCCCCTTCTCATTATTCTAAAGAGGAGATGTGCATATATACATGTGTATATGTGTGTATTTATAGACATATATCTAAGGACCATACAATTAGTATCAGAGCTAGGACTCAAATACAAGTGTCCTGACTCTTAGTCTATTACTCTTTTCATTATTATGTGCTACCATGACACTACCATCTTCTGTTTCTAGATGATACATGAATGTGAGAATCTATTCATCTACCTATCAATCTACATCTATCTAAATTGATATATACACATATTATATACTCACATATACATGTATGATGTGTATATACACATATAAACACATATATGCATATATGTTCCCTCACCAGATGTCTTTGTAAGTAATGTGTACATACACATATAAACACACATATGCATATGCATGTGTATATATGTGTGTATATGTATAAAACATTCATTCATTTATGTTCCCTCACCAGATGTTGTCTTGTAAGCAAGAACTGTGGCATTTTTCATCTTTGTACTTGCTGTGCTTTGAAATTCTCTTTGTTTTTTAACTAGACTTTAACTTTTAATGAGATTTCCTTTTTACTTAGATCTATGTAGGTAAATTTAAGTGAGGAATCATGATGCCAGGACTTGAATTCAAGTTTTATCGAGCCTCAGGTCAGCTCTCTACCAATTATTCAACAATGCCTCTCACCTTACAATAGAAGGTACTTGCTATAGTATTCTTTAGTTAAATGGCCACCAAGAACCCTTCCTAAAGTCATATTTTATCATGCTATGAAAGGAAAAAATATACTTTTTAAAGTACCTATCATGCCAATTTCTCAGACTTATCCAAAGGTTTCCATCATCAAAACCATGAATACAGTTCATACCCAGATGGACTGTCTATATTTTGTTGGCTGCCTTCACTAGCACACTTTTTTGCCTAAAACAAAACAAAACAAACAAACAAACAAACACCCTCTAAGCAAATTTAAAGCCATGCCATCTCTGACTCAATTTGGCCCTACCACCAAAAAAGTATCCCTTTCCTGACTTTGTCAAGCCTTTAATAGAAAATGACAGATTGATCCTACCTCTCAGAAAGCTGTGTCATGTTATAAGTCTCATTTCATTTTAAAGGCCATCTCTCCATTTTCCTCTATCCTTTACATCCTATAAACGTTTGTCACACAAACATATAATACATCCATTTTATTAATCTAATTTTTATTAATTTATGTTTAGTCAAAGTTGATTTCCCTTAAAAATATGCTTCTTTCCCATTTTCTTCATCAAAATGTTGTAGAGTATTGCCTGTATACAGGACATGCAGAGGAAAGCAGTTTTTTTTTTCATTTGCTCCATTCAATGAACTTGTCAACCATAGGGTAAAACTGTAATTTTCTGTGGTGGTATTTCATTGATCTCAACAGGAATTCTGTGTGTGGCGTGAGAACAGAATATAAAGCAGAATTTCCCACTGTGACAAGAAGAGTCCACTGGATGGTTCAGAGGTGAAATATTCCCTGAAATTTTATTGTAATTTTATACTCATTGGACCTGTTACTACTTTTTCTTTAAAACCCTGCCTACGGCACTGTTATATTTCTGGAGCTCCTTGGCATTCAATATTGCAAAGAGTTTCAAATATATTGGGAACTTGGTACTTTGCATAGGGCTGGGCATTACCATAGGGACATAAGAAATGCTGTATGAATGAATAAAGTGAATTTATTTAGAAACTGTTATTGGTTGATACTTTAAATAGCCCAATTATGCTGGTTCTCCACCAGATTCTTTAAGACCTCTGGCCCTTGGGTTTCAGATTGTAAGACCAACCAATCAGGTCGATATACAACTCTATATACTCTAATAAGATCATTTTCCTACTTTCAGTGACTCCCATGTGTTTATAGGATTAATCACAAACTTCTTGGGTCAGAATTCATAATCTGCTACTGACCTGTGTTTTTAGCCTTGTATGATATAGACCTCATTTTTGAATTCTATGTTCCTGTCAAACTGAATTAGCTGGTTTTTTAATATTAACCTGTTATCTTTTGCATTTTTTCATATTTTTCAATTTTTCATTTCAATTTTTTTTCAAATTCATTTAAAAAATTTTCAATTTTTCATTCATTCAAACAGTTCATTATGTATTCTTATCAATTAGACAAATATTTATTAAGTAATTCCTAGTCTGTTTAACTCATGCAATCCAATATGTTTGGCTACGCCCAGACCATGATTCACAGTTCATACATCCAGACATCTTGGCAATCTTGCCATTTAAAATGCCACTGCCTTTCCCCCACTTGAAATAGCACCTCATCTTAGACCACCATTAAAAAATATAGAGCCAAGTCTCTAGAGGAAGCAAACCACTCATCTTTGGAAATCCTGTTCTCAAGTCAAGCAATCTCTTTTGGAGAGTGAGTGATTACAACCTCTTCTAGATGAAAATATTTATGGTTTTATAATGTGACACTAGATCCATGGTTCACATCCTATGAAGTCATCCAGTCTGTCTAAATAGTAATCTAATGCTGTCTTCACTTCCCACCTTTTATTCCAAGATCAATAATCAAGCTGATTTTACAATGCCATTATTATTCCTAAAGAGGGCATGTTAATTGACTACTATACAGATCAATTCACCACTTCTTTGATTATAACTACCCAGTCACTATTCCTGTACACTAGTCCCATACATTTATTTTCTACCTCTATTATAACATAAGCTCCTTGAGGTCAAGGACTATCCATATTTTATATTTTATCTCTAGCACTTAATATACTGCCTCTCACATAAGAGTCACATAATTTTTCATTCATTCATTCACTCAGTCAGTCAGTCAGTCAGTCAGTAAGTCAGTCAGTCAGTCAGTCAGTCATGCTAGGTGCCACATTGGGCTATTAGTATCTAGTGATATAAAACAAAAAATGGAACAGTTCCTGGTCTCAAGGTTTCCTTCCATTGGGGAAAACAGCATGTCTGCCTACAAGTTGATATAAAATATATTCAAGTGCACACAAAGTAATATGAGGGAAGATAAACATTAACAACTGGAGAATAAGAAAAGGCCTTATGTAGTCCCTGTCACTCCCCTCTCCAAACCCTTATTCTTGCTTTTAAATTCTAGAAACAATAGGAAGCCATGTCAGCTTTTTTTTTAGTGGAACCTCTGCATTTTTGTGTTCAATATGTGAAAGTTTCTTTGGAGAAGGAGGCAGATTTTTGAGGCTGTTATAACATAAATTTGTAGAGGACATAGCGGGTGAATTCCTCCATTTTCAATTAACTGAAAAAAATGATGAAAAGAAATAGAAACTGTGATAAGTCTGACTATGATAAGTGATACTAGGACGAAGAGGCAAGGGATTTGAGGATAGCTGACTCTGTAAGGTTGCTAAAAGTTTAGCATCCAAGAAATATAAACTATGTATAAAATGCCCCTAGGATAAGAAGGGAAGTGGTTGAATGGGAAAACAATCTCTGTATCACGTTTCCCTGTTAAGATTCCCCTTATGCATCTTATATTTCTCTATCAGGGAAATGTGATATAAAGGTTGTTTTCCCATTCAACCACTTCCCTTCATAATACAGCTGCATTGATTTTATCTGCTTTTCATTTTCATGTTATCAAAATTATCTATTTTACCGTTTGTAACGACCTCTATTTCTTGTTTGGTTAAGAATACATTCCCTGAACTGAGTCAAAATGGTGGAATAGAAGAAACACTGAACTATCCCAACATGCCTCTCTAAACAATTTTAAAATAATGCCTCAAACTGAAATCTGAAGCATCAGAATCGACAAAAGGTTGACGTAAGAGACTTTTCTAGCCTAAGACGATTTAGGAGGTTAGAAGGAGAGGTCTATGACACTGGGTTGAAGGGTGGTCTAGAATCCATGTGGCAGCAACCAAAACTGTAGGCCTTGGAGGTGGCAATGGTAACATCAGTAGCAACCACTTTGGAATGGTCAAGCCAGAGGTGGTAAGGGGATCTGGCAACTGGTCAGAAAGATATTGCAGAGGACCCCTGTGCTAGCTAGCACTGGGCTCAGGAGAAACAATGTTGAAACTCCATTGTCCATACCCACTTCTGGGTCACAGTTTCAGGGTGAAGAGGAAGATTGACAATACCAAGGGATCAGGGACCCAGAAGAACAATATTGTTTTTGGTACCAAGGGAGCATGGTCTTTGAGGAGTAGTATCACTTTTGGTCCCAAGGATGCAAGGGGCCTTTCTGGGTAAGGATCAGAGCACAGACCAGGGAAGCAGTGATCACACCTCTTCCCTGACTGGAAGCACTGAAACTGGAAGCACCTTGGAAGCACTGAAACTTCCAAACCCCTAGAATTACCTTAGAAAACAGTAGCGCAAAGAAGTTTGCAGCTTGGGCTGGTGCACCCTTATCCACACCCTGAGAACAATTAAGAAATAGTCTGGAAAAATGCAAACTAACAACAACAAAAAAAAGAATCTGTCCACAAAAAGCAACTACGGTGACGTGACAGGTAAGTGTAACACACAAACTCCAACAAAGATATCAAAAGAGCTACAAGTACAGCCTCTATGAAATCACGTTTTTGCAACATTACTAAAATGGAAATGTTTTGCAAGACAAAATAGAAATTTATATGTATATATAATATGTATGTATGTGTATGTATATATATATATATGTATGTGTATATGTATGCATGTATAAATGTGTGTATATAGATTATGTGTGTGTGTTCTTCCCATGAATGGGAAAATCATATGATTTTTTTCTCTTCCTTTTTTTTTGGTATGCTCACTACTTATAAGATCATATATGTATTTAAAATGTATTATGGAATACAGCATAAGGTACTGGTCCAAGTCTAATTTGTGACAGAGTGTTTTCCAGTTTTCCCAAGTTTTATTATTATTATTATTATTATTATTATTATTATTTAGAAATTATGTTGATTGCTGGTTTATTTCATAACCTGGAATTTTCCTTCAGCTTTTGTCTCAATTAATATCTTTTCTGTTCCCTGGGATTTTCCAAGTATATCACCATATCTTCAGCAAATAGAAGTAGTTATATCTCCTCTTTATCTGTTTTAATGCTTTTAATTTCCTTATTTTGTCTTATTGCTGTTGCTTGTATTTCCCAAAATATCCAATAATTGTAGGGAGAGATGAGATTCTTGCTTAACACATGCATCTGTATTTTTGGTGAAATTGTTCTGGTAAACTCCTATTAAATATAATATTTGCTTTTGGTTTTAGATAAATGTTTTTTAGTATTTGTAAAAATCTCCCTATGCCTATACTTTGTAGGGTTTTTAGTGCAAATACATACATAAAGGCTGCTCTTTGTAAAAAAAATTCTACATATATTGAGATAATCACATGGTTTATGATGTTTGTTTGTTTTTAATGATTAATTATGTTGATTATTTTCCTGATGTAAAACCATACTTGCATCCCTGGTATAGATCCTATCTGGTCATAACAAATGTTTCATTGAATAAATCACTGTAATCTATTGGGCAGGACTTTCTTTATAATCTTGGAGTCAATATCCATTAATGACATTGGCTATAATTTTTCTTCTGTCTTTTACCTGTCCTTGGTTTAATTATTAGAACTATATTTGTCTCATAAAAAAGATTCTTGTAAAGTGTACTTTTTCTCAATATTTGTCAAGAATTTTTGAATAATTAAAATTAATTTGTCTTCAAAAGTGTACTAAAGAAGATGGTGGAATAAGCAGTAGATTGATGTCCCTCTGCCATTGTTATTCCCAAACACCATAAAATAACACCCAGAATAGTGGAGTCAGCGAACAGGGTAAACCAGTCTTTTGATCCAGGATACTTAAAGGATCAGAAAATAAGCCCCATACCACTCAGATGAGAGGAAGTACAAGGCAGGAAGCATCCGAGAAAGTCACAAGATTCCACCCCAATAAACCAGTCGGGGATCCTGAGCCCTAGATAGGTGGAGCAAACAGCAACACCAGGATCCCACCACATGCCTTTGCAAAGATAGTAGAACTGATTGACTCTAACTCAGGGAACCACCATTTGCACTGGCACAGCCCTAGTGAAGCAGATATCCTCCAGCAGCCAGCTGGAGATTCACCATGCTTCAGAGATTACAGCTATTTATCATGAAAATAATATACTGTGACCCGGAGGGATTAATACCAGGAATGCAAGGCTGGTTCAATATTAGGAAAAATGTAAGCATAGTTGACTATATCAATAAAAAAATTCACAGAAATCATGATTATCTCAATAGATACAGAAAAAGCTTTTGACAAAATGCAACACCCATTCCTATTAAAAACATTAGAGGGCATAGGGATCAATGGGATTGTCCTTAAAATAAGTAGAATCTATCTAAAACCATAAGCAAGCATTATATGTAATGGAGATAAGCTAGAAGCATTTCCAATATAATCAGGAGTTAAACAAGGATGTCCATTATCATCATTATTCAACACTGTATTAGCAATGTTAGCTTTAGTTATAAGAGAAAAATAAAAAGAAATTGAAGGTATTAGAATAAGCAATGCGCTAAAAAAAAACCCTATCACTTTATACGTGATACAATGATATAGTAAGAGAATCCTAGAGAATCAGCTAAAAAACTATTTGAAATAATTAGCAACGTTATCAAATTTGTAATTAGGATATAAAATAAACCCACATAAATCCTCAACATTTCTTTTTTTAATTAACTTTTGTTTATTTTTAGTTTACATCTTTGATTTCCACAAGATTTTGAGTTACAATTTTTTCCCCATCTTTCCCCTACCCACCCCCCCCCAAACAGCAATCCCACTGTATACCCCCTACCCCAATCTGCTTTCTCTTATATTCTCCCCCATCACCTCTCTGACTTTCTGGTAGAGCAAGATGGATCCCCCTATCCCAATGCCTGTATATCTTATTTCCCAGTGTGTGCATGTGTGTATATCTATATCTATATCTATGTATCTTTATATATATATATTTTTTAACATATAATTTTAGAACTTTAAATTTTAGATTCTTTCCCTTCCTCCCTTATCACCTACCCACACTGGAAAGACAAGCAATTCAATACAGGCCATACATGTGTAGCTACACAGAACATCTCCACAATGGACATATTGAGTAACAATGGCAATATTTCCCTCCTTTCTATCCTGCCCTCCCGTTGTTCTATTCTCTACTTTGTCCCTGTCCCTTTACAAAAGTGTGTGCTTTTAACAACCCTCCCCTGCAACCTGCCCTCCCCTCCATCATGTCCACTCTCACACCCATCCCCCCCTACTCTCCTGCAGGCAAGATACCAAACTTAGAGTGTATGTCATTCCCTCCCTAAGCCAAATTCAATGAGAGTAATGTTGACCCATTCTCTTTTTGCCTTCCTGTTCTTCCCCTCCATTGTAACAGTTGTCCCTTCCTTGTCTCTTATATATGAAATGATTGACCCTGTTCTGTCTCTCCCTGTCTCCTCTTATTCTATTCCTCTCCCTTCTCAGAATTTCACCTTTTAAAATATCATCCCTTCCTATTTAATTGATCCTGTCCCCTCTGTCAATGTACACATATATACACACACTCACATATGTATTCATATACATATATACTTTCCTATATAGATATGTATATATGTGTGTATATATGTGTGTATGTGTATTTATATATATATAAATGTGTATGTGTATATATATGTGTGTATATAAATATATATAAATGTGTGTATGTATATATGTGTGTATATGTGTGTGTATGCGTATATGAATATGTTTATGTACACATACACATTTATATTTCTTTCACCTATCCTAATACTGAGAAAAGTTTCATAAATTACAATTATTGTTTTTCCATGTTGGCATGAAAATGGTTCAGCTTTGTTAAGTTCCTTATGGTTTCTTTTCCATGTTTACCTTCTCATGTTTCTTGTGCTTGAATGTCAAATTTTCTTTTCAGTTCTGGTTTTTTCAGCAAGAATGCTTGAAAGTACTCCACCTCATTGAATGACCATATTTTCCCCTGAAACATTATACTCTTGGTTTTAGGTGACTCTTGGTTTTAATCTTAGCTCTCTTACCTCTGGGATATCATATTCCAGGACCTTCAATCCCTTAATGTAGAAGCTGCTTAATCCTGGATTATCTGGATTGTGTTTCCACAGTATTCAAATAGTTTCTTCTTGGCAGCTTGTAATATTTTCTCCTTGATCTGAGAACACTGGAACCTGGCTATAACATTCCTAGAAGTTTTCTTTTTGGGATCTTTTTCAAGAGGTGATCAGTGAATTCTTTCAAGTTCTTTTTGATCTCTGGTTCTAAAACATCAGGGCAATTTTCCTTCAGAATTTCTTGAAGCATGTTTTCTAGGTTCTTTTTTTGATCATGGCTTTCAGTTAGTCCAATAATGTTTAAACTGTCTTTCCTGGAACTATTTTCCAGGTCGGTGTTTTTTTCAAGGCGATATTTCACATTGCCTTTTATTTTTTTTTTCATTTGTTTGCATCTGTTTAATAGTATCTTGATTTCTCATAAAGTCATTTGCTTCCATTTGCTTCATTCTAATTCGAAAGGAGTTATTCTCTTCAAAAAGCTTTTGAGATTCTTTTTCCATTTGGAAAATTCAATTTTTTAAGATATTCTTCACCTCATTGGCTTTTTGGGTGTCTTTTGCCATTTGAGTCAGTAAAGTGTTAATCTCGTCAGTCAGGTTGTTGACTCTCTTTTCATGATTTTCTTGCATCATTCTCATTTATCTCCCCAATTTTTCTTCCACTTCTCTTATTTGTTTTTCAAAATCCTTCTTAAGCTCCTCTGTGGTTTGTAATCAGTCTACATTTTTCTTAGAAGCTTTTAATGTGGGAGTTCTGACTGTGTTGTCTTCCTGCTGTTCCATCCTTTTTTGTCCCCAAAAAAGGAATCTAAAGTTGCATTGCTGAGCTTTCTTTGTTTCCTTTGCCTGTTCATGTTGCCAGTCAGCTACTTGATTTTTGGGCTCAGTAATACTCTACTTTCAGAGGAAAGAGCTCTGTCCCAAATCACTGGGGTTTTCGCAGCTGCTGGAGCTAGTAGGAGGCCACAGCCACTGCAGCCCCCACTAGCTTTGGCTCACTGAAAATGTACCTCAGGACTACCACCCAAGATCCTGAGCCTGATCCAGGCAGCTCAAGGCAAGAGCACTTAGCCTCTGAATGATTGCTTGGCCCCCCTGCAAACTTCAGGCCAAGAGCTCTGAAGCAGTCACATGGAAGTAGCTGCAGGGCTGCTGCTTCACCGAGCTTCTAGCATTGGAGGCAGTCAGCCAGGCCCTCTTCCCCAAATTTAACCAAGTTCCAGTGACCTTTTCCCTTTGTCCTTGGCTCTTATGGGTTGGTAATTCTGGAAACCACCAGAGCTGCTGGTAATCAACTGTCCTAAAAGCTCCAGCTGGGGCTTCTCCTGGGTGGCCTGGGGCTAAAACCACATGGGTCTGGGCTCTGCTCCCAGCATGCTGCAGTGAGCCCTTTCCATCCATCTGCTGGGCTGCCTTTAGTGCAAGCTTTGTTTCTCTGTCATTTTATGAGTTCTGGAGCTCTAAAATTTGTTTATAGCCATATTTTACAGGTATGTGAGGTGGTTATAGTGGAAGCCATGGAGTTCTCCTGCTTCTACCTCAACATTTCCATATTGCTAAAAAACCCAGAAGGAAGAGATAAAGAAATTTCATTTAAAGTTACGATAGACAACATAAAAAATTTTAGAGTCTACCTGTTAAAACAAACTCAGGAATTATATGAATACAATTACAAAACACTTCATACAAATAAAGTCAGATCTAGATAACTGGAAAAAAATATCAGTTGCTCATGGGTAGGTCAAGCTACTATAATAAAAATGAGAATTCTACCTTCATGAATTCACTGATTTAGTGATATCCCAATCATACTACCAAAAATTGTTTTGTAGAGCTACAAAAATGATAATTAAATTCATCTGGAAGAACAAAATATCAAGAATATTAAGGGAATTTATGAAAAGAAATGCAAGGGAAGGTGGCCTAGACAGTACTAGATCTAAGACTGTATTATAAAGCAGCAATCACCAAGCCTACTTGGTACTGGCTAAGAAATAGTGTAATTTACTGTTTGATAAACCCAAAGACTTCAGTTTCTTGGATAAGAACTTTCTATTTGACAAAAACTCCTGGGAAAACTGGAAAATGGTTTGACAGAAAATGAGCATAGAAAACATCTTACGTCACATACCAAGATGAGATCAAAATTCGTACATAATTTAGACGTGAAGAGTTCAACTATAATCAGATTAGAAGAGCAAGGAATAGTTTGCCTGTCAGACATATGGAGAAGAGAAGCATTTATGATTAATCAAGAGATGGAGAATATTATGAAATGCAAAATGGATAATTTGATTACATTAAATTAAGAAGTCTTTTTGTTTTATAAACAATGTCAATGCAACCATGATTAGGATGGAAGAAGACAACTGGGAAACAAAGTTTACATCCAGTGTCACTGAGAAAGGACTCATTTCTCAAATGAGAGACCTGCATGTAACGGTAA
>CM053597.1:59756850-59767515 GCA_028646575.1 Pseudocheirus occidentalis
TATATATATATATATATATATATATATATATATATATATATATATATATATATAATGGTTAGACAGCTAGAAGCACTGTCTATTGGTCTGTTGAATTGTGTGATTTTCTGTGTCTGTGTTTTTTGTCTGCTTGTAATTTCTGTTGGTATTTTTTGAAGTTCAGGGTGCTGACTTTTTCTCCTGAACTAAGTGAATGATATATATGTTCGCTTAAAGTTGGATTGTCAATCCCTTTTGACTTGCTTTCCTTTAGAAAAGCAGATCAAACAACCTCCACTAGCAATCATCCTGTGTATGCTAGGGTACTTGCTGTTACACTGAGTCAAATCTATGAGAATATAAATCATTCCCAAATTGATAAATGGTCAAAGGATATGAACAGTAAGTTTTCAAATAAAAAAATAAATCTACATATAGTCGTATAAAAATGCACTAGCTCAGTATTGATTAGAGAAGTAGAAATTAAAAAAAAAACTCTGAGGTACCACGTCATACCCAACAGATTGGCTAATAGCATAACACAGGAAAATGCTAATTGCTGGAGAAGATGTGGGAAAATTAGAACATGCATGCATTGTTGGTGGAACTTTGACCTGATCAAGCCATTCTGAAGAACAATCTGGAACTATGCCTAAAGAGCTATAAACTTGTGCATACCCAGTATCCAGCAGTACCAGAGCTATGTCTCTAACCCAAAGAGATCACAAAAAAGGAAAAAGGAGCCACACGTAGAAAAAGAACATTTTTACTAGTTCTTTTTGTGGTGACAAAGAATTGGAATTTGGAATGATGCCCATCAATTGGGGAATGACTGAACTAGTTGTGGTACATGAATGAATGAATGGAATGGAATACTGTGTTGCATAAGAAATGGTGAGCAGTCAGACTTCAGAAAAACCCAGAAAAATCTTGAATGAACTGATGATAAGTGAAGTGAGCAGAAACCAGAGAACAATGTACCTGGTAACAGCAACATTGTGCAATGAACAACTTTGTTAGACTTAGCTCTTCTGAGCAATGCAATGATCTAAGACAATTCCAAAAGGTTCATGATAGAAGAAGTGGAATTCCAAGCAAATCAATTTCCAAGGTTCAGATTGCCAGCATAGCAAACTCCATTTATTCAGCAAACTTTCACAGAACAGAGAAAGTCAAAATACAGTATAACTCATTCATTTAGCAAGTAAGTTCTCAATTCAATCCAGGTACTACTCTACCCCTAGATAATACATTCATTTAGTCAGTCAAAGTCTCTTCTCAAAAGGAGATCAGTTTCCAATCATGAACAAAGTACATTCATTTGGTCAATCACAGAGCACTAAAAGGCCAAAGTTTTCCCACCTCTGGACAAAAAGTAATTACAATACCATCCATTAACACCAAATACTTTCTCAAAAGGGGCAGGAGACCACAAAATGCTATCCACCCTTAAGCTATAAAAAGGTTAAGATATCGTCTCAGCATTGAAAACCCAAGGACAGGTCCTTCTTTCATCTTGAACCCAGGAAAGCCCTCAGCAATCTCAGTTCTGAGGGACACACGGCTCAACAAAGCCATAGCCAGTGTCCTCATCAAGTCACTCCCTGCCTATAGAACAGTCCCAGAAACCCTAAAACATCAGCAAGGACCTATTCCAGGATTTCTGTGAAGGTACAACAAGAAAATCCTCCTTCAGGGCTTCTGAACCAACAACCAGGTTCCAGGACCTCTACAACAGCAGCACTGTCCTTCACCACCAGGTGAATCTTGCAAAACAACATCAAAACAGACAAAATACTGGCATCACAGCCATGCCTCCTCAGTTATTGGCAGCTCTGGGTGGCAGTTCTCAAATGTCCTAGGTAGCTCCAACAAGCTCCTAGTAGTCTTTCTCTCAGCAGCTCAAGCTCCACAGTAATCTCCAAAAATCCTTCTAGCCTTCTCTCGGCTTGGGCCTCTCTCCCAGTTCATGGCTCCTCCCAATTCAGCCCTCTCATTTCACATCAACAAGTCCATCTCTCAAGTTGGATTCACAACCTCTGGGTTTTACCACTCAAGCCAAAAACCACGCCAATTGATGGGCATCTCCAAACTTCATTACCATTACAAGAAGTTATTCACATCCAGAGAAAGAACTATGGAATCTGAAGGCAAATCTAAGCATTCTATTCTGTCTTTCTTTTGTTGTTGTTTTTTTCTTTCCCATGGCTTTTCCCTTTTGTTCTGATTCTTCTTTCACAACATGACTAATGTGGAAACATGTTTATTAAAATTAATAAAATCATGCATGTATTGCCTAAGTTGTATGTCATCTTGGGGAGGGGGAATGGAGTGGATAAAGAGAAGTTTGGACCTCAAAATCTTATAAAGGCACATCTTGGAAATTTAAAAAAAATATTATTTAAAAAAAAGTTTGCTAGAAATCTTCTGTAAATCCAACAGGATCAAGAGGATTTATCCTACCACGTCCATTTTTGATAATTTTTTTAATATCTTTATTTTGTTTTTATGAGACCGGGTTATTTAAAACCTCTTTTTGACATTATGACAGTTTTGTTATTTTATGTTTTTTGAAAGTAATGCTCTATTTGTTTAATATTCTCAGTTCTCTTACCATATCCCTGGGCCTGATATGTCCTGATTAGTGTTTTCATTTCCTCTGGTTTTGTCAAAATTTTACACTGTTTGTTTGTTTTTTCATCAATTAGATTTTGTTTTTCCCCTTTTCTCATTAAGAATATTCACTAAAGGTTTAGTAATTTTATTAGTTACTTCAAAAAATAATTTTAGTTTTATCTTTGTTGCTTTTGTCTTCCTAATTTATGTCTGCTAATTTTTAGTATCTTCTATGTTTATATTACATTTATTTGTTTGCTTTCTATTTATAAAAATGCAAATTATATTCACCAATTTTTCCTTTGTCCATTTGTTTTGAATTATTTTATTTATTTTCTTGTTCACATCATCCATTTCCACAAGATTTTGAGTTACAAATTTTCACCCTGTCTTTCCCCTACACACAACCCCCAAACATCCATCCCACTGTAAAGCCCCTACACCAGTCTGCTCTCTCCTACGTCCTCCTCCATCTCCCCTCTAACTTTCTGGTAGGGCAAGATGGGTCTCCCTGCTCCAGTGCCTGTATATCTTAATTCCCAGTTGCATGTAGTTAATAATAATAATAATAATAATATGTATATTTCAAGATTTGATTATAGAACTTTAAATTCTAGATTCTTTTCCTTTCTCCCTCATCACCCACCCCTGCCAGAAGGACAAGCAATTCCATACAGGCTGTACCTGTGTAATTAGGCAGGACGTCTCCACAGAGGACCTATTGTGAGAGACTGATTATATGTCTCTTTACGTATCCAGCCACCCCCCCCCACCTCGTTCTATTTTCTGCCCTGTCACTGTCACTTTACAAATGTGTGTGCTTCCAGCAACCATTCCCCCCGACCCTGCCCTCCCCTCTGTCATCCCACTTTTCATCCCCATCCCCACTACTCTCCTGTGTGGCAAGATACCCAATTAGAGTTTATATCATTCCTTCCCTAAGCCAAATTCAAGGACAGTAAGGTTGACCCTTTCCCTTTTGCCTTTCTGTTCTTCCCCTACATTGTAACAGTTATCCCTTGCCTCTTCTATATGTGATGATTAACCCCATTCTGTCTTTCCTTGTCTCCTCTCATTCTAATCCTCATCCACCTCAGAATTTCACCTTTTAAATTATCATCCCTTCCAATTCAATTGATCCTGTGCCCTCTAAGAACTCATATACACAAATACTCAAATATGTGTTCATATGCATGTATACCCTCCTATGTAGACATATGTGTAGGTATACGTACATATACATTTTTATTCCTTTCACCTATCCTCATACTGAGAAAAGTTTCATAAGTTACTATTATCATTTTTCCATGTTGGCATGTAAATAATTCAAATTTGATAAGTTCTTTATGATTTCTCTCCCATTTTTACTTTCTCATATTTCTTGTGTTTGATTGTGAAATTTTCTGTTCATTTCTGGTTTTTTCAGCAAGAATGCTTGAAAGTCCCTGCTTCATGTGTGGATAATTACAAGTGAAATGCTTGGTGACCACTTGGGTTCTCAGTTGCAGCCCCTCCCCACTCCTCAGGGACTTGGAGTGGTAACATAAGGTGCCTTTTGAAACTGACTCCTGAGGGGTGGGGAGGCAGAACGTCACTGGGTATGTGCCCTCACACACCCACCCCCAACTTCCCAACTCAATAATAAAAAATAGCCTGATTCATTAAAAATAAAATTAGCAGACTTTGGAAGGATAGTGGAACTGTAGAATTCAAGGGAACTCTGAGACAATCCCAAGGGCATTCCAAAAACAAAACAAAACAAAACAGATCTAAGAAGTAAGTTGGGGTTGGAAGTGCTTAAACAGCCTTGATTTCTCCACCAAGCCACATAGGATTTTGATAGAGATTGTATGCCAAATTCAGGGTGACAAATTAGATCATTTCAATATTTATTCCTATTATTTATTTTGCAGGAAATACTTTTTGGCATGTGATTCATGTTTTCTGCCCAATCAGTTGTTAGAGACTCCATTGATTGGGCATTCAAGAAACAGTTGTTTATCATAATAAGTATAATTAGTACTATTAAGCAAATATCTTTTACTATTACTTGGCATAATAAAAAATTATATTTAAGCTGTATATTCTGTTATTAGCAAGGATGTCTCTATGTTTGTCCTTTAATCTTTCTGCCCAAGTGACAGAATAACTAGAGCAACAAATGGTAGAATGATAGAAGGAGAAGATGAGCAAGTTTGAGCATATCACTACATCAGAATCCTGGAAAATTCTGAAAAAAAATGTCCACAACTATTTTACTGTGAGACTCAACTTTTTTTCCCAGAGCAAGAAAAACAGGAAACAAAAGTTTTGGTTCCATTAGAAAATCACAAGGGCTTGACTCTCTGAAGAAACATAATACATCTATAAGCAGTTCAGTAGAAAAGGTAAGTACCAATAAGAAAGAGAGCAAAAACAAAAACATGCATAGTAATCATCCTGAAGATGATTGTATTAGATTCCGCTTGTATTAAAAGATATTTGCTGTGTTGTTAATAATGATAAAAAAAGTTAATTTCATATCTGATAACTAGGTATTTAATTTCTCCCTACTATTCCCTCCCAACTCTTGGCTAACTTTTTATATTACTTCCATCACACACACACACACACACACACACACACACACACACACACACACACCCCTTTTGATATCAGTTGTATGTTTTATTTTTTCCTTTGCTGACTACTGTAATTTGATTTGAGTGACAAATAAGTTAGATTCTTACAGTGAAAGAGGAAAACAGAGAGAATCCACCCTATGAAAGAATCCATCAATGTCCCTGACAAGGAATAATGCAATAATCCGACATTGCCGTCTCTTCTCCAAAAACTGCCTTGTAGTGTAAATTAATTGTAATTTTAAAGTCTCCAGTAGAGTGTATTCTTCTGGAAGCAGAGATTATTTCCTTTTCTTAAAAATTTTTATGTCATCAATACCTACTGTGGGGTGTTGACCATAGAAAAGATATAATAAAATGTTTATTGAATTAGGTCACTGATAAAAGGCAATTGAAGCCTCCACACTTGAATACCTAAAACAACGGTTCTCTCCTTCATGCCAGAGCAGTCTGTTCCATTCTTGAATAGTTCCAAATACTAGAAACCTTATCCTTAATGCTCCTAAAATCTTTGTAACGTCTATCTTGTAACCTAGGGAAGCCATCTGGGGCCGTGTGCCTGATGTCACCCTTCACCATAACCGAAATTTCCAAATTTATAGTTCAAATTGGAATACTTAAGGGTCTCTGGGAAGCCCATTCATTTCTGAAAGAAATTCTTTTATTGAAATTTGATTTGCTACAATAGGATTGAGAATCTTGCTTAGTAAGTCTCTTTTTAATCACTTGCTAAATGTTTGTGATAAGAAATGAGCTACGTTTTGATAACAGACAAAGAAGTAAAGCCAATACAAGTACACAACTCATCAATGAGAAGCGATGGAGTGAACCAGTGTAATAAATGCTATGAAATACCTTATTTTTACAAGAGATCAAAGTGGACGGTGTGTATGAGTATGCAGAATATCAAACTTAACTCTAACTAAGCATTCTTTAAAATTGAATAATAGTTCTTTTCCTTTTCCTTTTTCTCGTTCATCTGATCTTCCTGACTGAAGTTCATATTGAGAAGCTGAAATACCACGAGGAAGGTCATTTTTGTGACAGTTCCCCTTAGGTCAAGAAAAAGTAGCGACTATTTGAAATAAAGTCTAAAGCCTAAAGCCTACAACCGGCCTTTTTGACCATTGGCCCAGAGAATTGTGAAAGAGATATCAAATGTAAATTTCTCTCACAAGCAAAACATTTGATGCTTGATCCAATAAAGCATTGAATACCATGAATATATGAGTGAATAGGTTTATTGATTTGGATGTACAGTAATGATATTTCTAGAAACAATGTAAGGTCAACAAATGTGATTTGTAGATTTTGAATGAAAGTGAAATGGTTATCTCACTCTTAGAGCATGAAATAAGAAGTATTACATTTCTATATCCTTGGTTCATTTGAAAATTCTATATAAATGAATGGTGGCTGCTAATATAAACTTGAAAAGATGCAGCTTCCATAATTCTCCACTTTGTAGTATGCTTATCTGTATAGGAGCCATTCTCCCTTTAGCAGGAGAATTTGGGTTTCTTGATAGCCAAGATTATTCAATTTTCTTCCTTAACATCTTCAAAATCTAGGAAAGCACTTTAAGGGAGAGGGAGGATACTTAGTACTTGAATGTAAAAAGGTCCGCAGTTGTAATGATACTGAGATTTAAAGATCTTCCATGCCTCTTGAACTTGCTGACGTAGCAGGAAGGGGTAAAGCAAGAGAACGCCAGAACCAAGCTTCCAGTGCTAGTGACTGGAAGCAGCGGCAGTAGCAGTGGCGGTAGTGGTTGGGGCAGCGTGAACTTCTTTTTCTTTGAGCCAGTCAGAATCTCTGCTAAGGACTCTTGCTGAGGACTGCCAGGGACAAGAACTTCGGAGGGGCCAGTGCTGCCAAGAGCAAGGCTTCCTGGACACTGAGCAGTTGCCCTGAGTGAAGAGAGGAGGATCTTTGTCTGAGGTCGCCTGTCCTGTTTTGAAGGCTTGAGAATGTGGGTATTTACTACTTTAACTACATGTGCCAACCTCATAACTACTGTGTTGGCTTTGACTTTCTGGTTTTGGGACTCAGTCTTCTGGTACTTGAATAAATGCTCTGACTGTATTTCTCATGTAGAGAGCCTGTTACATTTTGTGATTAATAACCATATCAGCATACTTATAGTTACTGTAGGCTTTGTGAATGCTGCATTGCTGATACAGCAGTGGGGAAGAAACTCTTTTATCATTAAAGATATGAAACCAGTCAGTTAATTTTAACTTTGACTGTGGTATTGAATGGGTGACTTGCCAAGGGTCAAAAAATCAATGTATGTTACAGGTATGAAATAGACAATGTTAAAACTAGATCTGATACTAGTTCTCTTCTATGTTGCCTCTGACTCTACAAAGAAGTGCATAATAGGTGTTTGTTGAATGTAACAGAACTGAATGGTAAGAGATTCATTTTATGCAACTGATGGGTCTCCCATACTGAAAGCAAATTAGATAGAATAGAGTAGCAAAATTTGTATGAATAGTGAGGGACTGGAAGTGTAAAAACTTGTGTTCAAAGTTTGGATCTATTAGCACCTAGTTTTATTGATTGTAGCCTCTTTATTTCTTAGTTTCCTCATCAATGAAAAGAGAAAGTATGACAATTTGATCTCTAAGAACCTGTAAAATCCCAATATTCTCAAGCTGTGAAGTGATTGGTCAATATAACAAGACAAACAATTATTAATCGACATTTTAGCACCTACTATGTGTCAGATGCTAAGCCATGGCATATAAGAGGCCATATACCTGTTAGAATTTTCACACTTTTCCTAGAATCATAAATTTAGAAATAAAAGAAACCTGAGAAGTCAAGTTCAAATCCCCCATTTTAGAGAAGAAACTGAGACCCAAAAGGGAGAAACATCTTGCTCAAGAGTATACAAGTAGGGACCAAGTGTCAAAACTGAGTTACTAATTCATGGTCTCTGATTCCAAATCTAACACTTTTTCAGTTACATGACACTACGGTTTACATGGCAAAGTCTTCTTTTGGTCTATGTCAAAATTATTATTAATAAATTAGTTTTGAAGGAATGTGGTCATAATCAAGTATGTACCTTTACCATAGATAGATAGAATGATGTGAATTCTGCCACATTTTTCTTTTTTATTAAGATTCATTTTGTGATTTCAGACATCTGACAAGTTAGTTATTTTTCACAACACTGTGTCATCGTTAAGGTCAATCTTTTCCAAATGATTATACAAATGATGAAGAGCACAAAATTAAGGAAAGATATCTGGGACACTCAAGCAGACTTGACTTTAAGTGAACATTGATTGGCCTACTCTTTGGTTTCCTTCATTCAACCACTTAGGAATCCATTCTGTTGTAAATTGGTCTAACTCACATAACAATACTATTAGACTCTTTTTTTACCCTATAATCTAAGTACACTATGAATACAGAATATTACAGCAATCTACTAGGAGAGTTACATTAACAAAAAAAGTAACGAGATTAATCTGATAATGACCCGATTATAATTATATCAATATGGTTTTTAGCCATTGTATCCTCCTAAATGTTGGGAACCTTACATTACAAATTTTCAAACATAATACATTTGAGCCCAGCAAGGAGAACTTATTGAGAAATGCCAGATAGTGCCTTATCTCTCCTCATTCAGCTTGGGTTTCCACTCCCTTCTAAGAACAGTTATTTTATTTTCCCAGTTCCAAGAAAGGGAGAAAAAAATCAAAACCTAAATGAGTATTGAGTAGTTTGACATTCTCACCTTCAGCCATCCTAGGAAGCTCATATCTGTTTTTGTTAGAGACCCTTAATCCTGATATTTCTTTTTTTTTCTTTTTTATATAATAAATTTTATTTGTTTCTTGTTTAAAACATTCATTTTCATGAGATTTTTGAATTACAGATTTCCTCCCCATCTTTCCCCTACCTCAACCCCAAAACAGTGATCCCACTGTAGAGGCCCTCCCCTGGTCTGCTCTCTAACTTTCTGGTAGGGCAGGGAGGGTCTCCCTACCCCAGCCGCTGTATATCTTAATTCCTAGTTGCAGGTATTGCAGAGCTTTAAATTGTAGATTTCCTCCCTTGTCACCCACCCCCACTGGAAGGACAACCAATTCAATACAGGCTGTGTAGGTGTGATTATACAGGACATCTTCATAGTGGACATATTGTGACAGTGATCATATGTCCCTCCTTGCTATCCCTCCCCTACTTGTTCTGTTCTCTACCTTGTCCCTGTCCCTTTATTGACATGTGAGCATCCAGCATCCCTCCCACAGACCCTGCCCTCCCCTCCCTCATCCTGCCTTTCATCCCCACGCCTCCTACTCTCTTGTGTGATGCCCAGTTTAGAGTTTATGCCATTTCTTCCCTAAGCCAAATTCAATAAGAGTAAATGAAAGTAAAGTTGTAACAGTTATCCCTTGCCTCTTCCACATGGGATGATTAACCCCATTTTGTCTCTCCCTGTCTCCTCTCATTCTAGTCCTCTCCCACCTCAGAATTTGCCTTTTAAAGTATCATCCCTGGGGGGCAAAGCCAAGATGGCGGCATAGAAGCAGCAAGGTCCCACAGCTCCCACACCGCAACCCTAAACACCCATTAAAATATGAGCCCAGATAAAGTCTAGGAGTCTCAGACTCACAAAAATACAGAGAACACATCTCTCGCTGAAGGCAGCTCGGCAGCAGGTGCTCATCGCCGCGGCCGGGAGTGGAGACTGAAACAGACTGAAGCCGAGACCGAGGCAAGGCCTGGGATGGTGGGAAGGAGCTGGGCTAAGCTGAGCTGAGCGGGCACCACAGCCAGCCTGCAGAAGTTCTACAGCCTCCAGCACCTCCACATCTCCCAAGGCGTGAGGATTGGGGACGGGAGAGGCACAGCTTGCACCGCAGCAGAGAAGAGACCCAGCCAGCCAAAAACCTCAGCGGCAGCCACAAGGAGCCTCCCAAACCGCAGCTTGAGTCTACTTCAAAGAAAATCTAAAGCACCTGCATAACGGGAGCTTTAAAGCGACAGAGTCGGTTAGTGAAAGTGAAACTTTGAAAATTAATTTCGGGGTGGTAAAAGCAGTTTGGCCATTCTGCCCCCGGGGCAAGGAAGCAGTGGGGGAAGGGAACTGCTGGATCCATGGCGGCCACCACCAGGTTGCTTCAAAGCCCCTGGCCTGCAGACTCCATAGGGGTACTGAATCAATTGATCAGGGCCAAGTGCTCTTGCATTGAGTGGCCTGGATCCAGATTGTGGTCTTGGGAGGTGGTCCTGGAGGGCACTTTGGGCAAGCCAAAGCTGGGGGGACTTGCAACACCCCCCTAATAGCTCTGGTAGTTGGGAAAACCCCAGAGATTTGGAACAGAGCTTCCCCCCCTAGAAGCAGAGTTTCACAGACCTAAAAAAAAACCCAACCAATTAACTGACTGGCCAACATGAGGAAAAGGAGGCAAAATAACTCTAG
>CM053597.1:59768015-59800431 GCA_028646575.1 Pseudocheirus occidentalis
CCTGAATTCCACTGACCTTTCTCTTAGCCTTATTTCTTCTGGCTTGATAAGTCTGCAAACTGCCCCAGCTGCCACCCCAATCTGTTCTCCTGTATACTCCAGCTGTGGCTCTTCCTGACCGGTTTCAGGCTGGGCTGATTTCAGATCACAGCCTGCTGTGGTGAGCCCTTTGTGCCAAGCTGCCTTCAACAAGAGATGTTCTTTCTGTAGTTTTTTTAGTTTTGTAGTGCTAAAATTTGTTTAGAGTCGTATTTTCTGGGTATTTAAGGTGGCTATGTGGGAGCTGCTAAACTTTACTGTTTCTACACTGCCACGTTGAATATCCTTTAAAATTATCCTTCTAGGGAAGCAGAAAGTTGGGAAACAATTTTTAAAGTAAGTATCTCTGATAGCAGCCTCATTTCTAAAATATATGGAGAATTGAATTGAATTTATAAGAATACAAGTTATTTCTCAATTGATAAATTATGAAAGGATTTGAACAGGCAATTTTCAGAGTAAGAAATTGAAATTAACTATAGTCATATAAAATGTTCTAAATCACTATTGGTTAGATAAATGCATGTTAATAAATTTTGAGATACCACCTCACACCTATCAGATTGTTTAATATGACAAAACAGGAAAATAATAAATGTTGGAGACAATGTGGGGAAAATTGGAATTCTAATGCATTCATTGGAGAAGCATTCTGGAGAACAATTTGGAACTATGCCCAAATGGCTATAAAACTGTCCATATCTTTGACCCAGGAATACCACTTCTAAGTCTATATTCCAAAGAGATCATGAAAAGAGTAAAAAGGCATATATATACAAAAATATTTATCACAGCTATTTTTGTGGTAGCAAAACAATTAGAAATAGAGTGGATTCCCAGCCATTGGGGAATGAATGAACAAGCTGTGGTATATGAATGTAATGTAATACTGCTGGGATGTATGAAATGATGAGCAAGGAGATTTCAGAACACCCTGGCAAGACTTACGTGAACTGATGCTGAGTGAAATGAGCAGAACCAGGAGAATATTGTACATAGTAACAGTCACATTGTGCACATAGCTCTTCTTAGCAATGCAAGGGTCTAAGACAACTCCACAAGATTCATGATGGAAAATGCTATCCACATGCAGAGAAAGAACTTTGGAGTAGGAATGAAAATGGAAACAAATTATTTTACTCTCCTTTTGTTCAGTTACATTTTGTTTCTGCTTTATTGTAGTCAGTCCCATTAGTTC
Source organism: Pseudocheirus occidentalis (assembly GCA_028646575.1). Taxonomy (NCBI): domain Eukaryota; kingdom Metazoa; phylum Chordata; class Mammalia; order Diprotodontia; family Pseudocheiridae; genus Pseudocheirus; species Pseudocheirus occidentalis. The sequence goes on from CM053597.1 coordinate 59,769,253, forward strand.
TAACTCTTCTTTACACCATGACTAATGTGAAAATATGTTTAATAGAAATGTATATGCAGAGCTAATATCAAATTGCATGGTGTCTTGGAGACAGGAAGGAGAAAGAGGGGGAATACTTAAAACTGAAAATCTTATAGAAATTAATATTGAAAGCTAAAAAATAATCATTAAAAAATAAAATCATCCTTCTAAAATAGTATGATGCAATATATTTAAGTGAACGATGTGTAATGTATAAATAGACCCTACATGAACTAATCTCCTTTATTGATATCTAGGAATATTTAAAATGAACAGAAAAAGTGTTTTAAATTGCTATTATTTAGAGAGAAAGACACAAATATGTTTTGACAGACAGGTGAAAAGACAACTATAAACAAAGCCAACAAATGTAAACTATCATTTAATGAATAATATATCATCGTATTTCTCAAAGATTTGTTTTAAGTATGGTAAAGACATTGGCCATACATTGTTTTATTTAGCAATAAATCATCGTCATAGAGGAGAGGGATCAAAAACAAGAATTACGGTAACCATATTTCAAATAACAAGCCATGGGATAATTCTTATTCTCTAGGACAATTCAAATCATCAGAAGAAACTCAATAACTAGATTAAGCAACTTTCAGCCACTATCCTTTACCATAATCCCTCATCTCAACTCTCTTGCCAGGTTTAAGTTCTCATCACTTTGCACATGGACTAAATATTCAAATAGACTTCAGGTTGATCTCTCTGCCTTATATCTCTCCCCATTCCAATCCATCATGTACCAAGTTGCCAAAGTGATTTTCCTCACTTTCAGATCTATTTCATTCCCTCTCCAACTGCCTACCTATTCAGTGAATTAGAGTGATTCCTTATCATCCTGAGGATCAAATACAAAAATCCTCTGTTTAGCATTTAAAGCCCTTCATAACCCTACCCATTTCTATCTTTATAGACTTCTGGTAGAACCTTCTGAGTTCACATTGGTCTAACAGCCACAGTGCAAGACATTGTACCTTGACCTCAACATAACTACTTCATTTTGGTCCTCTTGGAGAATGAAGACAACAACCATCCCTTACTGTCTTTGCAGCATTGTTAGATTTTATTCTCCACTCTCTCCATGATCCAACACCAGTACTTTTCTTGTTACAACATTCCATCTACAGAGACTATTCCCCTGTACCTGGAATGTTTGCTGTTGTTGTTGTTGTTGTTGTTGTTGTTTTTTGTTTTTTTTGTTTTCCCTCAGCGTGACTTTCTGACTTCTCTGGATTCCTTCAAGATACACCTCAAATATCTTCTGCAGGAAGACATTCCAAGTACTTCCTCCACAACTCTTCCATCTCATAAAATCTTCTATCTGTTCTTATTCCATACATTTCCTATATTCACAGCTGTTTGCATGTCATCTTCTTCATTGGAATGCCATCTCCGTGAGGGTAAGGACCTTGCTTTTGCCTTTCTTTATATCTCCAGTGTTTAGTATACTGTTTAACCCAATGCCTGGGTCAAAGTAAGTACTACTTAAAAGCTTTTTGACTCATGGACTGGTGTCGATAATAACTAACCAAGATCACAATCACCTGGTTACAAGAAAATTCTCAAAAATGTCCCAGGTCATGGAAAAATACTGCTATGGTTTCTCCTCAAGGCTCATTTCTTTCTTAAGGGTTAGGGATATGGATTTTTTTGGTTATGATTCATGGACAAAGGTCAGAAGCTGGACAAGAAACTATCCTTTCCCCTCTGTGACTACCAGGGACCACATAGTGAATGGCTTTCAAGACAATCAGTACCAAGACAAAGAAAGTAAAGGATGAAGTCTACAGGCTAATTTTGGATTGACTCCACTCTCTAGCTTGACATTTTTCTCTCACTCACAGGGTAGTTCCACAGGGTCTTAGGTGTCTCAAAGAAAAGTAGTTTAAGTGTAAAATATCTTAAGTCACTGAAAAAGCCCCCAGTGTCACAGGTGCCCTATTTCCTTGATATATGACTTTTCATTCATCCTGGTACCAATTTATTATATGGAAATGACTTTATTCTTTATTTAATTTTCAAGAAACCATTTTTAGTTGTAATCCTTGGAAATTTGGATTTAAAGATCATTACCCAAAGTTGTATCATCTAATTCTAAAGCATAATTTCTTTTTTTTTATTTTTGCATTCCATGGACATCTTTTAGCTGTCCTATAAAGCTTATGAATTCCTTCGTAAAGTAATATTTTAAATGCATTAAAATATATATGATATATTTAGATGTATATTTATGTGAGTATATATATATATATATATATATATATATATACATACATACATACACATAAAGATGTGTGTGTGTATGTGTATATGTGAAACTAAGTTCAACTACCCCAGGTTAAGAACGCTTGAACTAAAAGGTTTAATTTAGTGTCATGAATTCATTTTGTCAAGTCCATGACAATCCATATAAGACAGAGACTGGCATTTCATTATTTACCCACATTGAACTATTATGCATGTGGAATTCATTTTCTAATTTGCTTTCAAACATCTCTCTGTTACAGCCTGAGGTCCCAGAGAATATCCCCACAACACAGCCAAGCATGTCTATTGTTCCTTTGCATTTCTTAAATCAAAAGAAAAATTATTATTAAAAGCAGCTTCAGAGATACACCCTCAAGAGACCAAAGCAATGGAGATATTTGTACTCTACCCATGTTCTTCCCTCCCCACTTAAGTGCATATTAAGTCACCACAAGTGTGAGGGGAGAGTAAAAGGGGAAACTTAGAAAAAATGTGCTAGATCAGGGGTGAGGAACCTATGGCCTCAAGGCCACACATGGTCCTCCAGGTCCTCAAGTGCAGATTCAGTCAAAGGGTCACAACTGAGGGCCTAGAGGACCACATGTGGCCTTGAGGTCACAGGTTCCCCACCCCTATGATAGAGGATAATAGGGTGAAAAATCCTACTCTCATGGTCCAAGGCTGATGGGAACCCTGAAATGCAAGTGTACAGGGCACAGATCTGCCTTCTAAAAATTCAACCTCTCAAATCCTCTTTCAGTCCAAGTAGCAAGTTTATTATGACACTAGTTGGGGTGGGTGAGGTTCCTAGTCTGCACTATTTGCAACAGCAATACAAGGGGACCAGATTCTTAATGAATCTGTGCATTTGATGAGATTAAAATTAGCACTTTTACACAGAAAGACCATGGGAAGATCTGGATGATCTGATATCTGTGCCATGTGTAGAGAACAAGGGCCACAATGAAAGGGCAGTTAAAAGGATTATTGAATGAGATGGGCCTGGTGCCTCAGATAAACACCAGATATATGGGTTCAAGGGTCTAGGTCACAAAGGTATGGTCTTTTTCTTTTAGGGGTCCAGCACAAATCCCATTCCCCATCACTACTAGCCTCAACAAACATTCTTGCAATAGATGTAGAGTCTTTAATTAGACTTCTGACAGATTTCCCCAGGCAAGAAAAGTAGTACTTTTCTGCTTATTTCAGGTATTCAAGCAACTTTGAGCCTCACCTTTGATTATATCAAATTTTTGTTGGAAAAAGTATACATTGTGTTGCCCTTAATAGGTCTAAGGGAGTTTGGAGACTTTTCCTGTGAAGAGGTATCCAAAGAGGGTTAGGGCTGCCCAAGACCCCAAAATACCAACATGCCAGTCCTGCTGAAAGAATTCCACTCAAGTCTTCTCATCCGTAAAAAAGTAAATTTTATTGAAAGTACAAGTTCCCCATATGGGGTGCTAGGGCATTCTGTGATGCTCTCACACAGAGCAAGTCTGTGCTAAGCTATTCTGTGGTGCTCTCACAGAGATGGAAGGAAGATGGGGTCTTATATACAGAGGAATCTAGGGGTGGTCTAGAGGAGGAGCCTGGGGAGTGTCTTCAGGGGTTGTCAATGAGATCAGACTCCAGTAATGAGTTTGGGGAGGGACTTCAGGTGGAGTTAATGAGATCAACATCAAGAGTGGATTGATATTTTGATAGACTCCAGGGTGGGAAGCAGATGGACAATGGAGGGCCATGCTAGTAACAGGTTTGGGCCCAACCACAATGAAATACTTATGGCCTCTTCAAATGCCTCCTGAAGATTCAATCAGACTTCAAGGAGAGCTCAAGGAGGGTGGGGAAGTCCCAGAGCCTTCACCTCATCACTTGTCCTTAATTGGCTTAAGAGAATTAGAAGACCTTCCCTGTCCTTAACAGGCCTAACATCATCTTTTTTTCATTGTTGATTATGTTCAGGTTTGCACTGTGTGTCATCTTGGCCTGAATCTTGAGCTCCTTTACTCTTTAGAAGACATTATGCCATTTCTTTCTGTGATTTCTAATTGGTGTAGAATAGTCTTGTGTTCTTCGAATATATTTTATTTGAAAGTCTTTCTTCTGGTTATTTGTAGAATTTATTGCTTCATATTGTGATTGCTAGATTTTACTATTAGTTTTTTGTTGTTTTATTTTGTTTTTCTATCTCTAGAGTCAATCTATAAATTATTTAAATTGACATTTTGTTTTCTGTGTTTAGAAGTTCTGAGAAGTTTTCTTATATTATTTTTTGTATTATGTTGTTCAGGTTTTCTTAATTTGAAATGTTTTTCTGGGAGACCTACAATCCTTAAGATGTCTCTGTATCCTGTCTTAAAGATCAATATGTCGTTCTTACATGGAGATCATATATATATATATATTTTAGGATTATGGAGTTGTCTTAATCTTCTTCCAAACTCATCTTCACACTTGCGTATTTGTAGATTGATTCAGTTCTCTCCTTTGTTTCTTTGGTGAGATCTGACAGGATGCTTGCTTCCTATTCTATTTATAGTTCAGATTTGCAGTTCACAAATTCATCTTCTACAATTCATATTTCTATCTTAAACCATTTGTGAATATACTGCTTTGATTATATAGATTGTTGTGAATCTATAAGGTCTACTGCCTCATCAGACACTGATTCTTTTTCATTTGTCTTGCAATATTCAATCAGAGATATTTGAATTTCTTTAGTGTCCTGGAGTCTGTTTTTCTATTTTTCTTTTCTTTCTTTTTTTAAAATCTTAATGCGGGTGGGGGAAAATAGTCCTCCGTGTAGATCTTTCTCTTTTTAACATATTCCCTGTCAGTGCTCATGCTCAAGATTTATAACTGTTGCTTGATGTTTTATTTTTCTCTCACTCTCTCTCTGGTAATTTTAGTCTCTCCCCTGACATGCCAATATTGTTCACTTTGTGAATCCTTCCCCCTTGTTGGTAGATACCACAAAAACTAGACTGCAAAGATGTCTTAATTTTTTACTAGCCTTTTTTCTCTGACCCAAGTGACATCGAGGGGAAGGGAGAGGGGGACAAAATTAGCCTCATTTAGGTGCTAGTCCTGTTTGCCATATTTCCATATTTTAGCAATCTGCTTCATTTCTCTCTTTTCCTTACATCTCTGACTGAGCTGAGTGTACAGGACTTGCTACTATGCTGACCCTATAGACACAGGAAGCTTTCTACTTGCCTATATCTATATCTCATTTGCACAGGGTTGACTAGGCCAATGCTTGTTACAGAGAACTGTAAGGTGGGAAAAGAGGTACAGATGTGAGTTGACCGAGGTTACAACCTCAGGATGGGAATTGCTGTGCACATTCTGAGCACAAGCCTGTGGGTTACTCATGTAGATATACCTGAGGCTTGGAAGCTGGTTGGGGGAGGATACTAAGTAAACTGTTAGGGATTAAGGATAAGCAAAATATCTGGTCTTTAAACTTTTGTATGGAGCTGGAATTATTAAAAATCTTATATATAATTCTAATTTTGGAGAGACCTGATTATTTATGAGGGCTAGAGAAATTTTCTGTTCTCTACTTTGTTGGTCATAGGATATCTTCCTTTTCCACTGTGAAAAGTTTACGCATTTCTGCTAGAAATATGTCCACTAGACATACTAGATTTTTTTTTCTTTTTAAATTGTTATCTTCTAAGGATGTTGCTGATGTACTCCAAAGCAAGGCCTTTTAAGAGTCGGAATACCTATTTATTCATGTAAGATACTGATAGAAGATCTAGAATTCCTCATTGCAATCAATCTACCCCTGTCATGGAAATATTTTTCCTAGTAGTCATAAGAACATAGAATTAGAGCCGAAAGGACATTTAAAGGCCATTGGCCACAATTCCATCATTTAACAGATGAAGAAAATGAGGCCCAATGGGGTAAGTGGTTTGCTCAGAGTAATGCAGATAGTAATTGGCAATTCTTGAAACTCTACCATTAATTATTCATTTCTTTGGGCTGATCTGGGGCTGAGGACCATTAGGTACACTCCTACTCACTCTTATCTTGGGGAAAGTTTCTCTTCCCCAAAAGACTTCTTTAAATGGAAATACACCTGGGAGGTACAACACTAAAAGTCTGTAACACTTAAATGTGGGGGGGGGGAAATGTTTATCAGTTTACTTCCTTTCTTGATGTGGGATATTGGAGTACAGGATGGTTGTGCTGGTTGATTTAAAGGATGGGAGAAATTTTTCAAGAGCATATTTGATATCTTTACATTTCTGTCTGGCTCTACATACAACATCTCTGCCATTACCTGTCATTGGAATTTAGTGTGGCATAATCCTTGGTTCCTGCTTTTATATCTTACAACATTCAAGTTTTCACTATCTTCTTCTAACCAGCTTTGGTCCCACCCCTCCAGGACTATACAATATTCCTGTTCCATAAACTATAGTCATTCAGGCTTGAATCCTGTAAGGCAAAAGCTTAGCTTTGATTATAGATGTGCTGACTTGCTCAAAACTCTCAAACTCCAACTACTTTCTTTTCAAAGAAAGTTTATTCAACTTCAAGTGAATTGCAGTTTCAGCCATCTCTCTTTATCTAGGAAAAAGTGAAAATAAGTGATGTCCAGTTAGGTTAAGCAAGGCGAAGAGGCTATTTAATTTTCTAGGAATGTGGCCTGTAGTCCCACTTCATTTCAGAGTATCTCAAATGTATTTTTTATGTTTCTCACAGTCTAAGTCTGATAACTTTTCTCATGATACCTAAAGCTTTAGGGGAACATCCCAAGGAGTCCAAATGTTAACAGTATACACTGCATTTTAATGGTGATATAAAAATCAATCATACAGACCCTGAATGACTGCCTGGTTCTAAAAGATTTGTCTTCTTACATTAACTGTCACTGGATTAATAATGAAAAGATAGGAGGAAGAAAGAAAGAAATCTAAATTGTAAAATATCATACATTTAAATTTCATTTGGCTATTTGCCTTTGTTCTCCATGTAAGGAACTGAAGGAAATCCTATGCCCATCAGTGACCATCAATATCCCTTAGATTACACAAAGAAAGAATTAGGGCAGACATACCTTTTCATTTCTAACAAGAAATGCAATTGCCCTAACATCATGGATGAGTGACTCTTTACTGTGCAAATAAGTGAAGCCAGTAAGTGCAAAGTAAATATTTTCTAAATTTGTCTTTAGGATTCTTTTTTTTTCTTTTGTTCATCTTTAACTCAACACTTACTAAGACACTTTTAGTGCTAATGAAGCAGAAGGGGAAGATAATACTGTTCCAAGTATGGAAGAGACCATAAAGTGAACAAACAAACAAAAAAAAACCCCAAAACCTTAAAGCATCCCAGCTTCCTGTGTATATGCATATGTATATTTACAATTGAAAAATGATGAGTAAGACAGAGACAAAACATTAATCCCTACAAACATCCTCACAACTTCATTGAATACATTCACTCTTTTGATATTGAGAGAGATAAGACATATATGGGCACTCTCTTGCTAAGAAGTCTAATTGCTCTAAACCAAACTAATTAGATTATAAACTCCTTGAGGGTTGAGTGTCTTTTGCCTCTTTTTTGTATTCCCAGACAGTAGGGTGTTTAGCACATAGTAGGCGCTTGATAAAATGTTTATTGATTGATTATCTTTCCCCAAACTGGCTTATACATAGTGATATTTGTTTGTTTTTGTCTTCTATGAAAATGCCATGGAAACAGGTATATTCACACATAAAGATGATTTTAGTTTCCTTTCCCAACAAATATTTGGGCTGGAATATTGAAAATAAATTCATTATTCACGTAGCATTTAAGTATATCTTAATTTAAAAAAAAATCTATTTTCTTCCTATCTGGGCCATAAGAGGGCGCAATGAATACAGGATTGAATCTAGAGTCTAGAAGGAGAGAAGAACAAGGATTTATATCCTGCCTACTATGCTCTAGGTACCATAAGTGCTTTATATGTATGCTATCTCGATGCATCCTTACAATATCCCTGGGAGGTAAGTGCTATTACTGTACTCCGTTTTACACTTGAGTAAACAGAACCAAATAAAAGACAAAGGTAAGTGATGTGCCTAGGGTCACACAGGTAATACATGTCAGTGATTACAGGCCCAGTCCTTTGTCCATTGAGCCACTGGGTGCTCTGCCTTATTCCCTTCCCCCGACTCTTATCCCCTTCTACACAGATAGCAAGTATTTTGAGGCAGGATTTGAACTCAACTCTTTCTGTCTCCAAGTGCATTGTTCTTTTCAATGTACTAAGACAAAGTCATTATTGTCCTATGTTTCAAATAGTTCTACAAGAGCTATTGGTACATCCAAAACATATCAGTAAGTGTATCAATAATACAGTATTCACAATGCCTACAGTAACAATAAATATGCTGATATGGTTATTAATCACATAAGGTAACAGGCCCACTGCATTGGAACTATAGCTAGAACATTTATTCAAATAACAGAAAACCAAGTCCCAGAACCAGAAAGTCAAAGCCATCACAATAGTTATGAAGTTGGCACATGTAGTTAATGTAGCAAACACCCACATTTTCAACGAGATATTTCACATTGCCTTCTATTTTTTCATTTGCTTGGATCTGTTTAATAGTATCCTGATTTCTCATAGTCATTAGCTTTCTTTTGCTCCAATCTAATCCTGAAGGAATTATTCTCTTCAGTGAGCTTATGAGATTCTTTTTCATCTGGCAAATTTTACTCTTTAAGGCATTCTTCTCCTCATTGGCTTTTTACGCCTTTTTTGCCATTTAATTAATCTGTTTTTTTAAGTGTTATTTTCTTCAGTCCGGTTATTGACTCTTTTTTTCAGGATTTTCTTGCATCATTCTCATTTCTCTTCCTAATTTTTCCTCTACTTCTCTTACTTGGTTTTCAAAATCCTTCCTAAGCTCCTTTATGGCTTGTATCCAGTCTACATTTTTCTTGGAAGCTTTTGGTGAAGGAGTTCTGACTCTGTTATCTTCCTTCTGCTCCATACTTTGATCCTTTTTGTCCCCACAAAAGGAATCTAAAGTTGGATTGCTGGGCTTGCTTGGCTTCCTTTGCCTGCTCATGTTGCCAGTCAATTACTTGGCTTTTGGGTTCAGTAGAACTTTGATTTCAGAGGGGAGAGTTTTGTACCAAATCTCCGGGGTTTTCACAGCTGCTAGAGTTATTAGGAAACACCTTCCAGCTTTTACTCACTGGTCACCCAGCCAAGGACCACCATCCAAGACCACAATCCTGATCCAGGCAGGTTAAGACAAGAGCACTTAGACTCTGAATGATTGCTTTGTCTCCCTGCAATCTGCAGGCCAGGAGCTCTGAAGAAGCCACATGGAAGTGGCTTTGGGCTGCTGAGCCCTGGGGCCAGTTGGCCGGGCCACTTCTTTTCCCCAAATTTACCTGAGTTCCACTGACCTTTCCCTTTGTTCTTGTTTCTTACGGGTTGATAATTCTGGAAATCTACACAGCTGCCAGCGATCCACTCCCCTGAGTGCTTCAGCCTGGGGCTATGCCACAGTTTCAGACTGGGAGAATTTTGGTTCCTAGCATACTGCAATGAACCCTTACCATCCACCTGTGGGCTGCCTTCAGTGCGAGCTTTGTTTCTCTGTCATTCTGTGAGTTCCAGAGCTCTAAAATTTGTTTAGAGTCATATTTTATAGGTATTTGAGATGGTTATGGGGGTAGCTCAAGGAGTCCTCCTGTTTCTATGCCACCATCTTAACTCTACCTCCCAAACACCCACATTCTCAAGCCTTCAAAACAGGACAGGCTACCTCAGGCAAAGATCCTCCTCTCCTCACTCACGGCACCTACTCAGTGTCCACGTAACATGCTCCCAGCAGCTCTGGCCCTCAGCAGTTCCTGCTCCTGGCAGTCCTCAGAAGGAGTCCTTAGCAGAGATTCTGGCTGGCTCAAAAAAAAAAAAAAAGGAGTTTGCGCTGCAGCTGCTGCTGCTGCTTCCACCTCAGGTCACCCCACTGACTCTAAATTGGCTCCATCTTCCTTTTACCCCACCCCTTCCTTCCACATCAACAAATTCAAAGGGCATGGAAGATCTTCTAATCAAATAACCATTATGGTAAGCTGGCCCAAGACTTGGGCCATAACAGAGCAGCAGTGCAAGTCACTAAATCCATCCTGCAGCAAACTCAGAGGAACAATGGGGAGGGTGAAATGAAAGAAAAGGTAGCAATATTTTTCACATTTCAGGAGATCTTCGTCAATATAAGTCTGTCACTTGATTCATGAAATCTGCAAGATCAGGATGATGTGTGTGTGTGTGTGTGTGCATACTACACACACATATATATGTATGTATATTTACATATAAATATACATACATATATACATACACACACATATTGAGTGGGTGTATATTTTGTTGCTCAGTCATTTTTAGTCCTTTCTAACTCTTTGTGACTCTATTTGGGGTTTTCTTGGCAAAAAATACTGTAGTGGTTTGCCATTTCCTTCTTCAGGTCCTTTGACAGATGAGGAAACTGAGGCATACAGTCACTTGCCTAGAGTCACATAACTAGTAAATGACCAAGGTTAGACTTGAACGCAAGAAGAGGAGTCTTCTTTATTCTAGGACTAGCATTCTATTTACTGTGCCACTTATCTGCCCCCATGGATGTATCTAATGATTTTATTTTGAATGTGCTTAGATGAAAAATGCTCTTAATATCTTAAATCAATGAGTATTTAATTTTGTGATGAGGTATGGGCTCTGGGAACCCCCTTGAGCTCTCCTTGAATCCTTGAGGTTACACTCTCTGGAAACTTCCTTGAGTCCTCTTTGAATCTTCCAACATAGGGAATTTGGGTGAGGTCATAACCTTTTCATTGTGGCTCTGTCCAAAACCTTGTTGCTAGCTTGGCCTCCATTATCCAGCTAGCCCCCACCCTTGATCCTCCCAAAATATCTATACCCAAATCTGTTATACCTTTGAACTGGCCTAGCCCACGATTCTCTGTAGTCTCCAGGTAGCCTCTAGCAACTTCCCACCCTTAATCACTCATTACTGGAGTCTGACCTCATTGACTCCTCCTGAAGACCCTCCCCAAACTCCTCCTCTAGACCACCCCTAGATTCCTACCTCAACCTTTCTATCAGACCCCATCTTCACTCCATGAAAGGGGGAAGGTTGCAGAATGACCTAGCACAGACCTACTCTGTGTCAGATGATTCTGGCCCACTTGCCCAATAAAGTGTTGCGAATACTGAGGCTCCTTAAGAGTCTACCCAATATGGCAAACTTTTAATACATTTTACTTTTATTTGGCTGAGAGAAGACTTGAGCTGAATTCATTTGGCAGGACCTGGCGTGTTGTTATTTTGGGGTCTTGATCACCCCTAACCCCAAACCCTATACCTCATTTTATGGTGACCCTTTACATGTATACCAAGCATGGGGACAAAATGAATCAAGCCCTTAAAGGAGCTCACATTTTGTTTATTCGGCAGAGCAGTGGAGAGAAGGATCATTCAAAAAAAATATATAAATGTAAACAAAATAGAAGTAAAACATGTAAAGCGTATATTAGCCATACTTTTTTCAATAATGGAAAAAAGTCATCAAATTAATTTTTTCTGTTGTTGGTTTGTTCTTCATTTGCAGAGGCCTCTTGACATCATAAATGATACATTGACTCATGTGTGAATCAGATTTAAGTGAGATAGGTCAATATCTTAATGAATGTGGAAGTACCCTTTAAATTAAAAAAGGTGTAACTGCCCCTGACTGTTTCACTCATATGAGTAGATGAGAAGGAGATTTGAGATTGTTATGCTCTAGTATGTATGCCTGGTAGTTCTTGTGAACTTACTTGTCACTTGGTATAGAATGAATGGGAATGAGTCTTCATTTTACTGTATCAGAAAAGAAGGGGCAAAAACTTCACATTGCCTTGTTAAACATCCAAAAATAAAATGAAAAGTTTGAAATAGTGCTTTCATTTGGTCTATTTCCTGGACCAGGAGAGAGAAACTAAAAAGTAACAAATTGCCCAATCTATTTAGACTTCAGTAATTGAAATAGCTCTGTATTTTGTAATTCTGCCAACTAGCACATTATGCTTTTAAGATCTCAGCTTGATTATTAGCTACCATAAAAACAAGGTGCCATCTTGACATTGTTTGAAATGTGCTAGCAAAGTTAGTGTTTTACAGGAAGACAATTCCTATTAGTAGGTAAGGTTATGCACAGGGCTAAATGTTCCTTTACTTTATTTACTTCAACTCATTAGTGTGTTTTACAAAAATCAAGTAAAACAAAATTAGGGAGTGTTTTTATTTATGAAATGGATTAGGATTGAGGTAATAAAATATAATAGGAAAGTTGCATAGGACATAGAGTAAGGACTTCAAGTTTTGGTTCTGTCACTTACCAGATATGTGACCAAGGATTATTTGCACTGTAGGATAGCAATGATGAAGAGAAGAAATTCATTCTCCCCAGGATGGGAACCTGAGACAGAGACATTCTACACCCTTTTTAACAGCTCTGGTACTGAACAAGATTTATTGGGGTGTCTAAGAAGTATGAAAAATTGGGTAACTGGTGAGGGGAAGTCTTTGCAAAGAAATCTGGAGAAATAGAGAATCTTGCAACAATTGAGGACAGACTCGACTCACCAAAACCCTCCCTTGGACAGCTCAGTCATCAACATTCCATAAACACTTCTTAGACAGAAAAAAACATTGACACAAGTAATTTTTCTGGATGAAACTGGAAGTGTTAAAATAGACATGGGGATGGAGGTCAAAGTGACTTTTTTTTCACAGGGCAGAGTCAACTTGAACATTTAGCCACTTCCCCCTGGAAAAGAAAAGTAACTCCCTCCCCCTGCCTTTTTTTATGTCATCAGTGGAATGCAAGGGCTGCTGCTACAAATTTTTCCTTAAAAAAAAAAAAGAATAACAAATCCGAGGCACCAAGGGTCTTCTGCAAATCATTATTAAGAGCTTCTATATAAGTTCCTCTTTAAGGGCTAATCAGAGTCTTAACTTGGGTGATACTTAAGTCACACATTTTCATCCTAAAAAGTCTATTTATGATTACCCCAAACACTTTATTCTAGAATCACAACGGTATGAAATAACTGTTATCGGAAGCAATTATCAAACTAAGAGGAACGGTTTTTCCTCTTTTTTTTTTAAGTGGGGGTGCTCAGAAGTGAACTCTGTAAAGTAAGTAAGTACCACGGGGAGAGTGGGGGCAGGGGAATAAAAGAGGACTCATTATTAGTCTATTTCAATGAAACCAGAAAGGAAAAGATCAGACAATGTGCAGAAAATATTGGAGAGTGTTCAGTCGGGTTTTTCCCCCTCTGAAATGAGAATAATGGACAGCTACAAGCCCACAAATTTACACTGCCAGAGGGAAGATTCTTGCCCTGTGTGAAGGTAGGAATTTCAGCAGTTCTCTTGCACATGATCAATGATTGCCTTAAAATTATATGCTAATGATAATCACCGGTAGGCTCCATTAGAAGCTAGGACTCTTTTTTCTTATGATACTTTTAGAAATAGGAAGGGCATCATATTAATTCTTCTCGATATTTCATTAGTTTTGTGTCACTCATTCTGTTAGTTATGTGCTATTTCACATGGGAGTCAGTGACACAAAACTAATTTCTTGTCGTACACTTTTCATGGTGCTCATGAATTGTCCCCATTAGGGAAAATGGCCTGAATTTTTTATTGGTTTATTCTGAATGAATGATTATGTTGAAATGATTCACTTTGTAATTGTTGCCAATAAGATACTCTCATGAAAGGGATGTGCAGGGCAAGAGAGATCCATGGTCCACTGAACTTTCTGGAGTTTGACTCTATACATTACAAAGCAAATCATTTATTCTTTATCCAGGTAGATGAGAGAAATGATATGCAAACTGAGGAAAAGGGAGATTAAACAATTTTTTGTCCACAATCATACAACTGAACCAGAGAAACCCAGCATCATTGCTCCAGTTCTAGCATTCTTTTCACTATATCACAATATAAAACAGAATACACTCAGTCCATCTTCTGTGCGCTATACTCCTCTAAATGTATCTCTTTATAGAATAGATAGCAGATTTGTGGAAATAATACAAGTGCTAGATTTTGGGCTAAAAGACAATTCTCAGAGTTTTTGTCTTTATACTGTGGGAACAGCATTACATTTGTTCTTCTTTCAGACTCACCACTACTTAAGTAACTATAATTAATCAGGAAAGACAAATGGGGTCCTATTTTCCATCTGAAAGAAAATGAGAAAAGAAATCAGGCTGCCAGGTGGGTGAGGGGGAGGGAAAACATTTCTTAACTGGAGAAAAGCAAATCCATTTGGCCCAGTGCAAAAACTCGCAAATTTGTGGTGTTTTGTGTTTCACACTCAACTTGAATCTTCTGGGATTTGAATTCTGTTTGTGCTTGGCAAGCGACAACTTGTTTCTTCAAATAAAAACATGTTTAAGAGGCTCAGGAGGTTTTGTGGACATCAAATGGCTCTTATAAAAAATCCATTTGGATGATTTAATTGTAAATGAGTGAAAAACATATGAATTTCATTTTGTTCAGACCACACATGGGTTTAAATATTAGAGTGGAAATTTTCTTTATAAAAACTTCATTTAGAATCTTATTGAATGTTGTACTGGGAAAACAGGTAGATAAATTTCTGCCAATTTCAAATTCTATTTTTTTTGTCTGTGTTGAAGTCATTCCCTAAAACGGGTCAGTTTATATTGTACAAAACTTTACAATTTGGCAGCAGCTTTTTGTTAATGACTTTCCACTTTGGATGTGAACTAAGTTTTCACAAACATCATCTGAAGATCAATAGGGTTTTTCTGAAGTTCAGTATTCATATTCAAGGCCTTCTGAAACTATCTATCATATTGTCCTTCCTGACATCCCCATGCTGAAGTCTTTTATATCCTTGTGTATTTTTTTTCCTGACTTTACATAGAAAGGCCAGTACGTAAAAGAGATTTCAAATCCAATTTCAAAGGAAAATTCAGCTCCATAATATTGTTTTGTACTAGAAGGATAAACACATTAGCTACTCTACACTTAACCTTCAATTATATGATAATTCAATTCAATTTGGTCCTTTTTGGAGGAAGAAGGAATGACTTACAGGAAGAGAGGGCAACGTTAACCATCCATTTTATGGTCTTTGGTTTCTCTAACAAATGGAAATGTATGTCTGCAAATTGTCTAAATATATAATCCTTAAAAATATTATGAATAAGCACTTGTGCCTTTCTACCCCCTTAGAAGAAGCCACATGAGGGCAAATATGTTGGGCATAGGAAATCTTTTAATGCTTGTATTTGTTTTGGCTTCGATGACATAAATGAGATCAATATAGAAAGAATAGCCTTAACATATATGGCACTTGATAGTTTCACTATGATTATGCCTTATTTATTAATTTCTATTTGACAGCATCTCTTTAAGAGATATATTAAAAAGGATCTTACAATTATAAAGAGTCACACATGGAAAGATACTATTAAATGTTTTGAGTACCTCTCCTGCCACTTGCTTTGTCCATTTTCCATATAAATAAATGAATGATGTAAAGATAAATGATGCACAAACATTTATGAAACATTTACTATATGTCATGCACTAGAATAAATGATAGTAATAGAAATACAAGAATACAAGAAGGTACTTGTCTTCAAGGGGTTTCGATTCTGATGGAATCCAACCTAGAAAGGGTTGTTGCAAATATCAGCACAGGAGAATGGGGCAGAGGCATGATTCAGAATTAGTGGCTATGAAGCATTAGAAGTCTTGGTTTTAGAATAGAGGAGGGGAAAGCATACCAACAGATCCCAAGGTGGTTTCTGGTGTGGAGTTCAAGTTTCCAATGCATGTTTTAGCTTTTTAGAGAAAGATTCTATTAAATAAATAAGGGGTTTTTTTTTTACTATTATTACACCCACACATAAAATACATATATTATATATTATTACATATTTTATACATATATATGGTAGCTTGTGAATGAAAACTGTAATTGGAATAGAGTACAATGCACTTGAAGACTATAATAAGTTTTCAATCACATTCCTTACTTTTAAAATTGTATTTCTTTGTTATAAAAGGAAAAACAATGAATACTAAGTTCAGAGAAAGAAAAGTGGTAGATGGACAATTGGCTGCTAATGACCTCATAGTACTACTAATAATTAACATTACCAAGAACTTCTCTTTCATTTTAATTAGGTATTTTGCACTTCTCCTCTTCATATAGGAGTCAGCTGCTAACAGTGTCATTAATCATGTAATTTCAAATGAATGTGAATCCAATGTTGTTATTTCACCCAAAATGCAGAAGAAATATCTGTGCACAATGGGAGTTAGTATAGAAATCACTGTTGGGGGAAACTATGACACATTTTACTTTGAAATGAACAATATAAGGCAATTTAGAGAGTCAAATTAAATTAAGTTCATTAAACTTCTGGGCCAAGAGAGCCAATCAAACCCTTTGAAATAGTAATTTTTAAAAACATCAAGTGATCTTAGACATTTAGATAAAGGATGGCATAGTGGAAAAAGCAACGTATTTTGAGTCAAAGGAACAAGTTTTGAATTTCTTCTCAACCACTTCCTAGCTATGTGTCCTTGACTTACTCAGTAAACAACTCTGGGATTCATTCTTCTCATCTGTGAACTTAAAGTCTCACAGACTTACAGATTTCAGTATGGAAGGCAACTCCCTCACTTTACAAAGACCCCAAACGTCTTGAGGAGTGGAAAGTCTTTCCCAAGGTCTTAGAAGATATAAGTGCAGGATTGAGACTTGAATCCAAGTAGTATGAGGGCAAATTCAATATTCTTTCCCCCATCCCTCTCCATTCCCATGGTGTGTCTCAGACTCAACATGTCAAAAACAGAACTGATTATTTTCCTGTCAAGCCCACTCCTTTTCTGAAATTTCTTTTTTACTGTCAAAGACACTACCATAAGTCATAACTTCGACATAGTGATTGATTCCTCCCTCTTAGCCTACCAAGGACTTACTGGAGTTTCCTTTTTAATTTTTTTTAAAATTTTATTTCCAGGACATTCCTCATGTCCAGCCCCTTCTCTCTCCTCATACAGCCCTAGGTGAGCTACTTATCTCTTCTCACTTGAACTATTGTAATGATCTCCTAATTCAAGGGTTCTTAACCTTTCCTAGGACATGAATCCCTTTGGAAGACTGGTGAACCCCTTCTCAAAATAATGTATAAAAATAGGATTACAAGGGAAACATATAATAAAACACACATATCAATACATTATATAAAATAGGTACATAGACCCTAGGTTAAGATCTATTATCTTAATTTCCCTCTTTGACTCAGGTCTCTCCTCTCTTCAATCTATCCTGTATTAAGATGCCAAAGTGTTTTCCCTATAGCCGAAATCTGATGATTTCAGTCTCTTACTCAATAAATTACAGTAGTTCCCTAATATCTCCAGAATCAAATACAAACTCTTCTGTTCAGCTATTCATTTTCTTTGCAAATCATACTTCACATGTAGAGTGTAAAGATGTTTTCCCACTATTTCTCATACACATCAATACATCTTCCATATCCAACATGTTTTCACTCTGTCATCCACCATTCTTGGAATGTACTTCCTATTCATTTGTTGTTTTTGTTATTCAGTGACTCTTCATGACCTCATTTGGGGCCTTCTTGACAAAGACACTGGAGTGGTTTACCATTTTCTTCTACAGCTCATTTTAGAGATGAAGAAAGTGAATTGGACAGGGTTAAGTGACTTGCCCAGGGTCACATGCTAGTAAATATCTGAGGATGGATTTGAACTCAGATTTTCCTGACTCCATATCACCTCCTGGTTGCCCCTCATCATTGTGCCTCTAAGGAGACTTAGTTTCCTTTGATCCTCTGCTCAAGTGCCATCTTCTCCAGGAAGCCTTCTCCATCAATTAGTGCCTTGACTTTGAATTCTTTTGTGTCTCTTTCAGGTTCAGGGAGACCACAAGTGACCTTCTAGGTCCTTGAGTGCAGCCTTTTGACTGAGTTCAAGTTTTACAGAACAAATCCGTTTATTAAGGTGATTTGTTCTGTGAAGTTTGAATTCAATAAAAGTGCTCATAGATTCTATTTTCTATACTTAGCATATATACAAGAGAAGTTGTCTTCATCCATAAAATGTAAGCTCCTTGAAGGCAAAGCTTTTCTTACCTTTGCATCTTCATTGTCTAGCACATAAATAAGTGCTTAATAAATATTTATTAATAGACTGACAAGGGGGTTGGACCAAATCTCTTTATGCTCCAACTCTATGATTCTTTGATGCTGAATAATGCTACTTCAGGGAGTCAATTTGTAAATCATGACCAGAAAATGAATTTATGGAAAATTTGGAACTTAGGTTTCAGTCTCACATAGAGATAGACCAATTTCAAACTTGTGTTATTATTCATTTCAGGTGCTTGAATATCAAAGGTAAACCAAAGTAGAGTCCATATGTACTGTTCAATTCATTTTTTCTCTCTTTAACACCTTTTTAAAGCATCATCTATGGATTCTTTATTTAATATTTACTTGGGTTGTAAGTCTCTGACCTTACCTCTTCCATATTTTAGAAGGAAAGTTATTATACAAAGCCCAGCTTACTTCTTTTTGTGCCCAGAAGCTCACAGCAGATGTTCATTTAATGATGGGAAATGATTAATGGATTTAGTAAGTTAGATTCCTGTGGAATTTGTATGTTATTACTTTGGGGCTTTGTTTTCCTGCATTTCAGTAAAAGTGCTCCTGAAGATCCTGAAGTTTTGAGTTTGGTATGTTTATATCAAATTATAATACAATGGAAATAGTCGTGCAAGTGACAGATTGTTAAAGTATCTTTTTGTTGTTTTGTTGTTATTTCTAAGACTAAAAGCAAAATTTGAAAGACAGTGGAATGTAGAATGGATTTGGGGACCTGAAATTTTGGCCAAGAACTGAAACAAAACCACGGGAAATGCACATTTAGCAAACAGATAACTTTCTAAAGAAGTGAACCAGCCTAGCTATTGAGTGACTGACTGACTCTAACTGATACCCTGTAAGATTATTTATAATGTGATCCCAACCCCCAATCTTAAAATATAGTCAAGCAAGATGTTCAAATTACTGTACTTGTGAAAAAGACCTGGGGAGTTGCTCTGTGTGTGTGTGTGTGTGTATGTGTGTGATAATACATGTGTAGTGATAAATAAAAAAAATTCTGAGTTCTTTTGGAGAAAAAGGCATATTTTATTTTGAAAAAGTTGTGGGAAGCTAAGTTGGGCTGAACTGGGCACTGAGGAAAAGATCCTTAGATTAATGTTTGTAATGGATTATCTGCATATAAAGAGGATGTGAGTGAGACAATTATTAACCGAATTATTAGAAGATATCAGATTTCATATACAGTACGGTTTCATAGGGACACCCACACATTTGTAGCCAAATGGATCAGTTTCCCTTCAACCTGCTTCTTAACTTATTATCATACTCATTTTTCATTATAAATTCTAGGGTGAGCTAGGGATATATTTGAATATTTTCTCATGAATAACATTGTGACTTTTCCCACTGAATTAATTTACTCAGACCTTTCTTCCATTCTTAGTAAATATCACTTATTTAATAAAGTAGAAAAATATTCTCTTCAGTACTTACAAATTATACATATATCATATATAACACATATTATACTCACACATACATGTATATACTTACGCATTTATGACTAGATGATGTAGATAGAAAATATCCTCTGTCTTCTAGGATTAGCTTAATATTAAAGTTGTTTGATATATAATTAGTAATGGAATCAATAATAATTCAAAGGCGTAAGTAATTGTTTATCACATTTCAGATGTGGGAAAAATCCCAGTCAGAGTCACCTCTAAACATCAACATAATTGCAGATGACTTCTCCTCACTGATATAAACATAAATCATTTGAGCAATACCATTTTAAAGCATTTTCTTCATCTTCCTCATAAGATCAAGGTTAAAACAGCCCTGTCACAAAAGGAGGATTCTCTATTTTCTTTCCATCTTCTTCATCCATGATAAGAAAACAATCACTCCCATTGATTTTGTCCAATCCATTATTCTGAGCAATCTCTCCAAACTGACAATTACAACTGCCAATTCAACATTTCAATTGATTTTTAAAGACACAGTAACTGTATCTATAGTCTCTATGGTAGTGATTACATTAAAAAAAGTAAAAAAGATAAAAACGGAAAAAATCAGTGTTACACAGGAAAGGATTTAAAAAAATTGAAAGATAGTAAAGGATACAGGTACAGTAATATATAGTGTATAGATAATAAAGGAGACAGAAGAAGGAATATTGAACCATCGTTACTGAAGAGAAAGAAGGTTACATTTAAAGGAAAAACAGCCTCGAACAGACAGGTTACATCATTCCCACTCTCTATTCACTGATTATGGTAGTAGTTTTTAGCTCAAAGAACTTTATTTACTCTGCCTAAAGCTATTTAGTTTATGGCAAAAAGTATCTGGTAGAGAGGAGAGGGCATGTTGTAATTCCCATTAGCATGAAATTCGAGAGAGCTCCCCTTCACACTTAAACCAGACTCTGTCATCTGGACATTAGAAAAAATCACCTGAAAGCTAGGCAAAGTACTATCAAATGAACAAAAATTGGAAATAAGGTATACTGATAAAGTGTGAACAATAGTTCATTAGATATTTATACTTATAAAATTGTACCTCCTTTGAATTAATTCCCCTATGCACTGGGCATTGAGGACTCTACCCAAAAGTTACATTTCTTCAGGGCCATTCCTTTGAAATTTTTGCCTTGTGCTTTGATTTCATAAATGAAGTTTTTGATCTTTAATATTTTGGCATTTATATTCTATATCCTCCCATGCCTTGATCCCCAAGATATATATTTTACCATTATATGTCCCCTCCCCTTGTTAAAGCAGGATTTATATTATGTAGTTGAGAAATGTCAGTTCTGTATCTCTATTTCATATTTTTCTATTAGCAATTTTACTTGGAAACTCATTATTCAACTTGCTTATTCATAGGAAATGGGATTTTTCCATATGCCGACTGTCTAGGTCTCTGCACTTTTGAACTATGAAAGAAAGCAGTTGCATTTTTTTAAACTGCAAATTCATAAATCAAGGGAATACTGAGGTCATTAGATATTACCAAAGTCTATGCTCAGATTCCAAGGAAGTAATTGCTCAAGAAAACAACTGAGAAATTATTAAGAAGGAAAACTCACTAATGGAATTTCTTATATTATTTATTATGCCTTTATAATAAATGATTTGACTGGGTCAAGTAGCATTGATGTCATCACCTTTCCAATAAAACAATTGATTTTTTGTTTAAAAAAATAGGACCAACAAAACAAAACACAGTCCACATTAAGCATGTCCAAGCTTTTTGGTTTGTTCCCAGACTTTGAATTCACAAGTATTATAAAATACCTCAGAGTCATAAAAGCATTGAGAATATTGGCATAGGCATAAGTACACCAAGAGTCTATTTTCTTGGAAGAAATCTGTTTTCCTATATTACTACAACAGTTAAATTTTGAAATGGTTTCTAACTAAGCACAGAATGTACTCATCAATACATGATGCCTTTGTTAATAAATAGATTAATCAGTTTGACTTTCTAGTCAAACACCTGGGATAATCTTATCTTTTATAAATTACATAATTTCATCCAAGAGCTGACTTAAGAGAAAATGGCTACATACCAATAATCATTTGCAAAATGGGGTTTTGTTTGCTAAACATTTTAGAATCATTTTCATCACTTATTTCTCACAACAGAACTTAGAGAATTTCTGACCGTATCTTCATTGATTACTCTACCACCTCTGCCATAATTAAATAGATCTCTTTTCATTGCCATTTGCAGAGGTGGATTTTTCCATACAATGAGGAACAAGGGCGATTGTTTCTCAATTTCATTATTTCTTTCTTGGCAATATCAAGAAATCAATGATAAAAAGTGGACCCGATTTAGCAAAACAGTACCATAATATCTTGATCATTCCAAAACACCTCAGGTCATTTGGCATGTTTCTGGGCCCAACCTGACCATCAACCCTACATAAGAGTAATATGAAGAGTGGTAGAGGATAAGTTCTGTTGAGGTAGAAAATACCTGCCACATCAAAACAACAAAAAAGTGTCAAATAAAATGATTTTAATTATGGTGAGATAAAAAAGAGATATGCCCTCAAAATACAGAGTGTTTTCCAATGAAAACAAAATGTTGTATAATGGGCTCATTACCATTTGTCCTGTCCAATCAACTCCACTTCCAGGGAAAGCAATTTTGTAGGCCTATCTCTCTACTGTTCACTATAGAAGAGCCTCTCTTGTTCCACAAATCACCACTAAAGAGTGTAAGAAGGTAAAGCGATTAGGGGCAGTGGTGGAAATAGGAATTATTCTTGAAACATAAAGGCATGAGTGGGTTAAATTTCTCAATTTCAATGCTGAACAACAATTTATCTTTCAAGAGCTTGTTATGTCCATGACAAGAAGAAACACTCTATTAAAGTTGTAGAAGCAAAAATTTATATAGAGCGCAGGGAAAGTTAAAAGAATTAATGTTTTATTTAAAAAAAAAGTTTATCCATCTCTACAGAAATGTATAATATACACATAATTGACTTGGAAAATGTCATGGTATCAATAGCAATTCATGGTATTGATGCCCAGATTTACTTATTGCATTCCAGTTTTTTGTGGTAGACTTAGAATGAGGAACACATGACTTGGACACTTAATAGCACTTGAATTGAAGCCATTTAACCAAATCAGTCTCATTTTCTTAATCTGACAAATGGGAGTAATACTAGCCCTAATTTGCTTCTGTTGTTGGGCAGGTCAAATGAGATAACATATGTACAATATTTTGCAAAACTTAAAGTTCTATTTAGATTCTAGCTACCATCAACTGGAAAAGAGATCCAGATGTTTCCATTCTGTGTCTATTTTAATTTGGCATTTTTTACATACTTTCTGGGACCAAAAAGATAGGGCATGACAGGAAGTGGGTGAAGAAGGCATGTGTATTTATATGTGTGTGTGTGTTTGTGTGTGCATACATATAAATATATTTATATACATATGCATACATACATACATATGTGAGAATATGTATATAAAGTATCCTGCTGTAATGCCATGCACCAGCAGATTCCCAAAAGAATGCTACTGTGAGGTAGCATTAAGGTTCAGATTGCACAGTAATAGTGAACACTCTGCTTATTCCATTACAAATTAAGGCAAACATTTACAATATATCACAATATAATATTCACAACATTGCATCTTATCACAGAAAGTCACAATATAGTGTTCATAACAGCTTGACATTAGAATGCCCACACAGTTTTCACTACAGTGGTCACAATATTTAAAAGGAACAAAAGAATAATCATCTGGTTTCCCTATGGGGGAAACTCTCCTCACTTAATCATTGCGTCAATTCACATTATATCAATCTTCCACTCATGGGGCAACCATTAACTTAGTCACTAATCTAGATTCACAATTACTAACTATCATTAATCACTAGTAGGGTCATTAGAAAACCACACAAAGCCTCTACCCCTTGGTGTCCAGCAAACCTCAGTTTTATCCAAGGGGAGACCTTTTCTTCATCTTGACTGAGTGATCTCTCTGATTCCCTGGATCCCCTTCCATGGTCCCAGCTTCCTCATGAATCCACCAAACAGTCAGCTGGTTTCAGAAGCAGATAGCTGCCAGGTTCTCATCCAGTCCTCAGGCAGTCCCTGGCACACACTGAAGTTCACAGGGTCCAGCATATCTCAAACCCTTCACCACTTCTCTAGCCTGGAACTCAAGGATCAGCCAGGCCAAGAACAAACAAAGTCTTATCCTGGTCATGTTTCTTCAGCCCTCCAGCAGTTCAGCTGGCCCTAGGACCCAGAAGGAATATTGGCATTCTGTTTGGCCTTCACCAGATTCTGGTCTCAGGAAAACTCCATCTCAGGTCTCAGTCAGCTTCCAGATGCTGGGAGAGAGACTATCTCTCTCTCTGTCTCTTTTTCTGTCTCTGTGTCTGTCTCTCTGTCTCTCTCTCCATCTCTGTCTCTGTCTCTGTCTCTGCCTCTCTCTGTCTCTGTCTCCATCTCTGTCTCTCTCTGTCTCTGTCTCTCTCTGTCTCTCTGTCTCTCTCTGTCTCTCTCTCTCTGTCTCTGTCTCTCTCTCTTTCTTTCTCAAGAAAACTCCAAACCACTTATTCAGTCCAGCAGCCCAGCTCCCAGATGCTGAGACAGTCCTACATCCTCCAACAGGAAAATTCCAATTCTGTCTCTGGAATTCTTGCTTATAGAAACACACTGGCCTCCTGTCTCAGCCAGTCCCCTTCTTCCACAACAACAGGGGAGTTCATGCCTTCTCAACAGTGGACAGGGCTCACACCTTCCATGCAGAGCTCACACCTTCCATATTAGCCCCAAGTTACTAAGTGCTCAGTATCTGCTAAACTGATTGCTGTTATACCTGCTGATATCATTCCCCTTACCCAACCTCAAGTTTTCTTCAGAGATGGTAAGTTCTTCAGGATCATTTACTTTGTCATTCTGGAAACTTTTCTGAATGCCCTCCACTTTATAAATAGTCTCTTGCCTTTAGTCTCTGTATTCTGCATACCTGTCCAAAATATGTATATTAAAGTTTTGTCACAGCTATTCATTTATGTGTTGTATATTTTCTTAAGTTATAAAATCTTTGAGAGTTTCATTATCCCAGTTTGGTATCCTCAGTGCACTGGATTTAGCCAAAAAGTAACATTTATTTTTTGGCTAATGAAATTCACTCTTTCCTAGAATCATTTTAGCTCCTAAATTTCATCTTTTAATTCTGAATTAGAGTGAATCACGTTATGTCTTGATTTGAATTATATTCTCAACTATTGTTAACCTGGTGCTAAAGTAAGAATACAAAGACAAGGATTCAATCAAATGACTGATAAGGGAAGATCCATCATATTAATGACTGATGTCTACACAGTATTCTTTGTCAGCCAGTCCATCTTATTTGGTTATTGAGATAAAGATAGCTAATGCAGTCACAGAATACTGAAAGTAATCCTTCTATTTAGGTTGCCGTAATGACCTGAATCAATCAACTTTCTGTGTACTTGGTGTCACCTATGCTTCAGTTCGGGGTTAGACTATATATGACCTCTTCCAAATTTAAAAGACTGTAATTGTGTGACAAAATGTGTGGCAAAGAAGCCTTGCTATATTGAAAAATATGAATCAACAGAGAAATATCAATTCAGTCTCATTACCCAATCCCAGAGTGAAGTTTGGAGTTTTTCAGATGAAAACCTCATGCGGTATAATGTTGGTAGCAACTGGTTACCAGATAATATTGCAATTACTAGATGGTCAATTACTTACCAGGGCCATTCAAGGTTGAATATAGAGGAATATTGTTTATTCTTTTTTTTAAGATTAAAAAAAGAAGGAAAAAAATGGTCCACCCACCATCTTTTATCAATCAAGCAAAAGAGAATGTATCAGAGTTTGGGCCTACTCTTTGAAGATTAATGTTATAGCCCACTGACTCCACACATCTTCATTATGAAAAAAAACAGCAACAATAAGAACAGCAGCAGCAACATATAGAATTTCTAGAGCACTCAACACTCAAGAGCTTACAAATGTTATCTCATTTTATCCTCAGTCAACCCTGACAGATAGGTACTATTATATCCTCATTTTACAGATGAGAAAACTGATGCAATTAAAGGACTTGCACAGATTACTGTAATGTTAATGGAATCTGAAGATCTTCCATGACCCTTATATTGGCAAGTAAGCAGGTACTTAGCACCTTCTTTCAAGTTAACACCTTGTTTAAGCTTTTTACTTAACACAGTAGTAGTTAATACCTTGGGAGGAAGCTGCTGATATAATAGGAGGTGGCAGAATAGGGAGGAGCTAAGGCATATGTAAGGAAAAGCCCCAGCTGGGCATGGCAGAATTTCCTGGGGTAAGCATCTGGAGGCTGGAACATCTGCTGAGACCTTTCTTCTCCTGAGACCTTTCCTTTGGAAATTTCTGCTGAGAACTTCCAAGAACCAGGCTGAGGAGCTACCATGAGTGAGAGAGGAGGATGCCTGCCTGCTTGAGGGAGACTATTCTGTTGTGAAATCTTGAGAATGTGGGTGTTCACTGCATTTACCATGAGTACCAACTGCATGACCACTGAAATGACTTTGCCTTTCTAGCTATGGGACTCAGTTTTCTGGTATTTGAATAAAGGCTTTGGTTTTGTCCTCCATTTGGAGAGTCTGCTACATTTTGTGATTCACAATTATACCAGCATATTCATAACCACCATGGGTGTTGTGAATATTGCCTTATTGTTACAGTTACACAACTAATAAGGGTGTGAGGCCATATTTGAACTCAGGTCTTACTCTCTGTACTATGCACATAGTTGCTTGTAATGGATAGGATCCCTTTGACTATTGAAAAGCTAAAAAACGTCACAAATATAACTCAATTTAAGAATTCATTCCATATTAGAAACACATTTTAGGATGGACTTTTTTTTAATACAATGTTTTTTCACATGTCTCAATAACAGAAAGGGCCAGAAAAGTCAGATTTTTGTAAAAATATGAAGATAGTATGCATGAATTCTAGTAGTGTTTATGTTTTACTTCAGTTAAAGGCAAATTGATTTTTTTTTCTTTCCAGGTTTATTACTTAAATAGTTATACACTTGAGAAAACAGGTTTCTGAAACAATTTGGATCATGTCATTGACCAAAGTTAAACTAAGACAAACTGGCTGGGGGTCTTTTCATGTTTCTTACTATGGGTAATTGCTATTTCTACAAATGTCAAAAAGTGTCATGTTTTCATAGAAATGTGAACAACATTGTCAACTGAAGGGCAGTGATATTCAGAAGGATACTTAAGTGCTTTACAGGTATTGATTTAGGAGTAAACTACAAATGTGTGTGTGTGTGTGTGTGTGTGTGTACTAGTTTCATATTTAAAGCTCAGGAGCTAAGAAATGGATTAAATAACAGTTCAGTGTTACTGAGGTAAAATACATTTTCTTTTCCATTGTTATGTGGAAATTGTTAAAGATTATACAAGCATTTTATAGATTTCAAGACATGTGCAGTCAGTAACTCAGCCAGTCAACAAGCATTTATTAAGTGCTAACTTTGTGCCAGGCACTGTACTAAACATTGGAGTAAGGTTAATGCGGTAAGAGGGAATTCTTTAATTTTAGGAACAGCCAGAATCATTCCAATGAAAGGGCCATTGAGCAATCTGACAAATCTGCAAGATCAGGAGTGATGTTCCCATAAAAGTCAGTAAAAATACGGAAATATAGAAAATTGTGGCAGTCTTGCCATCAATGGTCTCCTGTTATTCACTAGGGAAACAGAAACTCAGTTAATCCTATTTTACTCATAGGGTGTGGATAAATCAATGAAATGACAAATATTTACTAAACTGTGCTAAACAGTTTGAGGATCAATTCTCTGGGTGGGATCTTAACTCAATCTTGAGTAAAGTTAGAAAAGAAAAAGAGACACAGAAGGGAGAGAGGATCAGGAGGAGCATCTATGCTAAATCACAGAGACACGAAATGGAGGGCAGCTGTAAGTAGGCCAGAGTTACTGGAAGATAGAGGGTATAGAGGACAGTAAGGCATTAAAACAACAACAAAAAAAAAACTGAAAAAGTATGAAGGGGGTGGTTTGTGAAGAATTTTAAATTCCAAATAAAAGAATTTGTCTTTCAAACCAGAAGTAATAGGAAGCCACTAAAGCTCATTGAGCAGGGCAGTGATGTGGTCAAGCCTATGGTTTCCAAAAATTACCTTGATGACTTAGTGGAGGATGGTATAGAATAAGGATAGAAATTATGGAAAAGGTGAGGAGATTTATCTTTGAATAATAACTCCAGTTTTGAAGACCTCAGAAACTTTATTTCATCTAATATCTGACCAACAATCCCTCCTACAACATCCACAAAGTGTCATTTATTCACTTAATGAGAGTTTTCTAACCTGTCAAAGAGGCTTATTTCACTTTGGGACAGCTCTTAATTACTGGGAAACTTGTCTTTATATCAAGATGAAATTTGCCTCTTTGCAACTTCTACCCAGTTCTACAAACTGAAGCCAAACAACACAATTCTAATCCCTCTTCCGTATAGCAGTTCTTTAAAAACTATAAATTAATACCTGTACTGTTACTCTTCAAATCCTCTTTTTACCAGGTGACCATCCTTATTTCTTTTTATTTTAATTCACCTTATCATCCATGTTTTCAACATCTAAACATAGAGCCTTTTGCCAGTGTCCTTACCAGACTGTGATAGAATGAACCGAGGTTGTTTGTACTATAGAGCCTAGCTCCTTATTTTCCATTTGGTCATGGAATGCAATCCAGTCATAGAATAATAAAAGAAGGAATGAAGGAGAATATTTTTCTTAAAGTAGGCATTCTTTGCATTCTATGGCCAGTCCTCATGTAAGCCTCTAAATGTTACTGTAAAAATCTTTGCCTAGGCACATTTTGTGAAAAAGCTACCATATAAACCCAACACATTGAGTTTCAAAACTTATTGCTCAAAAGTTGGCTGTGATGTAATATGTGTATCAGTTTCTTGTATGTGGAATCCAGGCAACTGAATAATTTTTTTTCTGTGAAAAATACAAAGGGAAAACACTGGAAATAACACACAAGATTTTTTTAATAGCCTAGAAACTTTGTTGTTACTTTTATATGAAAAACACAGAATAAAATAATTTTAAAATCCAAGTATATTTTTTGGCTCGTAATAGTTACATGAAGGGGTATCAGTCATGCTGTACTTATTGAGAAGAAAACAAAAAGAAAACAAAAAAGAATCGCTATTTTTTTTTTACCCAAAGTGTTATGTATTATAAGAGACCACATGATGTGTTCAGAGAACCTGGGAAAATACATTATTTATGAAAGTAATCAAAGATGAAGGGTGGCTCTATAGTTCTGGTGGGGGAGATGATTTTTTTGTTTTGTTCATTTCAACTTTTGCAAATAGTCCTTTGAAGTACTTCACTCCCATTTCAAAAGATAACATAAGCATGAATATTCTGTTATGAACCTGACATAGTCTCTAACCCAGTGGTTCTCAACCTTCCTAATGCCAGAACCCTTTAATACTTGTATGTGGGTGTGTCTGCATGTGGATAGACCCGCTTGGAGACGATAGAAGAGCAGTGTCTCGATTCCTAAGACCATTGGAAATATGTGTTCTCCCATGGTCTTAGGTGACCCCTGTGACCTCTGTGAAAGGATCATTTGACCCCCAAAAGGGTCGCAACCCACAGGTTGAGAACCACTGCAGTCTAACCTCATGTTTGGCCTAGAAAATATGTTTATGCCAGTTCCCTCTCTTACAATGGGAAATGATCCTAAAGATAATTTCTAATTGGTATATTTATATTAATAATGTGGCATTTTGTGTTAATAAACATACAACTTGACCAAGTTAATCTTTTCCCCAAACAAAAAAACCCCAAAAAACCTAGACTCATAAATAAAACACAGTGGCATGTTAACTCTCCATTATTCAAGCATGACTCGGCATACTGACAATACAAAGAAAGATAGCAAAGGGGTGCACACATAACCAATCATTTGAAGAGAGCACAGAGGGGAAAAGCTTAAGACATATTGGAAAAAAGTGAAGCAGAAAGAGTTGAGTTTCAGGAATCAGAGAGATATGTGAATTTATAATCAAAGCTGTGTATCACTTTTATTGTTTTCTCCTCTCCAGCTTCCCAAATTAAAAATGGTTTAGTCATTCCATACAAATTATCAATATGTGGGCATGAATTTCAACTTCTGTCCCAAGTAGAAGGATTTCCAAAAGATCATAGCAAGGAAGACAACTTATTGACTTGCTGCTAGCTAAATAAATTTTTAGTTAGATGTATCCTTTTAATTTCTTATATATCTTTGGTTCTTAGAGAATAAAAAAAAATGGGAAGTTCCATACAAAGTAGTTTTCTGAATCAGAAATATACGCTAAACCTTTTAGACTCTTTGTAATGCTCTTGAACATCACATAGGGAAAAGCATCTGTAACTAGTCATAGTCTCAGAATGTACTGTGAATTTCTCAATGTTGGTCAAATGGTCTGGAGTGAATGATGCTATCATGGAACAAGTAAAAGGTAGAAGACTGAATTGGGTGAAAGGTGTGGTTCTTTGAACACTGAAAAACATTCAATAAGTATTCGAAGAATTTAATTAATGAAGAAAAGAACCTGGCAGTGTTACTTTGGCAAATATGCTAATGATACAATTTCCAACATATGGGAAAAGGTGAGACAGAAGCTATATAGGGGGTGTAGAAACTGGACGTCTTATTTCACTGAGAGAGGGAACCGCCAGATCAGGAAACTACTTTCACCAATACAGTTTGGTAGCTTTTCTGAAACTTCAAGAAGGTGTATCCTTGGTACTTGGCATCCCCTTAAAACACAATGGGAGTTTAATAAATTCTCTTAAAATAATTTATCCATTAGGAATTACCTTTAACTTTATGAACTATTTATGAATTTATATATTATTCTCTTTTATGAATAGGGAGTGTGACTAAAGTCAATGATATTATAGATAGACCATGAAATGACAAGTCTGGTGAATTGGATTTCAATACTGTATCTACATGCAAGAGAAAAAAAAAGTGGGAGGTAGAAAAGGAAAAAGAGAAAGAAGGAGGGAAGGAAGGAAGTAAAGAAGGAAGGAAGAAAAAAAGAAGGAAGGAAGAAAAGAAGGAAGGAAGGAAGTAAAGAAGGAAGGAA
>CM053597.1:59800931-59835382 GCA_028646575.1 Pseudocheirus occidentalis
ATATATATTTATTTATTTATATTTATATATTACTTCACTGATGTTACTCTGTCATTCATTGTGGACTTGTCCTCTGGCACTGAGAAAATTAAATTGGTGGATACTGAACTCCTTACAAAATAGTAATTTCTGTGGTTATTTAATACAAAAATGAACAACCAATGTTGGAACCATGGATATGACTGAGAGGTTTTGTTTTTGTTTTTGTTTTTTTGAGGGTGGAAGGCAAGGCAATTGGGGTTAAATGACTTGCCCAAAGTCACACAGCTAGTAAGGGTCAAGTGCCTAGGGCCAAATTTGAACTGAGGTCCTCCTGCCTCCAGGGCCGATACTCTTTTCACTGTACCACCTAGCTGTCCCTGAGAGGTTCTAAAACCTCCAGTATCTTCTATGACAGTTTATGGCTATGATTTTGAATGACCATAAAATGAATTTATACATCCCATAGCCTATTTTCATTTATAGACCCACAAATAAATATATCTTAATTTTCTGGACTTAATGGAGAGGGAGCTGGCTTTAGAGCTAGAATGAACTGTTGTGAAGGCTTGACTCTGACATATAATAGTCATATGACTTTAGATGGACAGTTAATTGCTGATGTATGTAAGAAAAAGTAATTTCCTTACCCAGACTCCACTATGCCTTGAAGAAATCATAGGTCCAGACATGAAAGGAAAGAAGTAGATCTACTTACTGTAAATGCTTGAGAGGATTAAAAATTTCTTCCCAAATTTTATCATCTTTTTCAAACAGGTAAACACAATGGTTACTGGAAAGATGTTTTGAGGCAATGGCTTGATGACAAAGTAAATGATTATCCTAAATATTTAAACAAAAGTTCATTGCTTCCCTTCTACAAAATATCCTGATAGTTTAAAATACGTTCCTTAATGCAGGAGTACTTTAACTAGATCAGTTAAGTCAAATAAAGGCTCCTTACTTAGAAACCATTGGCCTTTCCCTATTAAGCATTCTTCTTCATTAGTATTTTGCTATCTTCCCTGAAAGGGTGAATCACTGCTTCAATGGCTAAAAGACATCATCTCCACAGGCCTCTTCAAGTCGGTTATAAATCACTGCAGCAGAAGCATTTTTCACATTTAAAAATGGCATCACAGCAAAGACAGACTTTGTCTGGAGACCATGTGTCTAGGGAAGAAGTCATCTTTATCTAAGAAAACCCAAAGTGACCGCTACAGCTGATTTACTGCACACCATTACCGATCAATCACCAGAAATTTATCATGTACCTACTATGTGTTAGGTACTGTGCTGGGAATAAATACAAAGAATGAAACCATCTCTACTCTCAAGGACCCTATATTTTATATGGAACTATCATGCATAGCTAATAAAGTATTATACTCCCCACCAAAACTACCAGACTACTGCACTATGAAAATGTAACAATTGCAAACTTGTGCATGAACTTTTGAATAACCTTTAAAACCCCATACCATTGTTAGGACTGAATTTCAGGTGAAATTTGGTACTGGAGAAAAGTCTTCTTTGTATTGTGGTCAATGTAATTCTTTATGCACACATTGGTCTAGGTACAAAAATAATGAAATTTTGAACTTGTGTATAAGTGTGTGTGCATGTGTGTGTGTGTGTGTGTGTGTGTGTGTGTTACGAGAACTGGGAAGGACTAGAAGAGGATGGAATGACACAGAGATGGGAAAAGGAAGGGAGGAGGGTGTGAGTTAACAAGTAGGGACTGGATGAAGTTCTATCTCCAGCATCTTATAGGATTGCTCCCATTGACCAAAACCTATTGTTTGAAAGAATATATGAGGGGCGGCTAGGTGGTGCAATGAATGAAGTACTGGCCCTGGAGTCAGGAGGACCTGACTTCCAATCTGGCCTTGGACACTTAACACAAAAACTAGTTGTGTGACCTTGGGCAAGTCACAACCCCAATCGCCCTACCTTACCCCCTCCAAAAAAAAAAAAAGCAAAAAAAAAAAGTTCTTCTGAAAGAGTCAGGACTGGGTCTTTGCAGCTATCATGATAGAGAGACAGAGCATTTAAGCATAGACTATGTTCCAGACACCATGCCAAGCAGTAGGTGATGTTGTTCTCCATTTTCAAAGAAGACCAAAAACATGAGGGGGTGGTGTCTCTCCCTTCCTTCCTTTCCTTCTTTCTCTTTCTTTTCTTGGAATACACTAGTCTAAAAATTCTAAAAATTAGCACAATTTGCTCTGGTCTATATGAATATCTAGAAATAGCCATATACAGGTTATTCTTTAATCTTGTATACTAGTTTTGTGGACCTTTGTTTCAGGAAGAAGTTTGCAGTCATTAAGAGAATGTTCCAATTTCTCAAAGGTGATCCAGCCCAGGGCGTCTTAAGCTTTTTCCACTTGTGACCCCTTTGATGCTTCTTAAACTGTGGGTCATGACCCCATTCTAGAATATCCTTTTTTTTCCTGTTTGGTTTTGGGTCAAACTCTGTTTCAACTTTTCTGTCAAATGATGGTCCACCTTTTCAATACTATCATTCTTCTGGGTTATCTTATATGATTATAAGACTCAGCACATGGCAGTCTCCAAAGAAATCACCCAGAAGGCAATGGAAGGGCTGTGATGGGTGCCGATAGATACAACATATCAAAAACAAGGAATTATAAGAGGTAAGGTAGAGGAAATCATGTTATCAGAGAGATGTATGATAAAAAAAAGGCTGTTATTCAGAAAGAGGAGAGTACATTTTACGGACAGCATGTGTAATCCATTAGTATACCTGTGATGTTAAACAGAGATTCTCATCTTATGGGTTATGTTTAACTTAAATACATCTTACATATCAGATATTTACATAACATAACAGCAGCAAAATTACAGTAATGAAGTAGCAACAAAAATAGTTTTATGGTTGGGGGTTACCACAACATGAGCAACTATATTAAAGGGTCATGGCATTAGGAAGGTTGAGAACCACTGTGTTAGGAGAAAACATGCAAGGCCTACAGCATGCTGTTCAAACCCTGTATGATGAACTTATGGGAAAACATGGATAAGAGTCATGAAGAACAGGCAGGCATCCTTGGATGGTGATCTTTGTTGTATGGAATATTCACATCACAGATCACACTGTATTTTTTAGGAGTTCTAGCCGTGTGACCCTGGATAAGTCATCTTTCTGAACCTCTGTTCTCTCACCTGTAAAATGCAGATGCTAGTGTCTGAAGCATCTACTTATTGCAGTTACTGGAAGAGACCAATGAGTGCTTTGCTCTTCTTCCAATGTTATAGAATTGTCAGTTATAACTATTGTTGCCAGTTGTTTATTTTTTAATAATTCTATCATCAAAGAAACCTAGTATGAAACATTACTTGCTATAAAAAATTACTCTAATGGAAATAATGTATGTGAACAGTATTTACTACGTGTAATTTTATAGAATGAAGCTCCTGTGGTTTTTTAAAAATATTTTTAGAAAGGCCACGAAATTTTTTACTTTCCTAATATAAATGGAAGAGTTAAAGGACAGG
Organism: Pseudocheirus occidentalis; assembly: GCA_028646575.1. NCBI lineage: Eukaryota > Metazoa > Chordata > Mammalia > Diprotodontia > Pseudocheiridae > Pseudocheirus > Pseudocheirus occidentalis. The sequence goes on from CM053597.1 coordinate 59,804,433, forward strand.
AATTCAGTAGATTACTCATTAGGTTCCTTCCTTTCTGTTTTCTCTCACAAAACTTCTCTTCTTTTCTCTAGATTCCGGGCTTCTGGTCTACTTACCACCACCACACTCTTTGTCTCAGTCTATTTGCATTTTCTGATAGTCAAAATGATGATAGTGGGTCTTTTACTGGGCGAGTATTGTTGAGAAAGGACTGCCTTTCAAATGAAATTGCACTATGAATATGATGACAGATTTAAATACCTCCTCCTCCCCCCTTTGAAGTAAAGTGCTAAGATTTCCATTATGGCTACTGGGTTTTAAGTGTCTTAATGTAGTCAAGACACACAGTTCAGGCCTTGATTTTTAAAAATGATATGCAAATCACGTCATTTTCACAGCATGCTCCATTCTGCATTAGATTGCTAGCTGCAATATAATTCAGGTTATTTGGTTCAGGCAGATTTTAGTTTATGTTACTGACCCTGTTTATTCTTTTTGTGAAACACCTATGAACCCTCCAAAGCATACTGGAAGCTAAGGAAAAAAAAAACAACAACTCTCCAGCTTTTCTGTATTGCCCAGTAACCATCACCCAAGTGCACAGCAGATATTTTAAGTTCACATTCAATGCTCACAGCTTAGCACTCTTTTGCTCCATTCAGAGAGTTAGATAACTACAATATGCAAGACAGGTCATTTTTATAAGCTGCCATGGGGTATGTATGTTTGGTGTTCAAAAGGAATAATACAGAGTTTCATTGAGCTCTCCGAGATGGCTGAGATAGTAGGAGCCAGACCTCACTGTTTTTCTGTGAAAGAAAACTCCTGTGTTTGCTTAGTCCTCAATTGGGCAGATAACCAGCAGGATGCTAGAAATACAAATACCACACTGCTTCCAGAAAGCATTTGGGGGGAAGAACACATCCTAAAGGAAATTGTATTTTTTTTTAAAAATATCCAAATTATAGAATTTCACTTTTATATGTGACACAATAGTAATAAAACAGAATGGAAGGGTAAAAAAAGGGGAAAGGAAGGGAAGGACAGAGTAAGGAAGGAAAGTGGACAGTCCCTTTGAGCTGCTAACATTTTAATGTTAATTTAAGGGGGGACTGATCAATAATAGCATGCTCCCAACAGGTAGAGGATTATATCAGACGGATCACACTGTACAGGTGCCTAGGGAACTCATTGACCAGTCCCACATTACACTAAGGAACAGCATGGCATAGCAGGCAGGGACCCAGCTTCAGAATCAGGAAGCCCTGTTTCTGACACATAATGGTGGTGTGACTCTGGACAAGTCACTTAACCTCTAACCACCCCTAGACAGCTCTCTAAGAATATAAGTAGCATATCAGGCTCTGATCAGCATCAGTAAGAGCAGCTTTTAAATGGAAGCTGTCTCTAGCCTAAAAAAATCAGAGGTATAGTCTCAAAAATAGTAGCAAAATTGTTTCATGAGTTGATTTATCGTGCCAGTGTACGCCTTTTTCCTTATAGTGCTTGAATAACTGTCTTGGTGATCTTTAAAACCACCTTTAGTTGTTTAAGAAATAGAAATAACTTGACTATAGGTTTTCTAGTGAGTCGCCTCTGGTGTTGTGAAAGTTGACCAGTATTTTATCCTAAGCTTAGCAGGGAACTCAAAACAGACCTAGATTCCCTTTCTGTTCTAATGTAATGGCTTTATTTTCAAATGAAGATGGTACTGATGTCTTTCTGTTCAAGAACACTGTCTCTTCTCAATGATGCCAGATCCCACTGACCACTCAACCAATGAAATCCTGCAATGTAACAAATATAGGTAAATGAAACAAATCAAAATCAATCACCAAGCATTTATTAAATGCTTACTATTTACCATGCACTGTCCTAAGTCCTTGAGAAAAAAAATGAAAACATCCTACCTTTAAGCAACTCATATTATATGGAGGACAAAGAAAGCTTCTATAAATCTGGAACTGCAAGACACACACAAAGAGTAGATAGAAGATAATGTTTAACAGGGTATCACTAGCATCTGGGAAAGAGGAGAACAGGGACCATGTGAGATCCCTTGGAGGAGGTGGTGCTTTAGCTTTGTCTTCTGAGGCTCTAGGGATTCTCAGTCAAAGATTTAGACAGAGGCTTTTCATATAGGAGAAATGGCATGCAAAGACACAAAGATGGGAGATGGAGACAGAGAGTTGTTTTCAAAGAACAGCAAGTAGTCCATTATGACTGGACAGAAGAATGCATGGAGAGGTGTATATGAAAAGAGTGGAGAGGTTAGGAGGGATGAATCTATAATTAGGTTTGAATTTGAGACAAATGACTTTAAAGTTTATCTTGGAGATGATAATGGATAACGTTGGAATGTGGTGAGTAGGAAGGTGATGTTGGAACATCTATACTTTAGAAAATCACCCTTGAAGTAGTTTGAGGATATACAGTGAGGAGAGACTTAGAGCAAGTGGATCAAGGTTAGAAGGTTATTGTAATAGTCTAAGAAAGATATGATTAGTGTCTGAACTAATGTAGTGGATATGTGTATGGAGAGAAGAGGGAATAGAAAAGAGATGTGATATAGAAAGAAATGATAAGATCTATCAATTGCTTGCGTATATGTGGGGTGAGTGGGAAAGAAGATTTTACAATAAGATCAATATTGTGAGTCTTTTTGCCTGAAGTGACGGTGATACATTAATGGACAAGGTTGGGAGAGGGAAAGATTTGGAGGATGAGGTTATGAGTTCTGTTCTGGACGTGTTGTACTTGTGATGCCAAGGGTATGTCTAGTGTGATATTCAACAAGTAGTTTACATTGCAAAACTGAAGCTTAGGGGAGAGAATAGGACTGGACAAATAAAGAACAATAATCAGTCAGCAAACATTTAATTCTAAATTACATGTCAGACACTGTGCTAAGTGGCAGAAATGCAAAAAAAAGGGCAAAAGAGAATCTCTATCCTCAAGGAGCTTATAATTTAATAAAAAAAACCAACATGTAGGAAGAAACTGAAAAGCTGACAAGGCAAGAAGAAGAGTCAAATAAAAAGGAAGTTTACCTTCAAAGGGAGGGAGTAGGGAAATTGGAAATGAAGTGAAGAGGCAAGAGCTTCAGAGTTAATTTCATTTTGAAGAATGATGAATTTTTGGAGATCACGAAGTCTAGGTAAATAGCTGAGTGGTAAATTATGAGGCAAATTCTCAGAGTTGCCTCCTTAGATGGGAGAGGATCAGAGATGAGTTCCCCAGTATCTACTCTCCACCTTTTCTAATGACTAGGATGAAAGGGTCAAAGGGTCAAAGGGTGCTTATAATATTGCCAAAGAGAAGAGGGCCTAGGATGGAGCTATAAGGGAAACTCACAGTTAGTGGAAATAACAGATTAAGATCCAACAGAAGAGACTGAAAACAGTGGTGAGAAATATAGGAGAACCAAGAGAGACAGTACCACAAAGAGTTCAGAGACGAAAGAGGACATAAGGAAATAAGCAATAGTATCAAATGTTTCAGAGAGGACAAGAAGAATGAACATCAATGAATTTGGCAACTAGGAGTTCACTAGAAACTTTGGAAAGAGCAGCTTGAGTTAATTTATAAAGCCAGGGGCTACAGTGGAGAGGGATTTGGATGAGAATGAGAGAAGAGGGTTTGGATGAAACAATTCTTATGTAGCAAGGAGTTTAGATAAGGAGAGATATAGGAAAAGAGTCGGCAGGAAGGATGCATTTTAAGAATGGGAGAAATCTGGAAATATTTGTAGGCAGCAAAGAAAGAAACAGTAAAAAAAGAAAGAAAAGATTGAAGATTAAAGAATGAGTATGTGTAGATTATGGTGTGAAAAATCCACCAAAGAAGACAGAAGGTGATTGGATTGGTGGCACATATGAATAAGTTGTCATTGGTAAGCAAAACATTATCACATGACTGAAGCAAAGAGATAGTGGTGGACAATACCAGAAGTATGTGACATAAGGAGTACTGGGGAAAAGGGGGTTCTTAGACAACGAAGCTCTTAGTGAAAGGTCCTATATTCTCTTCAATAAAATATGAGGAAAATGCCTCAGCAGAGGAAGAGGCCCTGGAAATTGAGGTCAGCATTTTTCTTTTTTCTTATTTCCTCCAGTTCCATTCAACAATACAGGACTAAGAACAAAGGAGTTAAAGGATAATAGCAATCTGAGGCTGAGGTTTGGCAAGTCATGATTGGCGACAGGATAAGAGGGTATTCAAAAGTAATAGATCATGGGGCTTTGAACTGGTACATCTAGGGATCAACCTTTGGAAGTGAGAAGAGGGGTCAAGATCTGCTATAGTAATGAGGGGTGGAGGAATCAGAGGTAAATTAAAGTATGACTAGGGGGAGATAGGCATAGAGATGGAGGGAGAAAACTAATTAACAAAAAGTCAGAATTATTGAATAGGAAAGTAAGACTCTTGTGAATGATATGACAATGACATTTTTAATGCAAAACTGGAGTGGAATAGTAGATAATGTGAGTTAAATTGACTGAAAAATAAAGAGAGGAAGCACCAACATGTATTGCTGACGCTCCCTACCATGAGTAAAGAAATACAATGCATCGGGCATTATACTCATTGAGAAAGAAAAGAGAATGTCCTGGGAGTTATTATATTATGTCTGGAAACTAGATCGGGTGAGAAATTTAGATAGAACCTCAATAGAAGAGGATATTCTAAAAACGGGCATAAAAAAAGAGTCTAGAAGTGGAATGAAGACCAAGAAGCTTTTTAATTCATTCCCATAAAATTAATGAATTCGGGAATAAAATTGAAAGTACAACTAGCTCTAGAAAGGGTGTTATCAACAGAGAAGCAGCTCCCAGTGAGTGTCAGGTAGAAGTAATGAGAAAGAAAGATCCTTAAGATGAAATGAATTTTGTTTATTTTGGAGCAGATATCACAGATAACAGTTTGAAAGGAAGACAAATATGGAATGGGGCATGAAGAAGATAGGGTTGAGGGGAACAGGAATGAGAGGTGGTTGAGTTGTTTAGCAGACTAGAGAGTTCAGGAGGGATGAGTAGAGCAATCAGGGTGTTAAACATTTGTTAAGAGTAACAATAAGATCTGCAGATGAAGGCATCTGATTAAAAAGTTTGAGGTCCATTTTATATAATTGCAGGTATAAGCACAGCCCCCAAAGGCCTAATCTGCCATCTTGCTTTAAACTGCAGGAAGTGTCATGACCCTCAAGGCATTGAGAGGTTGTTGATTTATCTCCCTTCCTTGTAGCCCTCTTGTGTCCTCAAATTAATGTGGTAGCCTAGAAAAGAGAAAAGAAGAGGAGAGGATTCTGGGAAGATGGCTGAGTAGGTCAGAAAATTCCAAGCTCTCAAGATTTCCCCCCACAGAAGAGTTAAGATAGCACCTTAGGGCAAGTAAAGTGTTGGAGGAGATAAATAAGAATAGGGGCACAACCAGGGTCTTCCTGAGAAAATTTGTGAAGATCAGAAGAAAAATCCCAGGACAAGGTTTGGTCCCTGTGAAGATTATATATCTCCAGCATAGGTTCTGTTTTAACAAGGGGCAAGTCCTGCAGTGAGATGGTTTGAGAGGCTGCATTGGCACTACATAAAACAAAAAAAAAAACCAAAACCTTTTACCTCTTGACAGTGAGTGGCAAAGAAGTAAAGAAATCCCCAAAGATTACTATCACATGGCCCCAAAAGGATTCATAGAAGATTTTTAAAAAGACTATAAAACCAAATGACAGAGATGGAGGAAAAACTAAATATATATATATATGTATATGTGTGTGTATACATATGTATGTATATAGATATGTGTGTGCGTGTGTGTATACGTATGTATATATATATGTGTGTGTGTGTTTGTGTGTGTGTGTATACATATATATTATGCTATCATGTCTAAAAATGAATTCCTTGGTTTTCCCATATGGTATACTACCTCTCTATCGAGAACAATAAGGTATGCTTCACTTTGAGGTCTGTGAAATTAAGATTAAAATTGCATTGATGAGAGTTTTGATGTCTTACAATGTTTAAATTTACATTGTTGTGGTCATTACATAAACTCTTATTTTTGTAAACCAAATTTCAGACTGCTCAGACCTACTTTTCCAAATGTTCTTAGGGAAATGGATTATGGAATGATGAAGCATTTGGCGCAGTTAGGTGGAGCGATAGAGCACCAGGTCTGGAGTCAGGAAGACTCTTCTTCCTAAGCTCAAAACTGTCCTCAGTCATTTACTGACTGTGTGACCTGGGGTAAGTCACTTAAGCCTGTTTGTTTCAATTTTTCACTTAAAAATGAGGAGGAAATGGCAAACCACTCCAGTATCTCTGCCAATAAAACCCCAAAGGAGCTCATGAGAAGTCGGGCATGACTGAAAAACAACTGAGGCACTGATCAATGAATTCTTGAAAAATTGAGTCCCCTTGGTAATAAAGGCTATCTGGGGCTAAGGATTTTCCCCTTTCACTTTGGGAGTGATTGAATTCACATCTTGTGAAAAGCATGAAACTTTGAGTGCCTCACACCCTGAGTGACCTATTCACAGATTTTAAAGGGTGTGAAACTGAAAATAGTCCATTCCCAGCTTGTAAAAGAAGTGGAAAGAAGTGTTTTCACTTCTTTATGCCTTTAGAATTGTGAAGAAGGGCCTCCAAAAACTTAATGGAATTATTGGACAGAGAGTGATTGGCTAGCAGAAGGATCATTCATATCCCTGGTGGCCTTTAAAAATCAGACTATGCAGCTCTGCAGAGACCTAAAGTCATCTCTGGCTGTCAAAAAGAAAGGTAACTATGGAGGAAGATTGCCACTTCAGAGAAAGTCACTTTTTTTTTCTTTTTGTGCCTCTTCTAAAATGCAATAGATTAGGAAGAGGATTTCTGTCTTCTTTTCTCATCCCACTGGTAATGACATCTAACTTTCTTAATAGGAAAGTCACCCTGAACTTTGGAGAGAAGAGGGCACTGGGAACCCAGTAGAATGGTCTGCCTAGAAGATATGTTTCAATCTGTGAATCAGTGAATGCACAATAAGAGGAGAACCTTAAGACTATACAGTATTTTTAGCCATGTGCATTTATTTTGTCTGTGTCTATTTACTAGTTTATGCTATACATATGTTAATTCATACTGTTACTATGTACATTTTTGTGATTCAGGTTTATGGGGAGTAATGTGGGTAGAATATAGGATTTTTTTCAACTGTTTTTGTAATACTCTGTTAGTTAAGGCCTTACTTTGAGTCAATTATGCGAACTTAAGACTTAAAACTTTATGAACACAAAACAAAAGCAACCTTAAACAAGAAAATATTTGCATATATAAGTTAGAGGTGTCTCAAAGGGTCTGCTAGACAAGGAAAGGAAAACTTACTCTATGGAACCTCCTCCCAAAACAATTAGTTTCATTAAACATTATAAAACTGAATTCATCCAATATTTCATAGCAAATCTACATAATGACTTTCTGCACCCCTCCACCCTTAGTTGGAGCTTCTGATCTTAAGAATGGTGTAGGAATATTTTTTTGGAGATAAATCACTCCAAAGGAGCATTATTTCCATTCAACCGGGAGATTTGGTATTGCTGTGTGTGTGTATGTGTGTATGAAAGAGAAAAATAGAGATCTGTCCATTTATCCATCTATTCATATATATATATATATGCATGTATGTATGTATGTATGTGTATATGTGTATGTATATGTGCATGTAAATGTAAATGTATATGTATATGTATATGTATATGTATATGTATATGTATATGCTTATGATTCTCAAATGATCCTGCCTCAACCTCTCTGCTGAACTCCAATCTCACATCTCTAATGGCCTTTCAGGCACCTCCAACTGGATGCCCAGCCTACACACACACACACACACACACACACACACACACACACACACACACGTATACACACATGTATATATGTGCACGTATACACATATGTATGCATATACATATGCATATATGTAGATATGTGCACACACATCCACATATATGGATATATTATATATGCATGTATATATGTATATGTATGCACATATGTACCTGTGCATTTGTGCCCGCATACATGTGTGCGTGTGTGTGCGTGTACACATATATTAATTAAATTTATATTTTTTTCCTAGATGTCTTTTCATTGATGCATGGAGTAAGGAAACTCTGTGTATTCCAGCAGATTGTCAGTGTATATGACACTATTGACCATTACTCTACACTATAAAAAGTTACCATTGGTTTCATCAAAAATCACTCTTTCCCTCCCTCCTTCCCTCTATCTCTGTCACACACACACACACACACACACACACACACACACACACATGGTCTAAAAAAACCTCAAGTCAGGTAAGTACTTTTTTGATGAGGTTGCTATGACTTGGTGATAAGAAATTTGAGCAAGCTTTTCTTGGCTTTAGATTTCACATTCTATGCAGCTTTGTGGAAGATTCAATGAAGGACAAATACAAAAGTTGAAATTAAAAGCCCAAATAAGTACAGGGTCAAATTAGAAACTACAAAAATGAAATAACAGAATGTCTAATTACTACTCAAATCGGCTGTGTTTGTTTGAAATTCACCTAGCAGTTGAATTGAGCAACTGCAGGATTTCATCTGAAGCCAAGCTGGCCTAAATCATTCTCCTGGAAAGCTCCCAAGTACATAGTAAAATATGTCTGGCATCCCAGATGAGGTCCATTAAGGAGTGAAATGTGACCACCTCCAAATGTTTTCTGCTTTACTGACGCAGGGCCACTTTATGAAGTAGTAGTTGAATATAAAATAGGCTTTTGGCCAATTAGGTGGAATCTTATCTGCTCTTCCCAAGGCTTTTAATCCCTCAAGCCCTTCCACATCCTCATCAAAAAATAAATAAATAAATAACAAAAAAACTCTGCATGGACACACACACACACACACACACACACGCACACACACACACACATACCTCAGTTAGAAATGGCTTCCAGTTGTTTTGCTCTGCTCTTCCATAGAGAGAGGTATGGGTGATCTGAAGTACATTGCTTTATATGGGACATTTCTCCCACTTTTGTGAAGATAATAGTAAGAGAGTCATAAGAGAATGTGAAATATATATATATATATTTTTTTCTTTTTCAACCCTTGTATCAACTCCAAGGCTTTTAAAATTATTTTAATGTTCTTTCTCCCAGATATATAAATACATTTTCCTCTTTTCTCAGTGTGTGTACATACATATCAATCAATCTATATGTATGTATATATGTGTGTATACATATGTATGTATGTATGTACACACACATACATACACACATATGTACACATATGTAGGCTGGGCATCCAGTTGGAGGTCCCTGAAAGGCCATTAGAGATGTGAGACTGGAGTTCAGCAGAGAGAGGTCGAAGCAGGATGATTTGAGAATCATCAACATAGAAACGGTTATTGAATCCATGGGAACTGATAAGATCACCAGCTAAAATAATATAGAGGGAAAAGAGAAAGAGGGTTCTGGATGGAACCCAGAGAGACACCAATGATTAGAGCATGTGATCTTGATGAGGATACAACAGAAGACACTGATAGTTTCCCCCACTCTCCTGGCTCCTAATGTAAAACAAATAAATAAAAATCTCAAGTCCAGTCTCAGTCCCATGTACATCAGAAAAGGTGAGCCCCTTGCCTGTAACTCTTAGTCTTAGTTACCTAAAGCTCTGAGAGGTTATGTGACTTGCCCAGGATCACCTAGCTAGTGTGTATTGGAGGCAAGACTTCATCTCCCTAATTCTGGGACTGACTCTGCAGCTACTATGGCAATTGCTTCTCATGTCTACATATATTCTTTAAATATGTATTCATGAGCAGCAAAGTACTGTATAAAGGGTCAACCTCAAAGTCAAGATGACTGAGGTTCAAGTCTCAAATCTCCCTTAACAATGTCTGTATGGACATAAGCAGTCATTTAACTTCTTGGTTCCTCACAGAACTCTGGGTGCAAATGTCTTGCACTAGTGAAATCTCAGATCTGGGGGGACATACACTTATAAGATTTTGTTAATGTCGAAAATGCTCTTTGTGAAAACTCTTTGTGCCAGTGCAGATGATTGAGTCAGTTTTAATGCAAAATCTTAGAGAATCACATGAGATTCCTAGAGTGTAAACTATTTGTCTCTGTTTGTACATCTAGTATGTGTCATAGACAGGTTTTATCCCTGTTCTTCCTGACTCCAAGGTCAGCCTACTATCTCTTGGCCACATTACCTTTTACATATAACATGTATATATTTAAAATATTTATATGTTTCTGTGAGTGCATAAACCCTGAAGTTATTTATTTCCATAGTCCTGTTGGCCAAATAAGATGGTATTGTACTTTAAATTAGGTAAACCAGGATTGAAATTCTAATTCTGCAAATTACTATGTATATTACTATGGGCAAGTAATGTAACCTTTGTAAGCTCTGATTTAATTATTTTTTAAAAGTAAATATAATTTCTGTATCATCCCCACCTGGAACCATTCTCTCCCCCCTCTCCACAATTCAATATTTCAGTTTGGTTGTACTGGGTCCATACCTCACTCAGTATTCACTAGTATTTGTGAATGCCTCAGCTTTTGGGGTAGTCTGTGGGTTCAGACAGTTCTCACTAAAGTTCACGATTGCTTTTCTCCTTACATATGAGCCATTAAGTGTAATTAACACAAATCCAAGACATTTAACACAAGGGTATAGTATGAAAAATAATAAAACAAATGCATACACATGTATACATACATACGTGCTTATAGACATACATACATACATTAAAGAATATGTGGATTAATGAATACATGATTTCAGCTATTAAAAATGGATCTCAGGGTTTTGGTGAGTGAGATAAAAAAAACCTTAGTAGGTGATGGTAATAGGAGAATATTGGTATCATTGTAGAAGTAAAGAGGTTCATTCTCACAAACACACACAGATACCGTGGGAAGAGTGGGAAAAATTTTCAAATACAACAGTTTTGTACACAAAAGTAGACAATGACTGTCATCAAGAAAACATACCTTTGGCATTGCAGGACTTTAGTTTTCTTTTTTCCCACAAAGAGTCTTATGAGGAGCAGACTAAGACCAAATCTTGTTTGGTTTTGATGTTGGGATAAAATGAGGCACAAGTCACTGAACCATTAATAAATGTTAGTTTAGTTTCCCCTAATTCCACAAGGATAAGCAAGAAGGACAAAAAGAATCACCTACCTTCTCTAGATATAACCCTCCTCTTCTCCATCTAGAAAAGTGTCTCCTCTTCAGAGTAGGATATAATGAAGAGGATGGTGCCTCTCAGGGTTTTCAGAAATCCATTAGGTATGAGGGGTCCTGACTCCTTATTTGTGGGTTTTTTACGTTCTTAGGTGACCAGGAAGTTACAGTCAAGAGAAGCAGGGATCAATCAAGCCTTAGGGACAAATTTGTGGCCTTTTAGGAAAAACTAACTGCTGTTGTTGGAAAACAGGGAAAACTAATCTCTGTTGCAGGAAATGTTGAGTGGAGCACCCTATTACTACCACATACCACCATCAAGGTTGCATTGTTTTAAGGATCTTAGAGAAGATCACCTGCCATTTAAGTGTTTTCAGGATGCTGACAAGACAATCGTCATAGTATAAGAAGTACAAATTGCAAAAAAAAAAAAAGAAATAGAAGAGAAGGAAAAAAATAGACTCTTTGAGACTCACCAAAAACTTCAAAAGAATGGAAAAAATACAGAGGACAAAAATCAGTAATTTCAATTTTTTTTCTCCCCAATTCAGAAGGTCTAAGTCTCAGATCTCAATGACCTAGCCCATGAGTTGGGTAATTCTACATTGCGATTCATAGTAGGTGTTCAAATTCTACATAATTCTACATTGCGATTCATAGTAGGTGTTCAAATATGTAGAAGTGATAATGGATCAATGAAACAGGACATTTCCAGGAATATCCAAGTCACAGCTGAGATGATGCCATCTGCTTTAGTGAGCAATTCATCATGCATTAGGGTCATCTGTAGCTGTAAAGTGTCTTAGAGTCATAGGCCTTCTGAAAACCTGTCTTGGCATTTACATTACCCCTTTAGAAGTCTCAGTGGAGGGGCTACACCCTTCTTCCACAAAGGCTAAGCCCCACAAAGGATTGTCATACACTTTAATTTTGGAGCTTGGAATTACCACCAAATCAATTAAGAGATCCCCTCACTTCCAAGAAAATATAATCCACTGAGGAAAAACAGGGTCACTATTGCACTGTTGGTAGAGTTGTGAACTGATTTAATTATTCTGGAGAACAATTTGGAACTACTCCCAAAGGACTATACAACTGTGCACAGCAAAACAAGAAATATCACTATGAAATTTGTATCCCCAACAGATTTCTAAAAGGAGAAAGAACTTATTTGTACACAAATAGGTAAAGAAGGTCTTTTTGTGGTGGCTAAGAATCAAAAATTGAATGGATACCCATCAATTCGGGAATGGCTAAACAAGTTGTAGTATATGATTATAATGGAATCTTATTGTATAATAAGAAATGGCAAGGAGGATGATTTCAGAAAATCCTGGGGGGACTTAAATGAACTGATAAAAAATAATGTGAACAAAACCAGGAAAACATTGAACAAAATAATAGTAATAATGTATGACAATCAACTGTGAAATAACTTAGCTATTCTCAGCAATACAATGATCTGAAATAATCCCAAATGACTCATAATCAAAAATGCTATCTATCTCCAGAGAAAGAACTGGTGCTACCTGAATATAGACTGAAGCATACTGTTTTCACTTTCTTTCTTTCTTGTTTAAGTCTTCTTACACAAAGCAACTAATATGGAGATATTTTACATGATTGCACACACATAACCTATGTCAGATTCCTAACTATCTCAAGGAGTGGTGAGAGGAGGGAGAGAGGAATAGAATTTGTAACTCAAAATTTAAAGTATGATAAAATTATTTTTATTTGTAATTATGGAAAACAATAAAATGTTATTTAAAAAAAAGAAAACAAACACCCAATATAAATATAAAGCGACAGTTTTAACTTCCTCCATGCTGTTAGAAAACAAGAAGTCCCCCAATAACACCATACCTTTCATTTGTTTCTTTCTGGGAAACTATCTAAATTGTCCCAAAGAAAAGCAAGTCTGACAATTGAGGGAGACTTGGATATTTCTCCAAGGAATATAAAGATTTCTGAGAGGGGCAAGCATATTGATGCCAAAACAACTCTGTGCTAGAGAAAGGATGAAAAAATGTCTGAGAGCGTCAGCCAGAACTATATGCAAAAATAACCCTTTCTTATCATAAAAATCTTTCTGGAGACTAGATTATAGATACTACTGAAATGGAGAACTTATCCTCTTTTCAAGGTGATACTGATTTGTCACAGACATGCCTGCAAAGAGGTTGCATCCCTAACCTGGGCACTGAGGTACATGAAAATGCAGACATTTATTAATGGTAGCAAAATTCTTTCCCTGAGGGGCCAGAGTACCATTTTGTATGTTGGGGAAACATTGAGTAACGCTTGAGTGAGATGGTTTCTCCAACTGGATCAAGGGACATATTTGGACCTTGTCCTTAGGGGAAATATATGGTCCTGTGTCTAGCACAATATGCCACTGCCACTCCAATGTTTTCATTGACAATGGACTCATTCCCCAACTCTGCTGGTCTTATGATAGTTCCAACCAGGTTGTTTAACATATGATATCTCTGATAGGTGCTGATATCTCCACCCCCTCCATCAAACAGCTGTATGCAGTGGGAAGCATTGTCAAAATTCCTCCATTGGTCCTGACCTCAAGAAGCACAACTTTTAATGGTCTATTCCTATCTATTCAGACCCTAGACAACTTGACCAAACCTAAAGCCACCTTCCAGGAATGAGTGGAGATGAAGGTCTACTCTGTTTGATCCATCTAGGATCTCTCATATGCTACCCTTATAATGTGGAGCTCATCCTACTGGATGGACAAAGCCAATCCATTCCTTTGAGTATTTTTTACTACAAGATTAATGGATGCTCAAATCCAGTTGTATATACAATAAGAGATTGAACCCTAAGTAAATCCATCAAAATGATATTTCTCAAGAGTCATGTCCTTATAGACAGGGGACCATTGACCAGATGAGGAAACAAGGTCTGGAGTATAGTTGTCAGGATCTGCACAGTCACTACCTATTTGTGAAGGGCATCAATACCACACAGCAAACCAAGAAAATGTGATTTTTTTTAATCAACATACCATTTACCTTTTGCAATAGAAGCTTCCTGTGCTCTACCCATTCTGTTAGAGGGACTGTCTTCCATTTCTCAACATGTAATAGGCAAATCTCACCAAAGAGTGATTGTATGATGACTATCATTTGTTTAATAGCAACCAGGGCTGAATAATAGACAATCAAAGCTTTATCTCTGGACAGCTTGGAGCTCTAGAAGACTGACAGTTCTTTATTCAACCTACATTTTTGTGCCTGCTAAAAACTCCCCTCAGCCTGGTGTTTATGGACAGACATACAGAAAAATGAGCCTTATCATAACGAATGAAGCTAAGGTGATAGAATGTTGAAAAACCTACTTTTTATCTTGCAAGGCTATAGACTACTCTGGTCTCTACTTTAAAGAAAGAGACTTATAGGTACCTTGGTAAATGGGGGACATCAAGATGGGAAATGCAGGTTCACCAACATCTAAAAATTCTAGTATCTTGGGGCTTTTTTCTTAGATCATAGGGAAGTAAGTGCCAGTAACTTAGTCAGCCTTGTGTCTAAAATCTTCTGAGTGTGCCCCAACTACTATATTCACCAAAACTTGACTCATCAGGTATACCCTGATTTTTCTTTGGATTAATTCCATGACTAAAGTCTTGAAGCCATTCTATTGGGACTACACCCACAAGGTAGCATCTAAGCCCTTGAGGCAGACTGGGAACAGGGTGGGGCAGTCCAATGAGGAGTCATATAACTTCCACGTATAAAAACCATTTCTTTTTGGAACTTTTCACTTTCCCTTGCAGTAGCAATAGGGGCTGCAATGGGAATTAAACTTTATGGGGCCGTGTATGAATAATTCCCATCTTTGTCCCTACAAAGGCACAAAGAGTATTCCTCCTCAGAAGGCCCTAATGCATTTAATTGACTGTAAAAGTATATGTTCATAGAGCTTCCCAGTCTGTGGAAGGTAGTTGAGGGAAACATCTTTGGTTCTAGTGGACCATGTCCAGAGGAGCCTTAAGTCTTTGTGGGAACTTCTCCTGCTACCACCCAACCTCTCCTGCTACCACCCAACCTCTCCTGCTACCTTTCTCCTTAGCAGAGAATGTCTGCCTATACTTGCCTCCCTCAGGGTAGGGAGCAAGCCTTCTCAGGAGATCAGTGGTAGAATATGGCTTTCTTGCCACTTATGAGAGTTCCCAAGTCTCTACCTCATTTCCTCTACCATTCTGTTCCATGGCTCCAGACTCAACAGGAACCTCAGTCTCGAGGTCAGAAGCCGTGAGATGAAGGTGATTGGGTACTTGGCTGCTGCTTGTCAGTTCCTGTATTTATCAGAGAAGTTGCCTTTCTTGTTTCAGCCAACAGTTACACCAGTAGCCCCTCAAGTTTCATTGCACAGTCTCTGAAAGCAGGGAACTATATCTCTATTTGCTCAGTGCACTGGCCTGGTTTGGTTTCAGTCTTATGCTAGCAGTTCAATTTGAGCAGAGCAGCCAATGAAGACAGTGAATGAAGGAAGCATTTTTTGAAGTGGATACTATATTCTAAGATCTGGGGATATGAATAGGAAAGGAAGACACTTCTTGCTCTCACGGAGCTCATATTTGAATGAGGAAAGACAACAAATATGGAAGATTTCAGTTGCCAGTTATATGAAGAGGTTTCACTGTCCTTAAAGTACAGCACCAAAGCAAATGCCTCTTCTTAATGATATTTCCACTGATAAATTCAAATTAGTTTTTGCTGTTGAACCACTGGACAATACCAAAGACTTTGGTGACAAGAACATTCTTTTCTAGGTCTTCAACTGTAACATGAGCCAGAGCAGTAGCCAGGCTGCATCTCTACAAGGCTTGCTTCCTGGTTGCTGTCTGCAAGCAGGCTTTATGGTCCAGGGATGCTATCAGTTCCAGGGTTCCTTTGCTTATATGTCTATCGATGACAGTTGGGCAGTGGTTTTTATTGGTGGTGATGAGGAATGGGACTCCTTCTCCATAATTTTGCCACAACAACCCAGAAACAATTATTTTAATACTTTATTTACCCTCCCAAGGAGTCATTTCACCACTGACATTTTTTTTTGCCTTAGAGGAATCCACAGAGAATATCCCCCATATACAATTAGGAGGGTTTGTGAAACCTTTAATTTAGTAGTGTCCTATGAAAACACCTCACCTCTGATTTATAATTTCATTATAGTTACTCCTTCCAATTCAACAAAGATATGAGTCAGAAAGGCATCTCATTTCATCTTAAGTGCCAACTATGCCCAATATGAGAGACAAGCTTAACAACAATCCCTTGTTCACGTTTAATTTTGGCATAAAATGAGACACACAAGTAAATAAAGAGTTAACAAAAGGAGGTTAACTTTGTCTTATAACAGTAAAGATATTCCAAATGAAACAGTGGCACTTAGCTAACTAGAGGTAACCTCACTTACTTCCATGTGGAAAACGGTCTGGTCAGTATGGTGTAATAGTAATCAGTTTATCAGATACTTAGCACTTAGTAAATTAGGGCTAAGTAGCACTTAGTAACTTAGGGCTAAGTATTGAAAGTATGAGTCCTGTCCACTGTTGAGAAGGTATGAACTCCTCTGCTGATTTGGAAGAAGGCTATTGGCTGAGACAGGAGGATAGTGTTGTATATATAGAAGAATTCTAGAGACAGAGAGACAGAATTGGAATTTGCCCCTCGTGAAGGAAGATTCATGAAGATTGAAACCAGCTGAGAGGGAGAGGGAGAGGGAGAGGGAGAGAGTGAGAAAGAGAGAGAGAGAGAGAGAGAGAGAGAGAGAGAGAGAGAGAGACAGAGAGAGAGACAGAGAGAGAGAGAGAGAGAGAGACAGAGAGAGAGAGAGAGTTTCTCTCCCAGTATCTAGAAGTTGACTGAGAACTGAATTGGAATTTTCCTGAGACCAGAATCTGGTGAAGGCCAGACAGAAGGCCAATATTCCATCTGGCTCCTAGAACCAGCTGAACTGCTAGAAGACTGAAGAAGCATGACCAGTATAAGACTTTGTTTATTCACGGCCTGGCTGATCCTTGAGTTCTAGGCAAGAGAAGTGGTGAAGGGTTTGAGATGTGCTGAACCCTGTGAACTTCAATGTGTGCTGGGGATTGCCCTGAGGACTGGACAAGGACCTGGGAGCTGTCTGCTTCTGAATTCAGGTGATTGTTTGGCAGATTCAGGAGGGAGCTGGAACCATGGAAGGGAATCCAGGAAATCAGAGAGACCTCCCAGAGTCAAGATGAAGAAAAGGCCTCCCCTTGGATGAGACTGAAGTTTGCTGGACACCAAGGGGTGGAAAGTTTGTGTAGTTTTCTAATGACAGTATTAGTGACTAATGATAATTAGTAACTGGGGATCTAGCTTAGTGACTGACTGCTAGATAAGTGGCTGATTAAGGTAATGGTTGCCCCATGAGTGGAAGATTGGTATATTGTAAATTGCTTGATTGAATCTTTAAGTGAGAAGGGTTTCCCCCTTAGGGAAACCAGGTGATTATTTTTTTTTATTGTGAATTGATTGATTGAATTGTTAAGTGAAAAGAGTTTCCCCCTTAGGGAAACCAGGTGATACTTTTTTGTGCCTTGTTCTAAATATTGTAGCCTCTGTAGTGAAAACTGTGTGGCCATTCTAATGTAAAGCTGTTACGAAGACTGCATTATGACTTTCTGTGATAAGATGTAATAGGGAGAATATTATATTGTGAAGATTGTACTGAACCTTGATTTGTAATGGAATAAACAGAGTGTTCACTATTACTGTGCAATCTGAATCTTAAAAGCGGTTCACAGTAGCATTCTTTTGGGAATCTTCTGGTGCTTTGTTTTACACAGGGCAATTCATGGTAAAGGATATGAGGGTAGGTGAACCCTGGGTCTAGCATAACTCTTCTGTGGAGCTTCACTTTCAATTGACAAGTCTGGACTTTCCTTGAATCCTTGATTGACTGACAACTGGTTCTCCTCATTAATGCAAGGGGCCATGATCCTTGAAACTACTTTGTCTCTCGTGTCAGAGTTTATGGCTCTTCTCCCTCAGGAGTGATATCATCTTTATCTTCTACTTATTTCTTTCTATGACCATATCAATCAAAGGGGTGGAAAGTGTCAATTGGTCAGAGAACAGAGCCTTTCCCACTTTTTGGGCTATATCTTCACTACCGACTTTGTGGCCTTCCCCTGAGGTTAAATTACATGATATATCTAAAAGACTGTGAGGCAGCATGGTATAGAGCACAGGTATCAAAACACAAATTTTGCCCCTAGAACTTCTGAGTATGGCCAGAATCAGATTAAATGTAGTTAGAAATATTTAACAAAATAAATAAAAATACAATAGAACACAGATAATTCTAATATAGGGTTTTCTAAGTCAATATGCTACTAGCAGGAATCTTTATGTATCAGTTGGTGACCCTGTTTCTTTTTGAATTTGACACCACTAGTGTAGCAGATAGTTGGTCTCAGAGTGAGAAAGTACAGTGTCTGAATCTAACCTCTGACCTATAATTGCTCTTTGACCATATGCAAGTCACAAACTCTCAGTACTCCAGAAACCATTCTAAGACTTTTAGTTACAGAGAAAGTGCCCTTATGCATTGCTTGACAAAATTCATTTCTGGGGGCTCCCTATAGTGTTGAAATTATAGGTCCATTGCAAAAATAAACAGTATAAAAGTGCTATGTAAATGCCATTTATCATTATTATCATCTCTTTTGCCTTTCTAGAAGCAACACTCTGAAGTGAAAAAGGTAATGATCATTAGAGAATACACTCAAATGCACATATAAC
This sequence comes from Pseudocheirus occidentalis, assembly GCA_028646575.1. Lineage (NCBI taxonomy): Eukaryota > Metazoa > Chordata > Mammalia > Diprotodontia > Pseudocheiridae > Pseudocheirus > Pseudocheirus occidentalis. The sequence goes on from CM053597.1 coordinate 59,823,428, forward strand.
ATCTGGACAGGATACTATTGATTACACCTGCAATCTACATGACGAAGTTAGAGGATATATAGTTAAGAACTGCTCTGGTACCCCAGAGCTTAAAGATATTCGAGCCCGTGATGAAATTCCAAAGACAAACTTTTTTCTTCCATTAGTAGGAAACAGTATTTTAAAAAATGCTTATCTGAATGAATTTTCTTTTCCTTGTTTTCCTAAGCCCTAGTTTTTAAAAATCAGATCAATTCTCTAAAAGATAAGGTAGTATATTTTAGGGAGTGGGGTGAGGACAGAGAGGTAGAATGGTGATTAGAAAGCACTTTCCATTACATACAAACAGTATCGCAGAAAAAAAAATGTAGCAGTGAATCAATTCTCTTCAAGGTTGATATGACTGTTGGAACAGTGAGGGGGGAAAAAGGGTGATGCACTCTAGAATCTCAATTCCTGTTCTGTCAATGATGTCTCTTTTCTTCAGCCTTTGTCTCTTCCATATTCAAAGATCAGAAGTGTTTTATTTTTATTTTGATTTACCCTTTTCAGGACTATAAATGACTTTTCAGGTTATAAATGAAGAAAAAAAGAATTATGGAAAAAAGACAATCCACTGAAAATCCATTAAGCTCAAATTTACAGCATTATAGCTTCCAACATGTTCCTGGTGCAAATTGATTAGATGCAGACTAATTCTCACTGTATTGACTGTTGAATTGAACTAAAAACTCCCCATCATTTAAATTTTCACAGAGGAAATAACCTATGAAAGTAATTGGGGGAGACATTGAAAGAAATACATATGAATGGGGGGCGTATTCATTTTAGAAAGACTTGAAAACTTTGAAATATCAGGAATAGTGGGGTTTTTTAAGTATAATTTATGTTTACAAAGGCCCAGAACTAGGGAATGGGGAAAGCAATGGAGCTTTGCACTCTTACCTATGCTGTTTCAAACACTACTTTGATGTTGGTCTGTGGGAGGGTAAACATTAATTATTTGCATGATGACCTCATCAATGGACACTGAAAAGAGGAATCTGTTCCCATGACTGATAAAATAACAAGCTTTACTGGGAAACACCATCTCAAATCATACATACTTTCCCCTAGATTATAAGAAAGGCAGAAATGACATATCATTTATGTTAGATAAAAGTTGAAACACCTAAGTTTGTGACCATTAAGAATAGATTCATAATACAAGTTGATGAACTCCCCCTAAATGACACATGCCAATTTTTAGTGGAATAAAGGGTGGCAAATGCTCCTTTCTGCATTTTTAAAATCCCTCTGCTAAAAATGGTAACCAGCTGCCTTTATGAAAGTCATAGTTTTTGCTAAATACTCATTTATTCCCGTAAGACACCATATTCTTTACCATGTCAGAAAATAGGGTGTTGTAAGAATACAATCAAATTTTTAAAATATTGTCCATTGCTGATGTAGTTTCAATGAAAAATGTATGAAAATAATATTTAGCTTAAAGCCAGGATATGACATTCAGAAATAACTAGAATACAAACTCATAACAACTATATTAAAGGATCACAAGGAAAGTGATGTATATGGAGTAGTTAAAAGTTGAAAAAGGAAGGTTTCACTTAAAGAAATTCGGTTTCCTTCCTTTCTAGTTTGAATCTAACACTGTATTCTTCCTCCCCAGCTCTTGCTTGCTCTGATTATTTTACTTAGTTTGAACTTTTTCAAAGGAAGGGAAGGGAAGAGGGAGCATTTCTGTCTATCATAAGTAATAATCTTCTCATTTCCATTTCTCTATCTTTGTCATTGTCTCTCTAGATAGAGAAAGCTGTATAAAGAGGCATGCAGATATAGGCAATGATCTTTCAACAAGTATGTGTGTATAGAGTGATGTAGGCATGCACAGACACAGGAACAATACAATTTATTTGTTTTTCATATTTCCTTTCTTAATTTAAAAAATTCTTACTTATTATTTATCTCGTAGTTCCATTGTCCTTTAAACTTTCTTCTATGTAATTATGTGCTGATTTTTCCTAAATTCTTCCTTAGTCATTTGACCAAAATTCCATTTTAGTGTCATTTCCTTTTGCCTTTCAAAGTTTTCTTAACAATAAGGCATGGCATAAATATTAAACTATTATTATCACTGTTATTTTTCATAAAGCAAATGGTACTGACTTAGAGTAGAGGTTATAGGGTTCAAAATGGACATTTATTCACTAAAGTTTGAGCCCAGAAGTTGCTCACTGTTATCCCAATGATTAATCTGACTCAAAACTATATATCAGTGAAATACTAATTTCTTTTTTCACAAATATCCACAATAGCATTATAGAGTGTATTTTTTTGTATTTTAATGGGTTGTATAACATGATGATTTTTATTATGGGTATTTAGATTGGGAGTCTTCCTTTTTCTTTGGTTGCTCATTAGTCATTATTTTTTTCTGAGCCAGAGAGCAATGTACTTGGTGGTGTGCCAAAAGACCCAGATGTCTCTATATAATTTTGCAGAAGGTGTTTGATACAAATAGCTGGTTCTCATGAAAATCTCCTGAATGGAGGGTGTGCTTTTTTTGTTTGTTTGTTTGCCACCCAATTCCTAAAATCTTTTTTGGTAATAGTAGCCATGCCTATGATCACCTCCTCGTTCCAGATGCTATTTTTCTGTTCATGATATTGTATAAGTGCTAAACACATGCCTTAGCAGTATTAGAGTGAGTCAGGAAATGGTGTGTACATAATTTATGTAATAAAAACACTACTTACTCAATGCCATCTACAGAAGGCTTTCTACAAAATGGCAATTGCTGCATGCATTCATTAAGGTATAAAGTCTCTGTTTCCAAACATGAAATGCATGTAGCCACTATCTTAAGTCTATTATAAAATTTAATGCTGAGATTTTTCTGTTTTCATGTCTTTATGTTTCCAAAAATGTACTCTTTCTTTTGGCTACTTTATATGTACCACTTTTCAAAGCCCTACCTTTTGTTATAATTCATTTTTCCAGAGAAGACGCACTTTCATTTCTTCCAGTTCACATACAAAGACTGCAGTTCTATTTTCCCCCTAATATTCTACATTCCATCCGCAGCAACACAGATTGACTTGGCCCACATCCTATGAGCCTAATTCATTTCCCGCACTCAGGGAAGATTCTTGGAGTGAGAACAAAAGAAAATGTCAGACACCAAGTCAAGATCAATTAAGTGCTAATTGGACTTTGCATTTATCACCTGTAGTCATTAATGCTTTATTTTTCTAATTGGGGTAAGGGAGTGACAGATTGAGAACTGGAAGTAACCTTAGAGATGATTGAGTTGAATGACTTACAGAAAAGGAAACTGAGAGCCAGAGAGGCTTTGTGATTTGCCTAAAATCACACAGGTAGGAAGTGACAGTGTGGATGTGAAACCAGGTCTTGTAACAAGAAAATTCACTATTCTTTCTACTGCATCCCTCCTTATTTGCCTTACCCATAATTTTAGATTCTTGGACAAAACTGCATCTGTGAATTATTCCACTACCATTTCCATGACTGAGAACCAAATCTATCAAGCCAAGTTATTTTAGTGTGTAGGTTATTTGTTTAGCTTGTTAGAGTCTTTAGAAAAAAGAGAACTCTTCTAAAAATGTACTGATATTTGGCAAATGAATATTTCACTTTACTAAAAATGGCACTACAGAGATATAACGAATGAAACAACAAAGTACTCTTGGAGAAGAGTTTAAAAACTGGGAAAACTTAAATCAAGAATCATTCTCAATTTCAAAACTCTCTTCTGAGAATACATATGTTTGCTCCAGGAAGAAAAAAAAATAGACATAAAACCTTGAGCATATAGTTTCTTTAAGAAGTTTGGCTGCTCACTAGGACCAGGTAGAATTTATACAAGGAATACAGGATTGGTTCAATATTAGAAGAACTGTAAGCAAAACTGATTATATCAACAACAAAACTAACAGAAATGATAGGATTATCACAATAGATGCAGTAAAAGCTTTTGACAAAGTACAGTACCCATTCCTATTTAAAACACCATTGAGCATAGGAATAAATGAAACCTTATATAAAATCATAAGTAGTATCTATCAAAAACCATCAGCAATCATTATATATGTATCAGCAAGCAATGATCATGAGCTAGAAGCATTTCCAATAAAATCAGACATGAAACAGGAATGTCCATTATCACCCCTGTTATTAAATATGGTACTAGAAAAAATGGTTTTAGAAATAAAAGAAGAAAAAAGAAGCTGAAGGAAATGGAACAGGTAAAGAAGAAACTAAGCTATCACTCTTTGCAGATGAGATGATGATATACTTAGAGAATCCTAGAGAGTCAAGCAAAAAAAACTACTTTAAGTAATTAACAATTTTAGCAAATTTGCAGGATGTGAAATAAAGCCACATAAATCATCAATATATTACTAACAAAGCCCAACAGAAAGAGGTAGAAAAAGAAATTCCATTTGAAGTTACTGTAGGCTTTTTAAAATATATGGGAGTGTACCTGACAAAACAAATTCAGGAATTAAATGAACACAATTACAAAAACACTTTTCACACAAATAAAGCCAGATCTAAATAATTGGAAAAATAGCATTTTCTTATAGTTATACCAAGCTAATATAATAAAAATGACAAATTTATCTAAATTAATTTACTTATTCAGGATCATGTCAATCAAGCTACCAAAAATTTTTATAGAGCTAAAAAATAATAAAAAATTAATCTGGAAGAACAAAAGGTTCAGACAAGCAAGGGAATTAATGAAAAGAAATTCAAGGGAAGGTCCCCAAGCCATACCAGACCTTAAATTGCATTATAAAGCAGCAATCATCAAAACTACTTGGTATTGGCTAGGAAATAGAAGGGTGGATCAGTTGAATAGGTTAGACATAAAAAACACAGTACTCAATGACTATAGTAATCTACTATTTCATAAAATTAAAGATCCCAGATTCTGGAATAATAACTCTCTATTCAATAATAACTTCTGGGAAAACTGCAAAACAGTACAGCAGAAACTGGGCAAAGAACAACATCTTATACCATATAAAATAATTAAGTACAAATGGGTACACTCTTTAGATATAAAGACTGATAGTATAAGCAAACTGGGGGAGGAAGGGATAATTTATCTGTCAGATTTAATGAAGAATGGAAGAATTTATGACCAAACAAGACACATCATGAAATGCATAATTAAGGGAATATTATGAAATGCAAAGTGGAAAATGTTGATTACATTAAATTGAAAAGTTTTTGCACAAAAAAGCCAATGCAACCATGATTAGGAGGGAAGGAGAAAATGGGGAAAGGATTTTTACAATTAGCATACCTGATAAAGGCCTCATTTCTAAAATATATGGAGAACTGAGTCAAATTTATCAGAATACAAGTCATTCCCCAATTCATAAATGGTCAAAGATATGATTAGGCATTTTCTATATAAGAAATTAAAGTTATCTATATCATATTAAATTGCTCTAAATATCTATTGATTAGAGAAATGGAAGTAAAAACAACTTTTAGTTACTCCATCCCACCTATTACATTGGCTAACATGATGAAATAAGAAAAAGATCAATGCCAGAGAAGATATGGGAAAATTGTAACAATAATGCATTGTTGGTGGAGTTGTAAACTGATCCAAACATTCTGGAAATCAATTCCAACAACATCAATTTTAGCACTGTATCCCAAAGAAACTATGAAAATGGGAAAAGGTATCATATGTACAATAATATTTATAGCAACTCTGTGGTGGCAAATAAATTGAAATTGAGGAAATGCTCATCAACTGGGGAATGGCTGAACAAGTTGTGGTATATGAATGCAATGGAATACTTTTGTGCTATAAGAAATGATGAGCAGGTGGACTTTAAAAAATCTGCTAAGACTTAGATGAACTGATGTTTAGTGAAAGGAGCAGAAACAGGAGAACACTGTACACATTGACAGTGACATTAACAGTCACGTTGTGTGATGACTGACTTTGATAGACTTAGCGATGCAAGGATCTAGGACAACTCCAGAAGGCTTGTGATAGAAAATGCCAACCACATTCAGAAAAAGAAATATGGATTATGGATGCTAATTGAAGGATATGATTTGTTCTCTCTCTCTTTGTCTCTATCTCTGTCTCTCAAAAACCTATGGAAACAAATATTGAAAATTAAAGTTAAGTAATTTAATTTAAATGAAGATAAAAATCTAATGAGAAGTTTGGCTTCTTTTAAATGCCAGCACACACAATCAATATTTTAACTCAATCTCACCAGAAAGGGGATTATGACAATATGGAATTTTCTTTGGAAGGGTTACAATTTTCAAAAAAGCATTTCATGTAAAGGGGAAACCTTAAGATGCCTGGCTACAAAACCAGTAGCAGCAGCAGCATCACCACCATCACAACCCTCAATATCAGTGTTAAATTTCTGTAATTTTTAAGTTGTTTCCTAAGCATTTTACAAATATTATTTGATCTTCACAACATCAATGGAAGATAAGTGCTGTCGTTATATCCATTCACAGACTGGGACAATGAGGCAAAGAGAGGCTAAAAGAGATTAACTGACTTCTCTAGGGTCACATGGGTAGTAAATCTCTGAGAAAGGATTTGAAAGTTTTTTTGTGTGTGTTTTGGTTTTTTTTTAAGATTTCCCTAAGTTCCATACTCTATTCACTGCATCAGTTAAGCGACTATTGTTTGAGTCTATATATTTTCAATTCTTTTGGTTGTGAATGATATATTTTTGCATTTAAATCCCTGTACTTTCAAAATATTCAATACCATCACCACTAGCTAGTGAGCCAGTCCCTCAATCACTCCTCCAATATGCATTAAACACTTACTGTCAGACTCTGGAGGTAGAAAGCAAAAAAATAAAAGTATTATCATTAAAATACTTGTATGTTTACATTTAATATTCAGGGGAAGGAGGGAAAGGAATGTGTATGTGTGTGTGTATATATACATATATATTTACATATATAAACATAGTCATATATACTAGACAGACAGGGGGAAAGAGAGAGAGAGAGAGAGAGAGAGAGAGAGAGAGAGAGAGAGAGAGAGAGAGAGATAACCATATACCAAATACACATAAAAAAGTACAAGTTAATTTGGGTGGCAGCAATGTAACGCAGTGAATAGAGTGCCAGCCCTGGAGCTAGGAAGACAGGAGTTCATTTATGACCTTGGACACTTGCTAAATGTGAGACCCCGTGCAAGTCATTTAACTTTGTTTGACTTAGTTTTCTCATCTATAAAATGAGCTACAGAAGGAAAGGACAAACCACTCCAATATCTTTCCTAAGAAAACTATAAATGGGGTCACAAAGAGTCAGAAGTGACTAATCAACCAAATACCAACATTTGGCGGGATACATACCTAATAGCTGGGGAAATAAGGGAATATCTCATATAGATGTGGTTAATGAGATAGGGTTTAAAGGAGATCTTTTGTTACAAAGAATTAGTGAAAGAGACAGATAAAGACAGAGACACAGATGGGACAGAGATTAATTCAGCAAAACTAACAAATTAACTGAATCTGAAGGCTTATGCACTGTTCTACATTGATAACCCCACCTCTGTAAAAAAAAAGAAAAATATATACATAAATGTGTGTACATATATGTGTACTATACTTGTCTATGTATGCATGTATGTATATGTGCATGTACATATGTATATATGTTATGCGTGTATGTGTTTTTCCATTTATTCTTGAGGTATTATAGGTTATTATAAGTGCAGTGTTATTTTCATTCTCTTTGATTTTTTGTTTCTGTTTATATTACTGTAATGATTATGTATGTGTTTTGCTGGTTTGTCCTTTCCCATTCTCTATCCATTCCTTTAAATTTCACCATATTTTTTCTGAAATCCTCATATTATATCTTATGACATGGTAATTATTCCATTATACTGATGGATAGCTTTATTTAACCATTTCCTAATAGATATGTATCTATTCTGTTTCCAGTTGTTACCAAAAAAAAAAAAGAGTCTTCCTACAAATATTTTGCTACCTCTGGGCTAATTATGTGTCCTGCCTAGCAGTATAATTTCTGGGCTAAATGATGTAGACTTTTTACCATGTTCTCAGCATAATTCCCAGTTGTTTTTCAGAAGAGTTGGATCAATTCACAGTTCTACCAGCACCGTCTTAATGTACCGGTATTTTCATAGTCCTTCCAACATTTACTCATTCCATATTTTTATCATCACTGCCAATTTGCCGTATATAAAGTAAAACCTCACCATTATTCAGATTTGTAAATATTTTAGTAGCAGTCATTTGGGGTAATATTTCTTATGATTGTTCATGGAATTATAGAATTAGAGCTAAAAGGTAGTTTAGAGATCATCTGGTCCCTTCACCTTACAACTGGGTACATGAAGCTCCAGTAGGTTAAATAATTTACCCATAAATACACAAGCAGTAAGTGACAAAGTTAAGGTTTGAACTTACTTATGTCCTCTGATTCCAAATTTAGCACTTCCATTACCAAATCACTTAAAAATATATATTCTTTGTTGTTGATCAGTCGTGTCTGACTCTTCATGATCTCATTTGGGGTTTTCTTGGCAGAGATACTTGAATTGTTTGCCATTTCTTTCTCCAGCTTACTTTACAGATTAGGAATTGGAAGTAAACAGAGTTAAGTGACTTGCTCAGGGTCACACGACTAGATGACTCTTAATGACTGAAGGCCCAGCATTCTTTCCACCATTCCACCTGTGTGTTCTTTTTACTTGGATTTTGTGATTCTTCTTTTGAGAAATATTTTGTTTCTACTAAAGAAATTATTTTGAAAAAAATACACTAAGTACATCATATTTCATTATTGTGACATAATACAAATTTTTCCATTCATAATTTGCTCTAGGGACAAGTCACACATTCACATAGGCAAAAGAAAATTAAGAAAAGGTTATGTGGGTTGTGGACAAATGTTTTCTGAAGCATATATATATATATATATATATATATATATATATGCTTCAGTGTATATATATGTATACTAGTTTATATATATATATATATAAACCTCACCTCACAGTATGAACCAATGTCTTGTTGATGCTCCATACATATAAGCCAACACTGAATCTATGTCACCAAATTGTTCCTCATCACAATATTGCTGTGCTTAACACAATGGCTTTCATAAGTAGGGAATCAATCAATTCTTGTTGCAGAGGTGAGGTTTGCTTTGGGGTTCACTTATGGGAAGAGTTATGTGCTTTGGCCAGGTGTAACTCAGGGCAGTTGTTGAGCCTTGCAGCTTTGAAAATCCAAATGTTACTGCTTCTCTCTCTGGTAACTAACACTGTATGTATGTAATTGTTAGACAACTAAAAGACCTGCCTGTTGATCTGTTGAATTGTATTATTTTCTCTGCCTGTATTTTTTGCCTGCTTGTAATTTCTGTTTGCATTTTCTGAAGTTCATGGTTCTAACTTTTCCCCCTGAACTAAGTGAATGATATAACAATATTCACCCACACCCACACTCACTCATGCATTATATATGTATATATGCATTATATATCTATTCATGTATCCACATATGTTTGATCAAAGTAAGATTATTAACCCCTTTTGAGTTGCTTTCCTTTAGAAAAGCAGATCAAAGAACTTTTGCTAGCAGCCATCCTGGGTATGTTAGGGTGCTTGCTGATACAAGTTCAAAGTTGGGTAACTTTCCCAATGATTTATCCCTGGCAAGTGTTAGAGGTTGAACTTGAACCAATGTCTTGAGAATGCTCAATACATACAAGCCAACACTGAATCTATGTCACCAAATTGTTTCTCATCACAATATTGCTGTGCTTAACACAATGGCTTTCATAAGTAGAGAATCAATCAATTTTTGTTGCATTAAATTTATTGTTGATACTTTTGGGGGTATTAGCAACATAAATATATTATGAATGATATTACTAATTATGTAGAGATTGATTCAACTGAAAATGGTCAATGTGGTCATTGTAAAAATATTGTTTTTTTAAAGTTAGTTTTCCATATGGAAAAGATCAAGTATATTTTGATGGACACCACAGAGTTGTGGTTCACTGGGATGAAGAGTAGAAATGAACAAAGAATCAGACCCACAGTTGAATGGGTAGTGGTTGGGCTAGATTGTTTTCAGGAAATAGAAAAGCTCCTTTACAGATGCCCAAGGATCCCATAAAATCAAAGGTCCATTGTTGAGGACCACTGGTGTAATGTTAATGAAATCAAAAGTTCTTCCATGCCCCTATGTATTGGCACCTAGTAAAGGCACTTAGCTCCTTACTTCCAGTTAACTCCTTGGGAGTAGTCAACACCTTAACAGGAAGGGGCTGAACAGGGAGGAGGACCTTCAGATTTTTTCTCTCAGTCACCACCTGGAGACTGCACCTTTTGCTGTGATCCTCCTTCTGCAGCTTCTACTGAGAATTTCCAAGGACCAGGCTGAGGAACTGTCGTGAGTCTGAGAGGGATCTCTGCTTGAGGGAGCCTGTTTTATTTGTGAAGGCTTGGGAATGTGGGTGTCCACTGCATTAATTATGTGTATCAACTTTGTGACCCCTATAAAGACTTTGGCTTCCTGGTTTTGGGACTTGTCCTTCTGGTTTTGGGACTCAGTGTTCTGGTTTCTGAATAAAGACCTTGGCTCTGCCTTCCGTGTGGAGAGTTTTCTACATTTTGTGATCCAAAACTATACCAGCATATTCATAACCATCATGGGTGTTGTGAATATCTCATTATTGATACAACAGGCCAGTGGGACTCTGACTCTGATGGCTGAATAAGCCCTCTCAGGTGAGGGGGCTTGCTGCCAGACCTGATCAATTCCCCATGTCCCAGGGAAGAGTTCTAGCATGCAGATGTGAGGATTGGATCTTCCAGATAAGTGTGGTGTTTTCTACCCCCTGCCTAGGAACACTGTAGTATGCAATGTCCACAGGGGAAAATCATTAGGAAGCATCCTATAAAAGACTTGCACTTAGAACAATAAATGAGACTCTATTTTCCACCACTATTTGAGTCGTTGTCTCTCTTTTAACTTATCCTCTCTCACAGCTTCTGGGTAGATGACTTCTCTTGATCTTGCTGGGTGACAGCAGGGCCCCCACATTCTCTCAGACCTGCTGCAAGACAGCAGGGCTCCCTGCCTTGGCCCACCACAGATCATTGCCTTAAAACTAACAATTTGATAGCGTTACTGTCAATAGGTTGAGACAAGAAGATACAGAATAAAATTTCCATTGAAACAATAAAAGTTGAGTATCATACAGTGCAATGGAAAAGTGCATGCTGGATATAAGCAGCCTTCAAAATATGAAAAAAACTCTAAAGAAGAATTGAAATAAACAATATTAAGAAAGCACCTGTTTGTTACGACAAGAAGATATACAAGAAGTAGAAACAGCAGGGAGTACCAGAATACTCTACTAATACTATCACAATGTCTGGAGAAACCAAGAAAGGAATTCAGAATACTGGGGAGAGCCCCATGGTGAGCTTTTGAAAAACCATGGGTAAGAGTGTGACAAAGGAGGAAGGTATGAATGGATTGTAACCTACATCTTTATAAGGAACTCCTAAATGGTAAGGATCACAAATCCATTGGAATACCAACTGGTAGTTAAGAATAGACATGACTTCAAACCAGATACTACTGGGTGCTAGAGAAAGACTCCATTTTTGGAGAGGTATAGCAATACTAGTATTCAAGCATATACGACATGACTGCTGGAATAAGGAAAGTTGACCCACCAAGGTTTGGAAATGTTGTTTATATTTATATTTATATAAATTTATATTTATAAATTTTTATATTTATTTTTATCCCCTAAACCATTCCAAACAAATCTGTAGTGATTTATTATATTTATATAAACTCAAAATATCTGACAAAATAATACAAATGAATTGCTTATTTTTGTATGTTTCTATGTGGAGAAATTATGCTTATATAT
>CM053597.1:59835882-59857381 GCA_028646575.1 Pseudocheirus occidentalis
AATTAGCTTAGGTAAGAAATGGCATAAACTCTAAACTGGGCATCATGCCACACAGAAGAGTAGGGGGCATGGGGATAAGAGGGGGGAGGATGGAGGGGAGGGCAGGGTCTGGGGGAGGGATGCTGGAAGCACACACTTCAGTAAACGGACAGGGACAGGGTAGAGAACAGAACAAGGGGGTGGAGAGATAGGAAGGAGAGACAGACCATCACTGTCACAATATGTCCACTATAAAAATGTCCTGTATAATCACACATCCATAGCTTGTATTTAACTGAGTGTCCTTCTAGTGGGGGTGGGTGACAAGGGAGGAATCAAAAGAATCTAGAATTCAAAGTTCTCCAATACCTGCAACTAGGAATTAAGATATACAGGGGCTGGGATAGGGAAAACCTCCCTGCCCTACCAGAAAATAAGAGAGCAGAGCAGGGGAGGGGATTTACACTGGGATTGCTGTTTTAAGGTTGGGACAGGGGCAAGATGGGGAGAAAATGTGTAATTCAAAAATGTAATGAAAATGAAAAATGTAAACAAGAAAACAAATGAAAAATAAATTTAAAAATAAGATTGAAAAAAGGTCAATTGGTGGGCTTAATCTCAACTATGCTTATCTCTCTAATAATTACTGATCTCAGAATTCAGAATGTGTGGAATTAAACTTAATAAATAATTGATCTAAGAAATACAAGCACAAGAAAAAAAGATCCATAGGCTTTATAAATTAAAGGAGGCAATTTGCCCGAAAGATAGAGGTCAAAGTTTCACTCTGTATATGAGGACGTTAAAATTCCAAACCAACTAGTTATGAGAAGTATTCATTTCCTTGACTTTTAAAATAGCAGATTTTGATTATGAGTGAATTCCTTTAAATCCACTATTCAGGAGCTCAGGAATGATATTCTTAAACTCGTTAGCATATGCCTTGTCAAGACTAGTATAAAGGAAAATATATTGTCACATTTCACATTTTAGAACTTCTGTCTGGACCAAATCATAATGAATTGAATATAATTTGGCATGTGAGATCTGCAGCTGTTCAAATGCCCTGAATATTCAAAACTCTTCAATGCCTCCATTTCCACCTGAAACTAATTGTAATTTTTATGGGGTAGAATTAATTGGCAGTCTGGTTAAAACTGAATTTAGAGCCTTCTCTTCATTCAAAATGATACCTCTACATCTTTTCACACCTAATAAAAAAAAAGGAATTTTATAAAACTTCTGAATAATCATTGGTAAAACAACAGTTTCCTATCACTAAATGTATATCATAAAGCATTTGTCATAAAATATTTATCTTTCAGCCTCCTTAGACAGGATTTTATTTTTGTTGTTATTGTGACTTTTTTTTGATGCAGTCCCTTTGCCCTGATTCTATTTGTGAAGTAACAAAATGCTAATACTGTCTGCATACAGCCTTACTGACACTCAGATCCTTTACATTATACAAAGGGAAGTTTAATTGTCAAAAAAATAAAACAAACAAATAGCATATTTTCACAACCAATGTTGTTTTGGGAGCCAAGGAGCCAGAAGCTTTTTCAATTTCATAATTAAAGTCAGGTGTACACTCACAAATCTCTATCACATTTCCTTAAACAAATGAAGAACTTTTCTATATTGATATTTAAATATGCTAAATACTTAAACAGTATGTTTTCACCTTTTTATTTTAATTATACAATTGTTTTCAGGATATTTTACCCTTAGATGTTGATTTTATATTCCCCCACCCCGACCCCTGTCTCTGTCTCTGTCTCTGTTTTTCTGTCTCTCTGTCTCTGTCTCTGTCTCTCTCTGTCACTCTGTCTCTGTCTCTCTCTGTCTCTCACTCACACACACACACATGCACACACACACACACACACACACACACACCACTTCCGAGGGCTATGATAACAGATTAGAAACAGAATTTCTAAGTTAGACTGAGAAACTGAGGCACAGAAAGTCTCAAAGGTTTAATTAAGCTAACATAGCTAGAAAGTGGCTAAATGGAGATTCAGAGCCAAGTCATCTATCGTCAAATACAGTGTTCTTTCCACCATAACTTCCTGTACAAAATTAGAAAACAGAACATCTCTGTGTTTCTTGCTCACCTATACCTAGTGTCAACCTTTTATATCTGTGATATAGATTTTAAAATTGAGGGTAGGGCAAGATGAGGAGCAGAGGACTTCAGACTTCAGTGAGATGGAGTCTCTCATAATATCAGACATAAACCTGTGACCAATTATATATGTAGGGGAAAGAAGCTGAGAAATGTTACTTTGGTCTGTGTGCTTTGGTGCTATTTGCTTTTATTTAAAAGCTTGGACATACTTTATATGAAAATTATTCTTAAAACCTAACCTTGAAAAAATTCCTCCTAGTAGTCCATGATCTTTCCTTTAGTGATGTTTTACCTAAACTTTTTCAGGCAAATGGGTGTCCATCTTATTCATGAAACCTTTAGGATTATTGTATAAATACCTATTTTTCAAGAAGGAATCCTAATCTAAGGTCATTCTTAAAAAAAAAAGGCTTCAGGCCTCAGGAAAATTTATACTGTGGCAGCCCCCATTCTTTATCTTCAGCTTGAATCAGGTTTAAAATGACTATCTGTTGTATACTTGAATGGATAAATAAGTTCCAAAAGAATAATATAAGATTTGGGTAAATATAAGGGAGAGTAGGGAACAACTAGGTCGGTACAGTGGCTAGACTGCAGGGCTTGAAATAAAAGATCATTATCTTCCTGAGTTCAAATCTGGCCTCAGACACTTATTAGAGTGTGACCCTGGGCAAATAACTTAACCCTCTTTGCCTCAATTTCCTCATCTGTAAAATGAGTTGGGAAAGGAAGTTGCAAACCACTCCAGTACCAATGACAAAAAACCTCAAATTGGTCCACGAAAAGTTGGACACAACTGAAAAGTGACTGATTAACAACCAAAGGGACAATGGCTGCTTCATTATGTAGTTGCACGCACACGTGCACACACACACACAAACACACACACAGAGGCTCTGATTTTTTAGTACCATCAGACTGGATTCCTCTTCCATCCACCACATACATCTCTGGAATATGACTTAGTCGATATCAGGTAGCCTAGAGACCAAAAACAGCTGCCTGATAATCTATATCCTAGAAGAAAAATGAGACTAGTATTAGTTTAGGAGATGGAAATGCTGAGCTTGGACTAAGGAATCTTAGGATCAAATATTCTCTTCAGTCTTCACTAACTGTGCAGCACTGAATATGTCACTTAACAAATATGAACCTTAATTTCTTCATTCAGAAAATAAAGATAATAATGTCTCTATCACTTAATATACAAGAATGGTATAAGCATCAAAATGACATAGTAGAAATAAGGTACTATGCAATTAAAAGCTATTATTATTTAGATTAGATAATATTATTTGGAGATTTTTATAGGTGTAGGAAAGTCCCAATGAGGAAATCTATTACTAATCTGGAATTTGGAGGCTTGGAAAGTTGATTGCTGCAGTGACAAGAGACTTGAAAAGGTTTCAAACTCAGTATCTGTCGATGGAGAGACAAGAACGCACTATTTTCTGACTCTGGCTAGCTCACTACTGTAATGAGTCTCATTGTTAAATTACTATTACTTTTACTACTACTACTATCACCACCACCACTACTACTTCAATGACTGATATCATTATCTAAACTACCATCACTATTACTACCAGCAAGGACAGCTCCATCGGAAAAAAAAGACAATATTCCTCAATTGTTATTACAAGTCAGAAACCACACATCTCATTTGTCAACAATAAACCTTTAAAGAGCTATGAGAAGACTCTAAAGTTTCATAATCTTTCCAATGTATTTCAATGTGATACATAGTTCAGATAGACCCTTAACCTTGGGAAGTCTCCCATTTGATGAAAATTAGTGTGTTCAATCACTAGGTTCAATTGTTCATAGAATAGTACATTGCATGGTCATAAGGAAGCTACAGCCAATAATAAAGTCAATAAAAAAGGGAAAACTAAATGTTAATGTATATTCTGGTTAATAATTTTCACACACACCCATGCGCACACACACACACACACACACACTAATGAACCTTCAACTCAATGCTCAAAATGTCTTTCAAAATACTGCTCAAGAGCTCTTAGATCAGCTGATTGTAATTTAGAAATACCAAGTTCAAACGCAAATAAAAATGTGAATAACAAGATAGATGACATCATTATTAGAGAGGCAAATATGGAGTCTAGAAAACCAGAGTTTGAATGTTGCCTAAGATAAATATTTAGTTATGTGATCTTCGGCAAGTCACCTCAAGTCTCTTGGCTTCCATTTTCTCTGCAAAGGTGGTTAATAAAACATTTACCTCAAAGGATTTGGGGAGGGTATAATGGTAATGAAATTTTAAGATCTCTTTGTATTGCTAAGCTAAGATGTACTTAGCACCTAGTTATAAATTAAGCCTCTGTTAAAGAAACAGAAGATATGAACCACTGTTGCTGATGTAACAAGAAAGGGCTGAACAGGGAGGAGCTACACCATATTTAAGGAAAAGCACAAACTGGACAGTCAAAACTTCTTGGGACAAGCATCTGGTGCCAGAGCAGCTGCTCTGGGTTGCAAGGGGGACAGGGGGGTGGAGATAATTGCTCTCAACAAGCATCTGAAGGCTGGGCTGCGGGTGCTGCATTGGAACGTTCATGGAGAAAGTTATTTTGATTTTGAGAACAGAGCTGCTGAAGACTTCCAATGGCCATTTGGAGCTGCTGAGGCTGCTGAGAATTTCCTGAGGGCCAGCAGGGCTGCCAGAAGAAGCATGACTGTGGTGATGGTACTTTGCCTGTATGTGGCTTTGTTAAACATTGACTTCCAGGAATAGAGACCGTGAAGAATGTAAGGTGGACTGGACACTGAACTTCAGTGTGGAACAGGAAATGCACAGAGAGCTGGACGAGGAGCTGGGAGCTGTCTGCTTTTGAACCCAGGTGACAGTTTGGTAAATTCAGGTAGGAGCTGGGACAATGGAAGGGGAACTAGGGAATCTGAGAGCCTACCTCAGGTCAAGATAAAAAGCCTCTCTATGAATACTGATATGGAGGCTGATAAAATTGTAACTTACTTGTGACCTAGGGGTGGATGGCCTGTGGATTTTCCACTACCCCTTAGGAGAGTACTGAATAGTGACTGTTGATTTTGTAACACCTGTTGGAAGAACTGGTCTCACAGTTACCATTTATCTATATTTATATTTTATTATTCATGCTTAATGTTACCCAAACTCAACTTCCCTCTGGCATACACACAATCCTTCTATATTCAAGATTTTCCATGATATGTTTTTCTTTGTTGTTCAAATATCTACCTAAATTTTTAAACCATAGCTAGCAGTTGCATAGTATGTTGAATTTCTGTTATAGGATTTCTAAAAAGTAGAAACATCTTCCTCAGAAATAGTACTGAAGTTTTCTTCATAGAGAAAAAAAATATTAACACATTTTGGCAAAAAGTCTACTTAGTAAATAAAAAAGATTAAAGGTGGGTAAATTGCCTTCTTAGGAGATGAAATATAGATATTTAGCCTGGCTTAAAAAGGATGCATTTTGGGGTGAAAACAGGGTGTTGGATTAGATGACCTCTCCCTATTTATGCTGTCTTGTTTTCCAATTCTAAAATCATTATTGTTCTTTATTGTCAATGGTTCAATAGAAAGTCCAATTACCATAAATTTAGAAAGTGTTTCCTAAGTGTTAGGTAATAAGTTAAGGGATGGAATATAAAGAAAATCAAAAACATGATTACAGAGTTCAAGGAATGATGACATTGAGAGAAAGGGTTTGCATTTGGCCTTTTTTTGGTATTACCAACACTTAATCATTTAACAGAACGTCTTGCACCTAGCTGATATATAATGAATGCTTACTGACTTGAAAGAGCTAACATTCTAATGGGAGAAATAATAAACAAATAGCTATGTACAAACAGAATAAATATGTTTACATAGAGACTCAATAGTGAAATAACAAGAAGTATATGCTAACACAACTCCTCTATATAGATTTAAGAAACATATCGAAGTGGAGCCAAGATGGTGGAGAGAAATCAGGAAGTTGCTTGATTTTTTCTTCTGTTTTTTTTTCCTTCTGAAACAATGTTAAATCAAGCCTCTAATTGGATTCTGGAGCAATGAACCCACAAAAAAAGAAAGGGAAACAGTTGTACAGTTTAAGCTAATTTAGAACTTCAGGAATGTTTGTCTCACTTGGGCCAAAGGGGAGCACAGAACAGCCAGACTGTGTCCAGGCAGACCCTCAAGAAGTTCTTCTCCATAGCAAATATCAGTAACCTAGACTTCTCCGTCCAGTCTTAGCAGGCTAGGGGCACAGCAGGACAACTCTGAGGCCCACATCACCTGTGCCTGAGGAGTGTTGCCAGGTCAGGAACCCTGGCATATTAGCTGTGGCAAGGCTAGACAACCCAAGTGCAGTGGGTAAGCTGTAAGCACCTGAGGCCCTGGAGCAGAAAGTCAATGAACAGACCCCTGGCCTCCATCACAATAAGCTTGGGACAGTGTCTTCTGTGGCCCAGGAACAGAGCTCAATTTTTTTTAATTATTAGGGAGGGGAGAAAGAGCCCTATTCATAGAAAGTCACCATGGCAACAGGGAAGACAAAAATAAAAACTCAGAAGAGGGCAACAATGTCAAAATGCTTACATGTGAAACCTCAAAGAGGAATGTGAGTTACTTTCGAGCTCAAAAGGTTCTATTGGAAGAGCTCAAAATGGATTTTAAAAATCAAGTAAGAGGAAAGAATTGGGCTGGGGGGGGTAGAATCAAGATAGCAGCATAGAAGCAGGAAAACTCCATGGATCCCCCCATAACCACTGCAAATACCTATAAAATATGAATCTAAGTAAATTTTAGAGCTACAGAACCCACAAAGTGACAGAGAGAAACAGATCTCCAGGTAGGCAGCCCTGCAGGCCAACAGGAAGTGTTCATTGCAGTATACTGGGAGCAGAGCCCAGCCACACATAAGACCATGGATTTAGCCAAATGGTAGCCTATACCAGCCATTTGGGAGAGTGGAAAACTAGCAGCAATGGCAGTTTCCAGATTTATCAACCCATGAATGCCAAAGACAAAGTGAAAGTTCAGTGGAACACGGCTAAATCTGGGGGTGGGGGGGTGAGTGGGTTTGAGTTCAGTCCAAACTCTGCTCCCCACGCAAGAAGTGTTGGAAGCAGCCACCCTGCAGTGGCCTCTACATAGCTGTTTCAGAGTTCCCTGCCTACAGATTGTAAGGGGCCCAAGTGACCATTCAGAGACTAAGCACTCTTGCATTAACCTGCCTGGATTGGCATCATGGTCTTGGGTGGTGGTCCTGAGGTGTGTGACCAGTGAGCCAAAACTGGTGAGGACTATAGAGATGACATCCTCTTAATAGCTCTGGCAGCTGTGAAAACCCCAGAAATTTGGAACAAATTTCTCCCCTCTGGAAGCAGAGTTTTACTGTGGCAAATAGCTCAAAAGTCTTGCTATTGGCTTGCAAGAGAAGCAAACAGAGAAAGCAAAGCAATTACAGCTCTCCAATTTTAGATTCCTTTTTGCGGGGACAAAAAGGATCAAAGTATGGAATGAAAGGAAGACTAAACACTCACAACTCCTACACCAAAAGCTTCCAAGAAAAATATGAACTTGTTACAGGCCATGGACAAACTCAGGAAGGATTTTGAAAATCAAGTTAGAGAAGAAGAGGAAAAATTGGGAAGAGAAATAAGAATGATACAAGAAAATCATGAAAAGAGAGTCAACACCCTGACTGAAGAAAATAAAAGAAAACAACTCAAATGGCAAAAGAGGCCCAAAAAGCCAATGAGGAGAAGAATGTCTTAAAAAGTTGAATTTGTCAGATGGAAAAAGAATTTCAAAAGCACACTGAAGAGAACAATTCCTTCAGAATTAGAGTGGAGCAAATGGAAGTTAATGAGTTTATGAGAAATAAGGACAGTATTAAACAGATCCAAACAAATGAAAAAATAGAAGGCAATGTGAAATATCTCATTGGAAAAAGTACTGAAATGGAAAATAGATCCAGAAGAGACAATTTAAAAATTATTGAAGTATCTGAAAGCCATGATCAGAAAAAGAACCTAGAAATCATCCTTCAAAAAATTCTCAAGGAAAATTGGCCAATATTTTAGAACCAGATGGCAAAATAGAAATTGAAAAGAATTCACCCATCAGCTCTTGAAAAAGATCCCCCCCCCAAAACTCCAAGGAATATTATAGCTATGTTCCAGAGTTCCCAGACCAAGGAGAAAATATTAGAAGCAGCCAAGAAAAAACAATTTCAATATTGTGGAAACACAATCATGATAACACAGGATCTAGCAGCTTCTACATTAAGGGATGGAAGGGCTTGGAAAATGATAATTCCAGAGACCAAAGGAGCAAGGATTAAAACAATATCACCTAGAAAAACTGAGTATAATATTTCAGGGGAAAATATGGTCACTCAATGAGGTGGAGAACTTTCAAGCATTCTTGATGAAAAAAACTGAACTGAATAGGTAATTTGATATTCAAATACGAGAAGCAAGAGAAGCACAAGAAGGTAAACAGAAAAAAGAAATCATAAGGAACATATCAAAGTTGAAGTATTTTACATGTCTACATGGAAAAATGATAATTGTAACTTATGAAACTTTTCTCAGTAGGAGGATAGTTGAAGGAAATATAAATGTGTGAGTGTGTCTACTTATATATCATTACATATTATCATATATTATATATTATTTTATAAATATATATTTACTGTATTTATATTTATATTACATATACACAAATTATATATACGTACATATATATCTATATAGCAGGGCATATATGCATATGAATACATATGTGAGTGTGTGTATATGTGTACAGGTATACACGGACAGAGGGCACAGGATCAATTGAATAGGAAGGGATGATATTTAAAAGGTGAAATTTAGAGGTGAGAGAGGAACATCATGAGAGTAGATGAGGAGAGACAGAATGGGGTAAATTATCTCATACAGAAGAGGCAAGGGATAACTGTTACAATGAAGGAGAAGAACAGGAAGGCAAAAGGAAATGGGTCAACCTTACTCTCATTGAATTAGGCTGAGGGAGGGAATGGAATACACTCTTAATTGGTTATCTTGTCATACAGGAGAGTAGGGTGGAAAGGAGATATGAGGGGGGATGATGATGGAGGGGAGGGCAGTATTGGTAGAGAGGGTATTCAGAAGCATGTACTGTTTTACAGGGACAGGGACAAAGTAGAGAAAAGAACAAGTGGAGGGTGGGATGAGTATAAGGAAATATAGTCTGTCTTTCACAATATATTCACTATGAAAATGTTTTGCTTACCTACACATGTACAACCTATATTGAATTGCTTATCTTCCCATTAAGGGTGGGAGATGAGGGTGGAAGGGAAAGAATCTGGAATTTAAAGTTTTAAAATCAAATGCTTTAAAATTATCATTATCATCATCATCATCATCATTATCATTATCATTATTATTTACATGCAACTGGGAAATAAGATATACGGGCACTGGGATATGGAAGTCCATCTAGGCCTACTAGAAAGTCAGAGGGTGGATGGAGGAGCATATAGGAGAGAGCAAAGTGGGGAAGGAGCTATTCAGTGGAATCACTGTTTTGTGGTAGTAGGTAGGGGAAAGATAGGGAGGAAATTTGTAACTCAAAGTGTTGTGGAAATGAATGATGTAAACTAAAAATAAACACAAAAGTTAATTTGAAATAAAAAAATAAAATGTTAAAGAACCTAAAAAACACAAATAAGAGAAGTAGAAAAAAATTGGAAAAAATAGTTGTTCAGGAGAATTATGAAAAAAAGAATAAGAAACTTGTATAAAAAGGAAGCATAAAAACTGACTAACTAAAGCAACTCCTTAAAAATAGCATTGTCCAAATGGATAAAAAAATCACTGAAAACCTTTAGAAGTAGAATTGGCCAAATGGGAAAAAAAGAGGTACAAATGTTCCCTGAAGAAAATAATTTGTTAAAAATTAGAATTGGGCAAGGGGAAGCTAATGACTTTATGAGACATCAAGAATCAAACAAAAAGAAAGAAAGAAAGAAAAAATATAAAATACCTCACTGGAAAAACAACTGACCTGGAAAATAGACCCAGGAGAGAAATTTTAAAATTCATGGAATACTGGAATGGCAGGATCCAAAAAAGAGACTGGACAACATCTTTCAATAAATTATCAAGGAAAACATCTTTGATATCCTAGAACAGGAGGGCAAAACAGTTGTTGAAAGAATCAACTGATCATCTCCAGAAAGAGATCCCTAAATGAAAATTTCAAGGGATATTGTAGCCAAATCCCAGAATTATTAGGTCAAGGAGAAAATACTGCAAGCAGTTACAAAGAAACAATTCAGATATCAAGGAGTCACAGTCAGGATTACATAGGATTTAGCACCTACTGCATTAAAGGATCAGAGGTCTTGGAATATGATATTCTGGAAGGCAAAGGAGCTTGGATTACAACCAAGAATTAACTACCCAGAAAAACTGAATTTTTCAGGGGAAAAGATGAATATTTAGTAAAATAAGGGACTTAAAGCTTTCCTCATGAAAAAAATCAGAGCTCAACAGAAAATTTGATCCTTAAATAAAAGTGTCAAGAGAAACCTAAAAAGATAAACAGGAAAGAAAATAAAAGCATGTTATTAAATAAGGTTAAACTGTTTACATCTCTATACAGGAAGATCATTCTTGTAACTCTAGAGAATTGAATCTTGAGTACTACAGTTAGAAGAAGAATACATAAGTAGAGGATATGAGTATAAATTTACTTTGATGTGATGATATGAAAAAATTAAGGGGTGAAATAGGGACTGTACTGAGAGAAGAGGAAAGAGGGAGACAGAATATGCTCAATTATATCACATGAAGAAGCACAAAAGACATATTAAAATAGAGGGAAGGAAGGGAGTGCAGTGAGCATTGTTTGAACCTTATTCTCATTGGATTTGGCTCAGAGAAGCTCAGTTGGGTATAGAAATTTATCTTACCTAACAGGAAAAGGCAAAAGGTAGGGCAGAAGTAGTAAGGGAAAGAGGAAATAAATGGAAGGAGAATGATAGAGAGAAGAACAGATTGGGGGAGGTGGTTGTCAGAAGCAAAACAGGATGAGGAGGTACAGTGTGAAAAGAGAGAAAAATATAAACAGAAGGAAAATATGATGGAGAGAAATTCAGTTAGTAATCATAACATGAATGTTAGTGGCGTGAATTCTCCTGTAAAACAGAAGTGGAGAACAGAGTGGATTAAAAATGAGAATCCTACTGTATGACTTTTATAAGAAACACATATGAAGCAGAGATGGGCAGAGAGTAAAGGTAAAATGCTGGAGCAGAATATATTAAGCTTCAACTGACATTAAAAAAAAGCTGAAACAGCAATCCTTATCTCAGACAGAGCAAAAGAAAAACTAGAGCTAATGAAAGAGGTACGAACAAAACTACATCTTGCTAAAATGCTAGAAAATGAAGTAATACCATTACTAAATATATATGCACTAAGTAGTACAGAATCCAAATTCTGAGAATTTAAGTGAGTTTAAAGGAAGAAATAGACAGCAAAACCATACTAGTGTGGGTCCTCAACCTTCCCTATCAAAACTAGATATTTATAAAGCCCAAATAAGGAATAAGTGAAAGAGGTGAACAGAATTTTAGAAATATGAGATATAATAGACCTCTAGAGAAAATTGAATGGAAGTAGAAGGGGAATATACCCTTTTCTCAGGGGTGCATGACACCTACACAAAACTGACCATGTTTTATGGCATAACAACCTCACAATACAATACAGAAAGGCAGAAATATTAAATAAATCCTTTTCAGATAGTGAAACAATGAAAACATGTGTAACAAAGGACCACAGAAGGATAGATGAAAAATTGATTGGAAACCTAATCTAATGCTGTATTCTTCTAATCAGTTGTCCAATCTCCTTAACATCTATGGGTTGAGATATTTGGAAGCTGCTGGAGGTCAATTTAGTCTCTCTCAAGGCCTGTTGCTAGCTTGCTGGGGTGTGGCCTGCATTGGCACAGCCTGAACTGTACTACACTCCACTCTCACTCTAATGAAATAGACCTTACCTGCCAAACTTCTCAATTGTTTTAGAGTGGAAAAAATGTTTCACCCCATCCTTTTGTTCCTTCTGCTACTCCAGAATTTATTTGGAGACATTATTTTAATACTGTTTAGAGGGGAATTTGGGTGACCTCAGGTTAGTCCATACCTTTAACAGGTTGGAGGCAGAGGAGTAACACACAATTAATAATAATTACTGTGAATGTAAATCAAATGAAATTATAAATAAAATAGAAAAAGAGAGTAAAAAGGATTAGAAAACTGAATCCAACAATATGATATTCATAAGAATCACACCTGAAATGCAAATATTCACATAGAGTTAAAGTAAGGGGGTGGATTAAAATAAATTGTGCTTTAGTTGAAGTTAAAAAAAAGACAGAGGGAAAAATAGTGAGAACACATAATTATTTTTCCTGAAATATAGCAAAATTAGTGAATTAATAATAGTATATTACTGATATGTTTACTCTCTCTCTCTCTCTCTCTATATATATATATGCATTGATTGGCATAGTACGCAAACACCTCAAAGAAAAGTTGAATTCTTTAAATGGAGAAAAAGACAGTAAACTACAATAGTGGGAAATGTCAATTTACCTCCTTCAAAACTAGTTAAATGTAAGCAAAATAAATAATAAAAAATGAAGAATCTGAATATATATATATATATATATATATATATATTTAAATTAGATACAGAGACATTTAGAGATTATTAAATGGAAATAGGGAGAAGCATAACTCTCAGTTGGGCATGGCATCTTTACATATTTGACAATATATTAAGATATAAAAATCTTAAAAACAAGTGCAAAAATAATTCTAACCATATTTTAAGAGAACAAAATTCAATAAAAAATGTATTCAATTCCTGGCCTATGAAGAAAAATGAAAAAATTAATTGGAGACAAATAATTTAACCCTGAAAAATGGGTAAGTCAAAGAATAAATCATAGAAAGAACTTATAATTTAATTAAGTATAGTGGTTATAATGAGGCAACATACCAAGGTTTTGGAGAGTCAATTGAATCAGGCATTAGGGGAAACTTATATTTTTATTCTCTTTCCTCAATAAACAGCATGAGTAGGTTAGGAAACTTGGAAATCAACTAATAAAAACCCTAGAAAAATAACAGATTTTTAAAAAATCAACACTTTAATAGCAAAGAAGCAATTCTGAAAAGCAAAGATAAGTTTAATAAAATTTAAAGCAAAATAAATAGGAAATTAAGGAACAACACTAAGAATCAAACTGTTTGTGGAAAAATAACAAAACAGATAAACAATTACTTAATTTTATTACAAAGGTAAAAAGTCAATTTGCTAAGCATCAAAACTGAAATTACAACCAATGAAGAAATCGTAAATAACTTATCAGAAATTATATCACTGTCATTTGCCTATAAAATGACACTCAAAAATACAACAATGAATATTTACAAAAAGAGAAAATTCCCAGATTAAAAGAACTTTTTAAAAATTTTATAAGCCAGACTCAAAAAAGTAAATTGCACAAGGTATAAAAGAACTCAAAATAGATAAAAGTAAGGATCAGATGCCTTTCCAAGAGGTCCATCAAACATTTAAAGTAGAACAAATATCATTAGTATATTTTCTGTTTATGAAAAAAGAAAATGTATAGTTAGAAGAAATTCCTTCTTTAATATAAACATGAGTTTGATTACTTAACTAGAAAAAAATCAAACAGAATAAAAGTAATCTCTAGGCCATTATCACTAATGAATAGTACTTAATTTTTTTTCATTTATCTCTTTTTGACATATTCTTTCATAATTTTTTATTTACAAATTTTCTACCTATTTTCACCTACCCATTGAGAAGACAATCAATGTGATATGAATTATTCATGTGAAATAATGCAAGACATATTTTCATACTGGCTATGACTCAAAAAAGCAAGAAAAATAAATAAAATGAAAAATATAAACTTAATTTGAACTCAATGTACCCTCTGCCTATGTAGACTCCTTCCAACTGTTCTGTGTGATAAACCTCTTAGCCATTATACGTATCATCTTCCCTTATAAGAATGTGAACATTATCCTTATTAAGTCCCTTATGATTTCCATTTTATCCTTACATTTTTATGCGTCACTCTTGTTTTTGAATGCCAATTTTTCTATTTCTTTTGTCTTTTCATCAAGAATGCTTACAAGTTCTCTATTTCATCAAATATCCACTTACCCCACTGAGGGATCATAGGTTATTGCTGAATAGATTACTTTTTACTGTAACCCTAGATCCTTTGGCTTTCAGCATGTCCTATTCCAAGTTCTCTATGCTTTAACATGGTCGCTACTACATCTTATGTGATCCTGACTATGGCTCTATGATATATGAACTGTTTCTTTCTGGCTCCTTGCAATAATGCAATTAATGGGGGAAAAATGGAAAGGGAAGTTGCCTAGCAGTACTAGATCCCAAGCCATCCTACAAAAGTCAGTACTTTTAGACATAAAAGATATCACCAAAAATAGATAAGACAAGATTATAGAAGTAAGCAAAGCGTTTTATATCATAGGCATGGGAAGAAAAAGAACTCACAATCAAATAAGAGATATTGATGATCACAGTAAGTAAACTGAACAATTTCAATTGCAGACAATATTTAAGTTTTGCACCAAAAAAAGAAGATTCAGTCAGAATTAGAATAGAAGCAAACAAATGGGGAAGTTTTTATAAAAATTTTCTCATACACATACATATACATATACATACATATAGTTATACACACATAAATGGGGGGTCAGGGTAAAGGAAGAGAGAATATATGTATTATGTAACTGAGGTGTTTTTTCCTGCTTTTTCAATGGTCAAGAAAGATGGGAGAACAAAAAGGTAAATTTTTGTTGATTAAAAAAATGGAATTTAAATTTTAAAAACATAAATCCAGTGAAAATGGAAGATAATATCAAAAGGCAGGGATGTCCACCTTACATTGCATTTAATGAAATGTTAAATAGTTCAAAAAGTGTGTTTGATGGCTTTCTGGCTCAACATAACCTAGAAGAGAATATGGAAATACCTTCATGCATTGGGACTACATGGAAGTTGCTTTGTACTCTCTAAGTCTATTCCATTGGGTTACAGGTAGTAGAAATTCTGATCAAGACTTCATTCACAGAAATACTACTTATATTGATGACCAATATTTCACATTCCAGAATTTTAGTTCAAAGTAAAGCCTGAGTAGAGGTCAATAGGATCACATCTTTCTATTTACTGGTAAAATTTCATAAATTGGTAATGATTTATTGAATAGTGAAAAAAAATATTCTCCCTACCCCTTTATTCTTAGTGTTCTTTGTCTCCACAAATTAAATCAGGAATTGATATCTTCCATTCTTTGAACGTTCTATTCATTTTCCTCTGCCAATTAAAATCTCACATGCCCTTCAATGAGCCACTGAAGTCTTTCATCATTTGTAAAGTTTTTCTTGACCTACTGTACACAGTAACCTGCCTTCTAAACCTATATCACTTGTTATTACTGACTTTGATTACTGGTGATCTGGAATGTCTTTCTTTGCTATTTTACACTGCTGACAATCTAACTTTATATGTTTTATTTACTTAAAATATCATCAATCCTTGAAAGTATAAATTGTACCATATAGCATTCTAATTCTAGTATATCTGGCATTATTACAATTATGATATGCACAAAATAGATGCTCAATATTTGTATCATTGATTTAGACTGCAAAGCAAATCAGTCACATTAGCAGAAGTTATAAAAGCTGTATAAATAGGGGAAATCTTTCACATGGATGACAGTGGTAAAGTAGTCTACTGCATGAGGTCAAACTCCTCTAAAATAAGTCTTCAGATAAATTGCATTTTGAAGAAGCTCCCTAATTAACCCTTAGAATCCTTGCAGATTTTTATATTGATTTTCTGCATAATAAGATATACCTATAGTTGACCTAAATCATTATAATGGTAATCCTTTAACCACAAAGAAAGGAAAAATGTGGGGGTGGGGATTGGGGGGTGTGGGGGTGGGTGGGTGTGTATTTTCCAATGGGGCATTTATGTGAAAGGAAGAACTCTTCTCAAGGTAACCTCCCCATATAAAATGAAGCCAGGCTGTAGCCCCTTTAACTTCATGCCTAATAACATCAGGGTCTAGTGTCAAATCATTCTGTCTCCTGGTGTAATACCCAAATTTAGACTACCCAATATGGTACTGCAGCCTGACACCTGAAGTCCACTCCAGATGTCTTGAACCCATCAAAAATGTTCCTAGATTTTGGTCTATGCAAATGTATCAAATGACACATTATTTAAAGACCTGAGTAAGCACTCACTTAGTAAGGCACTTTTCTAATTATTATTATAGAAAATGTGCAAAAGGATCAAATTCCCACACTTTGTTTTAGTCACCCATGAACTATATTAAGCTGTGTAATTCACACCCCTATTGACGGATACAAAATAATCTGTTCTGGAATTAGGAAACTTTTGTCTAATAATGGTCACCATATGTTTCTGGTAAATAAATAATTGATGTGAGGACAGGGAGGGGGAGAGAGATGCTATTCCTTCTCCAATTTCAAAGGAACAAAGACCTACTTTTCTATCCTTATTTTCTTTATTCTTTGTACCATATATCAAGTCACTCAAATTTTGAAGGAAGCCAATATTAATATTTCCTTTTCATCTTCTGATGCTTATAAAGTACATCAAAAGATTCCTATACATCTGCAACTTAGACATATATCATGTCCTCTAAAGATGTAATTCAAACTATCCATGGCTTTAAAATCAGCAAATAGAACTTTATTCCACTCTTGGGCCCAAATGGAAGTCTATGTTAAATATAGCTAACAAGAAAAAAAGAGGAAACTAAAGCTATCTGTCATGGACCAGTTTAATGATAGTTAAGAGCTAATGTAGTAAAAAGATAGCCAATGACTCCCAGACCCTCTTTCAATCACAAAATTTTATTGGCCATCAGAGATGCAAATGAGTAAATTATTGTAGAATTACTAATGTATATTTAAAGAATATGGTACAGTAGGAAATAGGAAAGTCAAGGAATTTCACTGAGATAAGGACCCTGATTTTTGGAACTGTGTCCTTGAGATCTATGTTGCCTGTCAAACAACAGAACTCTGGAACTTTTCCCCTTTACATTGGATGAATGCAGTACCCAAGAACAGAGAAAGATTGCCTCCTGGAGGGATGCTGGTATTGAGAAAGAACTCAGTACTCAGAAATATAAGAAAAATAGAATCTCAAGCTCTATGCTTTAAAGTATAGATGACTAAAAGTGGAACATGATGGCCCCAGTAGAGTCAATTAAGAATTATAAAAGGTGATGCTATCCAAAACTCATACCTAATTATGTCATGACTATGAACATTAAGTGATGTAGATACTGTAACAGATATATCCAAAAGGAAGGTTATTGCATTAAGGGGGAATTGGGAAAGGTTTCTTGAACAGGGTGGGATTTTAGGTGAAATTTAAAGAAGCCAGGGCTTCCAGGTAGTAGATATGAGGAAGAAGAGAATACTGGGAATGGTAGATAGTCAGTGAAAATGCACAGAGTTTGGATGCTTTGTTCAAGTAATAGGAGAGAAGACACTGTCAACAGATTATAGCATATGGAAAAGTCAGTAAGGTACAGGAAGACTGGAAAGATAAGGAGATGGGCCATGAATTGCTGTAAAAAACAAAGAGAGGATTTTATATTTGATCCTAGAGGAAAAAGGAAGCCATTGGGGTTCACTCAATGATGTGAAGTAATAGGTTCAAATCCATGTATTAGGAAGATTACTCTTATTGGAGAATTGAAGATAAACAGGAAAGCAGAGAGATTTGATACAAGGTGGTCAATCAGAAGGTTTCTGAGATAGTTCAAGTGGGGAGTGATGAATGGGACTACACCAAGTGGAAGGGTAAGAAGAAAGGGAGAGGAATATATGATGCAGTGAAGATAAAATACATAGAACTTGGCAAGAGATTGAGTATTGATAGTTTGTTTTCTCCAATAAAACTATTCCCCTAAAAACAAACAAGAACAAAACCTTCAATGGCATTCATTGTTTACCTAATAAAATGTTCAAACTCCTTAGTCTGACATTAAAACTCTTGACAATTCAAAATCTATAGACTTATCAATCCACCATTAAACCTCTTATATGTTAAGAATTGTACTAGACCCTAGGGACACAAAAAGAAAAAAAAACAAGTTTTCATTATCAAGTAACATATTCCTTTTAGATAACATGGTTTATGTATTTATGTGTAAAATAAAAATATACAGAATAAATAAAAGAAATTTAAGGAGAAAGGGAACTATCAATGATGTGGGGGCAGGGAGGAGCAAAGAAAGCTTTCCATACTAGTTTCTTGACCCACTCTACTGTCTTATCTTTCATTTATATTCTATCATCTTCATCCAAGTACATATGCTCATTGTCATTCCTGACATTTGGAATGAGTTCTTTCCTCTCATGATCCCTATCTATTATCGTTCTATCTTTCTTTCAAAGCTTAATCTCCTGTCTACCTGCCTTCTCTCAACTCTTTGTTTGGGCTGCTTCATTTTAGATTTTTGTATGCTTGAAACATACTGTTAGGTCTATAAATAGAAATATTGTCATTGGACTAAGCAGCATGAAATATGCCTGAAATGGAGATCCCGACTCTGACATCAGGGAGGAGACACTGGGATACGAAGAAGTCATTCCTTGTTAGGAGAAATTGCCCACAAAGGAAAAATCTGCACTCTGTGTATTTCAGAGGTAAAACTTCAGTTTTCTTAGTCTACTTATAATTAATAATGTATTTATTCCTCTATATAAATTCTTTGAGTATGGGGAATGCACCTAATATCATCCTTATATTGAAGACATCCAAAAGCCTTCTGTGTATGTTATAGGTGTGTAATAAATATTTATTTATTTGAATTTGCCATACATCTGGGCTAAATCATTTGACAAGGAAGAAGCAATTCATTAGGCAAAAGAAAATAACATTCTGAATGTTTTTTAAATATATTAGATTCCAAAAGTGGTCAATACTGTCCCCAGGGAGGCAGAGCATGGTAGTAGTCTTTGGTGCAATTGAGAGGCATTGAATAAAAGTAATGGGGCAGTAGAAGCATATAGAAAGAACAGAAGATGATAAAATTTTTGAAAAACTGTTCTTACATATCTCATCTGTTGTATAACAAAACGAATGCTGTAGTAATTATATTATTTTCCAAATACACACATCACAGCCAATCAGAGATCAAGTCTGCTGACAGGTCTTAAAAAGCAAATGGTCAAGGTGAGCCTGTCATGCATTGTCTGGAAGTCCAGCATCCATTGACTGGAATAAATGCATGTAATGACTTGCTTATAACATGAAACTATGTGGTTTCATTACTCAATATTGTGTCATTAAAATTTCAAACAAGAGAAAAAAATTACAATATCACTAAATTTATGGTGTCGTTTAAAAATATTTTATTTTATTTTTTGATAATTCAAATTAGAAAAAATAACAGTAAAGGGTTAAAGAAAGTAATTTTCCAGGGAGGTGGTGAGTATTGCTTTTTCAAAGAAGGAAGTAGGCTAAATAAGAGGTTGGGAATTTATTTTATATGATAAAATAGACAGAGTATTCTCTTCATTCCTCAAACTGACCACCAGGCAAAATAGAGATGTGGGAATATTTCTGCAATTTTTCTTAGAATGAATATGTATATATATATATATATGTATATATATGCACACACATATACATACATACATACATGCATACATAATACATTGTCTTCATTTTAGTCCTGCACTTCTACTAGGGGGGCACTTTTTTCTGATATATTCTGCAGTCTGTTAACGTGTAGGCTTTCACATTGGGCAATGATTGTCTTGTGCAACAAAACATGATGCAAGTCTTTATTTTCATTGTTCAGCCATTCAGTCATGTTCAATTCTTCATGCCCCCATGGACCATAGCATTCCAGGTCTTTCTGTCCTCCACTGTCTCTCAAAAATCTTTCCAAGTTCAATGTGTCCATGATGTTATCTATCCATCTCATCCCCTGCCATCCCTTTTTCCTTTCGCCTTCAATCTTTCCCCAAATCAGGGTCTTTTCCAATGAGTTCTCTTTTCTCATTATGTGGTGAAAGTATTCAGGCTTCAGTTTCAGTATTTGACCTCTCAGTGAATGGTCTGAAGAAATTACTTTAAGTGTTGACTGATTTGATTTTGTTGCTGTCCTCTGGGTCACCTAATTGCACTGATTTTGGGTCACTTAGTTCCAAATGATTTCAAGTATTGCTTTTCCATTCATGTGTCAGAGTAACAGTACACAGAACATGTAAAACACCCATTTTGGGAAGAGACTATTTGTTATTTACACTATAAGAAATAAATCTGTGGTAGTGATTGTTGTTCAATTCTGTCAGACTCTTCAAGATCCTGTATGGGATTTTCTTGGCAAGACAATTGGAGGTTTTCCATTTCCTTCTCTAGTGAATTAAGGCAAACAAAGGTTAAGTCTTTTAGCGAAGGTCACACAGGTATTAAGGGCCTGAGGCTGGTTTTGAACTCAGGTCTTTCTGACTTCAGGCCCAGCTCTCTATCCATTGAGCCATCTATTATCACTTTGTAATAATAGTAAGATCTAATTTCACTAATCAGGAAAAATGACTATCAGGATTCCCAATTATAATCAGACTTACCCAACACTTCTAGAAAGCTTCACAATAATGTTAAAATTAAGCTAAGCCAACAAATAAGAAGGGACAGCCAACTGAATGCAGGCATAAATTGAGACCTAGTGTAAACAAATTTATAAAGTGGTTGGATGTTGAAAATGTTCATTTGTTTCTCATCAACAAAAAGTCTCTCCATAATTTTTTTTAAATTTTAATTTATTTTCTTGGTTACATCATTCATTTCCACAAGGTTTTGAGTTACAAATTTTCACCCCTTTTTTCCCCTACCCCCCAGCCCAGAACATTGATCCCACTGTAAGAACCCTCCCACAATCTGTCCCTTTTATGCCCTCCTCCAATGCCCCTCTAAATTTCTAGTAGGGCAGGGAGGAGCTCCCTGCCCCCATCCCTTTATGTATTATTTCCAAGTTTCTTTCGATTGTATAGCTTTAAATACTAGATTCTTGCAATTCCTCACCTGTCACCCACTCCCACTGGGAGGAGCACCAATTCAATACAGGCTGTACCTGTGTAATTAACCAGGACATCTCCATGGTGGGTAAATTGTGAGAGGCTAATTTTATGTCCCCCCTTCCTATCCTGCACCACCCTTGTTTTGTTCTCTACCCTGTCCCTGTCCCTTTACTGA
>CM053597.1:59857881-59870862 GCA_028646575.1 Pseudocheirus occidentalis
ACATACAGGGACAGAGGTAGGGAGACCCTCCCTGCCCTACTAGAAAGTTAGAGGGGCGTCGGAGGAGGACATAAAAGGGAACAGATTGTGGGAGGGGCTTTATGGTGGGAATCACTGTTTTGGGCTTGGGGGTAGGGGAAAGAAGAGAAAATTTGTAACTCAAAACTATAAATGAATGATGTAATCAAGAAAATAAATTAAAATTTAAAATAAATAAATAAATAATTTTAAAAATTTTAAAAAATATTTAAGATGTTAGAAATTAAATCATCTTATATTGTTGTGAAAATCATTTTGATCTTACAGACAGTATGATTTCATATCAGGGACTCCTGAGGCCATACTTCAGGAACCAGTTATCTAAAAAATACAAAAGAATCAACTAAGTAGTAATGAGCATATGTGTTGTATGTAAAATAAATTTACATAAATTCTTTTTGTATATTATCAATAAAACCCAGCAGGAAAAGAAAGAGAAATGCTATTCAAAATAACTATAGAAAGGATAAAATGTTGGCATCTATCAAATAAATGTGTTTATATGCTTCTAAAAACAATGAAAGCCTACGTTATTAGAAAAATATTAACTGTTCATGAGTAGGCCCTGCCGATAAAATTAGTGCATCATGTTGCCTAAATTAATTTACTTAATGTTATATTCATCATAATCCAATAGGAATACTTTAAAGTAATCTGGATGTACCAAAGCACAATATTCTTAAGGGCATAAGGAGATGCCAAGAATCACAGTAGTACAAGATTTATAATATATTTCAAAGTAGCAATTATCAAAATTACTTTTGATTAGTTAAAAATAGATAGGTTTATCAATGGAACATGATTTTATACAAAACATAAAAAAAGTAAATGAATGTAATGATCCTAGGTTTAGGATAAGTAACAACAAAAAGGAATGTTGTGAGATCTGGGGGGCAGTCTGGAAGAAATGAAGGATGCATAGATCAAAATGTCATAATTTGAACTAATATAAGCTGCAAAATTATACATGAGTTAGTTATAAAAGTTCACATTTTAAAGGAATGACAACAAAGAGGAAAATACTTTTAAGAACTATAGAAATGGGAAATTTGTGTGAGATAACAATCACAGATGATAAAATGGATGATTTCAATCCTATAAATTTGAAAAGTTTTTTTTTTATAAATCAAATAAAACCAATGTAAGCAAAATCATAAGGGAAAAAGGAAAAGTAGTTGCTTGAAGTTTCTCTGAAAAAATATCTCATTTCCAAAATAAGTAAAGGACTAATTTGAATTCATTAAGAATTAGATTTTCATACAAATAAAATCTATGTATCAACAAGTAAACTTTTTTAATGCTCTTAATGACTATGAAAATGAGCACTAAAAATAACTGTGAGGTTCCACTATTTCACAATCAAAAAAAAATTTCTAATGGCAAAGGTGATAAAAAATAAAGTGAGAATTACGAGATGTGATGAGGGAAAACAGGGGCATTAATGTGACCTCTCAAATATGAGCCACGTAACAGAATGGTAATTCTGGATAGGGATTTGATGCCACAAAAAATGACAAAAACAATTTTTTTTCAGAGAAACACTGGGAAATTTGAATGAAGTGATACAAATTGAAAATGGCAGAAAAAGAACAATTCGTATTGTAACAGTAACATTATAAAGAAATACAAGTACTACAAATGCAAGAAGTTTGATAAATGCCAAGACCTACAAAGATTCAACAAAACTGATGATGAATATTGTTACCCATCTCCAAGAGACAGGCAAGAGATTGAAGAAAAGTTTTTGGACATGAATAACACAGGAATTTGTTTTTCTTGGCGATATATATTTTTAAAAGTTTTTTTTTTAATTTGAGGCCTTGTGGGAGGGATAAGAAGGCAGTGGGGAGAGGGGGAAGGAAAAGAGTTTCCAAGATAAACATACAAAAGAAAAGATGGTCATTGAAGCATTTTTAATGAAAAGAAATAACTAGAGGGAATGACAGAAAGGATCAGAGATATATTTGACAACTCTGAAGGTTACATGTTGATAAATTGGCAAAGATGACAAAAAATGGGAACATTTAATGATGGAGGGGTTACACACAATAATGCCCTGTTGGTGGAGATGTAAATTAGTCCAAACATTTTTGAAATCCACTTGGAATTTTGCAAATAATGTAACTAAAATGCCCATACCCTTTCACTCAGATATTACAATATTAGTTATATACCCCCAAAAGAAGAAGCAAAGCCCAATATATACTGAAATATTTATAGAAACACTTGTTTTCTGAGAGTAAAGAAGTGAAATCAAGTGGGATACTCACAAATTAGGGAATGAGTAAACAAATTGTGGTTCATGAATGAAATGGATTATTATTGTCTTAGAAGAAAAGCTTATTACAGAGAATCTTGTAAACACTTATATGAATATATGAAATGAATAAACAGAACCAAGTAAACAATACATACAATGACTAAAGCAATGTAAATAACAGCCACAAAACAAGAAATTAAAAAAAAAGGAATGAATGTTTCAAATTGACAAAGTAAAAGCATGGTCCCAAAGAAAAGATGAGAGGACAAGTCATGCTCCTTTTTTTGCAGAAATAGGAGATCCATGGTCATGAAACAGGCAGTAAGTCATTTAACCAACATTTATTAAGCACCTACAATGTTCCAGGCATTGTCCACAATCTTGGAGGTACAAAGAAAAAGAAAGGGGGAAACCATGTGCATGTACACACATACAAACAGAGAAACAACATGAAAAATATTATGTACAAACAAGAAGATGGAATTTAGCTGAAACTTGAAGTAGGTCAACAGAGATGGGGAGTAAGGTCATTCTAGAGATGGTAGACAGCTGGTGAAAATACTATAAATTGTGGAGATACAGTGTTGTATACAAGGAATAGCAAGGAGGCCAATGTCCCTGGGTCACAGACAATATAGAAGAGAATAAGGGGTAAAATGACTGGAAATGTAGGAAGGGGCTTGGTTATCAAGGTTAAAAGATAAACAAAACATATTTGATGCTAGAGGTATTAGGGAGCCATTGGAGTAGACTAAATAGGGAGAAAGGGGTATGTTCAGACCTGCACTTTGGGGTGATTGATTTGACATTTTCCTTATACAATTGTCCCTAAACTGAATCTGTTTCTTTGACATTGACTTCTTTCAAACCAAATCTGTGTTTCACTTCCAAAGTACCTGTCTACCGTTGACAGCAGGGATAAAACCTGTGTTTGTGCTCTCTACATTTTCTTTAATAGTACCATTTATCTATCTATCTATCTATCTATCTATCTATCTATCTATCTATCTATCTATCTATCCATCCATCCATCCATCCATCCATCTATCTATCCATCCATCCATCCATCCTTTCATCTATCCATTTATCTATCTATATCTACACATCTATCTATATCTATATATCTATATCTGTCTATCTGTCTGTCTATTCACACATCCACACATCCATCCATCCATCTATCTATCTCTATCTATCTGTCTATCTATTCATCTATCTAAAACATACATACATATGCATACACACATATTGTTATCTTAGATTCTCCTTAACTAATTTTTGTGATCTACTTACTTTGGAGATACTTAAAGACCTCATGTTTTCCCCTTTTTTAGACATGTCAAAAGTGTCTTCACGTTATACCTTTATGCCATCATTATCATAATCATTAACACATAATTAGAACTTTAAGGTTCACAAATCAATTTATTTGCATTGACTCACTAAAGAAGCTAAGTGGTGCAGCCCATAAGAGTACTAGACTTCGAATCAAAAAGATGTGAGTTAAAATCCAGCCTCAAACACTTACTGTCTGTGTGACCTTGGGTAAGTCACTTAGACTTTATCTGATTCAATTTTTTTCATAGGTAAAAGTAGTGGTAATAAGATTACTTACCTTCTATGGCTATTGTTAGGGTAAAATGAGATGATATGTGAAGTTCTTCAGAAACCAAAAAGCACTATTTAAGAGGTAATGGTGGTAGTACTAAGAACAATAGTAATGGAAGAAGAAGGAAGAGAAGGAGCAGGAGAAGTAGTAGTAGTAATAGTAGTACTCTTACAGTTATTATTATCACTTTTATCATCACTTGATATTCACAACCATCCTCTTAAGCAGATACTATAAGTATTATTAGCCCAATTTTATAGATGAGGAAAAAAAACATTGGGAAGTCACTTGGTCAAGCTCATATAGTTAATATATACCAAAGGTGGAATCTGAATTAATTTTCTCCAGATTCCAAATGAAGCAGTCCAATCATTTTGTCATACTGATATTTACAAGGAACTAGTTGTGATAAAAAAAAGTTTAAAATGAGTCAAGCTCTCAGTTAGGAATCAAAATACCTAATTCCAGTTCTGCTTCTTCTGATAATGTTAGCTAGGGTTAATTTTGTACTTTATGGTGTTGTGGTTTCCCCTATGTCTGAAGCAGGCATCTTCCCTGTATCTTCACAATTCTGTTAAACTAGGGCAAGAGAGCAATGAAAGAATGAATAGTATCCTGCCTCAAAGTGGATGAAATAATTAATGGTTAAGAGTAAAAAGTCTGAGCTACTTTTCATTTTCCTTTCAGCTCTTATTTTTTTGTTTGTTTTCCTTTCCTAGGAAAATTATCTTTGGACTATTAAGAACAAAATAAAACTGGTTAGCAGGAAGTGAAAGCTCAGTGTGGTCACACCACCTTTATAGTACCTTGGCTGGTTTTTTTGTTTGTTTTTGCTCGAGTCTCTCTCTCTCTCTCTCTCTCTCTCTCTCTCTCTCTCTCTCTCTCTCTCTCTCTCTCTCTGTGTGTGTGTGTGTGTGTGTGTGCACGTGTTTATTCTGGTCACTTTTTTTCCCATTGGGGTGATTCTATTTTAGGAAAGACACAGATACAAAGGAACACTTCTAAAAGGATAATACCTCTAGGGGAAGGATCTGATACTTGAATTGGCTGGAGGAACTTGGTATGTTGAGCCTGGAGTAGAAAAGCTTTAGATGGGACATCATAGATGTCTTCAAATATGTGAAAAATTCATGAATGATGAATTACATGTTATTTTCTTTCCCAAGAAGTAAAAAACAAAACAATTAATAGCAAAATGTAAAAGGATGATGACTTTAATAGGAGAAAAAAAGAAGAAAAGAACTTCTAAAACAATGTACTCTAAATCAAAAAAGGATCTGAGAGAAAGAAGAATTTTTCTATCCTTCATGTAGAGACTAGCTAACCATAGGGTGGGTATGACATACACAAGACTTGTCCAGGAAAAAGTTGTACTACTTGACCTCTGAGTTTCCCTCTATCTTTAAGATTCTGTGTCTGACTATGTTATTATTCTTTTAATTGTTTGCAGATAATTAGAGTTAAGTGAGTTGCCCAGGGTCACATAGCAAGTAAGTGTCTGAGAGTGGATTTGAACTAAGGTCCTCTTAACTCCAGGGCTGGTACTCTATCCACTAAGGCACCTAGAAGCCCTTGATTATGTTATTTTGATATTTATGATACTGTCATATAGGGTTACAATTACAGAATGTAAGAAGGTTTCTGGAAGCAAAAAGAGATTATATAAATACAAGATATTGAAAGCATTATTTTTAACATTCAGTTCTATGATGTCTTTCAAATTTAGAAAAGGAGTAGCAATTCCTAGTCAGGTGGTATCATTTTTCATATGAAAAATATGCATACTTCACAAGGACAGTTAATTAAGACCAAGAAATTTATTTCTTTTAGATTGTTATGAGAACATTAGTTTACTGTGAATCTTTCCTTCCCTTAAGATATTGTTAAAGTACTGACTTTTTATTTTCCTCATTGTATTAATTTCTTATGAAGTGCTATTCTTCAAGGCACTAGCATGAATGGAGCTGGTGACAGAAGAATCTCATGGGTAATTCTTTCAAAATGAGCAAAATCCAATTCTGGAACCTTTGTGTCAGCTTATTTGTACAAACACAGAGGGAGATGATTCCACTGTTCCACCTCATATACAACAAGAGACTTCAACTGAGCTTTGAGGGCATCTGGTGAGTTGAAGCAGCAAAAATGAAGAGAAAGAAACTTCCACGTAAGTGGGACAGGTAATACAAAATAGGAGATGAAAGGTTATTTCAGGGATTATCAAAAAGGGTAATTTGGGGTAATTTGTCTGGAATATAAAATCTCTGAAAGGGAGTAATACAAAATGACTCTGGAAGGGTAGGTTAGAGTGAGAATGTAATAGATTTAAAATTACAAATATAGAATTTGAACTTTTATCTTTGAGACAATCTGTAGTTAACGAAACTTCTTGAGCATAAGTGTGATAAGACATAATTTCTAGCAATAAAGTCAGATGTACATGTATGTGCATGTAAAGCCACACACAAGCACCTTTCCAGAAGAATGCTGCTGTGAACAGCTTTTCAATTTCTGATTATATAGTATAATGAACTCTGTATTCAATAAAAAAAATTAGAGGAAAACATTCATAGAAAATCAAGGTGCAGCATTCGTAATGTTACAATTTATCACAGAAAATAAAAAATATAACATTCACCATGTCATAACTCAACAACTTATCACTAAAATGGCCACATAGTTTTCACTACAGTGGCCACATAGATTAAACAAAGTGCAATCATTTAATCAATCAATCACTTAGTAACTCAATGATTCAGTGGTTCTCTTTTAAACAAGGTACATTCATTTAGACAATCATTTAGTTAAGTCCTTCAATTCAATCAGTCTTAAGGAGGAGAGCTTCCTTAATACTAAACACACTCCTCCTTAAGGAGGCAAGGCCTTCTTAAGGGACACAAAGTACAACAGTCAAAGTTCTCCACCCATGGGAGGCAATTAAGTTACAATATCAGTCACTACACAGTACTCTCTTAAGGGATAGTGGAAAATACACAGGGTATCCACCCCTCAGTCACAAGTAAGTTACAATTTTATTAGATACTACTCAGTATCCACATAGAGAGTTTTTTTTCATTTTGACCAGAGGTGGTTTCTCAGATTTCCTAGTTCCCTTTCCATGGTCCCAGCTCCAACCTGGATTCACCAAATTATCACCTGGATTCAAAAGCAGACAGCTCCTAGCTCCTTGTTCAGCTCTCGGTACAGTTCCTGTTCCACACTGAAGCTCACATTGTCCAGTCCACCTTAAATCCTTCACAGTTTCTATTCCTGGAAAGTCAAGGCTTAAGAAAGCCACAAACAGAAACAAGTACCAATATCACAGTCATGCTTCCTCTGGTAGCTCTAGGCTGGCCCTCAGAAATTTCAGCAGGTCAATTCTCAAAATTGAAATCATTTTTTCCCATTCTCAAAATCAAAATCACTTCCTCCATGGAAGTTCCAGTCCAGCAGCAGCAGCCCAGGCTTCAGGTACTCGCTGAGAGAAATTCTCTCTCTGTCTATGTCTCTGTCTCTCTGTCTCTGTCTCTCTCTATCTCTCTCTGTCTCTCTCTCCCTCCCTCTGTCTCCCTCTCTCTCTCTCTCACTCCCCTTTCCCCTCCCCAACCCCATGGCAGTAGCTGCTATACCTCCATGAGGCTTATCCCAAGAAGTTCTGACTGTCCACCTTGTGCTCTACTCTTGATAGGGTATTAGCTTCTGCATGTTCTGCCCCTTTCTGTCATGTCAGTAATGGGGGTTCCCTGTTCAGCCCCCTCCTGTTACATCAGCAACAGGGACTCTTACTTTCTGTTTCTTTAACAGAGGCTTAATTTGAAACTAGGTGCTATTACCTCTTGGCTTGCCAATACATAGTGATCTTCAAATTTCATTACTGTTACAATGCAGCAGAAAATGAATACATAAAAAAAAATTAAGTATTTACTATGATCATAGGATGCTGCCACATGCCCTGCTTTCTAGCAGCTTAAATACTAATGTAGGAGATGATTGATAAAGTTTTCATTAAAGTACAGGGTAGATGGGAAGACCCTATGGTCTGTGTGATAAGTATGGGTGTGCATACAGATAAGATACAGTTGATATATGCACTTATCTTCTTTACTGTCCTTCAGATTAATGACATCATAACTGCTTCTTAGATTTTACCTGTGGTTGTCAAAGACTCAGGGTGAAAACTTTCTTTTCCTAGTTCAATTTTTTTCCCATATCTTTGGCTTCTGAGGAGACATAGTCTCACAATACCAGAGGATGAAGTGTCAAGGCCCAACCTCCACAGGGGCTACCCTCCTTGGTAATGTTGATGGTGGGGAAGGAAAGATGGAGGCAGGTCAGATAGCTTGGGAAATGCTTCTTTTCACAGAGTTCTTCATCAGAGGATCCTAGATTACCTCCAGGGATTGAATAGAGGAGTCATTTGTAAGAAAAATTAGAAGCAATTATGCTCAGCCAACATTTTTTAAAAAAATTTTGCACTGCGCTCAAAAATGTTGTATTGAAAATAAAGCAGTGTGACTCTATCACTGCAAATTAAAAAAAATAAACCAAAACTCTTCTGTTCCCTAGAAAACAGATTCCATTCGATGCTAGCCATTTTTTTTTAAATTCATTACTTGGTGATAAATCTTTTGGTGATAAACGTTCTTACTCTTAGCTAGAATAAATGAGGGGTAATGGCCCATCTGTGAGACAATACTTGAAGTTTTCACAAGCATCAGGCATAATGACCTTCAA
Organism: Pseudocheirus occidentalis; assembly: GCA_028646575.1. Classification (NCBI taxonomy): domain Eukaryota; kingdom Metazoa; phylum Chordata; class Mammalia; order Diprotodontia; family Pseudocheiridae; genus Pseudocheirus; species Pseudocheirus occidentalis. The sequence continues at coordinate 59,866,521 of CM053597.1, forward strand.
CCTTTCAGAACTCAATAGTCAATGTGATCCCATGATGAGGGATGAGAACAGGACTTCAGTGCAGGATCATTTCCTTATCATGCTAAAAATTCTGCCCAATTGAATTTCTACAAATTAAAATAATTGAGCGTGTTTGCTTTTTGTTTTATGTGGTTGGAAATACTTCAGACCATAACAGAATTGTCTGTTCTGTGATATTTTGACAGTTCCCTGGACTTGAACTGGACTGTTCCTCAGTTCCTGACTAGGTAAACATAAGGAAAAAAAGTAGTTTGTTCTTTTGCCCTCCTGAGAAATGCCAACAAGTGTTGTTCTTATTGCAGGAAAGAATGAGAAACCACACCACGGAGTGAATTAATATCGACATATTTGTGAAGAAAAACAAATTGATTTGACATTTTCATTCACAAGAATAATAAGCAAAATTTAGTCTTTTACAGAGAAGTTTTTCCCTTAATGTAAAAATGTTAAATTGCTCACCCTCCCTCCTCTGTAACCACTGCTAATTATGGCAACCATCTTTTTAATTGCTCTACTTTTGCCAAACAGGTGTCTAAGAATCACACTAGTTGGAAATCTTACTTTTTTTGAAAAGGCATCTCAGATTCCAAACTGCTCATCAACAGTTATAAAAAAATGCTAAAATTCTTCAGGACTGCTTTTTGATGATCTGATAAAATGTGGAAAACATATGGCTCCCCCCTCCCTTCCCTTCACTCTTTAGTAAAGTTAAGGTATCTTGGTTGACAGGACTTTATAATTATCATACAGAACTGGATTGGGAGAGAGGAAATTCTGGGTTAAAATCTCACTCCTGACACTTACTTGCTATATGAGCATGAACAAATCAACTTCTCTGAGATGCCATTTCTTCATATTCAACTGGGCATAAAAATATTTGAGGACTTAGATATCAACAATATTGTCTCTGAAATGGTGTCACATATGTAAAATGCTTTACAAACTTGAAAGTCTTAAATAGCAATTATGTTTATCATTATTGTTATAAGTTGCTAAGTCTTATTGACTTTACTTCCATATCTTTCTTTTATGTCTTCTTCTATCCCCTCACATAACCTCCAATTGAGTTTAGGCCTTCCTCAACCTTCACCTGGCCCATCACAATGACCTCCTAATTCTCCTTCCTATACTTTCTCTCTCCTTTCCAATCCATGTTCCATATAGCTAGAAAAGTGATATTCTAAAAACACAGGTCTAACCAAGTCACTCCCAGATTAAGAAGCTCCAGTGATTCCCCATTGCCCTTGGGATGAAATGAAACAAAATTAAATAAGAGAAAAGAAAAGAAAATCTCTTCTCTTGGACATTGGAAACCCTTTACAATCTGATCTTAGACTATATTTCCAAATATATACTGCTTCTCTGCATATGTGCTATATGGTCCAGTGAAATTTATCTCCTTTAAGACTAAAACACATCATTTCATTCCCCATCACCATGCCTTTGCCCTGAGTTTCTCTCTGTGCCTAAAAAATATGGATAGATAGACAGACAGACAGACAGATAGATAGATAGATAGATAGATAGATTGATTGATGGGTAGATAGATAGATAGATAGATAGATAGATAGATAGATGGATAGATGATAGATAGATAGAGATATAGGTACAGTTAAATTCCTTTACTTCTATCTCCTAGATTCCCTTGGTTTCTTCAAAGTTCTAAGACAACCTTCTAAATAAGATTTCCGCCAGTACTTTTAAATTATAACTCTTCCTTCTCTTTCTCCTCCTTCTCCTCTAAGAATTCTTGAATTAACTTTGTATATCGAATTTAAACTCATTGAGGAATAGGAATGTTTCATTTTTTAATTTAGCATCACAGTGCCTTGCATATGTTAGATACCTAATTGGCAGATTGATTATTCTCATGCTTAGGGAAGAAGATTTCACATATCTTAAAACCATAGTAATGCTGTGCCAGGCACAACATTCCTGATAAAAGATCAAAGAAAATTGATCATCTGAGACAAACTGAATCATGATTGAACTGTGACACATGGGTGAAAATATAACTAATTCATAGGTTTTGGACCTGGATGGACATATATGATACAGTAGGCAGAGTTAAGGATAATAATAATTATTTTTTTTAATTAGAAGAATTGATTTAGAATGTAAGTTCTATCAACTTCTACATGTATAATCTTGAACAGATCACAAGTAGTCATGCTCTTCAATTTGCTGATCTGAAAATTAGAATGTTGGGACTAAATGACTTCCTGATCTAAATATATGATCTCATGATCTTGTATAATGGTCTTATTTTGCATATAAGAAATCTGAGGCACAGAGGCATTCACCAACTTTCCTGAAGTCCCTACAATAGGTCTGAGATTCTAATTCCTTCCTTCTGACTCAAAATCCAAGTCTTTAGATGACAGGATAATTGCATTAATCTTCCAACCAATTTTTATAACAGGAGATTTTGAGTGTGCTTAAGGCAGGCCTGTTTTACATCCTCTTACATTTTTTGCAGGTTGCCTGAAATCCTTTCAAGAAGCCTGGGCCATAAGTGGCCCATGGGTCAAATGTGAAGATTTGATATAATATAATATAATGCAATGGAAACATCACTGGACTGGAGTCAGAGAATCTGGGCTTACATTTCATTTTTCTACTATCTAGTTGGTAGAATAATTCATGACAATAATAGTCCACCTCAATACTTCAAGAAAAAGACAAATCTTTTTGAGTCCTAGCATCAGTAGATACAAAGTGAATTCAAATTCCATCATTACTTTGGGCAAATCATTATCTTCTCTGTATCTCAATTTCCTTACCTCTAAAATGGGAGAATTTGACTTAATATGGTTTTAGGTTCTTCACACATTTAAAATTCTATAATTATTCACTGAATCCCTTCTGCTAATCAAAGGTATTTTCATAGAACATGACAAAAAAAATTTCAATAAGCCAAAATGAAATAAAATAAAATAAAAATATAAGTATGACCTATGGGCACAGTTCATAGTCCTTTAGGATCATAAGACTGTTAGTTTAGAGAAGTCATGAACCACAGATGTTATCTACTCCAACTCTATAGAAACTAAGACCCAGAGAGATTATACTTAACTATAAGGTCTTGCTGTGGTAAATCCAAGATTGGAGCATAGGTCCTCTGATTCCAAATCCATGTGAATCTATTTTGTATCTTCAGATGAATGGCTTCCCCTACAATGAAAGGCAAGCTTATAAGACCTGGACAGAACTTATTGCTCAGCACTCAATCTTGCAATTTCCTGACCTCTCTCTTTTGTTCCCTCTGCCAAGTATTACAATACATAGGCAGTGATAGCTAAAGCTGAGGCATTTGCCAGAAAGGAATGGAATGCCCAGGAAATGGAATTCTATAGACAACATGTTGGAGATTCTAAAGTTGAAGAATCAGTCTAATTGATTTGTGAAGTCATACCTGGCACTATCCAACTCAAATATGCTGGGAATGAGTTCCATAGTGGGCTAATGACAGGTATGCATAACTCAAATATGCTTGTAGCCAGCCAGCCAAAGTCTTAATTAGAAAGATACAATGTAAATATAAGAAATATTGATAGAAAGATTAATCATTAATTAATGAGAGAGAGAAAGGGAGAGGGAAGAACAACAATGAGAAAAGGAGGAAGAGGAAGATAGAGAAAAGGAAGAACTGGACAGAGGTGAGAGAGAAAAAAATGGGGGAAGGGGAGATATAAAGAGGAGAGAGGATAGGAGGTAAGGAAGAAGAGCAAGAAAGAAGAGCAAGAGAAGAAAATAGCTTTGAGATAGTCTATCACTTTGATTAGATTCCTAATAATCAATTCAGCCAATTCAGACAGAGTAGTTAAGCATAGCTCTTTTAAAAAAAATGACCATAAAATGAAGAAATTAGCAAATCCTCTTAATTTGAAGCACAGCCCACTTTTCTGAAGAATCCTTCCAGGAAGATATCATTCTCATCTTTCTTTCATAAATCAAAATTCATTTGTCCTTACCTCTCAGCATAATATATACACCATTTGCCAAAGTTTGAGAGTGAAAAGAAAGTCTAAAGAATATCTCACTTAAGAAAAATTCTGCCTTCTCTTTTTGCCAGGGAATAAGTTCTGACAAAACTTAATGCTGCATTTGGTAATTCTCCTCAATTTTTATTCAAAACAAAATACAAAACAAAACAAGAACAAATGTAAATGAAGAAGGAAGTTTAGCCCTTTGTTGGTATAACAATATTCCAGTTTATGTTCCTCTGTCTAGTGTGTATCCCAAGCTCTGCTATGCAAAAGCAAAGGATTAACAAAACTTGGTGATGTTAGATATATGTAGGTATGAAACTTTGAAGATA
>CM053597.1:59870962-59903406 GCA_028646575.1 Pseudocheirus occidentalis
ATATCTCACTTAAGAAAAATTCTGCCTTCTCTTTTTGCCAGGGAATAAGTTCTGACAAAACTTAATGCTGCATTTGGTAATTCTCCTCAATTTTTATTCAAAACAAAATACAAAACAAAACAAGAACAAATGTAAATGAAGAAGGAAGTTTAGCCCTTTGTTGGTATAACAATATTCCAGTTTATGTTCCTCTGTCTAGCGTGTATCCCAAGCTCTGCTATGCAAAAGCAAAGGATTAACAAAACTTGGTGATGTTAGATATATGTAGGTATGAAACTTTGAAGATGGAGAAAAGACAGAAATGGTATCAGCCATGCTTGATTAGCACCAATCCATACTATCATTAAGAATTTTTGAAGATTGTCCCTTCCCAAACAAAGTTGGCTTTCAAGAATATATAAAGTATTAGAGTAATGAAAGCGAGTGGCCTAAACTAATCACAGTGGGAATGATAAAACACATCAAAGCATACACAGGGAAGAAAGCAGATACAAGCAAGAGTAAAACCAGGTTTGGGACTTCAAGGCACTGCTCTTAGGAAAACTGCAAGTCCTGCTTTGTACATCCCCTGGCAGCTGGGACAATTATGATGAGATACTGACTCTAGTATCTTGTTATCAAGGCCTCAGTTAAAAGGCTGTAGCTGGAGAAAAAGGTACCAGCTTAAGGGGGAAAAAACCCATTTTGGAATAAAAGTCCAAATTCTTATTTGAGGAACACAGGATATAGAATCAAATGGAATTCTTAGTCTACCTTGCATGTGACTAATGCATTTATTTTTACTATGCTTTTATTTAATCTGATTTAACTGTTATGATAAACATTTTTTTGGGTGGGATTGACAGCTCATTGAGAAGAAAGAAAGGGTGTGGCAGTAACATGAGGGAGAGAGAGAATTAATACATTTTAGTCCCAGACTAGACAAGAAAAATGTTCTAGAATGTAACAGTGAGGGTAGAATACTGGCCAGTATCTTTCTGTTGAATCTGACCAGATTCATTCTATCTCTTAATCAAGTATAAACATGTATAGAAAATTTTAACATCTTACCTTTTTCCTGAATTAGCTCCTTTTTCCATTGTTTTTCCTTTGAATAGTTTCATACAAAGTTAGAACTTTTCTGCTATCTTTTTATATTCTCTAGGCCTTCTTCCATTTGATCATCATTAATATGCTTTCTTAGAAACTAAAAATTGTACCATTTTGTTTTAGCCTTTGGATGCTGTTCCCATCCCCCCCTACCCACCTCCTCCCACTCCACCCTACTTCCCCCCACTCCAAAGTTTTAAAAACCTTGTGTCAATTAAACTGTTGTAGTGATAATATTTTGAGGATTTATTTGATGGTAAGCTAGTTAAAGCTTCTTTCCATGTCCTACCCATCACTTTTATTCTCTACTTTGAATTATAAAGGGCTGAGGGTGGTTCTGTTCTAAACAGAACTAAAGCCCTGAAAATTTGGGAGGGGAGGTGGATAAAAGTGATAAGTTTTCTTCCTTTTTTTTTTTTTTAACTATTGAGGGATCTGTACTGAGACTCAGGGTGTCCTACAAATTGGCATTTTACCCTTAATATGAAACAAGGGTATTTTATTACCTCAAGAAAAATCATCTTATCTTTGACTCCTACAGACATGAGCCACAAAACAAGTTCAAATCATCCCCTAAAGGAATAGCCTGTCTCAGTCTTTTGGCTGGATTCCTAGTTCCCAATTTAATTCCAATATGTCTGTCCCATTTAAGAAAGGTTCATACTGAGGTATAAATCTGTTCCAACACATAGAATAGCCAAAGAAATAAACCTGAGTCAATGAGCTTTTCCAAATTTCATTGTTGTAGCTAAAAATCATGTGTGCAAAAAACCTCTTATGCAAAAAGGACTGAATATAATGTCTGTTTTTATTCCATCTTGGGGGACATCCAAGTCAGTGAGCCAGTCTTTCTTATACCAACTATCTAGGCTGTAGAATTTCTGTCTATATCAGCTAAATTTAAATTAAATAGGTATTTGGTGTAGAAGTCTAGGTTTAATCAATCAAAGAAAAAAAATTGAGCTGAAAGAATTACATCAAAATTCTTCCTTTGGGGAAATATGACATAGTGGAAAGAGAAGTAGATTTGAAGGTGTGGATTAGAATTCAAGTTCTGTAACTGTCATATACTACTTGTGTGACCTTGGATCAGTCTCTTCATCTTTTTAGTATTCAGTTTTCCTCATGTATAACATGAGCAGATTTAACTGCATTGCTTCCAGGGTTCATTCCACCTCTAAATTTAAAATCTATGATCTCTCACTGGAGTTCTAGTCCAGAATTGCCGATTGTCTTCAACATGTTCCATAGATATATCAAACTCAATTTGTTCAAAACAGAGCTCATTATATTTTTCCCACCTCCCCCACAAAAATCAAGCATTCAGTTTCAGTTATAGTCATTCCCTTTCTTCTGCTAACTCATCTTCATAGCTTTGCTCATCCCTGTCCCACAACTCAACTCCCATATCCAATAGAATGCAAAATCCTGTCCGTTGTACTTACACACTTCTCTCTTCCCTGCCCCTTTGGTTTCATTCACACAATATCTACTCTAGACCCTGATCATCTTTCACAGGGACTATCACAGTTTGCTCTGAATTAGTCTTTTGAGTTCTAATCTCTTTTACTCTGTAATTTATCATCCATATAACTGCTACATTGGTATTCTTAAAGCAGAGCCTATTCTGACCTAAAAAAAGTCTTTATTTCCTCTAGACTAAAACACTAAATCCACAATTTACATTCATTTCTCCACTATCCCAGTTTTATTTCATATCATTAGTCTTTCTATACTTCCTATTACTACCAACTTTTTACATATTCCCCTCATGCAACATTTTATCTACTACTTTTGATATATATCAAATAATTCAACTCAAAAATCCAATTACTTACCTCATCATGAGAAAGTTGAACTAGATGACCTGGGTTCAAGTCCTGCCCCTGACACATTAAACTCTGAGATAATTCCAAATTCTGGTTTTATGATCTACTGGCCACTTAGTCATAGTAACTGAACTTTTCTTAAATGCATTCAATGCGACTTCCTACATAGGTTATTTTCTACTTAACTAAGTTATTACAGATCTTTGCCTTTAGAGTTATTGGTACATAAGCATGTATTTATTTAAATGTGCCTAATAGTAGGCTCAGTTTCAGGATTTAGAGGCATGTACAGCATTTTCCAACACATTCAGTTCCCCACTGTGGATATTCTATGAGCCCTCCTTTGGGCATGCTTAATAGCCCGGCTCTCCAATGCAGAACATGTCCAGGTATTATATGACTGTTTTCTATCTGCTTATTGTATGTGAAAGGGGTGCCTGATGATTAGTTTCTGAGCTGGAAGTGGGTGTGCATACAAATATCATTAACCTATGAAATTGATCTCTCTTTTTCTTGGTGATGACTGAATCAAAGACTGCTGTCAGTGTCTGAGGGATCCGGCTGAGGAAGGGAAAGAGAGACAGAGATGGACAGATAGAGGAGTAGCTATAAAGACAGAGAGACAGTGAGGGAGGCAAAGAGAGAGAGAATGAAAGAGACAGAGAAGGGGAGAGAGAGGGATGTAACGAGAGAGGGAAAGACAGGGAGCGAGAGCGAGAGCGAGAGAGAGAGAGAGAGAGAGAGAGAGAGAGAGAGAGAGAAATAGAGAAAGAGAGAGAGAACTAGCATTAGCAGTTTTTTTAATGATACAAAGCTTGCACAAGGTTGTGAGCAATAGATTTGTTTTTCTCATTATATTTTCTCCCCCAACGCCTCAGCTTATATAGTATTGGAGATAGGATAAACTAGGGTACAAACTTGTAAGCTTTAAAACATCAAAAACATTCACCAACAAGAGGTCCAAGAATAGAGGTCCCTACTAGAATTTATGAGAAGCCAAGCCTAGTAAAAAGCAGAACCCCAAAAGGCAACCTGCAGGACACATTCCAACAATGTAAACTCTGTTGATCTAAAACCAACACTGCCTTCAATTAGGCTTCATTCATAAGTGAACTTGGTGAGAGGAATGCTTTTCATTGTGCTCTGATTTGACTACCTGGACTGCTTTCAACTCCATAGAGTATGAGGCATATAACAAAATTCCCCCACAACAGGAAACCTCTGGTTTCTGCCTCCCCCAAAACCTTCTGCACTGCATCCCCCCTCCCCTCAGTTTTCCCCTGTCTTTTTGTGTGTTATCTCCCTCCATTAGGTTATGAGCTCCTTGATGGCATGAATTATCTTTTTTTTTGATAATTGTATCCTCAGTATTTAGCACAGGGCCTGGCACATATTAAGCATTTAATAAATGCCTATTGGATTAGATTGTATTGGCATACTTTTCAGCAACTATTTTAAGTTTTAGCTCAATCTTCCCAGGGACTGAAGTACTAAGGAGAGGAGTGTGTTCTTGGTGTCAAAGGTAACATGCTTGTAGCATCTGTTTTTCCTGTACCTCTTCAATGGTCATCCCTTAAAAAAATTATTTTTTAATAACGAATGAAACTGGGGAATTAATCATCAGAATAATGATGTAGAAGAAGACGTGTTAACTAGAATGGTAATTGTTATTGGAGAGAATACACAAGGATGGGGGACTTGAGCCAAATGAATTAGAAATATATCCATGAACTCTGATAGGTTCAGCTAGAAATCTGAGGGGGTGGGGGAGTCATAGCAGCTCTCAGGGAAATGAACTTGCCAGGACAATGAGAACCACCAGTTTATACTGACTGCATATGTACTGTATACATGTATCCTACAAGTAGAATACTAGAGCTCTTTGAGGGTGATAACTGTTAGCAATCTTTGTATATAAATCATAACATTTTGTCTTGAGCATAATAGGTGCTTAACACTTCATAAAAAAATTGAATAAACACAAAAGTGTTGAATTATCACTGTGATTTATCTGAGACTTTTATTTTGTATTTCCTAAAATACACTATTAACTTTCTCTTTGCTGACCCAGTCATGAAATCCAAATCATTAATAATTCTTCCTCTGAGGGATATTTTGATAAGATCTATACTAGAAAACTGCTGAAGACAATTACACATGTTAAGACCTATATTGGATTACTTGCCATTTCCGGGTGGGGCAGGGAAAGGAGGAAGAGATAGAATTTGCAATCCAAAACTTAACAATGGATGCTAAAAATGGTTTTTACATGTAATTAGGGAAAAGAATAAAATGTTAAAAAAAATTGTTGATGTCATTACTTTTCATCAAATTGCTGTTCATAGAATCTTTGGACATGAAGAAATTTTGATCAAACCCCTTGTCCCTGAACATAATTGTACCTAAACTAATTATAGATAATGAGCTAGGCTTTCTGGTAAAAACAAAAACAAAAAACCCGATGAAAGTAATTTATAGACTTCTTTAAGCAGTCTTACTACCATAAAAATAACTTCTTTGGACCACAGTTTTTCATCTATAATCCTTATTCTGAAGGAGAGAAACTACATGGCTTCTAAAATCCCTCTCCACATGGGTCAGAACCAGGAAGGCAGGGTAAAAAAGATTCACTTGAACTCTCCCCCAAACATCTCCAAATACCTGTAAAAATGATTCTAAACAAGTTTTAGAGTGGCAGAACCCACAAAAAGATGGAGTAAAACAAATTTCCAACCCAAGACAACCTGGATGGTTAATGGGAAAAATTTGTTTTGCCGGGCTGGGAGAGGAGTACAGTTCAGCATACTTCAGCACAGACCAGGCACCAGCAAACCTAGATGGGTCTTCAGGAGACTGAATCACTGCCAGCTGTAGCAGTTTCCAGATATCTTGACCCACAAATATCAAAGACAACTTAGAAAGTCAGTGGGAAAGGTCTGTCAGACATAGGTGAGAGTGGAGTGTAGACTAGCTATGGCCCCAGAACAGTCCCAAGTTGGTGGCAACAGCTGCTGCTGCAGCTCTCACCCCACAAAAGTTCAGGGAGTTCAATAACTGATCACAAGGAGATTACAGGGGTCTCTTTATTGGCATTGAGGAAGGACTCTGTTGCTTTGCCCATACTTAGATCTGGGTCATAGTCCTAAGTACCAGTATTAGAATGAGAAAGAGCTCTGGCATATCAGTTTGTGGCAGCAGTGGAGAAGGGACCCTTCTCACAATTCCAGTGAAGAAAAGAGTTCTTGTAGTCACTCACAGACTAGAGCACAGGCCAGCAGTGGAGTAACATTTCTCCTTAGACCATATCACTGTGAAAGAACTTAAATTTTACATGTCCCTAGAAGTATCTCTAAAAACAGCTGCACAAAACCCCTGAAACTTGGGACATTAGACCCTCCACACTGGAAGCAGAGTCCTACAAAGTCTTAACAAAGTTAAGAAGTCAAGTAACTGATTGGGGAAGTGAGCAAACAGTGGAAAAAATAACTCAGACTACAGAATCTCAATTTGTTGACAAGAAATATTAAAACATACAACAAGAAGAAGACAATAAAGTCAAAACTCCTACATGCAAAATCTCAAAAAATATGAATTGGTTGCAGGTCATGGAAGAGCTCAAAAAGAGTTTTGAAAATCCAGTAAGGAAAGTAGAGAAAAAAATGAAATGGGAAATGAGACTGATACAAGAAAATATGAGAAAGGAATCAACTGTCTGTTAAAGGAACCCCCCCCAAATATTGAAGAAAATAACACCTTAAAAAATAGATGAGACCAAATGGCAAAAGACATCCAAAAAGCCAATGAGGACCAAAATGCCTTAAAAAGCAGAATTGGTGAAATGGAAAGGGAGGTCCAAAAATTCATGGAAGAAAATATTACTCAAAAATTAGAATGGAGCAAATGGAAGTTAATGATTCTATGGGAAATCAAGAATTTATAAAACAAAACCAAAAGAAAGAAAAAATAAATAAAGAAGACAATGTGAAATATCTCATTGGAAAAAACACTGACATGGAAAGTATATCCAGGAGAGACAATTTAAAAATTATTGGGCTACCTGAAACCCATGATCAAAAAAAGAACCTAGAAATCATCCTTCAAGAAATTCTCAAGGAAAATTGTCCTGATATTTTAGAACCGGAAGGCAAAATAGAAACTGAAATAATTCACTGATCACCTCTTGAAAAAAAATCCCCAAAAGAAAACTCCTCTGAATATTACTACTAGGTTCCAGAGTTCCCAGATCAGGGAGCAAATATTACAAGCAGCCGAGAAGAAACAATTTGAATAGTGTAGAAACACAATCAGGATAATATAGGATCTAGCAGATTCTACATTAAGGGATTGAAGGGCTTGGAATATGATATTTCAGAGATCAAAGGAACTAGTTAAAACCAAGTATCACCTACCCAGAAAAAGTGAGTATAATGTTTTAGGGGAGAGGCAGAGTCAAGATGGCGGCATAGAAACAGGAGAACTCCACGAGTTCCCCCCAATACCACCTCAAATACCTATAAAATATGACTCTAAACAAATTTTAGAGCTCCAGACTCCACAAAAAATGATGGAGTAACAAGGCTCCCACTGAAGGCAGCCTGGCAGCTGGTCATCACAGGATGCTGGAAGAAGAGCCCAGCCCAATGTGGTTTCAGCCCCAGGGTGACCAGGAGAAGCTGCGGCTATAGCATTCAAGAAAGTGGATGATGAGCTGTGGCTGTTTTCAGAATCACCAACCCACAAGAGCCAAGGACAAAGGGAAAAAGTCAGTGGGACTTGGCTAAATTAGGGGTAGATTATCTGGCCAAACTGCCTCCAGATCTAGCAGAAGTCTGAAGTGGTGCCCCTGCAAGTGCCTCCATGTGACTGCTTCAGAAGTTCCCAGCCTTAAGATTGCAGGAGGGCTAAGCTATCTTTCAAAGGCTAAGTGTTTTTGCCTTGAGCTGCCTGGATCAGGATCACAGTCTTGGGTGGTAGTCCTGAGGTGCATTTTCAGTGAGCCAAAGCTGGTGGGGGCTGCAAAAAATGGCAGCCTCCTAATAGCTCCAGCAGCTGCAAAAACCCCAGTGATTTGGAACAGAGCTTTCCCCTCTGAAAGCAGTTTTACTACTGAGCCTAAAAGCCAAGTAATTTACTGGCAACATGAGCAGGCAAAGGAAGCAAAGAAAGCTCAGCAATCCAACTTCAGATTCCTTTTCTGGGGACAAAAATGACCAAAGCATGGAATGGGAGGAAGACAACATAGTCAGAACTCCCACACCAAAAGCTTCCAAGAAAAATACAAACTGGATAGAAGCCATAGAAGAGCTTAAAAAGGATTTTTAAAACCACATAAGAGAAGTGGATGAAAAAATGGGAAGAGAAACGATGGTGCAAGAAAATCATGAAAAGAGCATCAACAACCTGACTGAAGAAAATAACACCTTAAAAAACAAATGAACTGAAATGGTGAAAGAGGCCCAAAAAGCCAATGAGGAGAAGAATGCCTTCAAAAGTCAAATTTTCCAGATGGAAAAAGGATCTCAAAAGCTCCCTGAGGAGAATAATTCCTTCAGAATTAGAGTGGAGCAAATGTAAACAAATGACTTTGTGAGAAATCAAGATACTATTAAACAGATTCAAACAAATGAAAAAATAGAAGGCAATGTGAAATATCTCCTCAAAAAAAACACACTGATCTGGAAAATAGATCCAGGAGAGACAATTTAAAAAACATAGAAATTATGCTTCAAAAAATTCTCCAGGAAAATTTCCCAGATATTTTAGAACCAGAAGGCAAAATAGAACTTGAAAGAATTCACTGATCACCTCTTGAAAAAGATCTCAAAAAGAAAACTCCTAGGAATGTTATAGCCAGTTTCTGGAGTTCCCAGATCAAGGAGAAAACATTACAAGCTGCTAAGAAGAAACAATTTGAATACTATGGAAACACAATCATGATAACCCAGGATCTAGCACCTTCTACATTAAAGGATCAAAGGCCCTGGAATATGACATTCTGGAGATCAAGGGAGCTATGATTCAAACCAAGAATCACCTACAAAACAAAACTGAGTATAATGTTTCAGGGGAAAACATGGTCATTCAATGAGGTGGAGGACTTCCAAGCATTCTTGAGGAAAAAACCCAGAACAGAACAGAAAATTTGACATTCAAACACAAGAAGCATGAGAAAGTAAACATAGAAGAGACATCATAAGGAACTTATCATAGTTGAACTATTTCCATGCCAACATGGAAAAATGAGAGTTGTAACTTGTTAAATTTTTCTCAGTATGAGGAGAGGTGAATGGAATATAAGTGTATGTGTACACACACACACACACACACATATGTATACATACACAAATGTCTACATAGGAGGGTATATATGCATATGAATATACATGTGAGTGCAGGTATTAATGTGTATGTAGACAGAGTGTACAGGATCAATTGAATAGGAAGGGATGATATTTTAAAAGATATAATTAAGAGGTGGGAGAGGAATAGGATGAGAGGAAACAGGGAGAGACAGAATGGAGTTAATCAACTAATATGGAAGAGACAAGGGATAACTTACAATGGAGGGGAAGAACAGGAAGGCAAAAGGGAGTGGGTCACCCTTGCTCTCATTGAATTTGGCTTAGGGAAGGAATGACATACACTCTGAATTGGGTATCTTGCCCTACAGTATAATAGGGGTCAGGGGATGAGAGGGGGGATGATGGAGGGGAGGGCAGGTTGGGGGAGAAAGTAGTTAGAAGCACACACTTTTGTAAAGGGACATGGACAAAGCCGCAAATAGAACAAGTATGTGTGTGGGGATAAGATGGAGGGAAAGACAGCCAGTTTTCTGCAATATAGCCACTGTGGAAACATTGTGTGTAACTATACAAATACAACATATATTGAATTGCTTCTCTTCCCAGTAAGGGTGGGAGATGAGGGAAGAAGGAAAATGTTCTGGAATTCAAAGTTTTAAAATAAAATGTTTTTAAAAAAATATCATCATTATCATCACCAACATCATCATCATCATTATTATTATTGTTATCATTATTATTTACATGCAACTGGGAAATAATATATGCAAGCACTGGCATATGGAAATCCATCTTGCCCTATTAGAAAGTTGGGGGGGATAGGGCAAGATATAGAATGAAGCATATTAGGGGAGGGAGTATTCAGTGGGGTTGCTGTTTTGGGGTAAAGTAGGGGAAAGACGGGGAGAAGATTTGTAACTCAAAATCTTGTGGAAATGAATGATGTAAACTATAAAAACAAAATGTAATTAAAACAAAAAAATAATTATCTACCCAGAAAAACTGAATATCATCAATGAGGGGGAAAAACAAAATTTCAATGAAATAGAGTACTTCCAAGCATTCTTGATGAAAAGAGCAGAGCAAAATAGAAAATTTGACTTTCAAATACAAGAATCAAGACACACATGAAAAAGTAAACAGTAAAGAGAAATCATAAAGGCTTATTAAAGTTAAACTGTCTGTATTCCTACATGGAAAGACGATATTTGCAACTCACTCATGAGACCTTTCTAAGTATTAAGGTAGTTAGAGGGAAGAGAGACAGACAGACAGACAGACAGATAGACAGATATATAGATATCAACAGAGGGCACAGGATGAGTTGAATATGAAGAGATGACATCTAAAAATAAAATTAAGGGGTGAGAGAGGAATGTAGTGGGAGAAGGAGAAAGGGAGAGGTAGAATGGGGTAAACTATCTCACATAAAAGAGGCAAGTAAAGCACTTTTACAATGGGGGAGGGGAGGAGAGGGAATGAGTTAAACTTACTCTCCTCAGATTTGGCTTAAGGAGAGAATAGCATACACACTCAAATGGGCATGAAAATCTATCTTATTCTACAGGAAAGAAGGGATGAAGGAGATAAGAAGGGGTAGAAGAATGACAGAAGGGAGGGCAAATGGGAGGAGGAGGTAATCAGAACTAAATACTTTTGAGGATGGACAGAGTCAAGGAGAGAATAGAATAAATGGAGAGTGGGATAGGAAGAAGGGAACTATAGTTAGTCTTTTATAACATGACTGTTTTGTAGGTCTTTGGCATGGCTACACATGTATAACCTATATCAAATTGCTCACGTTCTCAAAGAGGGTGGGTGGGGAGGGAGGAGGGGAGAGAATGTGGAACTCAAAGTTTTAAAAACAAATGTTAAAAGTTGTTTTACATGCAACTGGTAAATATGATATTCAGGCAATGCAGTATAGAAATCTATGTTGCCTTACAGGAAAATAGAAGGGCAGGGGATAAGATTAGGAGTGGAAGTGATAGAAGGGAGGGCAGATTGGGGGAAGGGATAATCAAAATGCATGCCATCTTCGGGTGAAAGGAGGGGAGAGATGAAGAGAAAATTTGGAACTCAAAATCTCATGAAAGTGAATGTTGAAAACTAAATATAAATTAATTAATAAAAAAGTTGAGGTGGAAGGACTTGAAGCAGGTGATCACTGAAACTTCTTCAGCTTCTAAAACTCTCTGATACCTATGCAGCTTTTGAGGAACAACACTGTAAAGCATATTGACATTGAGTGCTATACTTTCTTGGAGTCAGCTCCGAAAAAAATACATTTATTTCAAACAAAATGCACAGGTCACATGGAAACTTTAAAAGGAACAAAGAAAGCAATCTATTTTTAATGTTAAATGCTGTATCTAAAGTGCATTACTTTTGATTAGCAAAGCAATACTAATGTTTATAACAAAGTTAATGGATATATTGGTCATTAATTATTAGCAATGACAAATTCCCTTCAGGAACATTTGCTTCTAACACTGGTACTTGCACTGAGTGCTTATCCATCCTGATCACTTATAAGCTTTCTCTGTTTCTCTGGCCAAAACAGTAATGATATAATCAACTCACAAAGGCCAGGAACAAAATCTACTATATTGTGGTCACAAAATAAGTAAAACAACTCTAATCAATTTGGAAAATTTTCCTTTGGATCCAGTGAGCATTATATTGAGAGGCAGGGATATGAACTTATGGTGACAGTATAACAAAACATCCCAATCCTTGTTTTTAGTAAATTTTCAAGAGTAAGGAATAAAACTGAGGGCTGAAATTTGCATGAGAAGTAAACCCCTTAGTTTGCCAGAGAACCCTCATATTGGACCAAACTTTTAAAATAGTATTGTTTAGATTATTAGTACTACCCTTGAGGTAAGGGTGAATGCATGACTGCAAAATTTGTGAATTTGAAGTTTGCTATTTATTTCCTTATATTCTAGCTTGTTTATTCATGTCAACTTATGGCTCATTAGAGAAAATTGGCCCATTTACACATAGATGCATTGCATGGAGTGACATGACAAGTTATATATCCCAAATGATTCAAATGGTAGGTTCTAGATTCAAATAACAATAAACAGATATCTGCTCAAGTAGCAATGAATCGTTCAGCATATGCCCTTTTCTAATTTATTAAAGTCAAGTTTTCAAAGCCTAAATGTTTTACAAGTACTTTCTAATATATTCACTGACTTATCTGCTTGCTTATTATAATGGAGAATTATTTCACACAGACTCTCTCAAATCTATTAATATTTCAGTTGGTTTTGAAAGACAGCATCCTGCTTTTCCATGTGTGACAGGCATTGATCTGTTCTCTTGGGAGATATGTGAATGTATATTCAAAGGTCCAATTTCTTATTTGTGCTTTTAAAAGTGATATAAGGAAATATGGATACCAGGCCTCTATAAAATAACAGTTATTTAAAAGATTATAGAAAGGCAGCTATTTACTAAAATTCTTCAGTAAGTCAAGGCTCCGAGATTTTATCAGGGACAATGTCCTTTTGGTCAAAACACGAACTGTCTATACCTCAGAAACAAGTTGGGAGTTGATCTTTCCAGAAAATTAATCACCTTGAAGCTTTGAAATTCAGTTGGTGTTAGTAATACTAGTTCACCCTTCTGTATTAGGAGTAAACCTTTTTAATTTGGTAGGACTTGCTAGAACTGGTATAGGCTTCAAAAACCCAAGTTCACCAATATATCCCAAAGAGAGCAAAAAAGAGGAAAAGGATTTATGAATATAAAAATATTTGGAGCAGTTCTTGTTGTGGTGGCACAGAAGTGGAAAACAGTACTATAATGTGGTCTTGGAGCAAGAAGATATTTGAGGATCTCATAAAATATGAAATTGGGATTTAATGTCACCTACAGAGACATAATTAAAACTACAAATGTGCTAAAATTCAATAGGGATAACTGCTAAGTCATATACACACTAGTCAGAGAGAGATAAATAGGGCTAAACCAATGGTTCTCAACCTTCCTAATGCCATGACCCTTTTATACAGTTCCTCATGTTGTGGTGACCCCTAACCATAAAATTATTTTCATTGCTACTTCATAACTGTTATGAATCATATTGTAAATATCTGATATGCAGGATGAATTTTCTTCATTACAAATCGAACATAACCCACAGGTTGAGAACCACTGGACTAGACAATTCAACTAAAAAAGATCTAGAAGTGGCAGAAGATAAGCTCAAAATGAGTAAGTGAATAGTTTAATTTGGCAATCAAAATAAGTTAATAAGATCTTACAACCACATGAAAAAGCCTAATATCTCATAAGAAGGAAGGGTTCTCTTTCTGTACTCTGCTTAGTTCTAGGTGATATATTTTAGGAAAGGCATCAATAAACATTTGAGAATCAAGAGAAAGACATCAAGGATAATGAAGGGCTTTGAGATCATGTGATATGAGAAATGACTGAAGGAATTAATGATATCCTTGAAATGTAAATTTTTAGAAGGCATATGATAATTGTCTTCAAATGTTTGGAAGGCTTTTACATGAGAAAAGGCCTACACTTCTTCCATCTTACACAAATGGCAAAACCAGAAACATTAATTATACATTAGAAAGAGTCAAATTTAAGACTTGATATATGAAAACATTTCTTAATGATAGGAGCTATAATACAGTAATGGAAAAGCTTGCCTTGAGAGATAGTGAATTCTCTGTCACTTCGTGTCTCCTCTTTAAAGAAGGATGATCCAGGTTTTAAAGAAGGTGCAGAAAGGGGTTTTGATTAGGTATAGGTTAGACTGTTTGTGACTTGCCTTCCAATTGTGAAATTCCTTGAAAAGTAACTTGATCAAGGTCACAAAGCTAGTAAATGTGGGAGCTAGGACTTGAAATCCAATCTCTAACCTCCAGAAAAGGATTTTTCCAAGAAATCAAGGAGTGGTAGATAGAATTCAGGAGGTCTGTGAAATTATAAGGTAAAAACTACATCTTTATTCCAATACAATTGGTTTCCTTTGGAATCCTGTATATTTTATTATATGCATTTTAAAACATTTTTGTGAACAGGAATTTATATGACTTACCACACTGCCAAAAGGATGTGTAACATATACAAATAAAGGTTAAGGATATCTACTGGACAGACTAAAATGCTTCTAACCCCCAGGCTTTGTATTATCCCACAGACAATAATCATTTTTTACATGACTCCCCCTGCCATGCCAACATATCTGCCCATTATATCATTTGGCCTGATCATAATCAGGTGTGCCAGATTTCCTTGCTATAAGAGAAAATAGGGAAGGGAGGACCTCAGTAAGAGTATTTGCTTAGAGCAGCGGTTCTCAACCAGTGGGTCACGACCCCTTTGGGGTCAAATGACCCTTTCACAGGGGTCATAGGAGTTGCCTAAGACCATCGGAAAACACATAATTCCCAATGGTCTTAGGAACCTTCTCTATCAGTCTCCAGATGGTTCTGTCCACATGCAGACACACCCACATATGAGTATTAAAAGGTCACAACATTAGGAAAGTTGAGAACCACAGGCTTAGAGGAAAAGTTAGTTTCATAGATGTCATCTTCCACTATAAACCTATCATATCCAAAGGATAATGTCTGACACTTCAAGACTAGGACGGAGCATTGATATGGGAATCAAGATCCCCATGGACATTCTGTGATCCCAACTGTTTGCTGTGGGCCATTCCAGGAAGTCGGGAAATAGATGAATGGAAAAAAGAGATACATTAGTAGTTGTTCTGGAGGTAATGAAACTTCATGTGGGAGCAACTGACATCCATGGAAATTGATTCTTAATGAAACTGATGACACTTCTCCTGGTTCTTAATATTTTCTTTTAAAGATAATTCCAAGAACTTAGTTTAGTATTGTAAATCGGGTCTGATGAGATTAGTGTATATCAGGATAAAACCTTGATAATTCTGTGTATCATATTTACATTAATGAAACCTATGATCAAGTAAGTCACCTGTGAGATTCTTGAGAGTAACAACTGTCTTTTACCTTTCTTTCTGTCCCCATCAGAATACGGATGGTGCTTGGGACAGGTGTTTATTAAAATCTTATTCATCGACTGATTGATACACTATTAACTTGTATTGAGATCTTACACCTTTAAAACCTGGGACTTTTTCATGTAACTTATCTCTTCTCAGTCTCTACTTATGCAGTTGATTCTCTCTAGAACTTTACTTTTATCCTTATTAAATTTTAACTTATTAGATATAAATCATTATTCTAGCCTTTCAAGACTTTGATTCTGACATGCTATCTGTTAGCTATCACTCTGATTGTACCTGCTATTGGCATAAGAGGGACAGTTGACAGATGGAATCCATCTAAACCACATCCATACAACCTAGGTCAGGCATAGCTTAAGAGTAGCAGGAGCCCTAATTGCCAGGAAATACGGAATCAGCTGCCAGGTCCTGCTCCAGTCAATCTTGACTAATCAGGTTTTATAGGCAATAAGGATCCCTGCTTTACTAGCAGCTACAGAAACAAAGCTAAAGAACAAACAAACAAACCTGAAAGCTTTGAAAATTCAGGAGGAGTCATGCACATGGTTATTTCCTTGCTACTTAGTGAATTTTTGCTTCCTGATCTAATATTTACTACCTCTGAAACCCTGCTCCTGAAATCATGTTTCTAATTCACCTCTGCCTCTTAGATCTCAGTGTTCTAAAGATGTTCTAGTACTAAACTAGCTTGGCTTCATCTGGTCACATTTTCTCTAGTTGGTCCCTCCTTCCTCAGAGAGAGAAGGTGGGATTTGGGGAGCATTGCCCATCCATTACATAGGCATTTCCTTAATCATTAGCAGATGCTGGCTTTTTTTCAACTAGCTCTGAATACACTAACTTTTACCACATCACTTCTACTAAACAATCCCTTTCTAAAGGAGTTCTGGAGGTTTGATGTTCATTCATTAAATATTTAATGCACAACTTCTACTCTAAATAGGTAAAGAAGTCTTGCCTATTGCAGAGTCAGGATGACCTGGAAGTTCTGCCTGGGGCATATTCTATTCATGTGACAGTTCAAATCACTTAACCTAGGAGGGGTCCCAGTCAAATCTCTGTGACTATAAATGCTGACCATCTGCTGATCAGGACTGGTAAAGGGAGTTTCCTTTCTGGGAGTTTCTTATATTAACAAAATAATAGGCGAAGAGATATACTGTATTCATGACACTGTACTGGATCTTTTTTTTTTTTATAGAAATACCATACTGAGTTCATAAACGTATAGCCAATGACATGCAAGGTAGCAGCATAGTTTACTATTTAAGATAAGAGACTATGAATACCACTTTATTCCTAATGCTCTGTATAGCCTTGAATAAACTTTAGTTCCTTAGGTTTTCAGAGGTGGAGGGATTTGGGGGGAGGGGCAAGAGGAGTAAAGGACCTTAGCAAATGGGAGGAAACCTCCCTTTGAAACTTTCCCTCATAAACACTTGATAAATCAGAGCTTTTTACCTGGGCTCCATGAACTTGATTTGTTTTGTATAAAAATGGTTTTGCTCCCACAGATTTTATCCCAATAATTAACACTCCTAAACTGTGGGGGAAGCTTTCTAATCTTATTATATCAAGTCAATGGCCATCCTGGTACCAGAAGGACTAGAAAGGTTGGACTGAGACAACCAATTCAAATCTAAGGGGTCATGCCCTGGTCACTCCTCACTACCATGCCTACTAATCTTCATAAGGAGGGAATGGCAGGGAAATGAAGAATGTAAATAAACCTAACTCAGGGAGGAATGATAAAACTGTTTAACCACACTCCTGCTTCTATATCAGTGTGAGTGTTCCTAGTGAGCAACACACTCACTTCCTCTCCTGAAGGTAATAAAGACCTTCCTCTGTCCACTCTGTTTCTGAGTTCCTTCAGAAGGTGAGAAGGGGTCTATGACATCCATGATCTGGGAAACAGTAAATAGCAGAAGGTCCTTTGGACTAATTCTCTTGGGAATTCTTGTGATTGTCCACAAGCATGTTACAATGTTTTGTAAGTGAATTTTAATATAATATGTTTTCTTTGAAATTTTATATATTGTTTTATATGTTTAAAAACATTAATGCTCAGAAGGGATTCATAGGCTTCATTAGGCTCCCAAAGCAATCTACAATATAATAAAGGTTATAAGCCCTCTTTACCAATCCATGAAAGGGAATTGTTCTAAGTTATTCCTATTATTTCCACTTGAGGGTCTTTACAGACATCTTCCCTTATCTGGAGTGTAATACCGTGGCTACTGCTAACTTTTTTTGTGAATAGTAAAATGATAAACTTAAACTCATTAATTTTATTGGTCTGATGGAATGAAATCAGCATGCCCTTATTAAAATCTTGCAAATCAACCTGTCTAGATCCCAGCTGATTTAGTGGATGCAAATGAAAGAAGCTTCTCTTATACATGGCCAACTGCCTGTTTCACCCTTAGTTGCTTATGCAGCATGAAGCAATGAATCAGAGCAGTAGGCAATTTAAAAAAAAATCTTTACTTTGTATAGGTAAACCAATATTTTGGTTCAGGAAGTGGGCAGGACAGAACTGCTGCAAATCATTTTTTTAAAATGTAAAATATTCACAAGAAGCTCTTTGTCAGGCAGGTTGCATTAGCTGTATTTAATATCATTCAAAAAGTTTAAGCAAACTAAAGACAGTAAATGTGGTCCTGAAAAGATCAAAGGTCAAGATGGCTATGGAAAATATAAATGTGAAAAGTGAGACACAAATAGGTGTTCATGTCATTACAAAGTACTGCTTGATGAGGTGTGTGTGTGTGTGTGTGTGTGTAGAGAGGAAAGCAAGAGAGACACAGGAATGGAGAGAGGTTCTTTTTAGTAATTATTTTCAAAGTAACTGTATATATGAAGCTAAAACTAGGTCTTATAAATAATGGATTAAGTTTTAAGTGGTATTCAGTAAACTGTGGGCGTGAGGAAGACAAATGGATTTTCAAGATCATTTAAAAGCCAAATAGTCTTCTTCACTGGGTTCTAAACACAGTAGACAAAATAACAAATAATATACATATATCTCAGAAAAGATTGCATTGGAAGAATTAGGTTAGAAGGACATGCTAAGTAAAAAAGGAAAAAAATCAATCAAACAGAAACAGTGGATTTTTCTTTTTGATTTTAAACTTTTTTATATTTCTAAGGCAAAAAGTGAGAGTCAAAGACTGTCTGAAATATGCCCCATTTCACATATTTAGATTTTATAATTCCACTCATTTTATATATGTCAGAACAAGTACTTCCTAGATACAAAAAGACAAATACATATAAGTACCACATTGCTTTCTTTTTTTTTAAAGAAATAAAACTACTTAATTTTGTTCACAGAGCAAAAGAAGGGTAAATTAAAAATGTTGTATTTGTATGAAATGTTTTTAATTTCTGTAAGACTATTGACCAGATGTCCTTGGATTTAATTTATTAAAGCTGCCTCTCTTGTGACTATTCAATAATTTATATGGATTTCACTGTGGAATTTTGCATTCAATGACTTATTGAATCATTTCTTATTAATATGGAACTTTAAATATTAAAATCTTTGCAACAAGAACAACTTCTCTTGATAAAATGTATTATAATCAATATGTTAGATAAATTCCATTCTTAATCAAAACTGAAAATACAACTAATGAATGTCATAGTTGCTAAGGTCTCTACCAGGTCTCAAAATGTTGAGATTATTTAGGTAATATTAAAATGGGAATTTTTTTATTACCTAAAAATACTTATTTGGTTGATTCACTTAATGTATATAAGAAATATGAAAGCATTGAGTACTGAAAGCAAGTTTAAAAACTTTTCTTTATGACAGAGAAAATAAAGAAAAAAGATCTCTTAACAATTAAGAATGAAATAAGAAAGAATTAAGAAAGGTCTTTCTTAATATATAAAGAAATATACAAAACATAAAAGAATTGAAAACAAAAATGCATTAACCTTAATTAGGGACAGTGAGTAGAAGGTGCCTGTGGACATTTGGCAAAATTTGAAAGTGACCAACATATCCTTGCTCACTGAATGTCCACTAAACCCACCAAACTATTTTATTGCCTGTCATTTGCTGTGTTTTGTTTTGTTTTGAGACTGAGTCTTCCTCCCTTGATGAAGTTGGAAATGATAAAAGTGATAAAAGATAAGAATAAAAGATTAGGAACTCTTATCTACTTTGTTTCTGACCTGAGGTGGTTGCACTTCCTCAGCGAAACCCATTGTCCCTGTGCCCCCAGGGGTCCACCATGTTGATGCTAAATCTGATGCAGACACCTCATCTTTTTAACTGACTGCATCTCAATACTCCCTAGCTCAATCAATCCACCAACTTCAGTATCTGAGGCAGCAGAGATTACCGGTATGTGCCACCACACTCAGCAATACCAGAGGTTTTATACCTTCCACAAATTGTGAACTTCATATTACAAGATAAAGATGCATGAATTTTAGTACCCTGGTATCAAAATACATGAATGCAAAGAAAGCTCAGTAACATAAATTGTTTGTACACCTATGTCACATTGTGATCTATGTGGTTACTTGTCTTGCCTAACTTAAGTTCTGTTTCTGGTCTTAAATGAATTCTTAATTGCTTGAACATCCTTTAGGTATGAGCCCAACCTCTAGTGTGGGAGATCATTATCTGTAAAATCATTAATAGAAGATATGTGAGATAACCTTCGACCAAAATTCCATCACGATGCATCTTCCCTAGAGATGTACTTCTATGAGTTCAGCTAGGCTGGTCCTCAGATGGCAGGTAATATATGACTAATGATGCAAAACCCTACTAACTTGGTAAAATAGGCAAAAACTTCCATTCCACATGCTCCAATAAGGATGAGGATTTCTTATTTGAATAAATAAGGTCTAGTTTGGGCAGCAACCATACCTGGGTAATACCATCTAAGCAGATGGGCTAAACCAGGCTGAGAGTAACTGACAGACCTCAAACCCATTGATGAGTTAGGGGGATGTCTATCCTAAGCATGGGAACTTATCTGGGGGAAAAAGCAGATGGGAACAATTTGTTCTAACAGCCACGTACTGTGGAGTACTTACACCTTGATCAGAAATATAAGATGACAGTCATCTGCCACATCCATGGCTATTTTCAGTCTTCCTATCTTTTGTATTGCTACTGGACTTTGAGGACTTTGAAAGAAAGAGCGAGACTGATGACTTTGTGGAACTATGCCTTTAATCCATTTCACACACAAGTCAAGACATCACCCTGTGATGTTATTGGTCCTCTTCCAAAAAAGAAAGGGGGGCAGAACAACAATATTTTGAATATTTTTCACTGTATATAGCTTGGTGATTATGCGAATTTGATAGTGCAACATCAATTTAAAATTTTGTTTTTAAGTTTGTATGGAAAAGTATTATGCCCAGGCATTTCTGAGCAAATATGCTCCACACAATAATGACTTCAGTATTTCTTGTAGGTTGAGATGTCTAGGATATTTTTAGGTGTGTATTTGTAGTATGGGGATTTGCAATCTGTCAGTCCATGAAAGATATTGAGCATCTGATGTATAATTCTAGCCACTAACTCATTTCTAGCTAGGAATTCAATATGTATTGAATTTTTGCACCCAACAGGGATATGTGACAGTTTCTAACATTTCTTTACCTAATCTAAATTATTAACTTAGTCAGGAGTCCTTAAGGCTAGGATCTGGACCTGAAGTACCTTCATAAACTCTTATCATTTCCACAAAGAAATAAAAAATGTGGATAGATACAAATATAGATAACTACATATAAATGTATATAAATGCATGTAACTTTATATATATATATACATGCCCATGACACATATGTAGATAATCTTGATACATACATAAATACATTGTGTTATATGTGTGCGCACATACATATACATGCATGTGTATGTGTGTGTACACACACCTCAGGCAAATAATTGCAAAGTAGTTGAATACAAAGTTAATTTTGGAAGTGAGGTGGTAGTGTCTGAGGAATAAAGAAAGACTGCCTGCAGTTGGTAACCCAGTCATTAACATTCATCTTAGTTGATTGTTGTTGAGTTTAAAACAAAAACAAATTTTAAAAAGATAGTAATACAACAGTCTAAGTGAAAGGACTCACACAAGTTGACGGGAATCAGCAAGAAAGGTCTGAAGTAACTGACAATTTGTCATGCTGTGCTTGAAAAGAAGAGCATTTCTATATTGTGGATTGTCACATGTTGGCCGTGTGACCTGGAAGGGACACCATTCTCAGATCTGATACACTAAGAGTTGTCAGGAGAGACTGAGGCAGAGATAAAAGGCAGAGGATTGCTGACCAATTTGCTGTGTGGGACAAGAAAGAGAGAAGTCAACTACAATTCTGAAACTGGCAGATGAGAGATAAAATGAAGATGATGATGCCTTTACAAAGAAGTTGGCTGCTTATGGCTAACATAGATAGAATGTTCGGCGGCTAAAGTCACAGCAAATCATTGTTGATTGTTAGTATGTGGATCTCATTTCATCTAGAAGAAAATTCAACAGATCTAAATCAAGTTAAAACATGAAGAAATGAACAGGGAATAAAATGTTTTCCTATTAACTACTTAGTATTTTGGAAGGTTTCCTTGGGTAGTTTGCTTCTATTGTGGGTAGAATACTGAACTCAAATTCTGATTTATATTGTCACTGAGTGACCCTGGACAAGTCATTTAACTTTTCTGAATCTCAATGAAACCTTCATGAAAAATAATTCTAATAATACCTAGGGACAATTTGACAGGATTGTTGTAAGGAACAAATGTGGCAATGTACATAAAGCCCTTTGCAAACCAGCTATCTTTACAATTTTCTTTTCATTCAAGGTAAAAGAGAAATGGCGTTTTTGCACTGTCCCATCAAGATTATTTTACAAAACAACAGTTTGGACAATCACACAGCTGTTCCAATGTTCTTTTTTACCCTATTTTTATTGTTTTATCCAACTACCATTTTCCTTATGCTTCTTTTTCCTGCAATTATTATTTTTTTCTATTTAATTACACTACCCAATTATTTTGATTTCCTTCATCTCCTTTTTTGTTTTCTCCTCGTATGCCATTTGTAAATGACTAACTTTTCAACTCCCATGTGCATTTTCTTTTTATCTTCCCAGCTACCTTTTTTCTTTCCTTTCAAATTTCTCCCTAAAATGTATTTATTCCATTTAGTTGTTTTAGCCTGCCTTAAAAAAAAATGGTCCCCACTCAGAAATGTCCTACTTAACAAAAACAACAAAAAAGTAGAAGTGGGGAAAATTCAACTAGACCTCTGATATTGAACCCTGTGCTATTACTCTGAGGCTGAGTACAGATACAGTATTTATCTTCAAAGGAAAGTGCCTTTCTTCTTGTGAGTTATATTAAAATAATTTATAACAACAATAATACCACAACAGGGTATTTTTTCAACCTCTGTCATTAATGTTAGGAAAGGAATACAGAGGATGATAAAATAGACCACAAATCAAGGTCCATTTATAGTTGGGTTAAGACAGATTATAACTTCTTTTGATATTACACATCTGAAACATGCCTAATTTTCTTTTCTTCTTACCATCATATGTAACATCATAAGTTTGGTAATGTCTTTTGCCAAATGAGATATACCCTTCATTTGGAGTGCACTCCAACTTCCCTGTATGCTAAAACCCTTCTCTTTTTTCAGGGAACAAATGTGAGTTCTGTTCCTCCAAAAGTATGTAAACCTATTGCAGGCAGGAGTTATTTAATTTTTTATCCTAGAACATAGCATGGTGTATGCACAAAGTATACTTTTAATAAAAAAAACTGGCTGATTAATTTTTTCTTCTTCGTGAAGCTTTCCTTGATCCTTATGGGTGGTCCATGTTTTCTGAATCACTTTTTCTCCTTAAAGTTTCTGCTTTTCATCCTTTTAGTTTGCTTTTATACCCAAGTAGATTGGAAGCTCCTTGATGATTACTGCTGTTGTTGTTGTTGTTTTATCTCTGTATTCTTGACACCTATCAAAATATCTTTCACTGAGTAGGCAATGAATGCTAAATTAAATGAAACACATTTTACCTTATGAATATTGATAATTAGTTATCACTGTTATTATGATAATTCTTTCATTCCTCTCCTTTAAAATTGTATCTATATCTGTCTATGTATGTCTATCTCTTCACTCTGTATCTAGATAGATAGCCTTTATCCATCTATGGAATATCCTCCAGCTTTCCTTTTTGTATAAATTGGAAAGCAAGATAAAGGAAAAAAATGAGCAATTTTACAGTAATTTTTCTTTCTTTATGTACTAGCCAAACTGAATGAAAACTCAGACACCTTTCAATGCCTCTACCCTAAAACTGATTCGGTCACATCTTGGGTGTTCAACAAATGGTCAGCAGATGAATGCATCAAGAATGGTTCATACATAATTAGTTCACGAGATGACTAGTAGTCCTTTCCTCAATGAACATATTTAAGAATAATATTTTTGATCATGGCTATGCCCATTGTTCAGTAAATCTGTCTCTATTGGAGGTCTTTTATTGGATTCATGTGCTAACAGACCAAACAAGAATCACCTTATGACAATGACATGGGCCAAAATGCATTGACAGCTATATTCTATTATTAGAAATTAACTCTGAAGAGGTAATTCTTGCTCTGATTCTACCCACTAATCAGTTGTGCGACTCTGAAAAAAGCTGTTTAATTTTTCCTGACTAAAGTTATCCTCGTCTACAAGTCTGTTGATAGAATTAGGGAAAACAAGAGATACTCATCATTTCTAAGAATTGATATAATTGTATAGGGCACCTACATGGCACAGTGGATAGAGAGCTGGACCTGGAGTCAGAATGACCTGAGTTCAAATCCAATCTCAGACACTTAGGAGCTTTGTCACCCTGGGCAAGCCACTTAACCCTGTTTACCTCATTTTCCTCATCTTTGAAATAAGGAGGAAAAGGAAATCTCAGAAAAGTCCAGAATCTTTTCCAAGAACATCCCAAAAGGGGTCATTTAAGAGTTCAAGGGGTCATAAAGACACAACTGAAAAATGGTCAAACAACAAGAACAAAAGGTGTCTCAGTAAATAGAGTAGCAAGCCTGAAGTCAGAAAGACTCCTCTTCCTAAGTTCAAATCTGGCCTCAGGCACTTACTGGCTCTATGATCCTGGAAAAACACTTAACCCTATTTGCCTCAGTTCCTCATCTATAAAATAAGATAGAGAATTAAATGCCAAACAACTCTAGTATCTCTGTCAATAAAACCCCGAAACTGAGTCACAAAGAGTCAGACATATTTTCATGTCTGACTGTACAACTATATCATAGTATGATTGAGGCTATATAGGACCTTCCATGCATCTATTCACTCATCACAATTTTATACAAATTGTACAGTGCTTGCTAGTACACAATAACTACCTTATTTTAAAACCCGCAACTTTTATTAATGGAGTATTTTAATTGAAATATTTATTCAAAAGTTTTACTGGATATTATTGGACTTTATAGACTCTTCTTCCACTTTATTGGGATTTTTTTTTCATTTTCCTGAAAATGTCTGATTTTTCCCCCCATTTCAGGCTTTAAGGTATATTTGTATTGTATTTTTTGTGTATATGTGTTGAGTGGAATGTTTATCCAGTTCATAGTATTTCTATCCTCCCTAAACCAGATTGGGGCTTATTCCTTTTGTCATTTCTGATAAGAGATATTATAAACACACTTTTCTATGCTCCTGATAATCATGATATTCTCTACAATTATTCAGAAACAGTTATGAAGTCTTCTTTGAATACACCATCCAGTCCCCTGAGAAGGATGTCATCTGGAAAAGTTTTTATGCAAATGTTCTGTGATATTCACATATCCATTTTTGGCCACTAGATAGTCTATTATTCTCTTGTTTTATTCCAGATGACCAACTCACTTTTCCATGTTCTTAATATTTCCCATTTTTATAAAAGTTCCATAATCTAACTATTAGTCATTTGACATTACTTCTGTATTAATAGTTTAAGTATGACTTTTTTTAAAATATGTAATTGTCACTATGCTATCTTTTGTCATTAGTACCACACTTAAACCATCACCTCTAACAAATCTCTGGTGTTAAATACATGTTAAGAAGTTATTAACCAAAATAATAACTATTATAATTTTTGCTTCACCAGGAAGTTTTTCATCTACTTTTCCTTTGTCAGTTTTAATTGAATATCCAAATAGCCCCTTCCTATTCCTCCTCTTCTCTTTTGCATTTCTCCATTTTTCTTTCCTAGAAAGGAAGATGAATGGCACTATTAGGACAATTTCATTACTTTGTGATTACTTTGCACTTGTCTAGTTCCTTGCATAAAGCTCTGAAAGTATTAAAAGTACACAAAGAATATGAATTACTTTACAAATACAAATTAATTCCCATAACACCTTGTGAAATAGAACATGATTATTCTCGTATCGTCGCTCAATAATACTCAGCTTTAACTCCCATAATAGGAAATATAGTTCACGATTCCTACTGTCTAAAAGGAGATCACAGTTGGCTGGATACACATCTCGATTATTAGTTCTTAGCAAACTTCTCTCAAGTGTACTGTTTAGATGTTGTAAATGTCTATATCTTGAGTACTGTGGAGCTGAACAAAGTGATTTTACAAAAGTTGCTTTGCAATCAATAAAACAGCCAAGTTTAAAATTGTCTGAGAGAACCACAAAGGATTTTGGAGATCACTATGACCAAATGCTATTATTGAATTCACCATCTTCCAGAGAAGGCACCAGTCCTCTTTGAGGGCAGGGAAAAACAACAACAGCAACAATAGCAAAATCCCTCACCCCTGACAGCTGTCAACTCCTTCCTTTTCTCCAGCCTTCTTCAGGAAATCCCCATGTCTAGGTTCTCCTGTACATCAGACCTGTGAAGTTCTAAACATTCATCTTCCTAACCATTTGGTTGACTCCTAGCTATGATATCACAGGTGTGAACCCAAAAAGATACTCCAGAGAGTTCAAGATCTCTGACAAATGACTTAAAAAGATTCCTTATCAATTGTATGACCTTCTTTAAATTCTCAAAACCAGTCTGATGCCTGCAGTGAAGAGAGAGTCCTACAGATTGAGCTGATGGGACAGATGTTGGTGTGATGAAGGGCCAGGCTCTAAAAGTAGTCTCTCTAAAGGCCCCTGTGGAGTTTCCTATGCTGACCACCACTGAGCCTAACATCCTCTGGTGAGATTAGTGGTTGTGCCCTTTCCCTGTTCTTTGCCTGTCAACCTCAACACACCATTCCTGTGACATGACATGGTTGCGCTGTTTTTATTTTGTCAGTTATTGCCTTAGAGAGGCATATGTCAGTGGGATAAAGTGATACCTCCCTTGCAGTTTTCCCTTACTCGCTGTATCTTACCCTTTTTATTCCCTTCAGATTCCCCAGTAAACCACATGAACTTCCCTCAAACATGTCAAATAAAAAGCTGTATTGTTTTCAGCACTGACTGAGTAATCTGAAAATTCCCCTCAATTCCCAGAAAAATAACCCAGTGATATTGGACAAAGTAAATTAAACTGAGTGCCTTATCTGTTAAAATTTCATGACTGACAGCATTTATGTTAGTATTCATGGAGATTAGAAAAATCCCTCAACAATCATTGAAGCTGCCCGTCTAAATGTAGGCCAATACTCACCAAGCCTTGACTGAGAGGGTAGTAGTCAAAATTAACAGGAAGGGGTGCATTTCTCCCACTGTATCCAGAAAACAATAATTGTCATGAAAGGAGAAGGCAGTAGAACTTTCGTATATACTGTAGTTGAATTTGGAATGACAGAAAACTAGCAAATGGCTACTCTTGTGATTCTGACTGAGGAAGACCATTAATATGATGTCTCTGATCACATTGTTGGAATATTTGTGGAAGCATGTTAAACATGCTTGCCTTAAATTGACTGTAAGTCATCCAAGGTAACACACTGAGTGCTATTTTGGAGATAAACCAGAAAAGTAAGTTTACATATGGGTTGATTTGTATCTTATTTGTTCATGGCACTCCCTACTCATGAATCTTTGGTGCCTCCCCATTACCTCAATGATACCATACAAACTCTTCAGGCTCACACTGCAAGTTCTTCACAGTCTGGTCCCAGCATGCCTTTCTTTATTTATTTCAAATTATTCTTCTGAGCACAAGCTCCAGGTCTGCAAACAGTCCTACTTGCTGGTTCCAGACCTGTCAGCCCATCTCTTCAACTTCATGCCATAGTAGAGACTGTAATTAAATCTAGAATGTAGTCTTATATCAGTTTCATCTCTCAGAATCCTTGGATTCATAAGGGTTACTCAATGTACTACTTCCTAATGGAATTCCTTTCTGATCATCTGAATTGTCAATGCTTTCTCTCCACAAGAATTGTCTATAAAATGCTGATGCTGATGCTGATGTTGATGCTGCTACAACTATACTACTACTATCACTTCCACCACCACCACCATTACCACCACCAGCACCACAATAACAATCACTACTACCAACACAACCACCATTACCACCACCAACATTACTACATTTACATATCAGTTTAAGGTTTACATGTACTTTAAATGTTTAAATGTATTTTACATATGCTCTCATTTTATTCTCATAAAACCCTGTGAGGGAAAACTTAACTAATTTACAGATGACAGAACTGAGACAGAGAGGTTCAAAAATTTATTTACACTCACACAGCTAATAAATATTTGAGGCAGTATTTGATATCAAGTTTTATGGATGCAAAGTCCACCACTGTGTCCACCATAGACTTATACAGACACCTAAGTATCTATGAAAATGTTGAATCTCCTCCATGACTCTCAGAAGCATATAAGCTATTTATGACAAGACAGGCATTATTGTGTATGTGTGTGTGTGTGTGTGTGTGTGTAAGTGTGTGTGTGTGTGTCTATGTGTGACCTTTGTGTCTTGCGTACTTAGCACAATTCTTTTTGCACTTAATAGCTTCTCAATAAAATTTGGTTGAATTGTTTTAGAATTATCTATATATATATAATTTCTATGTTTTAAAAAACTCAAGAAAGATGACAAAGTAAAATTTTATCCAAAAAGATTAAAGAAAAAAATTATGTAAAAGGGCAATGGCAAGTTTGAAGATTACACTTTAAATCAATTAACCTGTATTTTTTAAAAAGGTATTGTGTGGAGCAGCTAGGTGGCACAGTGAATAGAATACTGGCCCTTGAGTCAGGAAGACCTGAGTTCAAATGTGGCCTCAGACACTTAACACACACACACACACACACACACACACACACACACACACCCCTAGCTGTGTGGCCTTTGGCAAGTTAATTAACCCCAATTGCCCTCCCAAAAAAAGAAAACAAAATGAAAATGTATTGTGTGCCAAGTGTTGTGTTGTACATTGGCTTAATGTTAATGGGATTTGAAATCTTCCCTGCCCATTAATAGGCCTCACATAGAGCCCATTAAAGGAAGTTTCTTAGGGGAGGCTTGTTTTTAGGCTTGTCAAAGGCTTTCACATCATTTACTAATTTCTAATTAGGCACTGATTCATTAGGGTTGTGGCACCTTCTGACTCTGAAAAGTGTATATAAGCGGGGCAGCTAGGTGGCACAGTGAATAGAGCACCGGCCCTGAAGTCAGGAGGATGGGAGTTCAAATCCGGCCTCAGACACTTGGCACAAAAACTAGCCATGTGACTTTGGGCAAGTCACTTAACCCCAATTGCCCTCCAAAAAGCAAAAAAAAAGTGTATATAAGCTTGGGGTTAGTATTTTGCTTTGGGAACTTGCTTATGAGAAAAATCTTGTGATTCCCTGGTAGAGATTCTGAGTGACTGTATGTTCAGAGCTCCCCAACTACTCAGATGTAAAGGCTCTCTCAATCCAGGGATGTATGTAAAGTGTATAGCTGATTCAAGCAATCAGAGCCCTGACTGTTAGTGTTTATTTCTCTGTATTTTCTTTGAAGTTCAGGGTGCTTACTTTTCCCCTGAACTAGTGAATGTGATTTGAAATGATTATTGACCCCTAAAGCAGCTGTCTTCCCTAGTAAAGTAGATCTAAGAACTAGTGCTAACAGTCATCCTCGGTATGCTAGTTTGTTTGTGACTACAATTGGGAAAACCAATACAAAAAAATTAAATAATGCCTAAGCACAAGTAGAAAATATTGTCATACAGGATAAAACAACTGGAGTGGGGAGTGGGTAGAGGAAAAAGAAGAAGAGGAAGAGAAGACATGAAGGACAAGGAAATCCGAAACCATTTTTTAGTAGTTAAGTGATCAATAGAGAAATAGTTTTCAAAATAAGAATTGCAAACTATTAATGACCTTTATAAGAATGTTGCAAACTACTACTAATAAATAAAATGCAAGCAAAAACCTCTAAAAGCTTCACCTCATGCACACTAAATAAGCAAGGATGACAAAAGAAAGAAGATTTCAATGTTGGAGGGATTCTGGGAATATAGGCTTACTAGAGCATTGCCAACAGATATGTGAATCAGAAAAACCATAAAAAGTGGAATTTTTCACAAAGTGACTCCATTACTAGGATTATACCTCAAGGGCCATTTAGGTGGCACATTGGATAATGTGCACTACCTGGCCTGGAGTAAAGAAGACCTCACTTTGAATCTGGCCTTAAATAATTGCTATCTGTCTGACCCTGGGAAAGTCACTTAACCCTGTTTGCCTCAGTTTATCATTTGTAAAATGAGCTGGAGAAGTAAATAGGAAGCTACTCTCGTATCTTTGGCAAGAAAATCTCAAATGGGGTAATGAAGAGTTGACCATGAATGAAAAAAATGACCAATAAACAAACCTCAAGAACTCATTGATAAGAAGAAAGTCCCTATATGCACTAAAATATTTATAGCAGCACATTTTTTAACATAAAAATAATTGAAAATAAGATAGAACCCAATGATCAAGGAACAGCTAATGAAACTGAGGTACAACAATGTAACTGAATATTATTATTCTCTAAGAAAGTACAAATGTGATAAATACAGAGAATCAAGAAAAATTATACAGATATTGTTGCAAAGTAAAACAATCAGAGCCAACAAAAAAATTATTACAGTGACTAAGATTACGCAAATGAAAACACACACATACAAAGATTGTTGCAAAATGACAAAGAATAAGTATGGCTCAAAAGAGGAAATATGATGTCGTCCTCCACCCAACCTCTTTGATGAGGTGCAAGGCATCAAATATTGTACATTGCACATTCTTTCAGACTTTTTTTGACATATTAATAAATTATACTTCTCCCTTTTCTTTGTCTTTTTAATTTAAAAATATGGTAAAATTATTTGGAAAGGGAGGGGGGTAGAGATAATGGAAGAGAAGTACTGATTTTAAAGAAAAATGCATCAAAAATACCTTATTTTTAAAAAGAAAAAAATTACCTTACTCATGCTAAAAAAAAAAGTGCTTGTCTTTACTTAATCCATAGTTTTAAGTGAATTAAGACACATTCAAAAAGATAACTAGTCTGTGTTTGGGTAGAACACAGAGTAGATCACTCAATAATCATTTATTAAGCATATAATGTGTACCAAGAACTGTATTAAGCACTTGGAATACCTGGGAGAGAGTTTTATGAAATAAGGCTAGATAGTATTGCATTCTATTTAAGCCTCAAATCTCAGATAATGGAGTCTGAAGTTGTTTTGGAAGGGAAAAATTAGACAATTAAGGGTATCAGGCCAGATCTCTTAGTACAGAAGAAGGCTGAGGATCAACATAAAAGACTTTTAGGAAAATGGTCAATTTGAGTAAAAAGATCCATTTGGAAGCTCTTTTAATAATTCTGGTAGGTAGAAACTAGGTCCCATACTAGAACACTATATATGTGCAAATAAATAAATGGAAATTGAGTAAAAATGAAAAAGGAAAAGAAAACTTTCCCTTTCCATGTTGAACTGTGACACTTGAATGGCATCTAGTTTGAGATGTCCTGGCTTATACAATGATTGTCAGATTTTGACACAGCTAATGATTATCAGTCAGACTTTTCCTAGTATTTGTCTTCTATGCTAAACTGTCAAAATAAGCTATTTTTAATCTTTTATTTGGAAATGTTGCTACATTCTAACTTTGTCAATACAAAACCTTTCTGTGGGGGGTGGAGCCAAGATGGCAGCATAGAAGCAGCAAGGTCCCCCAGCTCCCACACCGCCACCCTAAACACCCATAAAATATGAGCCCAGATAAAGCCTAGGACTCTCAGACTCACACAAATATATAGAGAACACATCTCTCGCTGAAGGCAACTCGGCAGCAGGGGCTCATCACAGCAGCCAGGAGAGGAGGCTGGAAGAGCCTGAAGCTGAGACCATGGCCAGGCTTGGGATGGTGGGAAGGAGCCTGGCTGAGCTGAGCCAAGCAGGCACCACACCCAGTCTGCAGGAGAGATATACAGCCCCTAGCAACTCCACATCTGCCAAGGCATGGGGAACAGGGACAGGAGAGGGGCAGCTCTCACCACAGCTGAGCAGGGACACAGCCAGCCCAAAACTGCAGCCCCAGGGCAGCCTTGAGGAGCTGAGTCTCCCAAACCACAGTGAGTCTACTTCAAAGAAAATCTAAAACACCTGCCTAAGGGATCTTCAAATCCTCAGAGACCAGTTAGTGAAAGTGAAACTTTGAAAATTAATTTGGGGGTGGTAAAGCAGTTCAGCCAATCTGCCTCCGGGGCAAGGAAGCAGTGGGGGAAGGGAACAGCTGGAACCAGCAGAGGCCCCCACCAGGCTGCTTCAGAGCCCCTTGCCTGCAGACTCTGCAGCAGGGCTGAATCAATTGATCAGGGCCAAGTGCTCTTGCATTGAGTGGCCTGGATCCGGATTGTGGTGTTGGGTGGTGGTCCTGGGGTGCACTTTCAGCAAGCCAAAGCTGGGGGGACATGCAACACCCCCCTAATAGCTCCAGCAGTTGGGAAAACCGCAGCGATTTGGAACAGAGATTCCCCCCTTGGAAGCAGAGTTTCACAGACCTAAAAAGAACAACCAATTAATTGACTGGCCAACATGAGGAAGAGGAAGCAAAATAAAAACACCAATAAAACTCTAGAATCCTTTTTTATGGATTAAAAGGGTCAAAGCATGGAACGGGAGGAAGAGAGCCCAGAAATCAGAACTCCCACACCAAATGCTTCCAAGACAATCTAAGAATGCCTAGAAGCT
>CM053597.1:59903906-59936547 GCA_028646575.1 Pseudocheirus occidentalis
GCTGTACAGCTCTTCTGACCCCTACCCTACCGACTTTCAATTCCCTGTCTAGGCGTCAATTTGTTAGGGTTTTTTAGTTGGGTGAAGGTTATCTTTTGGGGTCAGGAAGTATAGGACTCACCTATATCCACCTCAACAGGCCTCGGGCGTCCCTGGCTCCCACTTACTCTGGGAGAAACAGCTGCACAGAAAACTCAGGACACAGGACTTGCTTCTAGCTTTTAATGAGAGTACATTTTCTATGCCAGGTGCGGCTGGAACTCTCTCTGCCTTCTGGGTAGACTGTATTTAAGTCCTTTCTCCAGGGCCCTTTAGGGCCCCTGCCCTGGCTATGCCCTCACCACAGCGAGCCAATCGTGCATCACCCCGAAGGTGGAGAGATACTTTTCTCCAACATGCACAATCCTGCATATTGCAAACAGGTACAGTCTTCGCATTCTACCCCCAGGTGATCACATGCACTCCTGTCAGCTGAGGATTGGTTCAACCCATCACATCTCACGTGAAGTATCAACGACCCACTGTAGGAATCTCCACCCTACGTGAGGTATCAGAGACCTAACGCTCCCACCCCTAGATAGAAGTAAATCATGATCTTGTCACACAGCACTGAGTACCCAAGGAGAGGTCTTTCCATCTTGCCTGGAAGCTGAGTCCCAAATCTCATGGTTGCTTTTCCATGGATCCAATTCTTGCTTGAATTCATCCAACAGTCACCTGGGTTGCAGGCAGACAGCTCTCAGCTCCTTGTTCAATTCCTCATCCAGTTCCCATTCCATATTGAAGCTCACAGTGTCCAGTCCACCTCAAGTCCTTCACAATTTTTTTTTAATTTTACTTTTTTGGTGTATATGGTCACATCAATACATGTGCCCTCTTTATTCTCAAGTAGCATCTGGATACCTGGGTGACAGCAAAGAGTTCAAAATGACAAGTCCCTTCCCAACCAAGGTGGCAGTGGCACAGAAGCAGTGACTGGATGGCTCTATTTGGGGGGCACTGGGATACACAAAGAAAAGTGCAGTCTGGGGATGGTAGAAGAACAGTAGAAGGAAGGGGTGGACAGTAGCAATCAGGAGGAAGGTACTTGGGTTACTTCTTAAATCCTTGCTCCCTCATGTTTTTTGGCTTAATATTGTTC
This sequence comes from Pseudocheirus occidentalis, assembly GCA_028646575.1. NCBI lineage: Eukaryota > Metazoa > Chordata > Mammalia > Diprotodontia > Pseudocheiridae > Pseudocheirus > Pseudocheirus occidentalis. The sequence goes on from CM053597.1 coordinate 59,905,048, forward strand.
TGAATTTATTTTGTCATGCAGCTTGGCCAGGTGAGCCCACCACAGGCAACTGACACAACAATGTAGATGAAGATCATCACTGTGATGATGAGATGACAGTGAGCTTCAGGTTCTTCATACTCATGGCTCTGGCGAGGTTCCTGCTAGTAGTTTTCAAGGTAACTGATGAATCTACCAGATGTTCTGTTTCATCTATCAGTAACTCCAGTCTTTCTCCTTGTTGGGCCACTAGATCAATGTTCTGGACCATAATTCCTTTCAGTTCATCCACTTGGGCTTGAGTCTCTACCACTTTGTCCGTGTTTTTGTTCTCAGAGTGATGTTTCAGTTGTGCAGCCAGAACACTGGAGAACTCACTGTTCATGGTATAGGGAAGCGCTGGTTGTGCTCTGGAACTATAAGTAGTTTGGAACCTCTTCTTCATTTCATTCAGGAAACTGAAGACTCGGGAACATTCAAAATCATCATCCTTCATACAAAGATACATGATTCTGTCTTAGCATATATAGGGAAATAGATAATTTCCATGTGAATAAGTGAATTTGTTATTTTCAGAGGGTATTTTAGCCAGAATATGCTCTGTCACCTCCAGGAAGTTTCTGCCTCACCAAGCATGTTTGGCAAAGATGGTTGTGCCTCTGGCAACAATTGTGAAAAGGAAAGCCATGCTTTCAATCTCAGTAGCAGCAGGGTGATCTGCTTGAGCGGCCCCAATCTGGGGCAGAAGCTCACTAGGCCCAGGTTGCTGCCCTGACAGGGAAGGAGGGAAGTACAAAATGCTGGGTACGTGCATGACTGCATGGGAAGGGGGGCACAGTTTTTGTCTCTGGGAAAATAAAGCTTAACAGAGCCAAAACAACATCCATGCACATTGCCAGTACCATCATCAATTCACTATCTATGTGAAATCAACACAGACCCAAAAGGTCTGAGAAATCAACACAGACCCATAAACAAGGTCTGAGGAATCAATACAAATCATCAGTATAGTCTCAGGACCTCTGATACCCTTTTGCAACAAGAAAATCCTCTTTCAAGGCTTATGAACCAGCAGTAAGGTTGCAGGGCTTCCGTACAAAGTATCACAAACAAAAATCAACACAGACATAACAGAGTGCCAGCCATCACAAGTGTTCTCTGTCTCAGTTCTGCTCAGTTCTAGGTTGTGCTTCTCCTTTTATATGGTGGTTCTCCTTCCTGTCCTACCCTTCCTGTTGTGTCAGCAAGTTCCTCCCACATTCAAATCACAAGGGGTTCAAACTAGGTACTAAATACTTAAGCAGCTGAAACAAGGTGCTAAATACTTCTTTGCTTGCCATTACAGTTACTATCCTTCATGCATTCCTTTCTGCTCCTTATATAACACCCTATATTTTCCATGCCCTTTTTCTTGTTATTGAATATGCCTGAAATATACAACTTCTTCACTGCTGCCTTTTAGAAGCCCTAGTTGTTTCTTTGTTGTTTTCAATATTCAAGGGAAGTACCAGCCTTTACACAAGGGCTTTAGTGGTTTCTGGGTTGCTTACCAAAGCATCTTAAATCTACTTTGTATATTAACTATAAATGTAATGTTTTATCTTCCAATAGAATAGAAACTCTTTAAGGTCAAGAACTACTTTACTCCTTTCCTCTGTATCTGAAGCAACTAGCAGAGAGCTTAACCAATTTAGCAAGCATTTCATAAATGCTACGGACTGATAAATTAATTGAATTTGTTACTTTCTCTTAATATCTTAGTAGGGATGAAGACTCACTGGGGAGTTCCAGGTCTTTGACTCAGCATTTATATGAGTACACACTGACCTTATAATAGTAAGTGAGCACAAACTAAATCTCATAGAAATCACTCTACTTCTATTAATAAGCACCAGGTTCATTCACAGTATAATTATCCCACCATTCATCTAAATATTCTGACACATGAAAAGCAGTATACAATAGTGAATACAGGGTCAAAGTCAGGTTCTGAAGAATCTGCATTCTCCTTAAAAATGAAAATTATGTGAGCCTGGAGAAGATCCTTTATCTCTCAGCATCCCCCAAAATTTTTAACTGTGTAAATAATAGAACAGTCTAAGAACTCCATTGATGAAGGAATTTTCTTCACAGGGTATCAAAAGTCTGCATTCATACAAACACACAGACACACACACACACACTCACACTACCTTTGGTACCTTTTTTACTTAGCTGCCATTCCACTGAAAATCAAGATAGTGGTCACTTAGATAAATCAGTCTCCCACTTGATTGATAGACACACAGTTGAGTTCAGACTCTATTTTTAAAATGAACAAATTGATGCTTAGAGGGCCTTATTTGACTCTTTAAATGTTTTAGCAGATAAGAAATAGAGTTGAGACTATCTGGAATTACAGTTTCATAATGACATTTTGTCAGGCCTAGAATTAGGAAGACCTAAGTTCAAATCTAGACTCAGACACTTACTAGCTGTGACCCTGGGCAAATCACTTAATTCGGTTTGCCTCAGTTTCTTCATCAGTAAAATAAACTGCAGAAGGACATAGCAAACCACTCCAATATCATTGCCAACAAAATCCCTAAAAGGATCATAACAACTTGAACAGTACTGAAAAACAATGAAGCCATGACTACAACAAATTATGTTATACTTTGAGGTTCCCAACCATGGAAAAGAGTAGTTGAAATTTCCAGATAAAAGTGAGGCATTTTATACTGTGTTAGGTTTGTCTTGTTACTTTGAAAAGTATAGACATGTCAAGTAATTCAATCAAAAGATTTAATCTCTACCCACCCTTCCATTGAACTGTTAAAAAATTCAATAATTTCACCAGTTGTTTTAAAAGCATGTCATTGATTGACTTGAAGGAATGAAACTAATATTTATATATTATAAAGATGAATAAATCAATAGATTTTATGTATCTATAGATATCTATATCTCAATTTCTACATCTAGATTTACATGTTGATTTTGGATGAATGGATCGATGGATGGATGGATGGATGAATGGATAGATGGATGGATGGATGGATGGATGGATAGATGGATAGATTAGATAGATTAGATTAGGTGGATAGATAGATAGATAGATAGATCTCTATAACAATATATAAAATATCTGGGGCCATAGGTGACCCAATGAATAAAGTATTGGACCTGGAGTCAAGAAGACTTGTCTTTCTGAGTTTAATCCAGTATCAAAAACTTATTAGAAGTGTGAACCTAGACCTCAGACACTTACTAGCTGGGTAAGTCACTTAACCCTGTCTCAGATCCCTCATATGTAAGGTAACCTGGTGAGGAAATGGTAAACCACTACAATATCTTTGCCAAAAAACAAACCCCAAATGGGTATAAAAAAGAGTTAGATATGACTGAAAAAAGACTAAACATATTGTGCACATGCATGTGAGGTGTGTGTGTGTGTGTGTGTGTGTATAAATTTTTAACATGTCTTGGGTTTTTCAATTTATTAGTATTGGGTTTAATATTTTTTGACTGTCACTATTTTTCACAGTTCATGAGATTAAGCCTTTTTATTGAATTATTAAGAGAAAAGTTTGCAAATAAGAGTCATAATAATTTCTTCCTCACAATAGTATGAGGTAGATGGCACTATATCAGGGTGAAGCTAGGAAATGTTTAACAACAGACTTTATGAACAACTCAGGACACTTGCTAAGATTAATATTCATCCTTAACATTTACTCTGTCACTTTAAGATGAGACAGACAACACAAGATAACCAAGCCCTCATTAGCAGTGTTGGCTGATTTCTGAGGTGTAAATGCTCACAAATCCACTCTCACAGGCTGGTGCTATCTGGCTCCAGCAAATTCCCTTGACCTTATGTATGACCTTAGTCCCATTTTTAAAATGAGAAAACTGAGGCTCATAGAAGTGAAATCATTTGCCCAAGAATACACAACTACTATGTATTCAAAGCAGAATTTGAACTCACAACTTTCTATCGCTCAGTCCAGAAAACTGTTCACTATGTCTGATCTTCTCTGAGTAATGTGTTCTCAACCTGGAGCCCATAAACTTGATTGAGGAAAAAAAGATAGATAGATGATAGACAGACAGACAGACAGACAGATATAGATAGATAGATAAATAGATAGATAGATAAATGATAGAAATCTTTTATTTCACTAAACTTTAACAGAAATTTAACACATTACCCAATTATGGAAATACTAAAACATTATTCTAGAAGGGGTTGACATGCTGTATCAGACTTCTGAAGGGTCTATGATGCACAAAAAATGGTGAAGAACTTATGCTCTTATTAACCCTCTACTAAAGAGAAATTATAGCACTTTACAGGTTTATGAGAGTAGCTATCACAAGGCAAACAATAGAACTCTAGTAACTCATCCCCTTCAATCTCAAAAGTAAAGAAAATATTTTAGGGGTATATAGATGGAAAGAGACAGCAGGATGATGCACATTTAAGGCTGAGTCTTATCAGGTATTGTTTGAAAATGTTATGCTTACTTTGATAAGAAAAAATAATTAAGATAAGGCCTCCTAGAATAGAGATATTTTCCAAATCTTCTCTGGACTCATGATACAGGACTCTGAAAGCTCTGTTGTACTTCAGGTTAATTTAGATTTGTGGTATTGGAGGAACAGTTCAATAGTCATCCATAAAGCATCAGCTTAAAGGGAGAAGACTTGATAAAAGATGGGGAATTACCTTGAAGTCTAATTCAGCAGGCTTCAGCAGTTGTGGGGTGGGGGGTCTGGGGAAGGAGTTTCCTGATTCTTTGTGGGCTTGGACCAGTGAAGGCCTCTCATGTTACATGTTTTTGAAAACAATTTTCTAGTTTTTCATGAACTGTTTCTTTTCTGAAGTTGTTTTCATGGGGCACTTACAAGACAGAGTAAGCAAATAATAAAAACTATGGCAAAATCTATATGGTCAGAGAAAGTTTTAAAAGGGTGTGGGTAGCTTTGCTCACTAAGAGAATAACTAAATTAGAAGCCTGTTTGATATCTGGAGATTGTCCTCTTAGAATGAAATATGCTTTTCAAAAAATGTAAAGCGAATATCTGATGTTATGAAAGGATTGTCCAGAAATAATACAAAGAAAATAAATATCTGGGATACAAAATCTTTGCTTTTTTCCAACTAAAATGTGAGTAGAATATTTCAATAGTGGCAAACATGGAACATATCTGAAACAATCATTTTTTTTTCAAAAATCTAGATTTATAGAAAATAACACAATGAATGAAAGCACATATTTGTAAAAATGAACTGATTTGAGTTTGATAGAATATAAGTTCCCTGAAGTCAAAGATTTCTAAGTGGTACAGTGAATAAATTATGTTAGTAATAGGCAGGAAGAACCAAGTTCAAACACTGCCTATAACCTTAGTAGGATTCTGAGGTTACTGATCCTGTCTCCTACTCAGTTTTTTAACAGTAAAAGGGGATGACAATAGCACCTACTTCACACAGCTAATGTGATAATCATAAAAGATAATATCTACATGAATCCTTTTGCAAACCTTAAAGCACTTTAGAAATGTTAACTGTTCTTATTATTTCTCTGTCTCCCAAGCCTGATAGTCTGTTGAACTGAACTAAATTAAATTGAAATGATTTGATTTTGTTTACTTCAAGAATTACTGCGATCCACAAGTAGTACATGTAATGCCTTTATCTAGAGTTCTATGTAAAACATGGGAACCGCTCTAATACCCAAGGGAATTCCTCTGGTCATCCAAACTGGTGCCCAGTTGTTTTTTTTTAACTTCAACTAGTATGTCCCCCATATTTAAAAAAAATTTAATACTCAGTTGTCTATTTCTTTAAGACATTGTTGTTGTTTATCCTTTGTTCTTGAAGAGGATCAGCCCAAGGGTGGTGTATTGACTTACAGTTGGATCAGATTTAAATGAGGTAGAGTTGTGAAAAGTCCTCAGCCTCTTGCCTTCCTCCAGGAATCACTGAAGTCCAGGGCCCAAACAAAAGTCAAGACACTGTACTATAATGCTAAATTATAGGCATCAAGTATATCTTGCATTGCATATGGGTACTCAAGATCAGCTTCAAGGATGCAGACTTTTTCTGAGTGTTCTTAGAGAAAAAACAAAGACAAAAACTTCTCTTTGAAGTTTCCCATAGCCTTTTATCCACTTCAAAGGGCCAAGTTGAAGTGCTAGGTCCATAGTTCATGCCCACAATATGGTAAGCCATGACCTGTCATGCTTGAATTATTTTCCCAAATAGACAACTGGCCAAACCATGTGAACCATCCCTGAAGGCTGCCAAAAAGCTTTGTAGTAGTTTCCTTCAGTTGATAGTGCTCCACTCAAGTTCTCTAGTATCTAATTTCTATGTATTATATACTATTTATCTATGAATGAATTGCCACTCCTTCCCCTCAAACCCCCACCCCAAAAAAAGAAAAGAAAATACTATTTTGTTTCTGTCTTTGACTCTCTAGAGCTCAGCATATTGGCAGGCACATAATAGATATCTGATAAATAATAATATAATAAAATGGATGGGGGGGCACTTAGATGGCACAGTGGAAAGAGCACTGGCCCTGGAGTCAGGAAGACCTAAGTTCAAATCTTGTCCCAGATATATAGTAACTGTATGAACATGGGTAATTCACTTTTTTTTGACTGGTCTAAAACAATTTATTAAAGCTACAATTTGCTCCATAACAAAATAAGAAATGCACTCCATTATTATGTTCCTTATAGGAAACACATTCAGTGCCAATCATATAGCCAAATTATTATTTTTTCTTTTTTTAAAAAAGTTTTTAGTATTTTATTTTTCCCAATTATATGTAAAAACAATTTTTAACATTTGTTTTTAAATTTTTAATTCAAAATTTCTCTCCCTACCTTCCCACCAACCATAACTGAGAAGGGAAGCAATTCTATAAAGGTTATATATGTCATCATTCAAAATATATTTTCATATCAGTCATGCTATGAAAGAAAATATAGACCCCCCAAAAAAACTTCAAGAAAAATAAAGTTTTAAAAAAAAGTATACTATAGTCTGTATTCAGACACCACCACTTCTTTGTCTGAAGATGGACGTAAGTTTCACCTTTTCATCATAAGTCCTTCAGACTTGTCTCCAGTCATTGCATTGCTGAGAACAGCTAAGTCAATCATAGCTGACCAACTCTGAATACAGCACATTGTACTTTCCATGAGCTCATAAGTTCTTTCCATTTTTTTTCTGAGAGCATCCTGGTCATCCTTTCTTATTGCATGATTGTATTCCATCACAATCATATACAATTTGTTCAGTCATTACTCAATTGATGGGCATCTTCCCAATGCCCAACTCTAGAAGAGAGCTACTATAAATATTCCTGGGCATATAGGTTCTTTCCTTTAAAAAAAATCTCTTTTTGAAAACAGATGTAGAAGTGGCCCTCCTAGGTCAAAGGGTATACATGATTTTATAGTCATTTGGCATATTTCAAAATTGCTCTAAAGAATGTTTGAATCAGTTCACAACTCCATCAACAGTGGATTAATGTGCCCCCTACCCCAACAATTTCCTCTGATATTTGTCATTCTCCTTTCCTGTCCCATTAACCAATCTAATATGTATGAGGCAGTGTCTCAGAATTCTTTCAATTTACATTCCTCCAATCAATAGTGATTGAGAATCTCTTCTCATATGACTACAGATAGCTTTGATTACTTTATCTGGAAATAGTTAATATTTCTTGTTCATTTGTCAATCAAGGAATGAATCTTATTTTAATAAATTTGTTTATACATAATATATAAATATATGTCTATATATAATATTTATTATATACACACATGTATATATATTTATATATGTATGTATAGGAATGTGTATATGTGAGTGTGTGTATATATGTGTACATGTACACATAGAGGGCACAGGATCAGTTGAATAGGAATGGATGATATCTAAAAAATTAAGAGGTGAGAGAGGAATATAATGAGAGAAGGAGATAGGGAGAGATAGAGTAGGGTAAATTATCTCATTTAAAAGAGGCAAGAGAAAATTGTTACAATGTAGGGGAACAGCAGGAAGGTGAAGGGGAATGGGTCAACTTTACTCTCATTGAATTTGGCTTAAGGAGGGAATAACATACACACTCATTTGGGTATCTTACCCTACAGGAATATAGGGGGAAGGAGATAAGAATAGAGATGATAGAAGGGAGGACAGATTCGGGGAGAAGGTAGCTAGAAGGACACACTTTCTTAAAGGGACAGGGTCAAAAAACAAACAAACAACAGAATATGTGTGTGGGGGGGTGGGATAGGATGTAGGGAAATATAGTTAGTCTTTCACAATATATCTACTATGGAAACGTTTTGCATAATTATACATATAACACCTGAATTGAATTGCTTATCTCCCCAGTAGGCATGGGTGAGGAGGGAAGGAAGAAAAGAGTCTGGATATCAAAGTTTTAAAAACAAACGTTTAAAAAATGCTTTTTACATGCAACTGGGAAATAAAGTATACAGGCATGGGTGTATAGGAATCCATCTTGCCCTACTAGAAAGTTAGAGGGTGAATCAGGAGGATACAAGAGAGAACAGATTGTGGGAAAGGGTATTCAGTAGGCTCGCTATCTTGGGGTGGGGGTAGGGGAAAGATAGGGAAAATTTGTTACTCAAAATCTTGTTTAAATGAATGTTGAAAACTAAAAATAAATTAATTAAATAATTTTCTAAAAAGAAAAAATAATAAAAGAAATGTAAAATTTGTCTATATATTGTATTGCATCTTTGGTTTTGAATGTTTTTTTTTTTCCATTTAAAGTATATTTACCAATATATGCAATAAAACTGGCAAGGTATAAGTCTCTCTGAAATACAAGTATCTGAGATGCCATCCTTTTTCCACAGTAGCAGTGATATGAATATGGTACCAGTCTTTGTTTTTTCATTGTAAGCTAACGTTGTAAACTATCTTCAGGCAGAGAAGGTAATTTTAACTTTCCACACTCCCTTTTTGTCACAAGGAAATTTTATTTCCTACTTTTTATTTTTTATTTGCCCCATAATAGCCTGCTGGTTCTAACTCTGAAATGAAACCCTATGACTCCAATTAAGATGCAATCACAGAATCTTGAGGGTTTTTTTTTTTTTTGGAAAAAAAAAACACCAGCACAAAAACCTACAAACAGGGGCTCATTTTTCTAGTTTCACAATATGCCTTCAATTGTAATGACCTTCTCTGGTCCATGTCTTAAAAATGGAACTCATGAACTAGAATCAATGATTTTTAAAGTTTATATTCAGTGTAGTTACTTTTTAAAAAGTCTTTTTATGACAAACAGAATACAAATTTAAAAGTCATTGTTGAGAAGAAAAAGACATTAGGCTTTAATAAGATATTAATGCATTTTAAAAAAATCTTTGTGTTGCATACTCACTGAGTAAGTGAATTCACCAAAAGAATTTCTGTAGTCAATTATACTCCATGACACAAATCTTTTCAATTTGTACATAATATTTAATGCATTATGTCTTTGGATAATTTTTAGGTATTCTTTAAATTGTATAAAATACTTCATATTAAGCATGTGCAAAGTAGAATTCTTTCTTTCCCTTTTCCTTCCCCTCCTTCAAACTTGCCCTTTTTTTTGTTGAGGTCACTACCTTTTCCTATTCACTTGTGTTTGAAACCTTCAATTCATCCCAGTCTTTTCCATTGGATTTACCCCTTACACCCACTCCGTGGTCAAATCCTTTTCATTTTATCTCTCAATGATACCCTTCTCTACAAACACATGACAACCCAATTCAGGAACTTTATCCCTTCATTTTTATTATTATGATAATTTCCTGATTCGTGTCTTTGCCTATACCTTCTCCCTTATCTAACCCATATTTCATTCATTTGCCAAAATAATCTTAAACCATAGGTATGAATTTGTCTCCCCCTTTGAATAAAACCCTTAAGTGGCTCCCTATTATTTCTAGAAAAAAATATAAATATTCTTTGCTCCACTATATTGTCTACTTCAATAGCTTCACTTCATTATTTTCTTCTTTACAATCCATTAAACATGAACTACTAGCTGCTTTTAAGATTCAGCTTGTAGTCTCCTACCTCTATAGTATCCTTTATGCCTTAAATGAACTTTCATCCTATCTAATTTTTAACCATAATTCTTACCTTCTTTAAAAAGAGATGTTGTATGTATCCTCTACCTCAGTCCTTGAATTTGAATATAGTAGTTTTATAACTCCATTCTTTTTTTCCATCACTATTGACAATGTACTGTAATTACCTAGGTATATATTAGAATATTTACTACTTCCTCCCCTTCCACATACATCCAGAAAAATGTTAGTTCCTTGAGAGCAAAGTCTCATTAACAATGTATCTCTGATGTATAGCATAGTGGCAGGAATATAGTGGACACAATAATTATTTACCTTACTCATAACATTTTAATTGTTGATATTCAGGTGTAACTAGGTGAAATGATGGATAGAATCTAAGACAATGTCATGAAGATGAGGAAAAGGCACACTGTGAGCAACTTTAAATGTCAAATAAATGACTTGATCATGAACTGTTCCCATTTCACAAAAATTCCAGAATTTCCTATGTGGAATGAGTTCAATAGCCTTCCAATCCTGCCCTTTCCTAAACTCAAATTTACCTGAGAATCATGGAATCATTTGATTGAAAGGGATCTCAAAACAACATAAAACCATACTTCTTTTTCTTGCTTTCTGATGGGTAGATTTCTTTAAAAACCAGAAAAAGTATTCTCTAAATTGTACTTTAAAAATCCATACCTTGTCATGGGCAACTTGTCTCATTTTTCTGTGTGTTCTCCTAGAGGATGTTAGGTTATTGTTATATTTTATATATGTTATATGTTAAGCCATAGAGCATTGAGTGTTGAGTTAGAAAAAGCTGAGTTTAAATTTGGGCCTAGATCCTTGCTAGCTTGGGCAGCTAGGTGGCACAGCAGACAGGATCTAGAGCAGTGGTTCTCAACCTTCCTAATGCCACGACCCTTTAACAGTTGTATGTGGTTGTGTCTGCATGTGGGCCAACCCACCTGGAGACTGATAGAAAAGGTTCCTAAGACCATCAGAAATGTGTTTTCTGATGGTCTTAGGCAACCCCTGTGACCCCTGTGAAAGAGTTATTCGACCCCAAACGGGTTGTGACCCAGAGGTTGAGAATTGCTGGTCTAGATTCAGGAAGACTCATCTTCCTGAGTTCAAATCTAGCCTCATACACTTAGCAACTAGGTAACACTAGGCAAGTGACTTAACCCTGTTTGCCTCAGTTTCCTCACCTATAAAATGAGCCTAGAGAAGAAAATGACAAACCACTCTAGTATCCTTGTCAAGAAAACTCCAAACAGGCTCATAAAGAGTCAGAAACTACTAACAGAACAACAAAAATTTTACTGGCTGGTTGGCTCTGGCCAAGTCACTTATTCTATGTGCCTTAGTTCCCTCATCCATAAAATGGGGACCAAATAGTCTCTGCTTTCCATAGTTGTTGCAAGGATCAAAGTTTATGATATATTTGAAGCACTTTGTACACCTTAAAAGTTATCTGCTAGTTATTACTATGGTTATACTTATTATTTATTATCATTTCTGTTATCACCAGATCCTCTTTCAGTCTAGAATTTCTCCACAATAGTTTCTGGTTTATACTACCTTTCTCCTTTTATTGATCTCAGGCCTCTGTGGCATTTTGGCTCGCTCCCTGATGCTAACAGCAGCTGCCAGTTTCCCAGTGAGTACATTTAAGACTTGCCCCTTTCAAGAATGCTGCTTTGACATTAAATTTATCATTACTCAGAGATGGAGCATGGCAAGTCTGTCCATTTACCTACCTTTAGGCAAGTCTATATATCATAAGACAATAATAGCACTCAGCTTCTCAGGATCATATATACAATGATACTTTATGTATTGAAATGTTGCATCATGTTTCAGGTTAAGGTTACTTCAATGCGCTTTCATTATTTTCTCCTAGTAACACACACATGTGTGCATGTACACACACACATCTGATCTTGTGAGTCATTACAATCCTATTTACAGGAGTTCATAGAAAATTGATAGTGATTTTTCTATTAAATGTATATATGTATGGAGATTACATGTATTTATACATGTATGTATATGAACATATGTATGTATGCACACATATACACACATAAACATATATATACATATAATTGTTAGCTTTTTTCTATTATAGTCATTTCTGAAACTATTTCCAAACAGCTTCCCTCTACCAACACCAAAAGTGAGTCCTCCTTTATAACAAAGGAAAAGTAAAAGAAAAAATGCCAAAGTAGAGTGGCTACATATGAGCATGCATATATAACATTACCATAGTAGTCTCCCACCTCCCTGCTAAGAAGAGATATGTTTCAATATCTATTATTTTTTTCAGATCTTTTTGTTAAACAATTATTTTATACCCTACCCCCTTTGAATTTACTCCCACTTCTCCATGTGCTTCTCATGCTATGGTGTACAAAACCAGTTTTAAAATCTTAATATAGCAACAATAACAATACAATATGTCTTCTCTTTGAGCTTAAGCCTCCACACGTCTCATCGATTATCCACTAACTTAACAGAATAGTCCAAACTTAAACAGAAGCTTTATATTCTCATTTTCTCTTTTCTATTAGTCTTAGCACCCTGTCAAAGAAAGAAATTAGATTAGTCTGACAGAATTTGTTTTCCACAAAGTTGTATTAGCAAATATTTGCTCAAAGAATTAGAAGTTCAAAAACAGATGTCTGGTCTGTTATTGAGTCTCTCTCAATGGAGGATAATATACACAAGGATTTGGCCATATTACAAATGTGTTAACTTTCATTTCCAAGAATTTATATACGGAGTGTGCTTTCATACAATAGCAAAATCACAACAGATTGCTATCTTTGTGAACATGGGAAGGGTCTGTGATTTACTTGCCATAACAGAATCACAGTGTGGGAACATTTTCACCACTAGATAACAATCCATCTTTGACTTAGAAAACAATAGGACCCTAGATTAAAAGTTGGAAGAGAAATCAAAGGCTAATAAATTTCATCTCCTGAATTTATATGTAATGAAACTGAGACTCAGAGAGGTGAAATGACTTATCTAAAGTCACACAAGATAAGTTACACAGCATAGATTTGAAATCATCTCCCAGCTTAAAGTGCAGCCAGTAAATCTACTAACCAAAAGTAGTAATTTTTTTTTGTTTTTAGTTTTTTTTTCTATCTACATATCCTCTTAAAAATAATTTGATAAATTTCCATGTCATGCAACTAACAAAATAAAAGATTTACTTTTGTTTTTGTTTTTCCTCTGATCCTTATTACTAATCAAAAATCTCCAAAAGAGAAATTTATTGTTGTTGGGTCATTGTAGTTGTGTCCAATTTATTGTGACCTTATCTGAGGTTTTCTTGGTAAAGAACTAGAGTGGTTTGGAATTTCTTTCTCTAGTTCATTTTACAGACGAGGGAACAGAAACACACAGGGTTAAGTGATTTTTCCATGGTCACAAAGTTAATACATGTCTGAGGTCAGATTTGAATTCAGTTCTTCTTCACTATAAGCCTGGCACTCTATCCACAGCACGACCTACCTGCCCCATGAAATAGGAATTAGGTGCCAGAAATAAAGAAATGTTTGTTGTTTCCACTGTTTAAGACATCAAGAACCCTAACAAAGTAACAACTCAATGAAGTAACAGGAGAGAAGACTAATTCCTAGCAAGTTCATGCAGCTCTCTTCTCCTTTACCTGCTATTACTTCCTAGAGAGTTAAGAAGCCAACAGAGGTAATGGCAATGGAACTCAATGATAACATATACATTTCCCCCAGCTCTATGTTGTGAGAGAAAGAAAAAGTTTGTTTTTCCTGGACCAGGAGGACACAATACAAGCCTGCTGTATTGAAACAGTGTTCAGCCTGAGAACTCAAAAACAAAGGAACTGGGGAAGAACATGACAAAATGAATAGGAATTCATTGAACTTGAAAGAAAAGAGCATTGCATCTAGCTGAGCCTACTTTTATCTCTCTCCCCAAATCACTTGGGGTAGATGCTGAGACGAGTTAAAAATAAATTACTTACTATGAGAGAGAGCAGAGACCACTTACAGATTCAGTCCCTGGGAAAACTGAAATCAAATGGGCAAGAATCAGAAAGTGAGTGATAAGAAAATTGTGAGAGAAAAAAGAATAAAATTAACAAAGATCACCAAAGAAGAAAAATAGTTAAAGAGCTGAGGACAAGCAAATAAACTGATGGAAAAATATTACTATCAGAAGGAAATGTGGCCTCCAGATTGTCTAAATGAGTTTATGTATCATTGAATAAATTTAACAAAAACATAATATTAACCAACATTTCTTGGATTACATGAGACAATGAATGCATTGCAAAATGTTCCTTGATGATCCAAGAGTAAAATAATTTTTATGAAAACAGAATGTGTAGTGTACACAATAGAAATAATCATCAAAAGGAAAAAAAACTTAATTCTTGGTGATAGATCTCTCCAAAAAAAAAAAAAAGAGAGAGAGAAAAACTAGGTGGTGATCCAAAGGTACTGAAATGAAGGGTAATCTGCAAATACAGAAGCAAAAGACTTTAAAATACAACCCAAAGTGGCATATACTGCAAACCTGATTCTAATCATTCGTGAAAAATTGAATATCCAATAAAAGAGGCAATTAAAGTGTTCCTTAAAAGAATATTACAGATATTCCAGACAACAGAACTACAAAAAAAAGGAGATAGTTACCAATACATGAAGTCACAAACTGTGCGAGAAAAGAGTTCCCTTAAATTAATTAAATTAAGAGTTCCCTTAAATTAAGCAAAAATAAGTGAAATGACAAATACTGTCTTTACAGAAAAAGAAAAATGCTTTCAGAAAAATAAAAATATCACATATAAATGGAAGGAAATATAAATCAAACATAACTTTAAATGTGAATATAATAAGCAATCCAATAAAATGAAAAAAAGTGAAAGATTGAACAAACACATAAAGTTCTTTAATCTGTTACTTATGATAAACACCAAAAAAGTAGGTACAACAACTATACAAAGTTGGAAAAAAATTTACTATGCATGGGGTAAATTTAAAAAAAAATTGTAATCATGCTATTAGACCAAGCAAAAATATTAATAACACGAGATTCAATGTCCCTCTATCAGTTTTGTATGACTCTGAATTAAATTTAAACAAAATGGAAATATATCTTTGACCCAATAGTTGGGGAAACTGGAGCTGAAAGACTTACACTAGCTATCATCTAAATGGAGCTGCTAAAGAATATACATATTAATCACAACCACACAGAAATTTCAGAGGGATAAAAGACTGAGTATGTATTAATACACAGATATATTAGGAATAAATATGAAAAGGCAGAAATAGAAAATGTATCATTTCTAGACCATAACACAATAAAAATATTTTTTTTCAGTTCAAGGAGCACAAAAAAAAGAAAAAAAATCAACCAGGAAGTTAAAAATGATAATAAATAATGAATACATCAAAGAAGAAATCAGAACCAATAACTATATGAAAGAAAATAATAAAAATGAAGCTATATATCAAAATATTTTGAATTCAGATGAAGGATCAAAACAAGCAAATACCCATTAACATAATAGAAAGGGAAATGATCAAAATGTTAAAAATGAAAGTGATTTAATTAAAATGAATGTCTGAGGACACAGTCATTTTTTTATCTTATTGGTTTTGTGTATATTTTCCCCTTGGTCAGTTATAAATTTATTGACAGAAGGCAAAGCATTATTTTTATCTTGTTGTCCCCAACACTTAGCAGAATGATTCACAAACAGGAAAGAGTAAATTGCTATTTTTAATTGAAGTAACTTATAATCTCATCATGTAGCCAGAAGAGAACTCTCCATCCATCTCTGCAAAATATTTATTCCTGAATATGTTGAGCAATCTCCATTTATTTAATGCAAATGTCAGAAGGTGATAAGTTTATGAAGAAGTAAAAATTGCCTGAGAATACTAATTTCTGAACATGAAATCTTTAATTTGGCCTCTTGTGATAAATACAATTCAATTCCCAGATGGTATTTATGAGTGATAGTCTCACTCTTAAAAGTAAGTGGTAATTTATTCTTGAACAAAATTGTCTCATAAACATCTTTATTCCTATTTGATACTATCCATGGAAACCTACCTGCAAATTTTTGGAAGTCACGTTTTCACTGTGTCTTCAGTCAGCCTGCACAAAGCACAAAATTGGTTGTCTGTGTTTGTATGTGGTCATCACATTCCATACACATCTCAAAAACAGCAGTAGCAATCAACTAATTATAGATCCAATCAGCCACCTGCACCTTCAGAAGCTTAAGCAAGTGTGATACCAATTAGCCAAATGTTGGTGCAATTATTTGCACAAGCAAGTGGACTCTTGCAGGTAAATAAATGACAATTCCAATCCTAGCCCTGAAAACATCTTGAAAGACACAGTTTCTGAAATTATGCTTCTGCCTGTTATAAAGGACAATTTTCTGGGAGGTATAATAAGATGCAAACTACTCCTTAAAGTACACAGTGATGCCCCATAACATACCATGTGAATGAGACTTTGAAAAGAAGTTGCTGATTTTTTTTAAAGATATATGTAATAACCTATATCAAACCTGCTTACCATTTCATGGAGGGAGGCAGAAGAACATTAAGAACTCAAAATTTAATTTTAAAAAATCCTAATATTAAAAATTGTTTTACATGCAATTAAAAATTGTTAAAAGAAAAAAAATGTATAGAGAAAGAAGACACCTGTTGATACCTTCTTGTTGAGTCCAGAAATATTAGATTACCTATATTTTGTGCAGAAAAGAGAAAACTATTAAACTGTTTAAATATGATTCTATGAACAAATGTTTCAGAAACAAATGAAATACAATTATCAACCAGAGCAACAACAGAAGAATAGCCAAAGGGCAATGATGTGTAGAGGAAAAAAGACTGAATTTGGAGTTAGATGACAGATAAGAATCCCACCCTTCCTTCTTCCTCACAAATTTATGGATTAGTGATGTCAAGCAAGCCATCTACCCTCTTTGGGCCTTGCTTTTTTGTTGTAGGACAAGACTTTCAGGGGCCTTGGCCACATTAGCTCCCCAGTTCCACAAAGGTCATTAGGCTGATATGCAAGGAGAGTATAATCTTGTTGAGTGGATGCTCTCATTGTTTTCATGAATATCTAAGTTAATTTGCAAGTCTTGATTGTAACACCCTGTTTGGGCCTCTGGACATGGTCCTAGGATAAAGAGCTTAAGGAATGATTGGCTTTGGGCTGTGGTAGAGAAAGATCAAGACCAAGGGTGATTCCTTGCATTCTGCTAAGGGTGTATAAACCTTGTATCTTCCATGTATCTTTGGCTATGTATGAAATGGTTCTGCAATAAACAGACTATGGAATACATCCCCATCTCTCTCCCTCTTTCCTTTATTCAGCTCTCTCTCTCTCTCTCTCTCTCTCTCTCTGTCCCTTTTATTTTCACTCAGCTGGTAGTTGAGTGTCCCTTTTATTTTCTCTATCCCTTTTATTTTCACTCAGCTGGTAGCTAGGTTCTAGCTACCAGTCCCCCTGGGCGAAGGCCCAGGGGAAGGCTCAGGTAGAAGCTCTCTCACTTTCTCTTTATTTCACTCAGCTAGTAGCTAGGCCCAGACTGTGCTAGCCGCAGCACTTTTTCTCTTCTGTAGAATGGAGGAATTATGCTAAATAATGCCTGAGGCCTCTTCAACTCTAAAACTAAGATTGATCCTATTTAAATGGTGGAGAAAAAAATTCAGGATCAATGCACTATAAACGAAGCTACCTACATTCATAACTTTCAGATGTTCTTTTAAAAGCAGGTTGACTCTTCTAATGAGATGAAAGTAATTTAGTAGGTTCTGTCATTTCATTGAACTGTATATGTGATTAAAAAAAAAAACTTCTTTTGGGTTAGCATAAACTATCCAATACAAGTGTTCCCAGTGAGGGGTTGTACATTGTAATAAAATTTGTGATTGGCTAATATATTTTTTAAATAATTTAATTGAGATAGACATAGTTGACAGAATATAGTATCTTAATTTTCTTTCACCCTAGCCAGCAGATGTATAAAAATTTGGGAGGTCTGTTAGTTTTCTTTATTTACATCTACGAACAACAACCTGGCTGTGGAAAGGAGACAGTCACAGGATGACAAGAGTTTGAGTTCCACCTGTGACACATACTGGTTTTGTAACTATGAGAAAGTCAATTAACTTCACTGTACCCCAGACAATTCTCCACTTCTGTAGAGCAGGGACCCACCTGCATTGCTAGAGCAAGTTCACACCTGGAGTTCCCTACAGTGTTGCTATGATAGGCATGACTCAAAAACTCATTACTTCTGATGAAACTAATCATATATCATAATGTCAAAACTTTATTTATAAGCTGGACATGCCTCTGTTATAGTATGTAGGGTTATACCCCAGTAGAATTTCTTTTTTTTTTTCTGAACAAAACTTTTGTCAAAGAACAAAATTTACAGAAGACCCTTTCCTTTGATAATTTACAGACTAGCTTTTCTTTAAGAAGGCAACACGAACTCAAGGATCTCAATGAATTTCATTCAGACCTTATGTGTCCTGACCCTGTGAGTGTCTTCCCACAAACTAAGCTGTAAAAGATTATTTTACACAGTACACGGAACCATATATTTTGAAAGATCAAAGCAACTCAGAAATTCTATAGCTCAACAAAGTTTTAAGTCTCTCTAAGATAGATGATCACAAGTAGGCAGAAAAGGGGGGGAGGGAGTGATGACTTAGGCCACCAAGGCCTTGAACCCAAAGAACCATAGTTTCTTTGTATTTGCTAAGAAAATATGGAGCGTCAGAGTTATGCTTATATTTAAAATGAAACCCACAGTGAGGTGTTCAGTTTTTTTACTTTGGAATGATGAAGAGCTGAGTGAACACAGCTGGGATCAAAACCAGTGGTTCCAGATGGCATAGATATTTCAAACCTGATTCTTCCTAAGGTAATTGCATTCCACAATTTCATCTACTGGAAGCAATAACACATTAAAAGATGGAACAGTTAAGTTTTTAGCACATCTACATAAACAATACCAATTTAAAGTAGTGCCTGAATACAAGCAAAAGGCGAGTGGAAAATGAAGGGGACTGTCTGAATAATCAAGCTAAACAGTCTATTTAGTGATATGATTATCTGGGGGCAGCCAGAGGATTTTTTTGGCCTCATTTATCTGGATACATGTTCCTAATCTCTTATTTTCTTTGGATCTGTAAACAAAGTTCAAGTACCTAACTTAATATTTGAGTTGTATATATATATATGTGATCAGATTATAGACTGTAGAAAGTGTAGCTATAGGAGGTCAGAGAATACTAGATGAGAGGGAATCAAAGGCCATTTTATATATAGCACCTCCATTTTAAAAATAAGCAAACTGAAGTCCAACAATACTGACTGGTCAACAATCATCCTAGAACTTACCCATCCAAGTGAACATTGCATCTTTTGAAGTAATCACCTTGTAAACCTTAAGTATTTTCCAGAGGCTGACACTTCTCAGCATATTTTCTGAAACTCCTATCTTGGAATTATGGTTAAGGATCAACATCTTGGAGAAAGCCATAGCAAGCCTCAGATTGCCCAAAGTCAGTTTTTGCTGACTCAATCAAATCTTACTTGTAACTAAATGATGAGATATGGAGGAACTGAGAGAGTACCTAGTTAACCTAATAGATTGTAGATCACAGGGCCCACATGAATCACATGGTTGAGCACTGAAAAACAAGGAAACTGACTATTCAACTACTGTCAGATTCATTTTTAGGATTGTGGTAAATGAGAGAGGGACTGTGAGTCTGGAGAGTTCCAGAATTGAACTGATTTTCAAAAGGTAAAGAAACAAGTATGAGAACTATATGGAAGATTCTTAGAAAAGACTTTAAACTACATCAGGAACAAGATAATTACTATAAATATAGAAAAGGAGGATTATATACAAAGAGAACAGAATTCCATCAAAATCATGACAGACTCATAATATTTCTTTTTTTTTACAGGGTTACCCAACCTGTAGATTATTCAAATGAAGAATATATACTTAACCTAGGATTTAGAAAAAACATTCAACTAACTCTTATAGAAAAAATTGATAAGTCAATATTTCAATAAATATTTATTATGGTCCTGCTATGTGTCAGGCACTATGCCAAGTGATAGGGATTCAAAGAAAGGCAAAGGACAAGCCTTGCTTTCAAGGAGCTCACAGTCTAATGCAAGTGAAGAAACAAACAGTTATGTTCACTCAAGGTATATGTAAGGAAAATTGGAAATAATCAATAGAGGAAAGGGATCCAAATTAAGGAACATAGGAAAAGGTTTCCTGTAAAAGGTAAGATTTTAGTTGGGCCTGTAGGAGTTCAGGCAAGTCAAAAAGTAGAGATGAGAAGAGAGATGATTACAGGCATGGGAGAAATAATGAAAATACTTGGTGTTGGGATATGGAAATTATAGGTCAAGGAACAGCAAGGAGACTAGTGTCACTGGATCACAGAATATCTTTGGATTGAGTCAGAGGTAGTATATGGTATATGAAGAAAGGCAAAATGGAGAATAGACTATGAATGGTTTTGAATGACAAGGGATTATATTTGTTTCTGGAGGTGATAAGGAACCAATGGAGTTTATTGAGTAGAGTTATAGCAGAGTGAGACTTGTGGATCCAGAAGATCTCATTGTCAGCTGAGAGGAGGATGGACCAGAATTGAGAAGGACTTATCATAACCCTATATTCTAGGCACTGCTACATTAGTTACTACTGTTCAATCACTGGACTCAAAGAATAGTAACTAATGGCTCCATGTCAACTCAGAAGGTGACTTTTGACAGAATGTCTCCCTGGTCTATGCCTAGCCCTAGTCTGTTTAACATTTCTATTGGTTACTTAGATACAAATATAGATGGTATTTTTATCAAATATGCAGATCATGCAAAGCTAAGAGGATAAGCTAACACATTGGATGACAGCTGAGAATCAAAAAGCTCTTAAGAGCCTGGAATGTTGGGCTTAATCTAATGAGACAAAATGCAGGAGAGATAAATGTAAAGGTTTTTATTAATTAGTAATATTTTTCCTAGGTTTGATTTTAATAGTATAAAAGTAGAAAATTGGAGCAGCTCTGCTAATGGAGTAAGGGAGTCCTCTGAATCTAGGCAACCTCTCAGGTTTCAAAGCAGAGTTCTAGACAATCCTTGGAAATTCCCAGAGGAAGGATGGGACAACTTTAATATTCTGATTAAGATAGAGAAATCAGTAGATAAATAAAAGCCTTATTGAATTCCAGTGGCTTCTAGAGATCCCAGGCTGGGAGGAGATGTTGCTGATAAAGATTTCTAAGAAATGTCCAAGTATATCTCTGAAGAATACCCTAAGGGGACAGCTAGGTGGTACAGTGAATAGAGCACTGGTCTTAGAGTCAGGAGGATCTGAGTTCAAATCCAACCTCAGGGCACTTGACACTTAGTAGCTGTGTGACTTTGGGCAAGTCACTTAACTTGAACTGCCCTACATTCCCCCTCCCCCCCAAAAAAGAATAAATTAACAGCATCCAGGAGAGCAGGATGAATAATAGGACTGCTTAACCTGATAAATAAAGATTAGAGGCACATAATTTTGCCAGAGAAATCAGAAATGAGTCAGTGAAAACAAGGTCAGAACCAATACAATTGGACAAGATACCAGTCTGAGACACCAGTATCCCAGACTATGAGAATATATATTCACAAAGAAAACTTTGTTTCAACTTTAGTTAATCTAATAATTTATCACAGAAGTGTGTAGCAAGTGCAGAATCAAAGAAGCAAACCTCGAAAAGAGTGTGGTGAAAGGTCTCATCACACAAGCAGAACTAAGCAGAAATCAAATGGTTAAGTTCCACAAAATCAAAAGGATGCCAATAAGAAAAATGCTTCAGAGTTCTGGTGAGGGACAGAATGTAAATTACAGATTCCTGATCAGTTTTGGGCAGGAGTACTATTGCCTGTAAATGATGAGGAAATGAAATCTACAAGCCCATTAAAGAAAAAACCTGAATATGTAGTGAATGTGGAAGATGGAGTTTGCTCTGCGAGAGCACAGAGAGGTTTGAAGTCATTTTTCTCATCAAAACACAAGAAAGTGATGTATCAGGACAACTACAATTGGGGATAATTTAAGTGAAAGGAATTGGGGTAATTTTTTAGTGTTACAATGCAAAATGATATAAGTATTTAAGGAGTAGGGATACAAGTTAAGAAAAAGAAAGTCTAGTTATAAGAGTAAATCTCCATATTAAAAGGGGATAAAAATGTGCTAATATATTGTGCTGTAAGAAATGATGAGCTCAATGATTTTAGAAAAATCTTGGGACAACTTCCATGAAATAATGAGTAGAACCAAGAAAATGTTGTATACAGTAACAGCAATATTGTTTTAATATTGTTTTAAGAATAAGGGACATATGAAGAAACATGGTATCTACACTCAGAGAAAGAACTGATAAAGAGAATTATGTATAGAACCATTTTACATGTGTACATACACAAATATATACATACATACAAACATATATACTTGCATACGCATATATACAAACATACACACACATATGTTTGTCTATAATGGTAGCCATCTCTAGGGCAGGGGGAAGGGAGAGTAAGAAAAAAAGGAAATTTAGATGACAATTCATTGTATATTTGAAAGGAATAGTAAGTTGTGCATAGTAGATTTGCAGCTTCATATGCAATTATCTATTTAATTGTATTATGTTATGGAAATGCTTGTTTTATTACAAAAAGTAAAAGTAAAAAATAAAAAGGAAGGAATAAGAATCACCATAGATTCACCAATGAAAGAACCTGGAGCGAGGGACACCCTAGTAACCTTCCCAAAGATTTCTTTTCACCACTGAGAAAAAAGCAATCAATACACACTTTGAGAAGTAGGACCTGTGGGTTATATTGAGAAAAGAGTGACAAAAATTTTGCCACCCGAAAGGGACTATAATCGTCCCATAGCTCTGAGATATCACAATTCTATAAGCTGATTCATATCCTAAATGATCAAAACAGGTGAAACTTGAGGGCAGATATTTAGGAAAATATGAAGAAGATTACACCAATAATTAGCAATGACACACCCATTTCTTGTGATTTATATATTCATAAATATACTTATGACTAGGCTTTGATCACAGTGGATATCCACTTGAAATCTCAACCTGTTCTCAATAAGGCAAAGTTGAACAAAACTATCTCTGCTGCCAGATGACCTAGTCTCAAAGCTCATTTCTGATGCTCACCACTTATGCAAATTAGGACAATTCACATCTCTTGGCCTCCATTTGCATATTAGTTAAATGGTATAAATAGACAATATAGTTTATGAGATAATTATCAAAATCTAGGTCTATGAATCAATGAATTATTTTCTATATCCTAGGAAAGATAAAGGAAACATATTTAAGACACATTTTAAATCTTGTGAGAATGAAAAATAAGGGGTTGAAAATAGACTTTTGCACCACATTTGGGTATTATCAATATTGGTTTGTGCTTTTGGATGGGTCATTGTCACTACAACTTTTGAGCATTGCATTGATGATATTCTTTCTGCCTTTCCTATTTCCTATGACAGTAAATTGTCACACATATTGATTAAATGTTAATATTTAAAGACCATGATACAGAATGTGGTTTTTGAATATGGAGTTGTTAACTTGCTTTTTGGATAAAATAGAGAAATGTACTTTCCATCAGCCTCAGATAACTTCTTTGGAATTTCTCTGAATATTGATGAACTGGAAATGGATCTTGAATATGTGTAAATTATACAGAAATAGAACAGGGGGAACTTTAAGCATTTCAGAGTAAATACACATTATCAATAGCAGTTTTTACTGAGATATAAACAGTCAAGTTCTCGCAAATATGTTTTTTCCACAGTCTACATTTGAAATTGACTGGAAATTGCAAACAATACAAAATTCCAACTGCTTTAAAGTTGGTTGTATGAAAAATTATTGTGTAAGGCAAAATAAATTCTTAAATGCTCTCCTCTACAAAGTTTTTTTCCCCAAACAATGCTAAGAAAATACAGGATTATTTATTAGCTATAACAACATATATGGCTGTCCAAGAATGTTATGATTATTAATAGCCAAACAAGCATAATATGCTTACCAAAGATGGCTGCTACTCTCATATACAATGTATAGTGTAAAGGTCGAGATCAAAGATGAAGTCACTATTAATGGTGAGGTCTTCCAGACAAACATGTTTGCAGATAATATTATCATATGGATTGAGTTAGCCCCTGGATATGAGAGAATCATTTTATATTGGGTGTTTAGAGAGGAGATTCAAATTATTCAAAACAAGATTTGAGTCAACTAGGGATTATAACAGGAATATATTAAATATAATGATGCATATACTTTGGACCTGTGTTTATAGCATGGCAGCCATAGGCAAACCTTATGTTTCTATATGTGTAGAGGTGGATACCTTCTAGATAACTCTTACAACAGGAGGAGGAAAGTGACCTAAAACTATTAAATATGTGTATCCTCATCACGCAAGGGAATGGGAATAAAGTTGTTTAAGATCAGTAATCCACTGCCAATTATTTGCAGACTTAGATTATATGGATATATAGTCTTACCTACACAAGTTTGTGAATTCCTTTGACATGTACAGGAAATAATTTCCATTCTTATTGGGATACAGGAGAAATAAGTAGCAAAGGAAATTCTAGATTGCAAAATATAGCTATGATCCTGACTGGTATTACCTAATAGCATGGTCAGAGTATTTTATTAGACATGGTCATGAGGACTAGACATAAGAAGAGAGAAAGGATGTCTTTGGCCTGGAAGTAGTTAGATGGTTCACAAAAAGATGTAGAAGATCATGACCTCTTTCCCAGACATAAAGGCAAGTCAAGAGCTTTAAGACAAGAAAGAATAAAGGGAGTAGTCTTGTGGTCAAAGGACTTTCAGCTGCAGCCTTGAATCAGAGAAGGACACTAGGATTTCCATGCCATAAGGAAGAAGATATTTAGCTTGTCCATGTTTGTATTTATTCAGCATTGATGTAGTTTGGTCATATCCCATCCATTCAGATGAGAGAATCTCAATCTAGAGGAAAAGCGTGAAATGAAATCTAAATTTTCTCTCCTTTGAATTTTCTCAGTAACAGTGGGGTAGTGGCAGAAAAGCTAGAAAAGATGACTAAGAATCACACAGTTTTTAGATAATACATGTCACTTTACTCTAAATTGTGAATTATTTGTACAATGCCTAAAGAAATAATATATCACTGGAAAAAGTAAATGAAATTCACATTACCATTTTTACCAGTAGACATAAAAGACTTGCAGGTAAAAAGAATTAAGTGAAAATCTGCAGCAATACATCAGTGAGATCTTCAAACTCTAGCTCCTGAGGTCTCCCTCTCAACACAAAATGGCCAGAAATGAGTCTAATAAAGCAAAGGAATAACAAACAATAAAGAAAAGACAGTAAAGAAAGCATTAGAAGAAAAATCTCACAGAAAAACAGTCTGAAAAATGTATAAATGAAGAAAAAGGAACTTTAATACAGTGAATAAATACTAAAAAGCAAAAGGAAGCAAGGAAGAATGTCCAGCACAAAGGAGAAATATTGAAACAACACCAAACACCATACAAAATAATAATAGAAAATGTATTAGATCAACAAATGAAGTAAAAAGGAATGTGAATAATATAATAAAATGCATTTGTTCACAATGAACAAACAAAAGAGAATATTCAAAGAGAATAATTAACCCAGTCTAATGGTAGGAAAACTCTAAAACAGTAGATTCTCTTAAGAAAGACATGAGCTAATTTATAACTGAAAATCAAATTTATAACAGAACATACATATACATATTATATATATAATATGTATTATATATATAATATGTATTATATATATATATATATATATATATATTTCAAGTGGGGAGGTGGTGGTGGGAGGAAATTTGAATTTTTTTTGTTTCATAGAAAAATAAATCCCTAATGATTTTTTTAAAAGCTAAATATTATGCTTTGAGGAATTATACTCCCCAAACTTCTCAGAGGTTTTGCAAACAAAAGGTAAAGCATAGATCCTAAGAATCTACAAATTTACAACAGAGACAGCCCAA
Source organism: Pseudocheirus occidentalis (assembly GCA_028646575.1). NCBI lineage: Eukaryota > Metazoa > Chordata > Mammalia > Diprotodontia > Pseudocheiridae > Pseudocheirus > Pseudocheirus occidentalis. The sequence continues at coordinate 59,931,307 of CM053597.1, forward strand.
TTCAAGATAGATGGGTTTACAGAGATTCTAAAAGTAGAATCAAAGAACTGAGTGTTACTGTAATTGGGTGACAAAAGGTTTGAGGGGAAGTTTGCAGAAAGAGCCTAGGTCAGAGTGGCAACAGTAAAAACAAAATAACCAAAGACCTGGTACTGATATCAAAAAAAAGAAAATATAATAGAATTTGGAGGATAGGAAAAAAAAACTTAACCACGAATAAACTTAACCCATAAATATGTGGAACTGAACTGCAGAAGGAATAGGAAAAGAAAAAAAAATAAAACAACTGGCTATATAAAAACATTTAAAATATGCAAATTAAAAATAAGAGACTAGACAAAGATATGCATTAAATCCCTCAAACAATTATAAGAAATATGCAAGAATAGCAATGATGATTTTTAAAAGACTATGGAAAACAAACATTGTTAAAATGTGTGTATGCACATGAAAGCAATATTCTAATTAATGTTAGTAAAGATGATAAAATATCATTTTGACATATGTGTATGTAAATAGACAAATAGATGTATATTTGTATATTTACCTATTGTTACACAACAACACATAGTGAAAGTTAATCATACTACAAAAATTCCCTATTATCAGTAATACAGATAATTGAAAGACCTTTAGTGTTTCTCTTTTAGAGTTTCATAAATCAAACAAAAATATTTTTTAAACAATTAGATTTGAATAAAATGTTAGAAACACTAGAATTACTTAAACTATATGATTACTTAATGGATTTATTTTTCTAGAAGACCAATATAATTTTTCAGTATAACAAGATCATAATGTACTTTCATAAAATTTTATCATTTAACAGTATGTAAATTATAAATAAATGTTGAAAGGCAGAATTAAAAATATTAAATCCATCTTTTAATGCTATAAACCAAGAAAATAGTGATTAATAAGCAAAATAGAGACAGAATGTACAGAACCAATAAGAGATTAAGAGAACACATTCTAAATAATGAGTTAGCAAATATATCATAGAAATAATAATTATTTAAAGGGAATAATAATAAAGTAAATAAGGCCATTAACTATCAATTACTCAGAAGCTTGTTGTTGTTTGTCCTTTATACTCAAAGAGAATGTAATGTCATGGTCACCAGCTTCCCTTTCCCCTCAAGGATTTTCTGGGTCCAGTGGCAAGATGTAGATCTGGATGACTAGGGATGGCGCCAGATGCATTGGGAGACTTTGGCATTTTAAACTAAGATCTTTTCAAGTTCTCACTTTGACTGAGGCAACACATATTAAGGTCAGGCAAGAAATGAACCAAGGAATGGCCCCTGAAAGAATGAAGCATGTATTCCAAATTAATTCAACAAGCATTAACTAATTTGGTAATTAATTAATGGTTATTAATTAATTAATGTGTAAAAACTACTTTAATAGGCCTTGCAAGTAAAAAACAAGAATGAAAGCAGCCCTTAAATTCAAGCAGCTTACATTGTGGGTGGCACATTAGATAGAGTGTCAGGTCTCTGGTCAAGGAAAACTGAGTTCAATTATTCAGTTTCAGACACTTACAAGCTGTATGACCATGGGCAAGTCACTTAACCTTTCTTTACTTCAGTTACCCCATTTGTAAAACTGAGATAATTAGAGCAACCTACCTCCCAGGGTTGTTGTGAGAATCAAATGATATAATATTTGTAAAGTGCCAAGAACAGGGTCTGGCATATAGTGAGCTCTACATATATGTTAGGTTTTGTTATTATTTAATATTATTTATAATGTTTTAATTTAATATTAGTATTAAAATAGGCATGTTTTCTAATGATTTTCTGTTATAGACCCTATCTTTACAGTCTCAGGGTAAAGAGAATACACAATTCTACTGTGTTCATTTCTTATAGATTATTAACTCAATTTTTTTTGACTCTGTAAAACCAAATACAGACCTTTGGATCTCTCATGACTTTTCTACCAATAAAGATTTCTTTTGTCCAGTCAGGCAATTACATCAGCAGAAGGATCTCTTGAGGAAGACACTTGCTATACTACCAGAGAAGATCTCCATAGAATTAACTGATATTCATGGTACCATAAACAATTTGTGCCAGAGGTACAAATGACATTTTATAGGCATGTGTTAAAGTCGTATGTTATTTCTTCATAGATTTATCATAAATGTTTCTGTTCATCATATCAAGGACAGTATAAGTAGCAAACATATGTTTGACAAAAAAAAATATCCAATATGATGATGGAAACCCTGCACAAAATTTGAGTGCAAGAGTGATTTCTTACAGATGATGACATTATCCAAATATTCCTGCTTTAGGGTGATATTGAATTAATTGCTTCAAATTCTGGGATGCTTCAGTGTTTAAAAATGTGCATTAATAAAAGATCTAGAAATCTATGCCATAAAATGTCAATTTATGGAAAATTTATGATGGTGTGTGCTTGATTATTTTGTCCAGTTTCTTTTATATTTCTCTGACAATTAATGGTGGTAAAGGCAAATGAAATATCCCATCAAGGGGTATGTGGAATGTCCCAAAAATCCTAGGGTAGCTTTAAGCTATTAAAATTTAAAGAAGAAAGAAAAGGCCCAAATCCTAGTCCCTACTCTGTAAGGACTTAAAGTGGGGGAAGGTAAAGGTGGCAGGTCACATACCCTTCCCCTTTAGGAATGTCTTCTTTAGATATGGAAAAAGGAAAAACCACTGATTGTGTTCATTCAGGCCTTTTTAAAGATGCAGGCAATTCTCAAGATAGAGTCAATGGAATAAGGTTTCTCTCAATGACGTGGTATACCAATTGAAGCTCATCTTTGCATGCATCAGTTTTCCAGTGTTACAAAAACAAGCATTTTCTATGTGTGATCCAGCAGGGAACCAAATTGACATTACAACTACCAAATCCAGTAGCTTTTGCTTTCAGTCTTTATATGTCTTCACCTTCTTGCCACTGCTGCCCACTTAATGCTCCTACATACTCTACCCCCTCCCTGAGAGTTTTGGGACACTGCTCTTTCCTAATTCAGGTACTGATCTGGTTCATGTTCTTATCACTTCCTACCTGTATTCCAGATTTCCTCTTAATTGGTCTCCCTCCCTACAGTATCTTTCTCCTCAAATCTAGCCTTGAAACAGTAGCCAAATTAATATTCCTAAACAGTAGGTCTAATAAGGTCATTTTCCTACCCAAGAAGCTCCAATGACTCTTTCTTGCCTTTAAGATAAAATGCAAATCCCACTATCTGATTTTAAAGTCTGCCTAACTTTCTGTAGCATGTTACTGACCTATTTATTCCTGAGTATACAAGACGTTCCATTGCCCATCTTCCTGATCTTTCATAGGTTATCTCCCATGCCTAGAATGCAATCTGTCTTTTTTTCTAACTATAGAATCCCTAGCGTCTTTCAATGTTTAGTTCAATTTCTGCTCTCCATTTGAGGCCTACCCAAATAGAATAACCCTTTCCCTGCACGCTTTAACCACCATCCCTCACTGATTTTTGTATTGGCCTTCCTGCATTCGTGTTATTTCCTCCCCAATATAACATAAGATCCTTAACAGCAGAGACTGTTTTATTTTTGTCTTTTGTATTTCCTACACCTTGTACAGATTCTGGCACAAAGCAGGTACTCAATAAATCCTTACCAAAAGAATGAACTGGAAAGAGAATAAACTCAAGTAAGTCAAGTGCCTATAGTTCTCATTGACCTAATTTAATGGAACCTCCTGGATTTAGACAATATCAGTCACTATAATTAGATTTCAGAACTTAAACTGAAAAATTGTGTACTGAAAGATGAAAGGGATTAGTAGACAGAAAAAACAATTTTACTAAGCATAATCAGACAGAATAGCAATAAAATAGAATATGAAAGTGTCAGGTGTGGAATGGCAGCTAAAGTATCAGGGCTTTGTGCAGCTGTTGTGTGAAGAACTATTTCCATTAAAGTAGAAAATCAATTAAAATGGACATTCTGTGGTGTGATACAATCAATGTCTGGCAATGCTGTGCAATTCATGGAAAACTAGTCTTGAAGTCAGGAAAACCTACGTTCAGTTCTTACTTTGACATATACTGTCTACATGACTATGAGTAAGTCTCAACTCCTTAATTGAAAAGAATTAGTTTGATATGATTCTCTTATAAAATATGACCACCAACTAATAAGAAAGTCAACGACTCAAGAACTCTTTAGTAAACTTCTTTTCACTTGCCAGATACTTTCCTAAATGTTGATACTTCAAAGAAAGGCAAAATAAACAGTCCCTTCCCTCAATGAGCTCACACACTAAAGCAGGGGAGGCAACAGGCAATGAACTACAAATGAATGAGGACATACAAGATAATATTAAAGGGAAGGCACTAGATTTAAAGAAGACAGGAAAATGTCAGCCTTTAGCTGAGACTTGAAGGAATTCTTGGAAGGCAAGTGGCAAAAGAAATTAGAAGGAAAAGCATTGGAAAAGCATTGCAAAGGCTAATAGAAATGCAGGAAATCAGGAGTTAGAATGGCATGTGTGAAGGTGAGAAAGTGGTAATTCTGGCTACAGAGCATCTTGTGTGAGCTAAGGAAGGTCATGAGAAGCAACAGAGCAGAGTGGAGAGAGAGAGTATCAAATTTTTTTTAATTTTAATTTATTTTCTTGATTAGATCATTCACTTCCACAAGGTTTTGAGTTACAAGTTTTTCTCCCCTTCTTTCCCCTACCCCCAAACCCAAAACAGTGATCCCACTGTAAAGCCCCTCCCACAATCTGTTCTCTTTTATGTCCTCCTCCAACGCCTCTCTAACTTTCTAGTAGGGCAGGGAGGGTTTCCCTACCCCAGTCCCTGTATGTCTTATTTCCCAGTTGCATGTGGTTAATAATAATTATATATATGTTTGTTTGTTTGTCTGTTTTAACATTTGATTTTATAGCTTTAAATTCTAGATTCTTGCGGTTCCTCCCTTGTCACTCACTACCACTGGAAGGAGCAGCAATTCAATACAGGCTATACATGTATAATTACGCAGGACATCTCCATGGTGGGCATATTGGGAGAGGCTGTATGTCCCTCCTTCCTATCCCGCACTCCCCACCTTGTTTTGTTCTCTACCCTGTCCCTGTCCCTGTCCCTTTACTGAGGTGTGTACTTCCCACAACTCTCCCCCCCACCCCACCCTTCCCTCCATCATCCCCCCTCTCATCCCCATCCCCCTACTCTCCTGTGTGGCAAGATACCCAGTTTAGAGTTTATGTCATTCCTTCCCTAAG
>CM053597.1:59937047-59948562 GCA_028646575.1 Pseudocheirus occidentalis
AGCATTCTTGCTGAAACAAACCAGAACTGAACAGAAAATTTGACATTCAAACACAAGGAGCATGAGAAGGTAAACATGGGAAAGAAATCATATGAAACTTATAAAAGTTGAACTATTTACATACCAATATGGAAAAAAGACAATAGTAACTTATGAAACTTTTCTCAGTATGAGGATAGGTGAAGGGAATACAAATGTATGGCTACATATATATATGTGCATATATGTATATGTGTATGTATGTATGTGTGTACACCTACACATATGTCTATATAGGAAGGGATATATGTGTATGAATACATATATGAGCATGTGTGTATATGGGCACATAGAGGATACAGGATCATTTGAATAGGGATGATACTTAAAAAGGTTAAATTCTGAGGTGAGAGAGGACTATAATGAGAGGAATCAGGGAGAAAAAAAATGGGGCTAATCATCCCATATAGAAGAGGTGAGGGATGAGTGTTACAACTTTACTTTCATTTACTCTCATTGAGTTTGGCTTAGGGAAGAAATGTCATAAACTCTAAACTGGACATCTTGCCACACAGGAAAGTAGGGGGGACAGAGATGAGAGGTAGGATGATGAAGGGGAGGGCAGGGTAAGGGGGAGGGTTAGTGGAAGCACACACTTCAGTAAAGCGACAGGGATAGTGTAGAGAATAGAACGGGGGGGCAGGATAGGAAGGAGGGACACATAATCAGCCTCTCCCAATATGTTCACTGTGGAGATGTCCTTTGTAATTACACATGTACAGCCTGTATTGAAGTGCTTGTCCTTCCAGTGAGGGTGGGTGATGAGGGAGGAGCCAAAAGAATCTAGAATTTAAAGTTCTGCAATCAAATGTTATATATATATGTATGTATATAAAATAACAATTATTATTATTATTATTATTATTACTATTTATTATTATTAACTACATGCAACTGGGAATTAAGATATACTGGCACTGGGGTAGGGAGATCCACCCTGCCCTACCAGAAACTTAGAGGGGCAGTGGAGGAGGACATAAAAGATAGCTGATTAGGGGAGGGGCTTTACAGTTGGATTACTGTTTTGGGGATGGGGATAGGGGAAAGATGGGGAAAACATTGTAAATCAAGATCTCATGGAAATGAATGATGTAAACAAGAAAGTAAATAAAATAATTAGTTTTTTAAAAACATGACAATTATGGGAGTGTTTTGCATAACTACACATTTATAATGTATATTAAATTGCTTGCCTTCTTAATGAGAGTAGATGGGGAAGGTAGAAAGGAGAGAATTTGTAATTCAAAGTTTTAAAAAGAAATATTAAAAATTGTTTTTTACATGTGACAGGGAAATAAGATATACAGGAAATGGGGTACAGAAATCTGTCTTTCCCTATGAGAAAATAAGGGGGCAAAAGGGAGCACATGATAGAAAGGATAGACCTGGGGCAAGTGGTAATCTGAATGTATGCCATCTTGGGGGTGGTGAGGGGAGAGATGGGGAGAAAATGTGAAACTCGTAATCTTGTGGAAACAAATGCTAAAAACTAAAAATTAATAAACTAATTTAAAAAACAACAGTAGATAATTAAAGTTTCCCTTATGAAACTGAAAAAAAAAACTATATAGATATATGTCACTACCACCTAATGAAACTCACTTCAAGGACTAACGTATGTATGAATCTCAGTTTCTTCATCTGTGATATGAAAAGGTTGAATTAGATGATCTTTGAGATCTCTTCCAGTGCAAGATCTATTATTTTTTACTTTGTAATTAACTTTTGTTTATTTTTAGTTTACATCATTGATTTCCACAAGATTTTGTTACAAATTTTCTCCCTGTCTTTCTCCTACCCACCCACCTCCAAAACAGTGATACCACTGTATATCCACTCCCCCAATCTGCTCTCTCCCATATCGTTCCCATCACCCCTCTGACTTTCTGGTGGAGAAAGATGGATCTCCCTATCCCAGTGCCTGTATATCTTATTTCTCAGTTGCATGTCAATAAATCAATAAATGTATTTCCATATGTCCTCTTCACCTAGGCATGAATTTGTCTTTGTCAATATCATATATTTGTTTTTACTTTGAGATTGTATTTCTTAATTTCCCAAAGAGTCTTGAGAATATTTATTGTAAGAATACAATATAGATGCATCTAATTTAAGGGACATGCAGTATGCCTGTTACTTACTATATATTATAGTAGTATTTATAGAAGATTAAACTTTGCAATTTTTCTTCCTTTGGTGGTGTCTGGTTTAGAAATTTGTCTTAAGACTTTATAAATTGAAAATTCATCAAAGTACTAGGAAGGAAGGTAGGAAAGAAGGTAGGAAAGAAGGAAGGAAGGAAGGAAGGAATGAAGAAAAGTAAAAGAAAGAGAAAGAAAAAAGAAAGAAAAGCTGATTAGTTTGAGTGGGAACAAATCACTCCCACTTATGTCATGTTACTATCAATGGGTCACATCTTCCTTGCTGTTGAATCATTGATTTATCTTTCTCATCTGTAGCAAAACTAGATTGAAAAAGTCTGATTATCATTTATACCTAGTACATAATCATCCAAAAACATTTGTTTTTCTATTGCCAAGTTAGATGAAATTTTGCTTGACATTCCTAATAAGGCATCTAAATCTAAGCATGACATGTGAATCTAAGTGGTTGCATGATGTATATAGGCAATAATTCCCCCATTAAATATCTTAAAATAAAACACCAATTATTTAGAAGCATTTGTAGTACCATTTGGGAAGGGCATGTAACTTAATCACATAGAGGGTCAAGGGGAGGTATCTATTTAACCTCTTGATGTCCAGTTACTATATCATCAGGTTGTTTGTTGAAAAGGTAAATATTTATTTTATATATTGCTTCTTTTTTCACTAGATGAGTTTTCAAAATGTGTTATTTCATTTAAAGGTTGTGAAATGACCCCATAGGATTGATCTGAATATTCTAGGAAGTGGGTTTGTTGTTGTTGTTGTTCCAGAAGTCACCCATACAGTTATTCAATGGTTTCTGATTTTAAACCCAAGATAACTGCTATGCACTTATAGATCCTTGAAAGGTAGACAAGGATATCTATAGGTAGATTTACATACACGCACATGTATGTGTATACTTACATATGGACTCTTTTCTCCTTTCTGTGAACTCTGGCTTATAAGCCTCCTAATGATACTGTTAGATCAAAAATAGACATACTATAGTAAATTTGGCGGCATCATTCCAAATTGCTTTGCAGAATGGTTATATTAATTCATAGCTCTACCAACATACATTAATACCCAATGTTATCATATATACTCTTTTCTCAATTTTTCAATCTGATGGGTATGAGGGGGACTATAAGTCATTTTAATATGTATTTCTCTAATTGTTATTAATTCGGGGCTTTTTTTCCCCAGAAGTATATTTACAACTTTGACTTTCTTCCCTGAAGAACTATGTATCCTGTCCTTTGATGATTTATAGTTTCAGGAATTGTCCTTGTATTATAATTTTGAATTGGTTCCTTATTTTTATTAAAAATGTAACCTTTGCAGTACTGTTTTTAACTCAGCTAAGTGCTTTCCTTCTAACCACAGCTACATTTGTTTTGATTGTGCAAAACATTTTAAAATTTAAAGTAATCAAAATTGTCCATTTTGCCTTCTGTTATCCTCTTTAATTCTTTTTTCTTTATGAACTTTTCCCTCATCCAGAGATCTAAAAGCAATTTATTCCTTGATCTTTAACTTGTTAGTGATGTGGACTTTTATATAGGAATCGTGCATCTATTTAAAACTTACTGTGCTATATTGTATGAAGTGTTGGTCTAAACCTAATTTTGTCAGACTGTTTTTGAAGTTTCTTTATTTTTTCTATAAATTTCTTTTAAATACTGAGTGCTTAACCCAATAACTGAGATCTGCAGATTTCCTGAGCACTAGGAAACAAAATTAAGTCACCTCCATTTATTGTATACTTAATCTGTTCTGCTGATCATCCTTATTATTTTTTAAAGTGACAAATTATTGTGATCATTGTTTTTCAAATTATAATTTGAGATGTGGTCTGTAGACTTCCTTTCTTTCCACATATTTTTTGCATTATTTCTCCAAAGATTCTTGATTTTTTCCCTCTAAATGAATTTAATTATTATTATTATCTAGCTTTAAAGTAATCCTTTTGCAGTTTGATTGATATCAAAAAGAGAAAGCAAATTAGTTAGAGTAGAACTGTAATTTTTATAATATTGGCCTGCAATGAACAAGAATGGTTGCCACTTCTTTAATGATCAAAATCTGCCTTTTTATCATGAAAATGATTTGTAGCTATAATCATATAATTTCCTGGTATGTACACACATGTGTCATCACATAACCTTCAAAAAGTTATCCTTCCTTTTTGCTTATCTGTATTACTTCCATCTATCGTTTTAATAATATTGCTAGACTAGAATTTCTAACACTATATCAAACAGGAGTGGAAATAAACATCCTGGCTTATCCCTGTTTTTATTGGAAATGTCCCTAATTTATAGATCCTATTTGTATATGATGCTGACTCTTGGTTTCAAATAAATTTTCCATATTTAGGAATAATCTTTTTATTCCTATGCTAAGCAGTATGTTTAACAGAAATGAATATTCTAGTTTGTTAAAGGGTTTAAAAAGTAATTCTTTGATATGATTTGTGATGTTCTTATTTAATTCAAGGTTTAATATGCTTACAATTTACTTAAAATTTAATAGCTCTACATTTCTAGTATATGTCCAACCTGATTACAATATGTTATATTGTTGCTATGTTGCCTTAGTCAGTTTATATTTTATTTAAAATTTTAAAGTAATTTTTCATTAGTGATATTGTTCTATATTATTTTATATTTTCCTGTCCACTCTGATTATCCCTGATTTAGGTAACACATTTATATTTGTATCTTAGGAAGAATTTGGTAGAGTCTCTTACAATCCTTTTAATTTTTTTTCCTACCTAACTAGTAGCAAGGGTTTTTGAGATTTTTTTAAAAATAGTTTTATCTAACAGTGACACCAAGGCAACTTTAAAAAATTATCAAACAGTGTATTATTGAGTTCTAATATTTTTGATTCTTTTTCTAATCTACTCAGTTGATCTATTTAAATTTTTTTTGCCTATTTTGATTTTGTTTGTTTGTTTAGGCAGCATCAAATGGTTTTGATGATTGATGCCATATAATGTACTCTGAGATATTAAAATTTTCTTTCTCCTATATTGCTACTATTTTTTCACCCATTAACTATTCTATTATATTGTCCATCTGTTCTATTATTTTGTCTATCTCTGTACAGTTTCCCTTTGGTAGTTTGATTGTTGTATTAAATTTGCAAATTAACTCTGGTGGCACTGTCATTTTTATTGTTAACACAAAAGCCTAACTAAAACACTGAATTAAGTCACTTTTTAATCATTTAAAAACATTTTAAAACTAAAGTTTAAATAAAGTATTTACCGTGCTTTTGTTCATTGACTCCCAAATTTCATAAGCTTTTTGTAGTTATTTTAAAGAGTCTTCTGTTTTGATTATTGTCTCTTAGATTTGTTTATAATACAAAACACCACATCAGATGGTTCTGATTTATGCAGGTTTATTTTTTAGCCTGAAACTTTGCTGAAGATTTTTTTCTCAATTGCTATTTCCCTTGGATTTTTAAAGTAAACCATTATTACTCCCACCCCCCCCACCCCCGCCTTTTTCAATCTAACCCTCCTGTCACCTATTCTAATATAGTCCCCTTCATTGCTGAGATTCTTTAGGAGTTATCTTCCTTCTCTCCTTTGTTAATTTGTGGACTTTGTTAGGATACATTCTTTCTATTTCTTTTTTCTAATCTCTTTTTATGTACTCTCCATTTTGCTAACTTGCCTCAAATAAAACCTTAATTCACCTGTAAGGGAGTTATGAATTTTTGTTTATGTTCTTTCAGTTCTACTTCTCATCATCACTTTACCTCCTTTAAATCTCACTTTTCTCATAATTTTATTGTTTAGAAAACAAAACATAATAACTAAGCAAAATAATTTTTTAAAGTTAATAGCTCCTTAAAAACAAACAAAAAATGAAACTCTTAGTAAAGCTTTTCTCTGTCTTTTAAAAAAAAGATTATGTAGAGATGGATGTAATTAATTCTATTACTATCCTTTTCTTGTTGGTGGTATTTGTTTACTGTTATTGTGTTTCTATAATTCATGATGTCTTACAAGTCAAATATTCTGCTCTCTTCAATTGTTACCTACTCCCTTTGGGGAAATCTTGGACTAATTGTTAAGGCATATTTGAATTCCTGAATCTACCTATTAGAAGAAAAAAAAAAGATAAGCAAGCAATAACAACAAAGCAGCTTTAAATTCCTTACCCACTGGCAAACCCTATGACCTTTCTGAATTTCTGGAATTTCAGAGAATTTATAGTACATCTGGATACAATATAGTTGACTCTCTATTGAAAGGAACACACAACTTGGACACTGGGAATATAGTTGTTTTTGCTCATAGCATGGAACTGATAAGCAAACAAACTGTACTTAGCAACTAAACTATAGTGAAAAATAATTCAGGACTATAGTATCATAGACCATTATAGATCTAGAATTAAATGGACCCTCAAAGACAATTTGGTTCGAACCCCACCCCCTTCATTTTTCATATGAGCAAAAGGAATCCCATTATCATGTGGTAATCTAAGGGTTATTCACCCCCGTATCATTGTATTAGATTCTGGAAGTGGAGTAGACTATATAGAAGTCTTTTGCTTGTGGATAGCATAGGAATGCACAATTTGAGTTTGCCCCTTAAAGTGGTCAAATGCATAATCACTTGAGCATCAATGAAAACTTGTCCTAAATTACCAAGACAAAAACTCCAAAGGAAGTTTTGACTTAAAGCACAGAGGATGGAATTGGGATCAGAGTGAACTCAGGAGAATAAAAGATAAAAACTTACACCGCCGGCTAGCTTCTTTCTTGGGAACTTTTATCTTTCTATTTCCACCACCTAGAGCCAAGACTAAATCATGAGAAACATTTAAGAAATACTTGTTGTTTGACTAATTATTTCTAAATTCCCTTACATTCTCATTCAGATGTTTGATTTCAGCCATTTCTCCCTTGTGGCTCATGGATTTCAAATACATGTATGATATACAGAGGAAGTTTCCATGGTATAGTGAAAAGAATACTAAATTAAGAGTTAGAGAACTTTGGTTTAAACCTCACATCTGATACTTACTACTTATAAGGCCATGGAAAAGTCATTTAATTTCTCTGAAATTTTTGTAATCTTTCACATAAGTGGTTCACACTAGATAGCCTGGGATGCCTCTTACAGTTTAATTTCTACTATATAATGGCATTTTTCCTATATAATCTAACATGTCTCTGGCCAGTGTCTATTTTTTTTCTATATTCTAGCCATGAATTCCATTCTATCAAGTGTCAGTGATATTTGTGAAATGTTATTTCTCTCCAAAATTGCAAGTCATCTTATTCATGACACATACTCTGCCCATTGATATGAAGATGTTTGAGGCCATAAATATTGTTCCCAGCTGTTTGCTACTGATAGTGACTGGGTTTACTATTTAAATTATTGAGTTTTCTTTATTTTTGAAAAATATGTTCTCAGCTGCTTTGTAAATGTTCTTTTCATAGTCTCCTTATTTTCTGCTTTCCTTAAAGAAAAGTCTATCTTTTTGATAGACATTGTCAATGCTTCATTCTTAATAAGATTCTATAAATAGCTCCAGCCTTCTAAATTATTATTTAATTAGACTCGGAAATTTAAAAACATTCACTCACATATCACCACTAAGTTATTCATCTTTTCTTAAACTTACTGACAATGTATCAACCTCTGATAACCACAAAAAATGCCAAGTTTTTGACCACCAGCCCCTCATACCAGCACAAAGCAGGAGGCGAATACACCACTCCTGCTGTTTGATATTGAAAGACAAAGAAGTCTGACCATACTTTATAACATCACCATCAACAACAATAACAACACTCACCATTATCATCATCATCATCCTAGCTTTATAAATATTTGCAGATTGCTTTAAATATGTTTACTCATTCAATCTTCATGAAAACTCTATGAGGTAAGTACTATTATTAGGAAGTGAGGTGGCACAGTGAGAAGAGTGCTGGACCTTGATGTTGGGATGACTTAGTTTCCTAAGTTCAAATGTGCCCTCATATATTTACTAGCAGTGTGACCCTGGGCATGTCACTCAACTCTGCTTGCCTTAGTTTCTTCATCTGTAAAATGAGATGGAGAAGGAAATGGCAAACCACTCCAGTGTTTTGCCAAGAAAGCCTCAAATGGGTCCAGAAGATTCAAGTATGGCTGAAACAAATAAAGAAGAACAATTTGCTGTTCATTTTTAATCTTGGCTCTAACAAATAAGTGATCATTTTGCATACAAACCACTGATTCAGAAATGACAGCCAGATTAGTAACCAGTCATTTCCACTCAGTTAAAATATAATTGATATTTATGTGTTATTATCTGTTTTTCATCTGATCCATTGTCTCCTAACTCATTTCACTGCATTCCTGAATCATATTTTACAAACGTAATTCATCTATTTTTAATGAATCAAGGTCATTATCCCAAGAAATTTGTTTTTTTGTTTTATCAGTAAAATAATTATTAATTGACTTCTATGAGCTAGTCATTGTGCTTACTCATCAGAATACATAGAAAAATTTTTAAAAAGCAGGCCCTACTCTGAAGGAACTCACAGGCTAATGGGGACAATAATATGCTAACTATGTATAAATAAGTTACATGAAGGACAAATAAGAAATAAAATAAAGAGAATGAAGGCATGAGAATTAAGAGGGATTGAAAAAGACTTCCTATAGAAGATGAAATTTAGGTTGGGACTTAAAGGAAGCCAGGAAAGTTAGGAGACAGAGATAAGGAGGGAGAGCATTTCAGGTGTGGCAGACAGCTAGAGCAAATGTCTAAAGGTGAGGAATGAAGGGTATGATAGAATAGAATAGAATACAGAATTATACTATAATAGAACATCCCCTCTTGACTCATGGGGCAGAGGCTTGTGTAGTTCAACAAAACTATATTTTGCAGGGTTACACAAAATGATCTGGTCATAGTTGGGAGTTCTTAGAAAAAGTAGACAAGAAAATGGCAAACAACTCCAATATCTTAGCCAGGAAAATGCCATGGGCAGTATTAAATGATAAAAGATAAGACACTAGAAGACAAAACCTCTCAGTTTGGAAGGTGTCCAGAACATTACTAGGGAAGAACAGAGGACAACCACAAGTAGCTCCAAAACGAACAAAGCATCTGGGTCCAAGCCAAAAGGAAGCACAGCTGTGAAAGTGTCTAGTGACAAAAAATGTTCAATATAAAGATAAATATCACACGGGAACTTAGAAGGTAAGATCTATGAACCAAGGTAAGTTTTATGTGGTTAAACAGGAGATGGAAACAATAAATATTTGTATCTTGGGTGTCAGAGAACTTAAATGGATGGAACTGGTGAATCTGAACATACACACACACGTGTGTGTATGTATGTATGTATGCATATATGTGTATATGCATGTGTATGTGTATATGAATAGGTATATGTGTGTATATTTGTGTAGATATATATGTCTATGTATGTTTGTATATGTATGGAGAGAGAGAAGTATATATGTTTCTGTGTATACACATACACACACATACACTCTACTGTGGGCAAGAATCCCTTAGAAGAAATGGAATAGTCCTCATAGTCCAAAAAAGGATCAGAAAAGAAGTAGTCAGGTATAATTTCAAAAATGACACAATGCTATTTGTTCAAATCCAAGACAAAGTGTTTAACTTCACAGTAATATAAGTCTATGTTCCAAACTCTGATGTAAATTAGGCAAAAGTTGCTCAATGCTATGAAGACCTACAATATTTTCTAAAAATAACACCAAAAATAAATGTCATATTTATCAAAGGGTAATGTAACACATAAGTAATAAATCAGAAGGGAATGACCTTGGAGTACAAAAATAATTAAAGGAGAGACTAGTAAAATTTTATCAAGACCACTTGCTGGTCATGGAAGACACATTTCCAACAATTCAAAAGACATTTCTGCACACAGAAATCACCAGATAATCAATATTGAAAACAGATTGATTTTATAATTTGCAGCCAAAGGTGGAGAAGCTCATTGGAGAAGAGAGTTAAAACAAGACCAGGTAAGAAATGTCTTAGATAATGAGTTTCTTATTGAAAAATTCAGACTCAAATTGAGAAAAGTAATGAAAATCATAAGATTTTCATATGAGTATAACATAAATATCATCCCTTCTGAATGTGAAGTAATAAAGTGATTAGTATATAAGGGATTAGGTCTGGCAGATAGAGTGCCTGAAGGACTATAAACAGATATTTGCAATGTTGTACCTGAAACAAGAACAAAAATAAACAAATCCCAAAGAAAAAAGAATAAGAAGAAAGTGAAATGACTCTGATAGGGCTAGGCGAACAGCTGAGGAAAGAAAGAAAGTGAAAGGTAAAGGAGAAAGGAAATAATATATCCCACTTAATGTAGAATTCCAGGGAATAGCCAGAGGAAATTAGGTTTTCTTAAATTGGCAATGCAATGAAAAAAGAAAACAATAGAAAGGGAAAAACAAAATCTATTCAAGAAAAACAAAAATATCAAGGAATTGTTATGAAAAAAAATGGAGCATGAGGAAAAAAAGAAACAATGGAAGGGACTTTCTGAATTAGATTGTGAGGTTTTTATACTCTAATACATGGTCAATTGTTGTGTATGTGCCATGTACCACTGAGGTACATTTCTTTCTTTCCCAATTCAACTTTCTCCAGATATCTATAATATGGAAATTTTCTAAAATTCTATTCCCCTTCTTAATTTTTTAAAATTTATTTTGTGGTTAGATATATTCAGTTCAGAGACAGGGAGGTTGAGTCCCCCACTAGTAGAGTTTTCCTGTATATTTCTTCCTGTAACTCCCTTAAGTTCTCTATTAATTTAGATGTTATACTACTTGGTTCGTAAAAGTTTGATAATGATATCACTTCATTGTATATGGTGCCTTTTAGCAGAATGTAGTTTCTTCCTTATCTCTCTTAATTAAATCTACTTTTGCTTTTGCTTTGTCTGTGTTCAGGATTGCTACCCCTATTTTGGTTTTCATTATTCTAATCCAACCTTTAACCATTACCCTGTCTATGTCTGTTTCATATGTGTTTCTTATAAACGACATATTGTAGGATTATGGTTCTTAATCCATTCTGCTACCCACTTCCATTTAATGGGAGAGTTCATCCCATTCACAGTTACAGTTATAATTGCTACAGTATACACACATACATACATTTATATTCCCTTCAACTGTTCTCATACTGAGAAAAGTTTCATAAATTACAATTATCGTTTTTCCATGTTGGCATGTAAATAGTTCAACTTTGATAAGTTCCTTATGAATTCTTTTCCATGTTTACCTTCTCATGCTTCTT
>CM053597.1:59948662-59966283 GCA_028646575.1 Pseudocheirus occidentalis
GCAGCTTGTAATATTTTGTCCTTCATCTGGGAACTCCAGAACCTGGTTATAACATTCCTAGGCATTTTCTTTTTGGGATGCTTTTCAAGAACTGACCAATGAATTCTTTCAAGTCCTATTTTACCCTCTAATTCTAAAATATCAGGGCAATTTTCCTTGAGAATTTCTTGAAGGATTCTTTCTAGGTTCATTTTTTGATCATGGCTTTCAGGTAGTCCAATAATTTTTAATTAATAATTATATTAATATAATATATTAATAATAATTAATAAATAGATCTCTCCTGGATCTATTTTACAGGTTAGTGTTTTTTTTTCCCAAGGAGATATTTCACATTGCCTTTGATTTTTTCAGTTTTTGGATCTGTTTAATACTAACTTGATTTCTCATAAAGTCATTTGCTTCTATTTGCTCCACTCTCTGAAGGAATTATTATCTTCAGAAAGTTTTCAAGGTTCTTTTTCCATCTGGCAAATTTGACTTTTTAAGGCATTCTTCTCCTCATTGCCTTTTTGGGTTTCTTTTGCCATTTGAGGTAATCTGTTTTTAAGGTGTTATTTTCTTGAGTCAGGTTGTTGACTGTTTTTTCATGATTTTTCTTTCATAATTCTCATTTCTCTTCCCAATTTCCCCCCCCCCCCACTTCTCTTATTTGGCTTCAAAATCCTTCTTAAGCTGCTCTATGGCTTGTAGGCAGTCTTTATGTTTCTTGTAAGCTTTTGGTGTGGGAGTTCTGATTGCATTAACTTCCATCCATGCTTTGATCCTTTTTATTCAACAAAAAGGGATCTAAAGTTGCATTGCTGGGCTGGCTTGGCTTCCTTTGCCTGACCATGTTTCTGGTCAATTACTTGACTTTTGGGTTCACTAGCACTCTGCTTTCAGAGAAGAGAGCTCTTTCCCAAATAGCTGGAGTTTTCACAGCTGCCAGAGATATTAGGAGGTCATCATTTCTGCAGCCCCCGCCAGCTTTGGCTCACTGGTCATATACTTCAGGACCACCACTCAAGACTGTGATCCTGATCCAGGCAGCTCAAGGCAAAAGCAATTAGCCTCTGAAGGATAGCTTGACCCCCCTGCAATATCCAGACCAGGAGCTTCTGAAGTAGCCACATGTAAGCTCAGCCACTTCTAGCCCTGGGGCAGAGGCCAGACCCTCTCCCCCAAACTTAGCTGAGTTCCACTGACCTTTCACTTAGTCTTTGTTTCTTATGGGTTGGTAATTCTGGAAACTCCCACACCTGCTGGTGATGCACTCTCCTGAAAGATCCCACTGCAGCTTGTTCTGGCTGCCCCAGACCCAAGCCATGGGTTCATGTGGTACTGGTCTGGGCTCCCAGCGTGCTAAGATGAACCTCTTCACATCTGCCTGCAAGGCTTCCTTCAGTGGGAGATACATTTTTCTGTTATTATTGTGGGCTCTGGAGCTCTAAAATTTGTTTAGAGTCATATTTTATAGTTGCTGCTTCTATGCTGCCATCTTGACTTCACCCCCACCCCCTTTGACTGATTCTTGATGTCCCATAGAGTCTTTAACTTCTACTTGTCCAATTAAAATTCTTAATAGATTATTTTCTTCAGTTAGATTTTGTATCTCTCTTTCCATTTGACCAATTCTACTTTTAAAGAAGCTGTTTTCTTCAGCATATTTTTTCTACATTTTGTCAACTATATTTTTCAAGGAATTAATTTTTCTTCTATCTTTCTTCTCTGAGTTAAAAATCTTTCTTAAGCTATTTCAAGAAGTCTTTTGGGGCTTGAGATCAGTTCATATTCCCCTTTGAAGTTTCAGGGGTGGGTATATTGGCAATGCTGTTTTCTCCTAAATTTGTGATTTGATCTTTCCTGTCACCCTAATACTTCTCTTTGGTCATTGTATTTTTTGTTTTTGTTTTTGCTGATTTTTGTTCATGGTGTTTGCCTTTTTTCTGTTTTTTAAAGTTGATCTTTGCTTCTTTGGTACAGGGGGCATTCTCCCAGGCTTCTTGTCCTGGGTGCTAGAAGCCTTGTTACTGGCTTTGTGAGCTGGGGCCTCGTGTAGTGACAGCTGGTTATAGCAGGGGTCTGGTAGCTTACCTGGTGTTGAGCTGGAGCTGGTGGTGATAGCTGGTATGTATTGAGGTCATGTGGTGGTTTTTTTTTTGTATTTTCCCATGGTTACATTGAAGCTCACAAGGTAGGTGGATGGTCCGGTTGTTGGGGGTCACCTCATTACCAGGGCCTATGCTAGAGCACAAGTAGATTCAGCTGCTGGTGGACACCTGCCTACCAGTATACATGGCAGTTCTCCACAATTGTGTCAGCCAGTTTCCCTGACTGTGCCACAACATATGGAAAAGGGAGGGTCCTGATGTTGGCACTTGCCCACTCCACCAGCCTGTGGCTCAAGATCTCCTGTTGGTTTGTGCAGGTGGGGCTTACCATTGGCTTGCCAGAACACCTTCCATTCTGTATTAATCTCCATCAGTCACAATAAGAGGAACCTTCAGCTTTAATCCCTCTAGACTCCTGAGCTAAAAAACTGCTACACCCTGTATTCCTGGTAGCTCCACTGTTCCAGAATTTTTCCTGAGGTGATATTTTATGGGTTTTTTCAAATTCAATAAGTGAGCATGAGAGAGACTTACTGCTTATTCTGCTACTTTGGCTCCAAGAAATTGAAATAGGTGACTTTCAAACATTCTGTCTGTGGGCTAAGAACTCCAGAAGCAGCCTATACTGCAACTACTGATGATTCAGACACTTCTAAGGCTTGCTCCTGGTTTGCTGGTGTTGGGGCTGTACTAATGTGGCCTGGGTTGGCTTCTGCTCCTCTCCCACATAGATCCCACAGACCCCTTCCTACGGATCTTTCTTTGGCATCTATAGCCTGAGAAGTCTCGAAAATGCCACTAGTGCCAATGATTCAGTTACCTTGAGGCCAGCTCCAACTTTTCTGGGGACTAGGTCTACACTGTCAAGGCTTGTGCTAAACTGCACTCCTCTTTCAACCTGGTGCAACAGAGCTATTCTATAAACATTCCAGGTTATAATGGGCTGGAAATGTGCCTCCCTCCTTCTATTTATGGGTTCTGCTGCTCTATAATTTGTTTAGAATAAGTTCTTAAATGTAATTGAAAGGGTTTAGAGGAGATTTCAGGTGATTCCCTGACTTTACTCTGACATCTTGGCTCTACCTCCTGACCTAGAAGACATTAAAAAGACATGGCAAGAAGATACAGAAGAACTCTACAGAAAGATATTAACATCATTGATAACCTGATCTAGAGCTAGATATCCAAGAGAACAAAGGCAAATAAGTGTTCAGAAACAATTGTATCCAATTAGGCTTAGTGGAGGTGATGGAATTCCAGATGAGCTAAGTCAGAGAAACTAGAGACCAAATTGCCAACATTCACTCAATTATGGGGAAAGCAAATGAGTTCCATAAAACAAATAAACAAACAAAATGTCCTTCTGCCTCATTGATTACACGAAAAACCTTTGACTGTATGAGTCATAACAACATGTGGCAAACCCTGAGAGTGATGGGAATACCAGCATCTTAATTGTCTCCTGAGAAACCTGGAGATGGATCAAAAAGCAACAGTTAGAATAAAACAAGGAACAACTGACTGTTTTAAAATTTGGGGAAAAGTATGACAATTTATATTTAGAATACACTATGCAAAATGCCAAGCTGTGCAAATCAAAAGCCAGAATTAAGATTGCCAGGAAAAATATCAATGATACCACTATGAAGGCAGAAAATGAAGAGGAATTAAGAAGCTTCTTGGTGAGTGTGAAAGAAGAGAATATAAAAGGCTTCCTTGAAGCTTAACATAAAAAAAAACTAAGATCTTGGCTAGTGTTCCTATCACTTCCTGGCAAAAAGAGGAAGAAGAAATGGAAGCTGTGTTAGATATTATTCTTGGGCTCCAAGATCACTGCAGATGGCAACTGCAGCCATGAAATTAAAAGACACTCATTACTTGGAAGAAAAACTGTGGCAAATCTTAACAGTGTACTAAAAAGCAGAGAAAGCACTTGCTGAGAAAGGTCCATATTACTAAAATTATGGTTTTTTTTTTCTAGCAGTGATATATGACTGTGAGAGTTGGACTGTGAGTAAAGTTGATTGTCACAGAATCAATGCTTTCAAATTATAGTTCTGTAGGAAACTTTTGAGAGTTCCTTAGACAGCAAGTCAATCAAATCAGGCAAGGAACAAAACAAGAAAGAAAAGAAAAGAAAGGAAGGAAGAAAAAGAAGGAAAGGAAGGAAGAAAACAGGGAATGAAGTAAGAGAAATAAGATGAGAGAGAGAAACAGAGAGAGAGAGAGAGAGAGAGAGAGAGAGAGAGAGCACTGTGCAGCCCTCAGAGCTGCTCTACTTTGTCAAACAATGAACAAAGAGGCATGAGATATAAAAGGACAGGATCAACCACTGAGATTTAGAGATATAAGATTAGATCTAACAGATATAGACTCAGTACAGAAGCATACTAATTCCTTTTCTCTCAAGCTATATACCATATAAGGAAAAAACTCCACCCTCCAGTACTGCTCTTTGGAAGCAAGCAGAACAAATCCAAAGTGTGGGAAGAAATCAGGTCCTTTACTGCCTTCAAGTGAGTATCACAAATACTGAGATACCAGTGTGAACAGAGCATGTGTATGTATGCTAGCAAGGGTAGCATCACGGAAAGGTGAGGGGGACAGGACCACAGATGTGCATATATGTCTAGGGCTTTGCTGTGTTAGCAGAATCAGGCATATATGCAATTACATATTAGAGTCCAGTTTCATTTTATAATCAATGCTGCTTTCCAAATGATCATAAGACCACAGATTTACAGCTGGAAAAGGTCTTCAGAGGCCATAGTGATAGGCAATTAATTAGGTGACATTCTATCTACTGATAGAATGCTGAACTTAAGAGTCAGAAAAAAATTATTCCAAATCCCTCCTCTGCATTTACTAGCTGTGTGACCTTGTGCAAGTTACTCAATTTTTTAAATTTTATTTTTGCTTTTTGGAGCAAAATTGGGGTTAAGTGACTTGCCCAAGGTCACATGGATAGCTTTTGTGTTAAGTGTCTGAGGCCGAAGTTACTCAATTTTTGTCAGCTTATTTCCTTATATAAAAAATATGGACACTCCACAAGTTGTTGTAAGGATTAAATGAGGATCTCTTTGTATAACACACACACAGACACATACGTATATGTACATGTATGTATGTGTGTGTATCCATGTGCATACAAATTTTGTAAACCTAAAAGCACAATATGTGTTACAACTAACTAGGCCAGTGTCTTGAATTTGATTAGAAAGAGGACCACTAAATCATAAATAAGAATCCCTGCAGTTGGTGTATTGACTTAGAAAACCATGTATTAACATCATCTATGTTAAATTATATGTTGTTAAATATTTCCCAGTTTTTAAAAATCTGCTTCAGGCCACATACTGGAGGGTGTTAAATATGCTTTGCACCTCTAAATAAGACCATTCTTGTAATTTTGTGTGCAGAAAACTGAGACACATAGAGGCTAAATAATCTTCACAATATCTAATAGACAGTGACTGAACTAGGATTCAAAATAAGTTTCTTTGCTTCAAATCTAGTAACTGTTTTACTGTACTACACTGCCTCCCTAAATCTTCAGCTAGAAACAGCACTTATCTTGCACTGACCACTTTATTTAATTTCACACAATCTAAACTTGAACTAATGTACTCAAAGGGTTGGAACAACTAGTGGAAAACATAGTTATACCCTGCTCAATGCATCACAAGAGCTTCAGAATTCTATTTTAGATGTTTCTATAATTCAGTTACAAGGGGCTGCTAGGTAGAGCTCTAGATACAGTGCTGGAACAAGACTCAGGAAGACTCAATTCCCTGAGTTCAAATGTGGTCTCAGATACATATTAGCTTTGTGATCCTGGGCAAGTCATTTTACCTTATTTGCCTCAGTTTCCTCATTTCTAAAATAAGCTGGAAAAAGAAAGTGGCAACAACTTCAGTATCTTTCCCAAAAAAACCCCAAATAGGATCATAAAAAGTCATACATGGCTGAAAATGACTGAACAACAACAATAACTCAGGTTAAAGTATGATCTAATAAAAGCTCTATTTAAAAATATCTTGTCATTTTTACCTTCCCAGTGATCAAATTTGCTGGAAGTGGACTCTTCCTTTTTAATAAAGAAGTATGCTGTTGGCAGTAAAACCCCAGCAAGGATCCAGAAAACAATTCCAAAATCCTGGAATCTCTCAGAGGTGCCATTTACAGCAACAAAACATTAGTCTGAGGAACCTAAGAGAAAAGCAGCCATGGGCAGATGGGTGATATCAAATTATTAATAAGAAAAATTATGAAGTACCATGGACAGCTTTTGTGTAACAATATAAGCAGAATAGTTGAAAGATATGCTTTTAATCATAGGAGACAAATTGCACAAGGATGAAAGCATTTTTAAATTTAAAAGTGAAAGGAAATCTAATAATATTTATTGTATTTCTTGAAAATGTGTTCATAACCAAAATCCCTGAGAAGCTGGATCTGTACCAAAGGACTCAGATAAACAACGATGTAAAAATAATAAATTAGATAATAGTAAATATATACTTGTGATTTTTAATAAAATTTTCTTTTATATGAATTAACTTCAGTTAATTTAAATGAAGAAACAATCATTTGATTGTGGGTGTTGGATTGGAGAAATTTCAGTCATACTCCATATTAGGGCACATGGACATATTCTGCAATGAATGGAATGTGTTTGTCCCATTCTCTTTTGTTTGGTTAAATAAATTACACATGGCTATCACATGTTTCTTATCATGGTTTCATTTTTATAGAAGTGAGTTGTTATGCACATGAAGATCACACTGTGTAACTGAAAAATGGAGATCATTTGAGTGAGGGATAACAGATGATCAGTTTTATTAAATTCATTTTTAATCATTTTCTTTTTAACTTGACCTAGCATTTCACTAACATGGAGAAGAATGTATGACAATCCTCCCCCCCACCCCAAATCTCATGATCCACACCTGTGCTGCAAATTAAACTCTTGAAAACTATATGTTGCAGATTGTACTTTCATAAAGCTAGCTGACATTTTGGATGAGCAATGAACCCGGATTCAGGAAGACCATGGTTCAATTCTTCCTGTGGATACTTAGGAACTGGGTGACCCTGGGCAAGTTTGCCTCAGTTTTCACATCCACAAAATGGAGGTAATAATAACAACAACTTTTTAGGGATATTGTGCAGACCAAATAAAATAATATTCCTAAAGAGATTTGAAAATATTAAATATTGTTGCTATTGTTGTTGTTAGAAAGTTGCCTGGTATATTGAGGGTTTATGAGTTGCTCAGGGTCACTACAAACATGTGTGTCATAACTTGAACCCAGGGATTTCTGACTTAGAGAACTGAATTCTATATATTATTCAATTCTATCGTTCTGTTAACAAAATTGCCAAATCATTTAAAAGAATCAAAAGAAGATTTCTAGTGTTTGAAATGGATCTTCTAGGTACAACTTGTCCAAAAATAAATAAATGAGCAAGAATCAAATATGATAACTTGTTGATGGACTGTGTATCAGTGTAAAGATTAATCACACTGATGAGGTCCCAAATCCTGAGAATTATATCTTTTAGAACAAGGTCTTCAGTGTATAGAAACACTCCAAAGTCATTGAAAGCTAACTCTTTGACCTCCATCCACACATTCTTCATGTCAGTGCTTTCTGGAATAAATACTCAGAAGTTAAGTACCTGGAACCAGTTCTCCAAGTGTTTATATTTACACTATTTAGCCCCTGAATCGAATGATAAAGTGTAGCTGAAAGAGACTAGGCTATCATCTCCTGAGTCATCAAGGCATGAATATAGGTATCATATCTACTCTCAAATATAGGTATGCTTATCCTGATGTTCTACTTTCTTTAGGAGTAGAAGCCGACTGGTATCAGAGAAATGTTTTTGATATATTCTGGTTGTCTTCCTCTTAGTCAGTCAAGGATTTAGCTGTGTGTCAGGCACTGTACTAAGTTCTGAGGATACAAAATGAGGCAAAAAAACCAGTTCCTGCCCTCAAGGAGATTACAATGTAATGAACTTCAGGCCTCCTTAGAAATTTTGCTTCTTACTCCAATGATCCAGTGATACCAAGTTAATTTCTAGAAACATGCCCTTTTGTAGAAAATAAGATACAACTTCTGTTCTCATGATAAGTAAATCAGAGAGCATACCCAGTTATTAAAGGAATCTTTGTGGATAAATAGGAATTACAACTTTGTGTGTATGTTCATTGTGTGTGTGTGTGTGTGTGTGTGAGTGTGTGTGCGTGTGTGTGTTTTTCAGAGAGCAGATAAGGCTATGTAAAACAGCCCTATTATTGTCTGACTTACCCATTGAGTTTTGAAAGTACAGTGCAAAGATCACCTTTCTTTTTATTTCAAAACCACATATTAAGTGAGGGTGGTTCTTTCTCTTCCTTTTCTTACAAAAGGGAATATGAGACCTTCTAACCTTTCTAACCTTGTTATATATTTCTCTTCATCCAGCATTCTGGGATCCAGCTAACCAGGATTTATTCCTCACACTTAACACACAATACACCTTTGTACTGGTTGTCTCCCATGCACTACCTCCTCTCAAGCAATTCTTACAATTCATTGTTTCTTTCAAACCTCTGCTAAGAGACACCTTCTATGTCAAGCTTTTCTTCATTCCCTAACTCTTAGGCTACTCCAAGTCCCCAAATTTACCTCTAAAAAATAAACTTTGAAAATATTTCTTTACATGGTGTTTCTCAAAAAGAATGTAAGCTCCTTGAGACTAGAGATGTCATATTTGTGTGTCCAGTGCCTGGTTCATAGTTGACTCTTACAAAATCTATATGATTTGATTGATTCTTTGATATGAAATTACAACAATATTTGGGCTTTCATTTCAGATGTGCTTTCTGTCTTTGGGATAACATGAGCTAATTGGTGGGAGCACGTTCACAATAAAGATTCATGCATATGTACAATCTGGTATGGAAGAAAGATCCCTGGTTAAAAATCAATGATATTATCATGTACTATATCCCAGACATTTTGAGTTGGAAAAGGGGAACTAGGGAGGGAAATAGAGCTACATGTCATAATTCAGAACTTGACATTCTTCCAAAATAAAATGGCATTTTATTAAGTACTCAATGAGAAGTATATTGACCCCTACTCTAAAAACTTGTGCAAACATTTCAAAATAAGGTGTCATTATCTGCAGAGATATATAGCATGGCTTCTCCCAGTCAAGATCTCAAAAGTCTAGGAATTAACACTGATATCAGTCCTTTTGTACTGCATGTTCATCTATTTTTCCCATATATCCTTAATTTTTAATATCTTTTATTTTATTATTATTATTATTATTATTCTCTTTTTGGTCCTACTGGCTCTTCCATTTCCACTCCCACCACCAACCTCTATCATGTAATCATTTCCTCCCTGGCATATAAGAATAATATTCAACATTCTTCTTCAGAATAAGAATGGATCTAGGCATGAATTACTTTTTTCCTCCAGGCAAATTGAAAATAGAGGCCAGTTAAATAGAGCATCAGTCTGTTTATACTTAAGTGATGACACAGATAGATAGATAGATAGATAGATAGATAGATAGATAGATAGATAAATAGATAGATGGTCACATTATCATACTACTAGACCCATAAATAACCCAAGATCATCCAATTCAGTATTTTTTATTTTTACCAATGAATATGCTAAATTATAGAGAAATTAAATCATTGGCCCAAAGTCACACAAAAAGTAAATGCCAAGGAGTTGAATTCTGAGCCTTGAATGTCAAACTTGGAGCGCTTTTTATTGCCAATTTACAAAACAACAAAAATACATAGACTTCATTATTGAGTTTATAAATATCCCAAAGTTCAAAAAATTATTGATGAAAATATTGAGCTTATCATGGTACTTGGCAAATAATAATTACTGAATAAATTCTAGAATATTCACTCAAATACCTGTCTTTCTTTGGAGCTCAGTTCATATTACTTCTCCTAAAGGAGGTCTTTCCTAATGACCTTAATTATTAGTGATCTCTCCTATTCAATGTCATGTGGGATGCATACTTAATTATAAGTTACATTACCCAAAATGGATATAACTTGAAGGTAGGGCCTGTCCTTCATCTATCAAATTCCTAGCATAACATGTTGTACATTTTAAATAGGTAATAAATGCTTGTTGGATTGGATAGGAATGGAAAGAGGTTAGGCAAAGAGTAAATATAGAGTTCACATGATTTAAAGGTCCAAATTTAAATATCTATTTCAGAATTTAGTTCAAGGTAAACTTGTATTTTAGCAGCATTATTTACAATGCTGTTGTGCTTTGTACTTTGGTTGGGGTAGATATCAAGTGTATTAATGTTTTTAGCTCATATTTAGTATATTTCCCCAGTTGTATGTAAAAAAATTAACATTCATTTAAAAAAACTTTTAGTCTCAAGTTCTCTCCCTTCCTTGCTTCTCTATCAAGGAGAAGGAAAGCAATTTGATATAGGTTATATGTGTGTAGCCATGCAAAACATATCCATTGTAGCCATGTTGTGCAAAAAAAAAATAGACAAGAAAAACCTCAAGAAAAAAAGTTTAAACATGTATTCTTTAATCTGATTCAGATACTATCAGTTCTTTCTCTTGGGATAGAATATTTCATCATAAGTTCTTCAGAGTGGTCTTGGGTCGTTGGGTTGCTGAAAATAGCTAAGTCATTCAGAGCTGATCAGCTTACAATAATAAATTTACTTTGTACACAGCACATTTTCACTTTTCATCAGCCCATGCAAGTCTTTCCAGGTTTTTCTGACATCAAGCTCATCATTTCTCAATAATACAATAGAATTTCATCATAATCACTCACTATACCCTGTTCAGCCATTCTTCAGGTGATAAGGCATTCCCTCAACTTCTTATTCTTTACCGTCAGAAAAGGGCTGCTACAAATATTTTTGTACATAAAAGTCCTTTTCCTTTTTGTTTATATCACTTTTGGAATATAGACCTAGAAATGATATTGCTAGGTCAAAGGGTATGCGTGACTTTGTAACTCTTTTGGCATAGATCCAAATTGCACTATAAAATGGTTGAATAAGGACACAACTCCAAGAAGAGTGCATTTCAGTCTCATTTTTCACACTCACTCCAACATATGTTATTTACCTTTTCTGTCCTATTAACAAATCTAATATGAATGAAGTGAATTGTTTTATTGTTTTATCTTTCAGAAATCAATAATGAGTCTTTTTTCATACAGCTATAGATAGCTTTGATAACATCATCTGAAAACTCATCATGTGTTTTGTTCACTTATCAATTGGGGAATCGTTCTTATATTTATGAATTTGACTCAGTTCTCTATGTTTTAAAACTGAGACTTTTATCAGAGAAACTTACTTCACTGTTTTTTTTCATGGTTACTATTGTTAACTCTATTTCCCTTCATCCTATTCCCTCCCCCACACCATTTACTTTATTCTCTCTCTCCTTTCACCGTTTCCATCCACAACTGAGTCAAATTCATAAATATAAGAACCACTCCACCTTACCATCCCCCTTATTTTATTCTCTCCCCTCCTATTTTCCTGTAGGATAAAATAAATTTATATATCCAATTGAGGGTATATGTTACTCCCTCTCTGAGATAATTCTGATAAGGCTAAGGTTCACTCACTCCCTCTCACCTCCCACCTCTTCCCATCCACTGTAATAGCTTTTTCTTCCCTCTTTTATGAGATAATTTGCTCCATTATACCATTCCCCTTGTTTTACCCCACTACAGTACTGTTTCACCTCTTACATTTATTTTTATTTACCATCCTATCAAATGCAACTGAGATATGCATCCTATGTCTGTATATATTCCTTCCAGCTACCCTAATAAGGAGAAAGGTCTTAAAGGAGAAAATATTACAAGCTGCCAAGAGGAAGCAATTTGAATACTGTGGAAACACAATTAGGATAAACCAGGATCTGGCAGCTTCTACATTGAGGGATCGAAGGTTCTGGAATATGATATTACAGAGATCAAGGGAGCTAGGATTAAGACCAAGAATCACCTATCCAGCAAAATTGAGTTCCATGGGAAAATATGGTCATTCAGTGAGGTGTAGAACTTTCAAGCATTCTTGCTGATAAAAACCAGAACTGAACAGAAAATGTGACATTCAAACACAAGAAGCATGAGAAGGTAAACATGAGAAAGAAATCATAAGGAACTTATCAAAGTTGAATTATTTACATGCCAATATGGAAAAAATGATAATAGTAACTTAAGAGAAAGGTTTTATAAGTTACAAATATCATCTTCCCATGTAGGAATTAAAGCAGTTTAACCTTATTAAGTCCCTTATGATTGCCCTTTTCTGTTTACCTCTTTGTGCTTCTTGTATTTGAAAGTCAAGTGTTCTATTCAATTTTGGTATTTTTATGAAGAATGCCTAAAAGTCTTCTATCTCATTGAATATCCATTTTCCCCTGGAAGGATTATGCTTAGTTTTTCTGAGTAAGTGATTCTTGGCTATAATCCTAGCTCCTTTGATGTCTAAAATATTATATTCCAAGCTCTCTAGTCCCTTAATGTAGAATATGATAAATATTTTGTTACTCTGACCCTGGCTCCACCATATTTGAATTGTTTCTTTCTGGCTGTTTGTAATATTTCTTCTTTGGCCTGGGAACTCTGGAAATAGGCTGTAATACTCCTGGCAGGTTTCATTTTGGGATCTCTTTCAGAAGGCAATCAGTGGATTCTTTCAATCTGTGGTTCTAGAACATCAGGGAAGTTTTTATTAATAATTTCTTGAAAGGTGATATGTAAGCTATTTTTTTATTATGACTTTCAGGTAACCCAATTATTCTCAAATTGTCTCTCCTGGATCTATTTTTATGTCATTTTTTTTCTTTCTCCAAAAAGATATTTCATATTGTCTTCTTTTTTTCATTCTTTTGGTTTTGTTCTATTGTTTCTTGATTTCTCACTAAGTCATTAGCTTCCATTTTTCCATACTAATTTTAAAGGAATTATTTTCTTCAGTGAGCATTTGGATCTCTTCTTCAATTTGGCCAACTCTGCTTCTTAAGGCATTCTTCTCCTCTTTTTTTGGACCTCTTTTACCATTTGGCCTAGTCTGTTGTTGTTATTGTTGTACCTGTTTTAAGGTATTGTTTTCTAGTGTATTTTTTGCATCTCCTTTATCTCTATTGTCTTAGTCTTCTTTATATTCTTGCATGAATCTCACCTCTCCTCCCATTTTTTCCTCTATTTCTCTTATTTCATTTTCAAAATCCTTTTTGACCTCTTCCATGGTCTGAGACCAATTCTTATTTTTGTTGGAGGCTTTGGCTGTGGGAGCTTTGACTTTGTTGTTTTCTGAGTCTGCATTTTGATCTTCCTTTTCACTGTAGGAAGTTTCAATAGTCCGATTTGTTGTTTTTTTGTTGTTGTTTTGGATTGGTTTTCTTTACATTGTTTGCTTGTTTCCCAGCATATTAATTAACTTGTGAATAATTGTTTGTTATGGTAGGGTTCTGCTTCCAGGATGGAAGGCACACTGTCCTAAGCTTTAGAAGTTTTGAGCAGCTTTTTTCAGATACTTCTAGGGACCTGAAAGTCTTAAGTTCTTTCATGGTAGTATGTAAGGAGGGGTGTATACTCCTCTTCTGACCTGGGCTCTGGTCTGTGAGCAACCACAAGCACTGTTTCCTGCCATGGAACTTGGAGTAGGGTCCACCCTCCTCTGTGGCTGTAAACCCTGCTTTGCTAGTACTCCCTCTCACCCTAGGACTGACACCCCGAACTGCAACCTGGATCTGAATATGGTCAAAACAAAGGAGTCCTGTCTTGGTGTTGGCAAAAGGAGCACTATAATCCCCTTCTGACTATTTGTTCAACCCCCTTACTGTCTGTGGGCTGAGAATCCCAAAAGCAGCCCCTGTTTCTGGCCCTGCTGATTCACATACTCTCAAGGCCTGCTACTGATTTAATGTGTACAGTGGTATGCTGGTCTATACTGAATCAGAATATGCTTCACTCTCATGCAGGTGAGAGAGATCATTCTTGTTGACCTTCTAAATTGTCTTTGACATCTGTGGGGTGAGATGTCTGGAAACTACCACTACAGTCAGTGATTCAGTTGTCATGAACCTGTTCCATATTTGGGCTTTTCAATTTCAGTATATATTATATTAGAAGCAGAATCAATCCAGAATTTTTTTTCATAAATAAAAAGAATGTTCTCGCACTAGAAACATGGACTTGTATATGAGTGATGTCTCAATGTAAAAATTTATTCTAAGACAATCAATGCACAAAACTGCTTTATCATAATAAATCAAATAAACATTATGAGGATTAAAAAAATCAACGCAAAGAAATGCTCATATTTGTTACTCAAATTACTTAAAATAATAGCATTATTCTTTGGCTATGGACCGATGATTTTGAAGTTGTAGAAAAATTCAGGATCACCCAAAGGGCAAAGGTTGGTGAGGGCTGGATGTACTATATTATAAACAAAGAATCATATCAATGTTATAAAAGAATCCATGGTCAACAGAAGAAGAAGGAGAAATCCAAAGATAATCTGTGGACAGTCTACATATCCCATTCTTGGGCTCTGGATAACAATAAAATTGAAGAAGTCCCTCAATCGAATTCTTCATAATCCTTGATGCAAAGCATGAAGAACAGACTCTATTTCTGTATTTGTTTTTCCATCATTGTCTCTTAATATGTTTCACCCTTTTACTCCCTTCTTATATAGTCTTAAGACCACACATGCCTTCTTTGTTTGGAATCTTGCCCTGAATTATTTTTAGAGTGTCTAAAATATTTAAGTATGAAAATGGAAGATAACTGAGTATTACATAAAGAAAATTGACATAATCGGATTATCCAGAGTTTTCTTTTACAACAGTGCTATATAGTTCCAAAACATCATACCACTACTGAATATAAATAAAAGTTATTTAATATGTCAAGGAATAAACTGCTTTCTGAATTTTTATAACTGCTTTCTGAAATTTCTTTAAAGTTGCCTTTATGTATGGTATCCAATGTAGACAATTGCATCATCTTAAAGTCACACCAAAAAGCATGTCATTAAAGGAGAAATATAAAGAACATTGCAAATAGAATGCTTTCCCATTGAACTTAATAATATAAAAAATGAAAAAAATCCTGGTATTTGAATAATATAGATAGGTATAGATAATTAAGAATTCAAAGAAAAGCAGAAAAAGATTGATTACTCCTACTTGAATTTTTAAATTGACTGTAGTATTTTAAAAATTCTGTTGATTTGTTTACATAATTTTTATTTTACATTAAATCATATTAAGCATATTTGACTTCATATAAAGAATTCTGAAAAAAAAACCTCATTAAAAAAATACCCAACCATATAAACTTACTATACTTTCTCTCTTTCCCTGTCCCTGTCCCTGCTTCAGCATGGCATCCCACATTACACCCAAAACCAAAACAAAGATCACCTCCAAGCAAAAGCATAAGAATGAATGTACAGAGAGACACCAGGTGCTGCAGCATAGTGTCTTGACTTCAGATCTCCATGACCCTGAAAAGAGTCATTTGCCCGACTCAGCCTATCTGCCCATGTGTTCAGTCCCCACATGTCCATGTGGATGGCCCCAATACTGAGTGCCCCTTCTCCCTGCTCTTACTCTTCTATCTCCAGGCACCAAGTGTCATGCACTTAAGTTTTATGCCAGCTTCCTCCATTCACAGAGAGAACATTCCCTACCCACCTCCCCCCCTTTTCCGCATAGGAGAGCAAATTTACCTCACATAAAAGCAGAACTATTGCTTTATATAGAGTTCTGGGCAATAGTGTGCTAATACTTGCAAATATATATATAGTTTTCCAATTTGCTAATACAATTTTCATCTTACATAATAGTAAAGAATATCAAGAAAAAGAAATGAAAATTTCATCAACATTTATACATTGTATCCAAAAGAGCTTGGTGACTATGGAAGAGATACACAATTTTCTGAATTGAATCTGGCTTAATTATTTTCTCTTATCCAATTTTAGACATTTTCAAGAAAAATATAGGGATAGACAAATTCAGTGGTTGTTCATATTATAGATTGGACAACATGCAATCTGCATGTGTGTTTTTACTATGTGAATTATTAGTTCTACCTCTTTTGAACAGGATCTTATTGAGGATGTTTCTATAGTATCATGGGAAATGATTCAATCACAAAATTAAAACAACAACTAGAAATCTAAGAGATGGGAGTTACCTGAGAGTTGACTAGTACCATCCATACAAAGCCAAGAAACTCCAGTATGGCCTAGATAAAAGCCAGCAATTTACATAGAGTCATCTACAAACAAGATCATTTGAGTAAATTAAACTCTTAACAATAATATTTTCATGGTGATTTTCTGTCACCCTACTCATTGAAAAATTAAAACTACAAGTAAGTCAAAAGGCATTTGGAATATCTCTAGTGAGAATAAGTAAGTAGCAGTATTTTATGAACACAGCAAAGTAAGTGGAGGGGATGGGAATATCCAAGATATGTATGAAATGGAGGAAGGTTGGTCATCTAGTAAGAATCAAGGACAGACAATGCATAGACAATCTGACTGCTGCTGTCTACTATGCAGAAAATTTGAAAATATCTTGAGGAAGACTTCCAGGGCACTGAAATGCTCCTGTTGGGAGATTCATGGGAGGATATTTACAAGAATTGAGCAGGATGAAAGTAACAGGACAGGGACAGATTATGCAACTGAAGAGATATCTCCATTGTAAAGGTAACAGTGCCATTGAAATTCTCTGGTACTTACTATAATTTAAAAAGAAGGGAATATACCTCCACAATATTTTATCGAAATATGAAGAATGATACATGTTGGTTTAAATACCCACTTAAAACAATATGTAACAGCAATAGTAGCACAAAAAATAATAACAAAAGTATTAGGATATATAGTCCTTTGTGATTTGCAATGTGTTGTAAATGGTTTGCTTCATATATGAAATATGTTATTGAAGTTAACTTTAATGCTTCTTTTAGCAGATCAAAAGTTAGGCTCTACAAGTTTAAATTTATTATAGGCAAACCACTGCCTATGGTTTTGTTGCTTAATTTTTGGGTTGGGTGTTACTTGTCCTTAACCTCTAATGGACTTTAAAATGTTTTAAATGAGTAACAATTCAAAAAAAAGATAGGTGGATGCATAATATCTCTACATAATTTGAGCTAATATGATTTATTCTTTCAAATGAAAAGCATTGGTGAGGTTCTTTTTTAAATAGTTCATTACTGATATATAATAGACCCAATACCACAAATTATTTATATAATCCCTAGTCATTCCACAGTGAGCCATTAATGTTGGCAATTACATGAAAAGGGTTATCATTTACTGAGTTACAACTCAATTACTT
The DNA here is from genome assembly GCA_028646575.1 of Pseudocheirus occidentalis. NCBI lineage: Eukaryota > Metazoa > Chordata > Mammalia > Diprotodontia > Pseudocheiridae > Pseudocheirus > Pseudocheirus occidentalis. The sequence continues at coordinate 59,966,162 of CM053597.1, forward strand.
CAAATTTTGTATATTATTCAGTCCTCTACATGATTCTGCAGTGTTTGAAAAGAGATTTCATACTTTCTATCATAACTGACTTATTCCTAGTGAATAGCTAATTTACCTGTAGGATTTAGCTG
>CM053597.1:59966783-59985145 GCA_028646575.1 Pseudocheirus occidentalis
CATCCACACTCACATTTGGGTATATATATATATGTGTGTGTGTGTGTGTGTGTGTGTTTGTGTGTGTGTGTGTGTATGTGTGTGTGTGTGTGTGCGTGTGCATATTTGTACATGCACATATATGTACATATTTAAATAAAAACCTAAACAATCAGCATTACATATATGTCTGTGTATGCCTATAAACATACACACATTTATATATATCATCCATCCATCCATCCATCCGTCCATCCGTCCATTCATCCATCTATCTATCTGTCTGTCTGTCTATCTATCTATCTATCTATCTATCTATCTATTTATCTATCTATCCATTGTTTCCTCCTGAATCAGATGTGCTAGGCTTGAATTAAGTATCTTGGAAACTTCATAAGTCTCTGATGTAGGCACTCATATACATCAGGACGCTAGAATATCATTAGGATAAATTTTTAGGTCTTTTTTCAGTCAATTAAACAAGATAAATGAACAAAGTTTATAATTAAAAAGTCTATTCTCTCTTCAGCATTCATGCTTTATACATAAAGTTTCCTCAAAAGAGTTTGTATTTCTCAGAATCTGAAGTGGACTGAACTTAATTCCACTTACAAATTAAATTTTAATTCAAGTATAAAACCCACCATATTGTGTAGAACAAGAACACACTAAAATCATGTGAATGGTAGGGGATTGGCCTTATTCTGAGGATGAGTTTGAACTTTTCAGTTACAAAATATCAAGCCACTTTAGTTCTTTGGGCCCCAGGTTTTGTTAATTCTTTTTTAATCTGTAAAATATGAAGAATTGCCAATACGACTTTTGCTCTCAGGGAGGCTAGAAGTTACCAAACTGTAGAAAAGAAATGATGGAAAAATATAAGCAATGAAAAATCAAGTCATATAATTCTCTAAAGCACTAAGAATAATTTAAATACAAAGTAAAATAACTCTGAAGTTTCATAACCTATACTAAAAAAATCTATTTTGGAGGGATTGAGAGGATAGATATAATTTTGTACTGTTGGTGAACCTAGACATTGATTTGTACACTAACGATAACATTTTGGATTTAGACAAAATAGGTCATAAGTAAATACCCTTTAACACAGAAATATTACTTTTAGTCGTATGTCTCAAAGATTTTAAAGACAAAAGGAGAGGTCCCAGAGATACAAAAAACAAATATAATTTTAGGGACACTGTTTGTACTAGCAAAGTACTTGAAGTGAAATGGGCACCTATGATGATGGTATGTAGTATGAATAGAATGGCAATTAATACAAGAAGAATCATCTACATGGTCCTCACAATGACTGAAGTAAAGGAAAACATCACTAATAGACTTTTGAATTCAGATCTACTCAGTCTCAAACTGCAGTTTCAAAAGATTGATTTTGAGGCTTGCCTCCTTCCTGTGAACAGAAAGATCATAGACCATAGGGGCACTTTTACCACTCCCCACCTACACGTGGCCAATACGTCCATTTGTTTTGCTTAACAATGCTTAGTAGGTGCCAACAGTGATTCTGCCTAGAGCAGGAGTCACTAGGGAGTGATAGTGACATAATAAAAGAAAAGAGCATCAATAAAACTTTGAAAAGGAAAAGAAATAACTCATTTGAATGTGTCACAAACATGGACAAGTGTAGGTTCAGATCGTACTTACCAGGAATATTGATATAAAGATACAGATGATATTGTATCTTTGAGTTCACTGGCATAGGATGGTTCTGCTCAAGTTAAGTCCCTCTACAAAGGATTTTTGTCACCTTCTCAAAAATGTATAATATTTAGAGCTGGGTTGGGGAATCTATGACACTCTAGGTCCTCTAGTGAGACCCTTTCACTAAATCTAAACAAAACCTTTCAACAAGGTGTTCTGGGGCAATTAGGTGGTATAATGAATAGAGCACCAGCCCTAGAGTCAGGAGGGCCTGAGTTCAAATCTGGCCTCTGTAGCAAGACATATAGGCCTAATCCAGGATTCAGATAAGAGACCTTAATTATGTACCCTAATTCCTCTCGAGGTGACTTGGCTTGAAAAGGCTGGCTCACCCAAAAGAACCTCAGGGGTACCCTTAAAAAGACTTTTGTTTTACACCCTGACGTCAAAACCTTTGCCCCCAAACTTCAGGACATATTCCTTATCATATTATGCTAAAGACCATTGTAAGTCAAAATACTTGATTCTTGGGGATCTGGCTTCTATGCAGATGTCTTTGAGACTTTTTCTATGCAGATGTCTTTGACATTGTGGCCTGCTCTCAGGGAGCATCCTTTGTCCTGTAGATAAGAGGCAACTGACCTTCCCCATGACTTCCTGGGTCCTTGATAACAAGCTTGGTCTTATACAAGCTACTTCCCAAGTATGGCAGACTATTCTACTAGTAATATAATTCCAGGATATGATTAAGATAAGAATACTTGAATCTTTGTCATTTGGATCTTTAAAAACTTTGTTCTAAGCATCAATAAATGGAGTTCATGGCTCTTCCTTGAACTACCCACATGGCCTGGTCATTTCTTAGTCACATCTCTCATCATGTTTAGTGCTGGACACTAAGCAGCCCCTAAAAGGCCTCAGACACTTAACACACAAAAAAACTAGCCATGTGACCTTGGGCAAGTCACTTAAGGGCAACTGCCCTACCTTACTACCTCCAAAAAGAAAAAAAAACTAATAAGATATTCTGTGAAGTTTGGATTCAATGAAAGGACAACACTTGAAGACCTAGAGGACCACATGTAGGCATCAAGGCACCAAGATCTCCACTACTTTTTTAGAGAGTTACTTGAAACTCTAAGAGATTCACTGACTGCCTAGAGTCATTTCAACTATATGTTTCAAGTCAGGACTTAAGATCAGGTCTTTCTGTGGCCAAGATAAGCTCTCTACTATGCAACAATGCTTCTTAAACAAATAAATAAATCCTCTGTCTTGATCCAGAAAATACCTTATGCGTAATCTATTTCAAATATGCAAGTTTACAAATGAGCAATTTAAGACTAAAATTAAGGGAATAATGTTTAAGGTAGCATATTTAATGCATAGTAAATCAAGTGTAAGCATATGGATCCAGTGACAGCAACTTCAACATGACCAATTCATCATTTTTTCCACTACAGCATACTACCTCTAGAAATAATAACAAAACAAAATACAAGAAAAAAAGTATAGACAGCAGTCATTCAGTCAAGAAACATTTATGACATGACTATGATGAAAAGGCAAAAGACAGTTTTTGTTCTCAGACCTCAGAGTCTAATGCATTTAGGATTTTGTACCCTTATACCCCTAAAACTTTAGTATAATTCTACTAAGTATACTCTATGATTGAAAGGTAGTCAGGATAACAATGTAGAGAAGGGAAGATCGGAGACTGAATACTGAGGAAAAACCTAAAGTTGTTTCATAAAGTATTTATTATGCGTCTTATTGGAAATGAAAATATTGCAATGGGAGATTTCTAAGAGTACTTCGAGATCTAACACTTTCTGACCCTTTGAAAAAAAAACACTATGTGTCAACAACTGTGGGAGGAATGTATTGTCCTTATCCAATCATTTTTCAGTCGTGTATGACTCTTCATGACTTTATTTGGCGTTTTTCTGGCAAAGATATTGGAATGGTTTCCCATTTCCTTCCCCAGCTCATTTTACAGATGAGAAAATTGACACAAGCAGGGAAAAGAACTTGACCATAGTCATACCACTTCTTAGTGTCCTGAGATCAGATTTGAACTCTCTTCCCAAAGCTCTATCTACTGTACCACCTGGATACTCTGCTGTATGGAAGAAGGGGGATATATTAAAAACATGAAAGGCATTACCTTTTGCTTTTGAGAAATTTACAGTAAACATAAATTAAAAATATATGCATTGTTCTCTTAGGAACAGGATTGCAGTTCATATATGTTTATATTCAGAAACAGGCAATTTCAATAAAATATATAAAGAAAAGATGATTTGCAAAGGACTTGAGGTGTCACAGTTCTAATTTCTTATAAATAGCATAAAAAGAGAAAGATGTATCACAGAGGCCAGAGCTGGAACACAGACATGTTGATAGAAAAAACAAGATTGGGACCAAAATAAAAAAAATAGATTTTATTTTAGAAGCATAGCCTCCATGGCTACTGAAGACCCAGTTCCATCATGATCAATCATCCAACTACTTACTGATCAATGATCACCATAATCTTCACCAGACTGTGGGGAAGTCGTATGGAGAATCTGTTGGAAAAGGATGACTTTTTTTTCTGCCAAAAATAATAAGTTTACAAAATAGACAAAAGTTTTGTTTTGTTTTGTTTTTATTTATGCATTACTCATGAACTATTAATTTAGTCTGGCAAATTCTTTGTTTATGGTGAGTAAGAAAAAAAAATTCCCCCAATTACATATTGAACACAACTAAAATGTCATTGCTTGCCTGAAGTAGAGAAAGATATATCATAAACTCAGGAAAAAGATGTAGGTGTGCATCGAGAAGCCATTCAGTGAAAATGATTAGAATATAGACAGAATAGAGGTCAATTAAATTATTGCAATGTTTTCCCCCTACATAAGCAAGGTTTTATTTTTGACTCAGGGTACATGTATCCTGACTCAGAATGCCTTAATTCCCAATTCAAACTTTTTTTTTTAATTTCTGTTTTTGTTCTTTGATCATTAGGATGCAATTTCACTTTTTCTTAACCTTAAGAGAAACACCAAGGACAGATTTTTTTCCCCTGAGAGGAAAAATAAATGACCAAGATTTTTTTCCCCACCTTAATTTTATTTAAGGATTAGAAAAATAAGGCTCACAAAGCATGGACATGATGATATGGTGAGTGTGCATGAACAAATTCACAAATGCTTAGGGCAGGTTTGAGAAGTGATTTGAAGATTGCAGTTTGCTTTAAGGACTTCCAGCTCATTTGATAACTCTTTACCAGGATTTCAGTGCCCTTGCCATGTTCCCTGGAAGCCTTCGGTTTGTTTTAATGAGAAAATCCCTAGCTAGAGTTGAAATCCTTCCCATTATCTTTGGCACTTGTGTGACTTTAGATAAGTTATATTTCCTCCCTGAACCTCAGTTGTTCCATTTGTTAAATGAGAAGAATGGATTATGTGGCTTATGAAGGCATTTTTAACTCAAAGTCTATGGTTTATGGTACTCACAGTCAAATCTATGGGACCTATTAAACATTTCCCCTTTAATCTCAGGCTTGGTCTATCACCCATCACATCCTGAATGTGTGATCCTAGACAGGTCACCCCTTAGTAACCCCTTAGTAAGAGCCTCTCTAAAACTTTGGGTTGCTTGGTAAGTTACAATTTTAATAAGAAGAGGGTGTTTCCTAACAGAGAGTTCCTTAATTCCAATGAAATCACAGACAACATCTTCCCACCTCAATTCTCAAAAAAAAAGACAGTAATTCCAGCCCTGTACATATCCCAAAGAGGTGAACAGCAGATAAAATGATGTGTATAAAACCCCTCTGTCCACAATGAAAAGTTATATGAATAGATAGCATAGCTATCTGATAATAATAAATATGGTCATATAAATGCTAAATCTTAATATATTTTCATTTTATTTGGAAACTTGTCAATATAAGATACTTAAGCACAAGAGAATTAACAACAGAGGAAATATCAGCTCTCCTAGATTGGTGAAAGAGATCATTGATAAACAATAGGTTTTCAATGTATCTCAAATCATACTAGACAGACAAAAAAGGATAGACAGGTAGGTAGGTAGGTAGGTAGGTAGATAGATAGATAGATAGATAGATAGATAGATAGATAGATAGATAGACCAACAGACAGAAACCAAGGTAAAGAGAGAGGAATAGATGAATGAATGGATAGATAAAAAGATAGACATATAGACAGAGGGAGGTGGGGAGGTAGATAATCACTTGCACAAGGCACAGTTTTTAAAAGGAAGGAACTCAGAGCTGGAAAGAGACTAATATATTTGATACTGAAGCAAGAATCTCCTCTAAAATATATTCCCAAAGTAACCATCCCATAAATGTGCAGGGCATTTCACTTTCAAGGTAACTTCATCCATCCCATAAATGCTTACGAAAAGCAAGAGAAAGGGATACCTTTTTGCAATGAAGAATTTATATTTTTATCATATACCACAGTGCCTGTCATCATCAGCGTGATGGAATCATAAGCTAGAGTTAATCTCATTCCAACAATTTTTTTTCTAATAGCAGGACAGCTGTTCAGTATTACTTCCCCTGCTACTTTTCCATTTACAGTACATATGGTGGAATGGATTTGGAAGTAAAGGCCAAGAAGCTTGTGGCTGAACTTTACTGAATTTAATTTTAGTGTAGCTTTCTTTTCCTTGCACGTGAAGGATGAGGTTGTCATGAAATTATTTTTTCATTACAACATTTTATCTATTAAGGGAACTTGTCTGTCGACCCCATATCCATTTTCTAACTGGAATTTATAACAAGTTTATTTTTTTTTGCTAAAGCTTGAAAATAATTTCACAGAAAGTAGAAAAAAAGCTTGCCCTTTCCCCCTCCTCCGACCTTATCCAGAGCAGCTCAAGGAAAATAGTGAATTCTTTATTTAGAAACTCAGGATTGATGATGCTGAATTTTATAGGGAAATGTGTACAAAACCAAAATACTTCTACCAAAAAAAGAAATGTTATTACTCCAAAATTAATCTTTTGTTAGAAAATTCCAAGCTCTTTTTCTATTACCAACAGATTTCACAATATAAGAAGACCTATCATCCAGAATGTTAAAGCTGGAGAGATAAGGAAGCCATTTGTTCAGGTGTGTGAATAGAAAATATTCTAACAAAAGGATTAATTATAGTATTTCCATCTTCCAACTTGACAAAAATTTTAATAAGTATATGACTCCTTCCATTTTCCAATTCGGTAAATAATAGCAACAAGTGAAAAAAAGGTTACAGCTGGTAAAGATCAGATCAGACTACAAATACCTCCTCCTGAACCACTTTCCAAAAGCAGAATTTACATTATTCATAGTGTTAAAATGCCAGGGAACAGGCAAAGTCTGATCTCAGCTGGCCTCTAACACCTGGCTTTTAACCACATCTTTTTTTTTTGGATGATAAGCATTTTGAAATTCAGAAAACCGCATTCCATGAATTTTAACCATGAATGGAGCACAGAATACTGATGATGCAAGTATGCTGAGAAATTATATTAACCACAGGATTCTGTGATTTACCTCCCTTGCAAAGGGAGCTACCGTTTACATGACTCTTATTCACAGGACTCAGAATAAAACCACAGTAATGGGAGGTGTAGAAATAGCTAAACTAATAGACACATTTCATTGACGAGTAGCTCAGTGGTTAGCTAGATACAGAATCTGGTTTGGATTTACTGTGAGAAAACTTTCTTTAGACAAGAGCCAACTGAAACATCTGCACACAAGTAAAACTGAACCCAAACCAATTTTCCCCCATATTTTTAAAATGTGAATCTATTCTCTAAATTTGATTTTCATTTTCACAGACTCTTGAAGCCAAGCACAGTGAGTGGGACTGTTTTGTAATCAGTCTGATTTATCTTTAAGTAGGAAGTGCTAGAATTCCCTTAAGAAATCTTATCTTTACAGATTTGTAGTTCAATTAAACAGATTCAATTAGTTTAGATAGAGTGGCTGAAGTTTATACAATAACTAAACCTCAAAATGTACCCAATACCCCATGTAATTCACTGTCAAGGCTTTTGGCCTCTCCTCCACAACCAGGCCTATGCTAATAAGATTTGCTTAAAGCACCTGGGACTTTCTTGCAAAGAAATCCACATATCTGGTAAAATACTATTTTGAATGGACATAACACTTTGATTTTTGTTTAGTCTCTTAGTAAGACTTAAGAATTAGGTTGAGTTGGTAAAAATCCAGCAAAGGATTCTCCCTTTGCCTCCTAGACAGTGGAAATGAAGAATAAAGTCAAGTGACTTATTATCATTATCAAAGAATGATCCAGGGTTAGACTTATATCTCATTACTCCAAGGCCTAGGTTTGACCCATTCTGGTACAGACTAATGTGAAACTGTAAAACAGCTAGACTTGGACTCAAATGCTTCTTTACTCTGATTCTGTGCTCCTCAACCCTATTTTGGTGGTCCAACTCCAACTAGATGGCATTCCCACCAAGTTATCTTTCTAACATTGACAAAATATCCTCAAGCTAATATTTTCTTCTCTGACAAGTTTATCAAATCATATCCAGTTGTTTCCAATGACTGCATAACTGTCTATATGACAATTAGTGACAACAGGGTTTAAATCACTATGATTATGTTGTCAATATCAACAACATATGATTCCATTGATTTGGGAAAGCTCACCCCAACAAAGAGTCAATATCAACCTATCCATAACTAGATAGTCTTAGAGAATTTTTTTAGACCTTGAGAAGATAAATTCTTGACCAGCAGACACACAACACACATGTAAGTATTAGAAGAGGAATTTGAATTCTGTTCTTCCTGATTCTGTATTTAATCCTCTACCCACTGTTCCACATTACCACTTGGTTATATATGTCATTATTCTTGACATATAAACAATAGCTATTTCCTTAAATAATGTTGCTAATCATAGGAGTTTCTGCCTGGTTGCCAAGACTATGAAAGAGATATTTTTAGACTGGTAGGGGAGAAGTGGCTTTCATATCCCATCAAATCACACCATTTAGGTGGTTGCCTACACCACCTTCACAAAAGGCTGGCCCTGTTTCTACTCTCTCACACCTCCTCTCTAAAGTGAAAAACTAACAACAATGCTATGACAAACCCAGAAGAGTGTTGACATTTGTACTATGCAGGGCACAAAGAGAAAGCAAAAATAAAACTCACCATTGACACATTAGAACATCATCTCAAATAATTGAATCTAAAAAAAAACACACAAAAGACGTACTTTTTTCTATAATCTTCAAAACGAAAACAGTTATTCCCTGCTACTTTATGAAATATCCAAAAAAGAAATCGGCACAGTGAACACACTTAAAAATGCACAGATCAGTCTAATACAGATTCCTATGATCTCAATGAACAGCTATGCTCAAAAGGCAATAAATTATAAATATAATTCATTTATAAATTATATATATATGTATAATAGTCACAGAAGGCATAAAGAACATCGTTGCAGTTGTCATTTTTAAAAAATATTGTTAATCCTGCCTAGTTTATTTGCAGTGTGCTTAATCTTAGATGTTAGTTGCTCTTCACTTCATTCTTATGAATGAACAATTATTACTACTACCATTTTAGAGTGGAATGAACCAGAACAGAGGGGCCCAAGGGTTTTCCCAAGGTAGGAAAGCAACCCCAAAGCACAGTTAGCAAGTCGACAAACATTTATTAAATGTTTACCATGTAGAAGGCACTTTGGGGTTTGCTATGTAAACACTTGTAATTGTCACAGTCTACGAAATCTTCTATAAAAGCTCTGAGTATTTTGAGAACAATCAATGTGCTTCAGTGACCTGTATAGTTGAATGGGATAGGTAAGAATTCTTCTTAGTTGGACTTCAATCTCTTTGTGTTGTCTGCAGAGGGATGAATTAAAAATAATACATTTCTACTCTGACTTCGGATATGGGATGGTTTAACTATGAGGCTTTTTAAAATGTTAACAAATTTTACTAATATATCACTAAAGTTGGTTTTCTACTCCTGCAACTATAGAGAAATCGTGACAGAGAAATCATCTGTACTTCAAAACAAATCAAGACTCAGATAAGATGTTTCTACTCTTCAACACTAATGTTACAACTGTGGTATGCATATTTGTATTTGTTTTCTCTTTAATGTCTTTCTTTCATTAGGATGGTTAAAGGGTAGAGAAAAAAATAAAATAAGGAAGAAATCACATGAGTGCCAATAGGACAAAGAGGGACAGAAAGATCTAGAAGAAGTCAGTTGATGATGGTCATTGCCAGTCATTTTGTGGTGGGGAAATTCCAGCATTTTCTTTTTATGTTAAATTTCACTAAACAACATAGACTTTTTTTTTCAAAATAACACTTCCATCAAGAATGTAAAATTTTAAAGTACATTTTTTTCCTGAGGTTGATACAAATTTTCTAGTTTTGTTCATTTGTTTCAGTAACATCTAATTCTCTGTGATTCCATTTTGGTTTTCTTGGCAAAAATATTGGAGTGGTTTGCCACTTCCTTCTCCAGCTCATTTTACAGACAAGAAAATTGAGGCAAACAGGGTTAAGTGACTTGTTCAGGGGCACATAACTAGTAAGTGACTGAGGCCAGGTTTGAACTTCAGTATTCCTATCTCAGGCCCAATATATTGTACATTGTGCCACTTAGCTTCTACTTTTCTAGTAGATCATATTTTTATTAATTATCTTTGTTCCTCTCATATATGTGTGTGTGTGTGCTTGTGTGTGTGTGTGTGTGTGTGTACAATTACCATAAGGAATGATTTGAAAATAGGGGGTAGGAATTGTGCCTGTAATTTCCATTCTCTAGAGAGTTCTCAGATAAAGAAACTCCTTCTACTTATAAAACCCACCAACTGTTGAGGAGCCAATAGTCTTAGACAGTTTCTTGGGGCACTAAGAATTTAAGTTAGTTATCCAGAGTAATACAGTAAGCTTGTGTTGGAGGTAGAACTGGAATCCAGGTCTTTTTTGTCTCTGAGGCTAGCTCTTTTTCAACACTTTTATACTGCCACTCAGACAATAAATCAAATTATATAGAGAAGAAATATTTATTACACATTTTACTCACAACAAAACCATGCAGACTAGGTAATAATGATATTTTAACATAACATATATATGGTCTTAGACTATGATTTCAATCTACCCTTGCACTTTCATCTCCCTTCAAGATTCCATGGCCACCTCTGAGTGTCTATGGGTTTCTTCTAATACTAAAGGCATCTATCCAGTATATTCCTGTTAATATTGATTGCTTATGATTCCTACCCCAATATCATGTTTACCAGTTGACATTTCCTCAATATAATTAAAAATCAATTAATATAAATAAGCTTTTATAAATATTTTGAAAAGTTATTACTAAAACTGAAATGTAAACATATCTCCCAATCCAGAGCAAACTCTCCATTCTACACCCTAGTCTATGAAAAGTGTGTTCAAACTTAAAATGGAAACAGCTAAGTATGCCTTGAACTACTGGATAACAACATGCCTGGTTAATGAGCCAGTCCTCTGCTTGCAGAATCCAGAGTGTAGTGTGCTAGGTCAATCCACTGCTACACCAGTTCATGCAGGTGTCTCCTCATGGCTAACTCCTCACTAGATTTGGCATCTAAGGGATTGTCTAAGTTTACTAGCATCTGAAAAATAATATCCCTCTTTAATAGAAATTTAAAAAAAGATGTCATGTAGTTTCTTGAAAGCCTCTTCCAAAGATAAATTCACTATCTTCTAAAGCAACCCAGTTTTATTTTGAAGAGCTCTAAATATTAACATGTTTCTTCCCCTCACCTACCCTGCAAGTCTAAATTTGCCTCTGCAGCTTTCACTTGCCATTTTCTGGAGCCAAAGAGAACAAATCTTTTCTTTCTTCCATATGAGAGCCCTTCAAATACTTGGAAGTATTTGGAAGCTACTATGGAAAAAAAAAGCTCCTATGTGTCCCCTAAATCTTTTCTATGCTAAGTACCTCTGGTTCATTCAAATGACATCAAATGGCATGAATATAAAAGTCTATATCATTCTGGTTCTCTTTCTCTGAAACATCTCCAGCTTATTAACATATTCTCTAAAATGTGGCACTGAGAAATGAGCACAATATACAGATGAGATCTGACCAGGACAGAGGTACTATCATTTTCCTAGTGGTAAACACTATGATTACCACTCAAGACAATTATGGTTGCTTTCTTCATTGGTCAACAAAAATCCTATATATTTTTTTCTAGCATTGTGATTCAGCAGAAAGAATGATGAATTTCAAAAATGCAACTTGGACTCTAATGCTTACTATATGTGGCCTTAAACAAGTAACTTTTTTCTCTGTGTACCTCTGTTTATTCAGCCATAAAATGATGATATTAGATCAGGTGGATCAGGGATCTATTGATTCTCTTGTAGTTCCAGAGTTCTACCTTTTTAACCAATGAAGATAAAATTTTTATCCAACTACATTTCTCTATTTCATATTTATAAATTCGCTATTTGGAAACCAAGTATAAGAATTTACACCCATCCTTATTATACTTCATGTTTAAAAAAACAGTCCAACTTTCTAAACTCTCAGGATTTTTGAATTCTGAGTTTCTACAAACATAAATATAAAATTGGAAGATTAGAGCAGAAGCTAGAAAAATTTTAGTAAAGCAATAGATACTCTGAGGAAAATGCATCTGGAGCTAAACATTTAATAGAAAGATTTCTTAGAAGAAAACAGAGGTCAGTAAAAATAATAGTATGTTTTATCTGTTAATTTATACTCTTTAATATGGAAAACAATACTCTGATAAAATCAAATAATTGTCTTTGAAAAAAAATGAAACACTAGCCAGAATAGAATAATTCAGGATTGTATGAAAATAATTGCCTAAAAATACTAGAACCAAATGGTAAAGTACAGAATGATAGAATCAATAGGTCCCCATCAGAAATCATTCCAAGATTTAAATAACTAGTAAATGTTGCTGCCAAGCTTCAGAGCACTCAATTCAAAGGCAAAAATATTGCAAAGAGACAAGAAGAGACATTTAACCAACAATCCCGGTTAAGACCATAAAAGACTATTCATCAACAATGAGATAGGAAATAAAATATTAAGATGCTGTTTGCTATGAAGTAAAGCATAATGGATTTAAGCTAAAGATAGCTTGTTTTGTAAAACAAAGAAATTTAGCTTAATTATATCAGACAAAATAGACCTTTAAGAGAAGTAATTACTCAAAGCATTACTTTTATATAAAATTAATTGAAGATTTTTATGTAAAATTTATACAAATTAATACAAATTTACTTGAATGCAAACACAATAGATATTTTGTTAAACAGTTATTGGGGGTGGAGGAAGAGTGTATAAATTATGGGTTGCTTGCTCAAAAAGAAATACTCTAGATGAAGAAGAAAAGGAGGAAATTAGAATGCATATTTCTTTAAATTGTGTGATCACAGAGTGAGACCATTTAAACTTTCATCAGTTAACCGATAAGAGAAGGAACTTTATGAATTATTGTCTCTATAGCTCATAGAATATATGAGCTAAGAAGGTAATTAAAAACTAAATAAACCAGACTGAAGTTGAGATTACCTCAATCAAGATGAACTATAGCTAAGACGGAATGATTATACACCCTTGCCCCAGAAACAATATTGGAGGATAAAAACTAAAAGATGGACATTTGGGCTTGGGTTAAGATTACATAAAAGGACTAGATTCAACAACTTTACATAAAACAAGTAGAAAACACATAAAGCTCCTTTTTTTCTTTTCAAAATATTTTTGAAGAGGATAGAGAAGCAAGCTTAACAGCAAATATCCAAGAAAGTCAATGGAATTAATTTGCCTACGTAGCAGAGTAAGACATAGACTTGATTAGAAAGCAAAATCCCACAATTTGCTGTGTGAAACACACATAAACTATAAATATTTACATAGTAGTAAATGAGAGGTTGAGTAGAATATATTATGCCTCAGCTAAATAAAAATAAAAGGGGTGGCAAACATAATCTGCAATAATTCAATAGCCAGAGGAAATGCATTTTGAAAGATAAACAGAATAACTATTGCCTTTGCCAACTAGATTCCAATGGACATTCTGAATTTTACATATCCAAAATAGGAATCTTGATGAGTTCTTTCATATCCATCCTCCTAAGATTCTACATTTCAGTTGATGCTATCCAAATTCTTCCACTCACAAATAATCATTACACTGGATTACTCATCCATTTCCATCAAACCCTATGGTATGTTGCTGAGTCATCTCTTCTAAATCTACAGCATCAGTCCTAACGTCCCCTTATTTCTATTCACAATACCTCTAGTATAAGTTGTGACCTCATAACCTGACATGTAGATAATTTCAATAATCTAAAATCTTGTCCCCTGCATCTAGAATGTTTCCTGTTCCTCATATCTATCTCCTGGAATACTTGCTTTCTTCAAAGAGCAGCTAGGTGGTCAGCTCCTACACATGGTCTTTCCTGACACTTCTCTCTCTCTCTCTCTCTCTCTCTCTCTCTCTCTCTCTCTCTCTCTCTCTCTCTCTCCACAATCTGCCCCTCTTAAAATTACAATGGATTGTTATTTACATTCCTAATAGTTACTTGATTATTTTCATGCTGTAATTACTTTCCACCTCTGAGGAATGTAAGTTCCATGAGGGCAGACATTAATTTTTTCTTTATAATACCAGGAATTAGCATAGTTCTTGAGCATAAGAGATTTCATTATTAAACTACAATGAATTTTTAAGAAATATACCACAGATGATAAAATAATACGGATAGTAAATACATATTTAGCAAGTGATATAGCATCTGAGTTAAATAAGAAAACGCTGAATTAATTTCAAGAAGATCTCTATACTAATTTTTTTTAAAAATTAAAAGTACTGTGGGTTTATATCAAGACAGGCATAGGTACTAGCAATAACAAGATCATGATTTTTCTGTGTTATGACCTGGCAAAAGCACATATGAATTACTCTGTTCACTTTCTTGTGAGAAAACCAAGGAAGACAATAAGGTATGAAAAATAAAGGGGAGAATCCTGGATGCTGAAAGTCCTTGAATTCATGCCACATATAGGAATAGTGGAAGTAGTGTGAGTTGTTTCATCTGGAGAAGAAAAGACTTGGGGGAGGGAAGAGAAGAACATGGGAGATTTCTTTAAAATAATAAAATAATATGGAAGAATAAGTAGACTTATTCCAATTGAACCTAGTGAGCAGGAACAATAAGTGGAAGTCACACATAAGCATGTTAAACTTGGTATCAGAAATTTCCTTATATATATATATATATATATATATATATATATATATATAGAGAGAGAGAGAGAGAGAGAGAGAGAGAGAGAGAGAGAGAGAGACAGAGACAGAGACAGAGACAGAAAGAGACAGAAAGAGAAATACAGATATAAATATATAGACATCTATATTTATATATCTATATAAATTAGAATATACTACATTGATAGATAGTACACCTTCCTGACTGGAGGTCAGAAAGCAGTGGACAGAGAACCAGCCATTAGTTTGGTATGTTATAAAGAGTATTTCTAGGACCATACCTAGGAAAGATGATTACTGATGGAACTAATTTTAAAATTGTATAATTATGTGACCACTATTTTATAAATTGTAGTAATTGACTTAAAAGTGACTTTTGTATATAGGATGCACATTAATTATCCCTAAATAATGTTTGAAAAACTAGATATGCTAAAAAGGAAATGTTTAAGCATATATTTTTCAGCATCATGGAAACTTCAAAACAATTGATCATGTGCTATGATACAAAAACTTTAAGAAAATTAAAAAAGACAGAAACATTGAATGGATTCTTTAAGGCAATGATTCCATAACATTTTATTTGATAATGGAAATATGAACAAAGACATTTGGAGCCTAGATAATATTATCATAAATAATGAATGACTGAAAGAACAAATCACAGAAGCAATAATTATTTTAAGAGAAATAACAACAAAGAGGCAACATACCAAATATTTTAGGATGCAGTTAAAGCAATCATTAAAGAGAAATGTATCTCTCTGAACACTTATATTATCCAAGAGAGACAATGCCAATGAATGGAGCATGGAACAGTGTATATAGAAATTAAAATGAGTCATCATTGTTGGCCTAATCATCACTCATCAACAGTTCCACGTTAGAACTAAAGAAGAAATTTTATAATCAAATAAATAAAAAGTTGAAGAAAACTCTATTGAGATACTAAATAAATAAGTTGAGTTCTTATTTTAAAAGACCAATAATATTCTTAAAGATATTTAATTTGGTTTTGACAAAGACAGAAACAGAGAGAAAAAGGAAATTACCAAAAACAAAAATGAGAAGAAATAATTCACACACAAAAAACAAAGAATGACTAAATATATGTATGTATATGTACAAATGCATGAGAATATCAGAAACTATTGTATATAATTATGTACCAACACAATTAAAAACTATGAAATGAATATTTTCAAATATATGCAATACCCATTTTAACAACCCATTTCTACAACATTTAACAACAACATGCTGTTAAATGGGTATTGTTTATGTAGAACATACATAGAATGTAACAAACTATTTGCTGGGTCACTAAATATAATGAAAAAGAAGAATTCTGAAAGATATGACTATATATATATAAAATACACGCACACGTGTATACACATACATGTACCCATACATATGCATGTGCGTATGTGTTTGAATGTGTGTGCAAATACATATGAACACACATGTGTATTCATGTGCATGTGCACATGTGCACATGTACATGTATATGTATATGTATGTATATGTGTATCTGTATGGTTTGTAAGTACCTTTTCCAGCTTGTTTTAACATACTAGAAAGCTGAGGAAAATGGGGTTAAATGACTTACCTGTCGCTGCATAGCTGGTGAGTATGTGAGGCCACATTTCAACTCTGGGAGATGACTCTTCATGGTTTCAGGCCCAAAATTACGTACACTGTGCCACATATATGTCCTGTATAGTGATTAGAAGTATGTAAACAGAAAGTTAACAAAATATTAAATTAAATCAAATACTATATAATGATACTGACCATCCTTGGTCCCAGAAAAGAATTAAGAAAATTCACTTCATGGGGCAGAGCCAAGATGGTGGAGTAAAGACAGAGAAATACCTGAGTTCTCTCTCAAACCCCTCTTAAACCTTGAAAAAATGACTCCAAATAAATTCTAGGGAAGCAGAACCCAGAAAAAGACAAGGTGAAACAAATTTTCAGACAATCTTGAATCTTAAGACAGTCCTGAATGCCAACAGTAAAGTTTTGTTGCACCAGACTGGCAGAGGAACACAGGCTGTGCCAGCACAACCCTAGACCCAGAAAACACTGGGAAGCAGGCCCTAGGAGTGACTGAAGTAGCAATGTCAGCAACAGCAGCATCAGGGGATACTTTTAGAGTTCTCAGCCCATCGATGGTAAGAGGATAGAACAACTGGTCAAAAGTAAATTACAGAGGGCTCATACTTAGCACTGAGGCAGGACGATGTTTCATTACCACTACTTGGATCTGGGTTACAGTCTTGGGTGGCAGTCGTCGAGCAAAGAGGAACACTGGCATAGCACAGTTTCTGGCAACAGTGGAGATGGGACCCTCCTCACAGTTCCAGGGTAAAAAAGAATGCTTGTGGTTGCTCACAGACCAGAGCACAGATGAGGAGAGAAGTAAACACCTTTCCTTAGATGATATCCCCTTAGAAGAACTGGAAACCTACAGGTCCCTAGAAGTATCTCTGAAAACAGCAGCATAAAACCCTTGAAGCTTGGGGCAGCACATCCTCTACACTGGAAGCACATTCCTACCTTAACAAAGAGTTAAAAAGTCAAGTAATAGGCTGGGGAAAAGTGCAAACAATGGGAAAAAACCTGACTGTAGAAACTTATATTGGTAACAAGAAAGATCAAAACATACTGAGAAGACAACAAAGTCAATGTTTCTATATCCAAAGCCTCCCAGAAAAATATGAATTGGTCTCAGGATATGGAAGAGCTCAAAAAGGATTGTGTAAAACAAGTAGGAGAATCAGAGGAAAAATTGGGAAGAGAAAGGAGAGTGACACAAGAAAATAATGAAAAATGAGTCTACAGCTTGATAAAGGAGACCTCATCCCCTCAAAAGAAAATGCTCAAGAAAAAAAATCTTAAAAAAACAGACTAGACCAAATGGTAAAAGTGGCCAAAAAAGTCAATGAGGAGAAGAATGGCTTAAAAAACAGAACTGGCCAAATGGAAAAGAAGATCCTAAAGCTCATTATAAATCAGGATAACCCAATATCTGGCAGCTTCTATACTGAGGGACTGAAGGGCCTGAAATATGATATTTTGGAGATCAAGGGAGCTGGTATTAAAAGCAAGAATCGCCTACCCAGCAAAATCGAATATAATGTTCCAGGGGAAAATATGGTCATTCAATGAGGTGAAGGACTTTCAAGCATTCTTGCTGGAAAAACCAGAACTGAACAGAAAATCTGACATTCAAACACAAGAAGCATGAGAAGGTAAATATGGGAAAGAAATCATAAGGAACTTATCAAAGTTGAACTATTTACATGCCAATATGGAAAAATGATAATAGTAACTTATGAAACTTTTCTTAGTACGAGGATAGGTGAAGTGTGTGTATATGTATTATATATATAT
>CM053597.1:59985645-60008588 GCA_028646575.1 Pseudocheirus occidentalis
TATATGTATATGTATATATGTGTGTATATGTATATATGTGTATGTATGTGTATATATATGTATACCTACACATATGTCTATACAGGAGGCTATGAATGAATACATATCTGAGCATGTGTGTATATGTGTACATAAAGACTACAGGATCAATTGAATATGAAGGGATGATACTTAAAAAGGTGAAATTCTGAGGTGGGAGAGGACTAGAATGAGAGGAGATAGGGAGAGACAAAATGGGGTTAATTATCCCATATAGAAGAGGCAAGGGATAATTTTTACAATGGAGGGGAAGAATAGGAAGGCAAAACAGAAAGGGTCAACCTTGCTCTCATTGAATTTGGCTTAGGGAAGGAACGACATAAACTCTAAACTGGGTATCATGCCACATAGGAGAGTAGGGGGCATGGGGATGAGAGGTGGGATGACAGAGGGGACAGGAGGGTCTGGTAGAGGGTTGCTGAAAGCACACACTTCAATAAAGGGACAGTGAAAGGGTAGAGAACAGAACAAGGCTGGGAGGGATAGGAAGGAAAGTATGTACACTGTGGAGATGTCCTTTGTAATTACACATGTATAGCCTGTATTGAATTGCTTGTCCTTTCAGTGGGGGGTGGGTGACAAGGGAGGAACCAAAAAAAATATTGAATTTAAAGGTCTACAATACATGCAACTGGGAATTAAGATACACGGGGACTGGAGTAGGGAGACTCTCCCCACCCTAACAAAAAGTTAAAGGGGCATTGGAGGAGGGCGCAAAAGAGAGCAGATTGGGGGAGGGGCTTTACAGTGAGATCTCTGGGGGTTGGAGGTAGGGGAAAGACATGGAGAAAATTTATAACTCAAAATCTCATGGAAATAAATTATGTAAACAAGAAAATAAATTTTTAAGACTAAAAAACATTCCTTAAAAATTAAAATAGAGCAAATGTATGCTAATGACTTTATCAGAAATAAAGAAAAAAAATAAAACAAAACCAAAAGAATTTAAAAAAGTAGAAGAGAGCTGACCTGGAAAATAGATCTAGGAGAGCTCATTTAAAAAAATTTAAAAATTATTAGACTGCCTGAAAGCCATGATAAAAAAAGAGGCTAAAAATAATCTTTTAAGAAATTATCAAAGAAAGATGCCTTGATATTCTAATAGAAACTGAAAGAATTCACCAATCACCTCCTGAAAGTGTTCCCCAAATGAAAACTCCCAGGAATAGTCAAATTTCAGAGTACTTAGATCAACAAGAAAGTATTATAAGCAGTCAGAAAGAAAAAAATCAAGTATGATGGAGTCAGAGAGGGGATAATATAAGATTTAGCAGCTTCTATATTAAAGGACTAGCGTGCTTGGAATATGGTATTTCAGAGAGCAAAGGAGCTAGGATTGATTACAGTGAAGAATTACCTAGCCAGAAAAACTGAGTATAATCCATGGGAGCTGGGAGGAGGAGTGAACATTCAATGACATAGAGGAATTTCATACATTCTTGAGAAAAGTCCAGAATTGAATAGAACATTTGACTTTCAAATACAAGATTGAAGAGAAGCATGAAAAGGTAAAGAGGAAAGAAAAATCTTTAGGGACTTATTAAAGTTAACCTATTGAAATTCCTAGATGGAAAGATACTATTTGTAACTCATGAGATAGTTCTTTTTATTAGGGTAGTTAGAAGGAGTATATATAGACAGAAGGCATAGATCTGTGTTCAATAAGAGGAATGATATCTATAAAACAAAATTAAGGGGTGAGAGAGGACTATACTAGGAGGAGGAAAAAAAGAGGAGGTAGAATGGGATAAACCATCTCACATAATAGAGGCAAGAAAAAACTTTTACAATGGAGGGGAAAAGGAGGGAGGTTAGAAGGAGTGAATGAACATTACTCTCATCAGACATGACTCAAAGAGGGAATAACATACACACTCAATTGGGTGTATATATTTATTTTACCCTACAGGAAAGTACAGAGAAAGAGGATTAAGAGAAGGGTGTGAGTGAGATAGAAGTGAGGACAGATTGGGAAAGGGGGTAGTCAGAAACAAATCACTTTTGAGGAGATACAGGGTGAAAGGAGAGAAAGAATATAATAAACAGGGAGGTGAGACAGGAGGAAGTAAAATATAGTCTTTCATAGCATGACTGTTATAGAAGTGTTTGGCATGGCTACATGTGAATAACCTATACCAATTTGCTTGCCTTCTCAATAGGAGGTGAGGGGAAGGGGCATAGTTAGGAAGAGGGAAGGCAGAGAATTTTGAACTCAAAGTTTTAAAACAGAATGTTGAAATTGTTTTACATGTAACTGGGGAATATTAAAAAACTAAGTAAAATTATCTTAAAAAGAAAAAAAAGAAAAAGAAAATTCTTGTCAGAGGTAAAGATTAATAATGTAGGATATTGTACATATTCTCTAATGTTATCAGTATGTTGATGAAATTCAATGATTTTTTTCTTTCTTTTGTTAATGATGAAAATTTTACTGAATATTATTATATCTTGATACAATACAAAATATATCTTGATGCAAAAAAGTTATTAATATTAACACACAAGCATACATACATGAAATAACTTGAAATTATGTAAAAAATAAAACCTAGGTAAGTTTTTCCCTTGATCCCTCAAACTCTTATCAAAAATAAAATGAATTTAGATCTCTGATGTCACTATTTCATTTTCTAAATATGACCTAATTATACCTTCAATTATTCATAATAGAATTTTTCCAGGAATTCAAGTAAAATTTATTGGTCTATAGAATGAATACTTTTTTTTTTCATTTTAGAATCCAAGAGTGAGAGAGAGACATGATGTACTTCTCTATTTTTATGCCACCTCTCCCACTGTCAACTCTCCAAAGTTCAGTAATCACAATCTCTAGTATTAATCTTACATCAGGAAATAATTTGCCTAGGAATGATGATATAATCTTATCAAGAGTAGTCCCCTCAAGGTATCTTTACTTGCTTTCAGTTTCAAAATGTTATTGGCTTGAGGCAGCTAGCCATCACAGTGAATAGGCTATGTGTTGCAGTGAATAGAGCACCAGCCCTGGATTCAGGAGGACCCGAGTTCAAATTTGACCTAATGGCCTCAGACACGTAACACTTACTAACCATATTACCTTGGGCAAGTGACTCAAGCCCAACTGCTCTGCCTTTCCCCCTTCAAAAAGTATAAAAAAAAACCAAGAACAACAAAACAGAACATTATGTACTATTTTTATTCCATACTTTCCAGACTTTCTCTTTGGAAGAGAAAGCAGAAACAACAGATGGTTTAAGGTCTCTCTGTCATCTGCAGTCATCATAGGACTGAACAATTGTCATCTACTTTCTTTGGACCTTTATGTTTCCCCAAATTAAAAAAAAGTGTTGTTTAAAAAAAACTTTTAATGTCTTTGCTAGCATTGTTTTTGCTAACTTCAGCTAATTTTGACTTTTATCATTTTGAATATTTCTTAAAGGTATGAGGAGTAATTTTTATATTCATTTACCATAAGCTGTCCTATCTTCTGTATGTATTTTTTAAAAAATCTAAACAATTCCATGAATTCCTTTCTTATACATGAGTTTCTCTGACTCCCTCTTTTCCTCAGCCATCATAATTTTACATCTTTCAGCCATCCATGAAAGATTCAGATCCTTCTTAACTCATTTCCAAATCAGAATTTAAGTCTACTATGGATACTATTCCTTTCCTTGAAATTTATTTTCCCCAAATCATGGGCACACATGGATTATGCCTGTCTTTCCTATCTTTTTTTTTTTGAGGAAGGAAGGCATGACAGTTGGGGTTAAGTGACTTGCAAAAGGTCATACAGCTAGTAAGTGTGTCAAAAGTCTGAGATTGCATTTGAATTCAGGTCCTTCTTACTGCAGGGTCAGTCAATGCTCTATTCTTTCCTATATTTCTTAACAGTTTCTAGGATGGCATAATCAGTTCTGTTGAATATCCTTCTCACTTTTACACCATACGTCCTGGTTGGTACAATCCACTCCAAAATGGCAAAAAACCCATACTGATTCCTTCAACTTCTGAAGGATAAAATTATTATTAAAAGAAGCTGAAAGATTATTAGCTTCTCTGATTTTGGCAATGAGAACTCTAGCAGATGGCCAAATTCTGGATGTCTCTTATATCTTCAATATGAAGCCTTTATGCCTGGTTTATTATTCTATTTCCCAAACTCCTCATCTATTTCTTCTTTGTGTCCAGATGGTCTGTCTAATGACAATCTTTCTTCTTTTTCTCTTTCCATTGATGCTCAACCAAATGTACTCCTTCATGATTCTTCTTTTCTTAGGTTCCTAGAATTCATTCTATACATCTATTTTCTCAACATGCAGTTCTACTCTGCCCACCATCATTTTTGCCTGTGTTGCCTTATTTAAATATGGTATAACTTTCTATACTCTTATTATAGTTATATGTATCATCCTATTTAGTGTCAGTCATAACTTTGAGGACAATCTTGCCTCCTTCAAAGGAGGATTTCTAAGTTCTTTCTGCTTTTCAACCATGTTTTGTGTATTTCTATATTGGTATCTAAGGTCATGCGTTATTTCTGTTTCTTACTTTTTGAATTTTACTTCCTATGACTTCCTGACCATCTTGACTAATAATTATCCTTTTACATTTTAGATTTAATGCTTTTCTCAGTTCTTACTCCATTTTTATTTAGAGTCCTCCTAACTAGATTGTTTTAAGGCTCTTGGCAAATATTTCATTACCAGCCCTTGTTAAGTGTTTTCTAACCCAGCTAAGAAGCCATCAGTCATATATTAACCCAAAACTTTTTTTTTCATATTTTCTTAATCATACTTTTAACCATCTATTCGACTCACCAAAATATTTTCTTATCTGAAGCCTTTGCTCTCCACTGGAAGAAGTGAGGGAAAAAAAACACCTGTGTCCCTTTGATTTTCAGTTTTTTGCCCAAGACATCATAATCCTTTTTGATACTCTAGACTTAAATGTATTACTCTAATTCTTATGCTATTCCTTTGCAATACCATGTAGGGTATGCACTACTTTAAAAAAATGGAATGGAATCTCTAATTTATTTCTTTAACTTTAGATAATTAGAATGAATTCTTGTAGAGAATTTTAACATGAAATAAAATTTTTTACTTTAGTTTTTATTGCTTTTAGGAAAAAAACTTTTTCAAAAGTATTCATTATTAATTTGAACATTTGAATTTGCAAAAGGTAATAGAGATAGTCCCAATAATTATTAAGTTAAGCAGACAGATTAAAACCAGGCATACAGATAAATAAATAGGTCCAACAACTCTGGACCTCAGTTTTCTCATTAGTAAAATGAAAATGTGGTACCAGATGACCTCTAATCCTTACTTTCCTACTTCTAACTCAAAATCTTATGAGCTTATGTCCCTAGGATATAATTTGCCCTTATTTAGTGACTTGAGTTCAAATAGGAAAGGTGAACACTTGATTAAAATCATTTCAGTTAGCTTGAATTGAATCACTGCTAACTATTTCTCTTATACCCTTCACACTCTAAAGAATATTTTCCTTGTCATAGTAAACAAAAGCAAAATACAAAAGATAATATTTTGCCCTCAAATTAATATGCTGCCCCAAAACTTCTAGACTGATAATTTTTATGAAGAATTCCAGACATCTCAGCAATCATTTTCAGACATGATAGCTTCTGCTAACAGTGAAATAAATTTCATTTAAAAATCCCATTGGTGATATACTGCTGAAGACTAGTTAACACACTAATGAAGCCATACTTGATAAAGTAGGAAAAAAACCCAACAAAGTCAGAATTCCCTTTAGGAGAATGGCTGTTAAGATATGTTACCAAGCCAACTAAAGTAAAAGACTATAAATTATTCAACCATATTCTTGCACAATCATGGTAAAAATTGACTTTTCCAACATGTTAGCTACCACAACTTGACAGATACCGCTTAAAGATTGAAGCGGATAAATTTGGGACAAATAAGAAAAGGCACTACTTTAGACAACAGGTAGTTAACTTATGAAATTGCTCTAAGAAGTTTACAATATGCAAAGAGAAATGTAGTTCAATGGATTCATGATTGTGTATTCTCTCCCTTAGTACACATTGCAATTCATTCACTCTTTCTTATCCTTTGTAGTACTTATTCATATTTTGCCTTGAATTCTCCATTGAACCCAATTAAATTGAGTCTTTCTCTAAGTTTCTGTGTGTATCAATGAAGCAGTTAGATTGTCATTCTAATACCTCTTTTTCTTGATACATGATCACAAACTTTTCTTCTTATATATTTCAGGGATTATTTACCATAGACTACATGAAAATCATCATTGGTAATATACCCCAGCATATTTATTCTGGCCATACCTCCCCCCCCCATTGCCTTTTGGGTTTAAACTTATAAAGAAGGCTGGTTTATTTCTATCTTTACAACATAGAGAGAAGTGTGTATTTTTAACTGTAATTTTGATACTTTGGAGATTCCTGTCCTCCATAATTTGAATATAACATCTCTGAGAGAATAATGGTGTTAAAAAGATAGGTTTAGTGCCACATTTTTCCAAATGCAGTCTATCCTAATTTGTTTTTCTTATTCCATTCACTCTCCAATTGCAGAATATATGTCTCAATATACTAATTTAAAAAGTTACCAATCCATTTTTTTGTCATAGTCAGGACAAAAGGTGTTCCTTTTGCTGTTGTTGTATATTGGTACAGTTGTGACTGTTTTTCTTAGAGGCATTATTCATCTAATCTCTTTTGAGTAGTTAGTTCTCGGTAAGCACTCTGGGGAACTCTGAGGTTTGATGTCATCTGAAGAACACCAGCTACAAAAAAAAGGCACCTGGAGGATGTGGCTGTCCTTAGAGAATCTCTCTCTGATGTCAGCTCTGCTCAGGATTTCCTCCATGACACAATACAAAATTCAACTGTGCTTATTTTTTGTCAATTTTTTTAAAAAATATTTTAACTTGCAAAACAAATCATGGCATTTAGGATTCCTTATTGAAACTACTTGAAAGATACAAGCAAAGAAATCATTTTGTTCAATGAGTCTTTGACTGTCAATGTCAAAAGAGACATCAAACGAGGAAAGATAAATACCTCTAGGAAAAGTTTTGAAAAATTCCTGCATAAGAAACAAATTAGAATGTTGTTCTTAGTGGTTGCCTTACTAAGTCACAGAACTTCAGAGTTGGAAGTGACATCAGTGACCATTCAGCTCAATTCATTTTTACAAAGGCAACCAGGTGGCACAGTAGATAGACTGCCAGGTCTGGAGTTAGGAAATCTGGATTCAAATTTGGCTCAATTACTTACTATCTGTGTGACCCTAAACAAATCATTTAACCTTATTTGTCTCAACTTCCTCATCTATAAAGTGAGATGGAGCAAGGAAGTGATAAACCATCTTATCTTTGAAAACTCCAAATGGGGTCATGAAGAGTTGGGAATGACAGAAAGCACTGAAGAAATTCCTGAAAAATAAAACTCCAACCAAATGCCACACAAATGGTCATCTAACCTCAACCTTCCCCATCTCCAAGGAGGGGTGAGGTCGGTAGAATATCATAAGGCTCTGACTAATATGGGTTAGGTTATTTTAAAAAAGCATTAAAACTGTCCTTAACATTTACTTGATTCAGGGAATTAAGATTCAGCCTGTTTATCTGCAGCTTCCTCATACCAGAGTACATAAATAGACAGGATATAAGGGGCTGGAGCTCATTCCTCCCTCAGATACCCTAAAATGAACCAGAAACATGAGCTACCTTGGGAAACTCTGCTCAACTGGATAAGTGTTTCATCCTGGATGAATATCTTTACTCTCCTCTAAATGCCCTTCCCCTAGTGTGGTTAAATATATATAGCCTTTTATTAGTATTAGATTTAATTCTTATAAGTGTCTCATTTCATCCCAATCTTAAACCTGAGCCACCAGGGGGACCTGAGTTAATGCTGATCTAGTGAAATAGGGAATACACAATTTCCCAGATATTCCATTCTACTTAGGGATATTTCCAATAGTTAGGAATTTATTTTCTCACATGAAGCCCAAATTTATTTCTTGGTTTCTTCTCCTGCCCTTCTCAGCCAAATAGAATATGTTTAATCCCTTTTACATAGAAAAGTCTTTTAACTACTTGAAGAACATTAACATGTCTACCATAGATATTCCCTTGTGCTCTAAGTTTTTCTTTTCTGTGAACTTCAAACAATATGACCACAAAGCTCTTCACTATCGTGGTTGTTCTCCTCCAGCAGAGATTTAACACATTAACATTTTCCCTAAGGTAGAGGGTCTGCCACCTCCTTATTCCTGGATATTTTCTTGCTTACTGCACTACATATATAACCATGTTGGATACCACACCCTACTGTTGACTTATATTAAGCTTAGAGACCACTAAAATCCCTACTGTTGTTTTATTTATTTACTTTTACTTTTCAACATTCATTTCCACAAGATTTTGAGTTACAAATTTTCTCCCCATCTTTCCCTTACACCCCACCCCAAAATAGCAATGGTACTGAATAGACCTTGCCCCCAAGCTGCTCTCTCTTATATCCTGCCCTATCTGCCCTATAACTTTCTAGTAGGGAAAGATATATTTCTATACCCCAGTGCCTATATATCTTATTTCTCAGTAACATGTAAATAAAAAAATTATATATACATATATATATATATATACAGATAGATAGATAGATAGATAGATAGATAGATGGACAGATAGATACATAGATATAATTTTTAACATTTGATTGTAAAACTGATTTCTCGATTCTTTCCCACCTTTACTCATTACCCACCCCTATTGGGAGGAAAAGTGAATCAATATAGGTTACACACGTAGAGTTATGCAAAACTTTTCCATAGTAGACATAATGTGAAAGAATGATTATATTTCCCTCCATCCTATCCCACCCTGCACTTATTCTATTTTCTACTTTGACCCTGTCCCTTTTCAAAAGTGTGTGCTTCTAACTACCTTCCCACAATATGCCCTACCTCTTATCCCCTTCCCACCAACATTCCTGTATGGTAAGATACTCAATTTAGTGTGTATGTTATTCCTTCCTTAAGCCAAATTCAGTGACAGTAAGGTTGGCCCATTCCCTTTTGTCTTCCTGTTCTTCCCCTGCTTTGTACCTCTTTTATATGAGGTAATGTACCTTACTCCATCTTTCCCTATCTCCTCTCATTATATTCCTCTCTCACATTTTAATATTTTTTTAGATATCATCTCTTCCTATTCAACTGATCCTGTGCCCTCTGTCTATGTATACATGTACACATATATGCACACACTCACATATGTATTTATATGCACATTTTATATGCACATATATACATACATATACATATGTATTCCCTTCAACTATCCTCATACTAAGAGAAGTCTCATGAGTTACAATTATTGTTTTACCATGTATGAATGTAAATAGTTCAATTTTAGTAAGTTGTTTATGATTTCTTTTCCTGGTTTACCTTCTCATACTTCTCCTTGTATTTGAAAGTCAACAATTCAGCTCTGTTTTTTTCATCAAGAATGCTTGAAAGTCCTCTATTTCATTGAATGACCATATTTTCCTCTGAAACATTATACTCAGTTGCTGGGTAGGTGATTCTTGCTTATTTTTTCTTCCTGGTTGCTTGCAATATTTTCTCATTGACATGGGAACTCTGGAATTTGGCTGTCATATTCCTAGGAGTTTTCTTTTGGGGATCTTTTTCAAGAGGTGATAGGTGAATTTTTCCAAGTTCTATTTTGCCCTCTGGTTCTAAAATATCAGGGCAATTTTCCTTGAGAATTTCTTGAAGGATGATTTCTAGATCCTTTTTTGTATCATGGTAGGTAGTCCAATAATTTTTAAATTATCTCTCTGGATCTACTTTCCAGGTCAGTAGTTTTTCCAATGAGATACTTCACATTGCCTTCTATTTTTTCCATTTGTTTGGATATGTTTTATAGGACCTTGATATCTCATAAAGTCATTAGCTTCCAATTGCTCTAATCTAATTTTGAAGGAATTATTCTTTTCAGTGAGTTTTTGAAATTCCTTTTCTGTCTGACAAATTTGGTTTTTTAAGGCATTATTCTCCTCATTGGCTTTTGGGTCTCTTTTGCCATTTGAGTTATTCTATTTTTTTAAGATGTTATTTTCTTCAGTCAAGTTGTTGACTCTCTTTTCACCATTTTCTTGCATCATTCTTATTCCTCTTCCTAGTTTTTCCTCCACTTATCTGATTTTCAAAATCCTTCTTGAGCTCCTCCATGGCCTGTAACCAATTTGTATTTTTCTTGGAAGCTCTTAATGCAGAAGTTCTGATTTTTCTGTTTTCCTCCCATTCCATGCTTTGATCCTTTTTGTCCCCCCAAAAGGATTCTATGGTCTGTTTGTGCTTCCTCTGTTTGCTTATATTGCCAGTCAATTACTTGACTTTTGAGCTCTTTTCCATGATAGAACTCTGCTTCCAGAGAGCATATCTTTGTCCCAAATTGCTGGGGTTTTCACAAATGTTGTCAGAGGTCTAAGGAGGGGGCCCTTTCTACAGACACCAAATTGGCAAACAGGCGTTTCTCACCCCAGGAACACAGCCCAAGAAACTGACCCAAATCTAAGCAGGTCAAAGCAAGAGTGATTGCCTTCTTAATGGTTTCTAGTTCCCCCTACAATCTGTAGGCCAAGAGCTCCTGAGGCAGCTACACAGCCAATGCTGGGGGCAAGGGCTGGACGGTACCCTTCCTTTCCAACAGAGACCTTTTACTTTATTTTTGGCATTTATGGATTGAAAAATCTGGAAACTGCCACAGCTGCTTGTTATTCACTCTCCTGACATCTTCTCTGGCCATAGCTGCCTCCATAAGGCCAAAATCATGTGGCCTATGTGGGACTGTGCTCAGCTCCCAGACTGCCAAGCTGCCTTCAGTGGGAGATTTATTTCTCTCTGTCACTTTGTGGGTTCTGTAGCTCTATAATTTGTTTAGAGTCATATTTTATAGGTATTTGAGGTTGTTGTGGGGGGGGGTCATAGAATTTCTTACTTCTATTCTGCCATTGTGGCTCTGCCCCCCCCCCCCACATCTCCCAGTATTGTTTTTTTTTAGACAAATCTCTTTCTAAGCATGTTCCCACAGATTTCATTTGTAAAATTCACTTGTAGAGCAAAATATAAGACCTTCTACCTGGCTGAAATATATCTGCTACAATTTATAATTGTTACAGTTAGTGGTTCTCATTATCACCATTTGAACTTTCCTAAAAAAAACCCAATATAATATAGAATAATTATAAATTATATCAAGCTAGAAATTCTGGTCAATGTCTTTGAATAGACATTCATCCTAGCACAACTACTTTCCATAGTGCTGTCAATATTTGAGAAATTATTGAACAGACCAAATACTATGGAAGACAACGACCAGAAATCAAGAGGGCGTATGAAAATAAGAAGCCTTCAACAGATATTGAATTCCAGTGGTACAATCATACTTTCTTTAATAATTTATCCTGAAAGCACTTAGCATGTTTTTATTAATCATATCTTCAATGAATTACTTTTTTCTAAGTCCACCTATGATTGTATCCTATAGATCTTAAATTAAGTTTAAATCAGAGAAGTTTTCAAGGCATTTAAGTAAATTTATTTCTTATTCTGTTCTTGACATATGGCATGGTCAAAAGTTGATTATGTCATTTGCCATTTAGTTTTCAGTTGTGTATGACTCTTTATGATCCCTTTGAAGGTCTTCTTGGCAAAGATGTGGAAGTAGTTTACTATTTTCTTCTCCAGCTCATTTTACAGAAGAGGAAACTGAGGTCAACAGGGATAAGTGACATGCCCAAGGTGACAGAGTAAGTAAGTGTCAAAGACCATATCTGAGCCTGGGTTTTCCTGATTGTAGGCCTGGCATTCTATCTAGTTGCCACTTAGTTGTCCATCCCATCTCTACTGGTTAATTAATGCAATTATGAAATAATTCTTCATAACATAAAAAATATAGTTATCATAATTCACAATATGCTTATTGGTATGCAGACTTCCAGGCAATCAGAATTAAAGAATGTCCATAGCATTTTAAAAGGGGATGAGTAGATATTTTACAATTTTAAAAAGATATTATAAGCTTACTCTCAACTCCTGAAAATGGCTTTGGAATAGCCTTAATTGAAAAAGTGAACATTATGAAAAATTACTTTTTTCAAGTCTTCAATACTCCAGTCTTTGTGTTCTCTCAAACTCCTTCCAGTAAGCAAGTTTTGTTTCTTTTATTTTTCTTTCATAAAAAAGACTTAGCATATGTATTTCATTATTCTCACTGGTTTTCCAACTTCAAGAACTCTAAACCTGACCAGAAAATAGGAGTCAAGCAACAACCCTAACATCAGTTATGTCCCTCTGAAGACCCTGGCACTTTTTTTCTCTCTCAAGAACTAATTAGGCTATTTCTTAGTAATATTTTTGTTCAGTTTTTGGCATTAAAAAATCACTACTTTTTTCACTTCAGTGTGATTTATGCTATTTCTTTTTATTATTTTATCTATGTTCACTTTTATAAGATTTTCATTTCCATATTTCCTCCTCCATCCCTTCTCTCTCCCCTCCCCAAGATGGTTGTTTCATTGGTGCGGGGAATTCCTGGGGAAGAAACTTTGTCTCCTATTTCAGATAAGCAACCACTCTTCAACTTAAAGTCTTAATGAACTGTGTGGGACATTGAAAAGTGAAGTGATTATGTATCAGAAGTGAAACTTGAAAGCAAATCTTTATTTTTCCTTTTTTGTTTTTTATTATACTGCAATGCTTTTCAATATCTCTGTTGTAAGTAATCACATTGGGCTTTTACTATATACATATTCCATATACTAAGCAATAAATAAATAAGTACTAAACAAATGCCTATTAAAACAGAAAGAATCTGTTAACCAAAAGAATAATTACTAGGTCCTAGATTCTTTCTAGCTCCAGTAGCTCATGAAGACCATCTATAATGGGGATGGATGGTCATGGGACTGGGAGAGGACAGAACTGAGTCAGTAAAGGGCAGGCGCACTAATGAAATCACAGATGCTTGAAGCAATATTTAGGGGTATTCAATTGTCCTTTGCTACAGTGAATTGTCATAACAAACCATATTGTAACAGATCTCTTTCACAGAAGCATGTCAGTGGAAAGTGCTGAATCCAAATGCTGACTTGAGATAAACAAGTGTGACAGAGGCAGCTAGATTGAGGTAAAAAGAAAAATGTGAACAACAAAGCAAAAGACCGACATAGAACATCCACTTGTCTGAGGAGCCAGCAAGTATCATTAAGGAGGATAGAAAGCAATGAGTTGGATGCTAATTTTAAAATAATCACACTTTAACTTCAAGGGTAGACAGCAAGATTCCCAATTTTCCAGTCCTCACAAGCTTCATTTGTGTCAAATTGGGGAGATATTATTTTATGTACTGGTCAAGTACATTGGCATCTCAGCAGATTTCACATTGCTTCTGTAAATAAAGTTACAGAGGGAAAGAGGGAGAGGGAGAAGAAAAGGGAGAAAGAGGGGGAGAGAGAGAGAGAGGGAGAGAGAAATAGAGAGAGAGAGAGAGAGAAAGAGAGAGAGAAAGAGAGAGAAAGAGAGAAAGAGAGAGAGAGAGAGAGAGAGAGAGAGAGAGAGAGAGAGAGAGAGAGAGAGGAGAAAGAGCGATCCCCTTCATAAAATGCATACACATATACAAATTTTTGGTGTGGCATCTGAGGTGGGGAAAAATTTATAAAAAGGAAAGAAGGCATATAGAATGAAATGGTGAAGAAATGTTACAAAGATGAGATAAAAAGACTATAGCTCAACCACATGAGCTAGTGAGTTGAGAACTTGGCATCATCTTAGGAAGAGGATTTACTTTCCCCATCCTGTTGATCTGTTCAGATAGCAAATAAATGTTTTAAAGAATGCTTTAATATTCCCCTTGGTAGTTCCTGCCAAATGAAACCCAAATAGGAAATAGTTCCAAGAAAAACTAGGAAAGACAGCTTGGTGTTACATTCTCACATGAATTAATGACAGCCAAATTTTTTTCTTTATATTTGCTTTCATTTACAGTTATGTCTGTGTATGTATGCATGTATGTATGTGTATGTGTGTGTTGCCATAAATGATGAAAAAGATAAATACAGGTAAATAGATATAGATAAGTAAATCAATATCTATCTGAACACATATTTTTATGTACACATAGCTATTTTTTACCCTTAAGGTTTCAATATGGTACAACTTGAATTACAAATGCCTACTCATATTTATGAATTAGGTGTGCAAATGTCAGTATTTCTATAAATGAAGAGAGAGCTACATATAGTTAGTAAGATAAATATATCTATATCTTTTATACATTTATATAGGCACACACACACACACATAAACACTCACGTGCTTAGTTTTCTTTCCATAGTCCTTCACAATGCCACAACTTGAATCACATGTATCTACTCATATTTATGCATTTCATTGAATGATTCCTACAAGTAATATAACTTACTACTGTGAAGTTCTCATATTTCTTTCTCAAGTAAATACTCCCTAAAATGCCTTTTTGCTCTAACTGCAGGTTATTACATGGCATAACTACAATAGCATGACCCTAATGAGAAGGTGTCTGGACTTCACTTGTGGTTTAGAATTCAGTGACAGTTTGATTGTGAGCTCAGCATTCCCTAGTCCTATTAAAATGTGGATAGCATTCTGAATTAAGTGGCTGTAAAGCCAGAACTCAGAGGTGATTTTATGCTTTTTTCAGACCCCTTTGTCCATTTTCTTTTCCATCAGCAAGTTTAATTTTCATTTTTAGATCCATAGTTAATTTGCATCTGATCCTTGGAGATTATTTTTGAGAACAAGTGCATGTTAAAGTACAAAGAATGGATTAATCTTGGTAATCTATTGTGCCTTGGATCTGTGCACCAAAAAAGTGCCAGTAGAAAATATATTGAATCTTCCCTGCTGCCACCACCCCCTACCCTCCCTTTTTTTTTCCTGTCGATTAACTCTGATAGGCTCTTTCCCTAGGCTCACTGCACAGCTTTTACCTCTCCATAAATGGGAAGTACAGTGCATGTTCCATACTGTAAATTAATGGCATTTGTGTTTCAGAAATGCCAGATTCCTTCACAAGTCACTTGAGACACCACAGTGAGAATGAATTACCCTGGACTGTCTGTCTCTTTCTTGACAGGTCGTCTTGAAGAGCAGCTTGCCTGAAGCCGGATTCATTGTTATTTCACTTATCTCAGAGCCAGCAAAGAGACAGTTTTACAAATTTCTAACATAAGGCATGAAATGAAATTCCATCGGCAACAACTGATTTTCCCATTTTTTCTTTTAATTTGGCTGTGACCAAATTAGTAGGACTGCCATACAGCATTTTAAAATGCAGAAGGCACCTTTTGGTGAATTTCTCTGATATTTAATTCTATAATCAGTCCTCTGGGGAGAAACATATTGGAGTTATTGGCAAACATCTCCTTTTCTGATTTCCTTTTATACTAAAATAAAACAATGAATTAACAGTTAACATGCAGAATAGTGTTCACTATTTGGTACAATTCTTTTCTCACTTGGCTGTCCATATGGTGATTTGTATCCTATGGCAACCAATTATCATACATGCAGTGATACTGTACATTTCTAAATTAATAGGCTGGTTACGCTAGGGGGCTTAGCTCATCCCGAAACATGGCTATTTTCCGGTTTTATGAAATAACAGGATTAAGTCTGAAATGAATGTTAGTTCTAGTTATCTGTGGAAATTTCAGTTAATTAATTAATACTGAACAGTTGTTCTTTGCTTCATCCAAGAAACAGATAAACCTCAGTAAGCCATTATAGAGATTTTTAATCAAATGCAATTATGTAATTAATGCTGCAATATTCATCTATGGCAGTTGGTTCAGCATGGATGAATATTTCCTCAAGAATCTTACTGTCCCCTGAGAAACCAGATATCAAATGGGCACACGGTTGGGGTGGCTCTGAACTGAGAAAGGCCCTGGGGGAATATCGGGGACAAACAGGTTTCCCCAAGCAACATTCAAGCATTTTGCTTTCTCCACTGAACATTCATATTTAAACATAATCATTTGCAGAACTAGAAAAAAGATTTCTACTTCTCTTGGGTACTTATAATCTAATTTGCATAATATATCTATGTAAATAATCAAAAATTTTATTATAATAGCGGGAATTTATATTTCACTTTGTTTCTACAAAGCAATTCTCACATATTATTTCACCCTCACAACAATTTTATGCATTAGATGCTATTGCTATTTTCATCTTACAGAAGATGTTTTACTTTGTATCAGCTATCTCCATACCTAGAATGTACTTCATTTTCTCCCTTGACTCTTATAACCCCTGGTCCCTTAAATATTCAGCTCAAGTACCACCTTCTACAAAGTCCATCAGATATAAATATAGGTATATGTGTAAATATATGTATTATACATGCATATACATATATACTCCTGTGTTTATACATATATGTATATACATGCACATACATTTACACATGTATGTACTTTTGTGTTCTTCACAATA
Source organism: Pseudocheirus occidentalis (assembly GCA_028646575.1). Taxonomy (NCBI): domain Eukaryota; kingdom Metazoa; phylum Chordata; class Mammalia; order Diprotodontia; family Pseudocheiridae; genus Pseudocheirus; species Pseudocheirus occidentalis. Next base: position 60,002,223 of record CM053597.1, read on the forward strand.
ATCATTGGTAATTGAGGTTATTATTAGCTTCCTTTTACAGATGAGGAAACTGATGCTATGGAAGAAGACAGGTGACTCATCCAGGGCCACACAGCTACAAAGTATCTGAATCAGGACTGGGACTGATGTCTTCCTGACTCGAAGTCCAACACTCTATACATTCTTAATGACCTAAAATCCCAGTTTACAGTCGCTACATGTTCTGTACTTTATGGTCTAAGTTCAACTATCAAGCCACCCTTACTTCTCTCTCTTCCACTTTAATTGTTGTGACCTCAATTTTGTCCCATTAATGACATATTTTGCCCCATCTTTGTATCTTGGTTCATGCCCCCTCCTTTTCCAAGATACCCACCTTTCTCTTCTCTGTTCATCCCAATTCTATATATCCTCAAATCTAAACACAAGCTCCATGTCATAATGAGCACACTTTTACTGCAGTCTATAATGAACTCTCTCTTCTATAACATTTATATTCAATAACATAAAACCCCAAATCAACTTAAATGTCATTATGTATGATTTTTTAAATTTGTGTTACTTGTGTTGAACCTATCTCCCCAGAATGACTATAATTGAAGCCACATCTTACATCTGTGTATCCCACAAAGAGGCTACAACCCATAGGTTGTAGGTATGTAGGCATAGCTACATCTTGTGTTTGTGTATCACACAAAGAAATACTGTAAATGATCTATGCTTTGTTCATGTATCTAGAATAAGGGACCAGTCATGATCACTTTTTCAGTTAATTAGATGAATTTATATTGTCACTGGTACGAGTACTTTTACCACATGTCCACATATAATCCCAACAATCCCAACTAGCATTTTTAAGTACTACTATGTCAGTCAATGTGCTAAACATTGGGCCTACATTTGTGAAAGAAAAACATGGTTACTTTCCTCAAGCAAACCATATTCAAAATGGCAGAGGCAACATGCAAACAGCTATGTATATACAAGATATGTAACATGGTAATATATCTCAGAGGGGATGAAGAAACAAAGAGGAAGACTGCCAGGAAAGGTCTGCTTAAGAAAACAGGATTTGAGTCTTAACGGACACATTAAAAAAAAAGGACACAAAAGTTAGGAGAGAGAATATTGCAGGTATAGTGGAGAACTAGAAAAAAGTACAGAGTTGTGATATAGAGTTTTATGAACAAGGAAGAGCAAGAATTTCTCTCTGTATAGTGGTAGCTGGATAGTGAAATATATAGATGGAAACAGAGTGAAGAAGGCAGGAAGGTACCATATTGTTAAGGATGTGAAAAGCCAAACAGAGGATTTTTATATTTGAATAAGGGAGTGGGTTTACTTTTATTGGGTGAGTGACATAGTCAGACTTGTACTTTAGGGAGACCACTTTGGTACTGAGCAAAAAGAAAAAAATTTAATCACAGAGGCTGTTGCAATAGCCCTACTGGCCAACCAGTAGGCTGTTTAAAAAGTATACCATGAAGTGTTAAGAGTCTATACCATGGTGGCAACTATGTGAATGGTAAGAAGGGTTTGGATGCAAGAATTATTTTAAAGAAACAAGAAGTGGTGCCATATTAGATATGGGATGAGAGAATGAAGAATCAAAGGTGACAACAAGGTTTCAAGCCTGGACTATTGGAAGGATAATGGTACCCTTGCTAGTAATAAAGACTTTCAGAATTGTTGTCAAGTTAAAAAGTGTGCATTAAGGCTTAGTAAGTCATTATTCAGTTCAGTCATTTTTTCAAACATTTCTGACATTTCATGCACTCTTTTGGGTGTTTGTTTTGTTTTGTTTTGTTTTTGGCAGAGATGCTGGAATGGTTTGCCATTTCCTTTTCTAGCTCCTTTTACTGATGAAGAAGTGAGCTGTGTAGGTGTAATGGTAATTAATTTAAATTTGAAGACCTGTTTTTTGTTATGACAAATAAGATACTTAGCCCTTAGTAACTAATCAAGCCTCTGTGAAGGAAACAGAAGGTGTGAACTTTGTCTCCTGTTGCTGACATAACAGGAAGGGATTGACTGAAACAGAAAGCCAGTGTGTGTGTGTGTGTGTGTGTGTGTGTGTGTGTGTGTGTGTGTCTGTGTGTCTCTGTGTCTCTGTGTCTCTGTGTGTGTCTGTGTCTGTGTCTGCGTGTCTATGTGTAGATGTGTTGGACCCTGTGAACTTCAGTGTGTAGCAAGAACTGCCTAGAGAACTGGAGGAGGACCTGGGAGCTATCTGCCTCTGAATCCAGGTCTCTGAATCCAGATGACAGTTTGATGCATTCTGGTAGGAGGTGGGACCATGGAAGGGGATCCAGGGAATCTGAGAAATGACCCTGAGTCAAGATGAATAAAAAATCTCTCCTTGTGTGCTATGATGATTGCTGTGATGAATGTGTGTTGAAATGCTGTGATGAAATTGAAGTTTACTAGAGATCTAAGGGTGGAGGGTTTGTGTATTTTCTAATGATTGCATTTAATGATTAGTGATACTTAGCAACTGATTGCTAAATAAGTGACTAAGTTAATCTAGTTGCCACATGAGTGGAAGACTGACTTGTATTTTGAAATTATTGGATGACTAAGGAAGGAAGTCTAAGGAAGCTAGTCTAAGAAAGTATTAAGTAAGTACTTAGTAAGTACTTACTAAATAAGAAAGCAAACCTCCTTAGGGATACAAGATGATTGTTCTTTTTTTCTTTGTTCTAAATACTATGACCACTTTGGTGAAAAGTATGTGGCCGTTTTAATGGTAAGCTTTTGTGAACACTATATTGTGATTTTCTGTCATAAGATGTAATATTGTGAATATTATATTGTGATTTGTTGTGAATATTTTCCTTTCATTTGTTCTTTAATACAATGTTCACTATACTGTGTAATCAGAACCTTAAAAACTTTTCACAGAAGCATCCTTTTGGGAAGCTGCTCATGCAAGACATTACAGTAGGGAACCCAGTAAGAGCAGGATTTCTGAAGCAATAAACTTTAAGAATGGTAGGAGAAGCTAGAGGTTAAAGTCCCTAGAAGAGTCTGTCTTCTGGATATGGCATGCACAGGTCAAAGAAAAAATCTTCTCTTCTCCACTAATAAGTCAGTAAAGTGTTAACTGATCTTCTAGATCAAGGTTCTTTAGCACATAGTCAAAACCAGGAGTTTTATGGGGAAGGTTAGTGTCTCATTTAGTTTCATTTTGCTGGTTATCCATAATTGATGTCACAAGGCAAGGAGCTGCCTGCAATTGGTCAGTGATACCTAAACAAGTATGATAATGGGCTGTCCTTGTTTCTCACATGAAAAAGCCAGTTATGAAGTATTGCCAAAAAGTGGTGCTACACACACACACACACACACACACACACACACACACATCTTCACGGAGTAGGCAATGCTGGAGGAGTAGATTCTGCCAAGTACAGATTCTCTGAAAAGTGGGGTCAAAATTGAGCTTGATTCTACATTCCCACTTCTTTTTTTGAAGAAAAGAGCCTTGGGAGCATAGGGAAAGGAGGCAGTTTCAAAATGAATTTATCAAAAGCTGAAGTGATTATAATTTCTCTTAAGACCTTCCCTGTACCTGGCATGAAGTAACTTCTTGATAAAAAAGGCAGCTAGGTGGTGCAATGAATTAAACTCAGGCCTTGGAGTCAGAAATCCTAGTCTTTGTGAGTTCAAATCCAGCCTCAGATACACGTAGTTATGTGATTCTGAGCAAGTCATTCAACCCAATTTGTCTCAGTTCTTCATTTGCAAAATGAGCTAGAGAAGGAAATGGTGAGCCACTCCAGGATCTCTGCAAAAACAAACAGACAAAAATACTAAAACTGAGATGACATACATACTTTACTGACTCCCTTTTCTGTTGCTCTTGTTTCCTGATACCCTTGGATTTCCCTAGTTAGATTTCACGACTTTACTTTTACCCATGATAAAAGACTACTTATTACTTTATGTATCACTAATCAATTATTTCTTCTATAAAAGCCTCTGACTCCCAAAGCAACTGCAAAAAGCTGGGACAAAGAAAACAATAAAAGGAGATATTTTGAAGATCTGAATGGCTGTTTGGAATAAAGAAGAAAGGAGTCCAAGATTACTCTGAGTCTGGGAGACTGGATAACTGGAAGGATGGTAGAGCTATTTCGAAGATAAAGAAATTTGGAAAAGAAAGAGGTTTCAGGGGAAAGAGGCTGAGTTTAGGACATAAGACAAATAATGGAGAAGTATTTTTACAGAGCTGCATATCAATATATGCAAGAGAATTTACTATAAAGTGTTTCTAATTGCATGGTGGGCATCATAGAGACACAAATCCAAGCATTCTTTAATGTACTACAAATCGAGGGATGAGCTGGGTCACACTGGGGTCAGCATCATTTAAATGTGAAGTTTTGTTAGAATAAATAAGTTAGAATAAACTCAATTAAGAGATTTCTCCAGAGAGCAGCTGCTATAACTCAACAGGAGATGCTTCTTAGGGTGGAAATGGAAAAATTATAGCTTAAAAAAAAGAGGGCTTAAGCATTTGAATGTATTATATGGAAAATCTTGTTAAGTGGAAGTTTCCAAGAGGATTTATTATAACAAGTGTGAAACACTTGGAACTCTTGGTGGTGAGAAAAAAATATATATCCTTATTGGGTGCTCTTCTTTTTGAGAGCTGGGTCCTTTACCTCTCTAAACTTCTATTTGCCAACTGAAAGACTTTGGATCCCTGCCCTTTCCAGTATATTTAATCTCTCCCTTTACCTTGACTCTTTCCTTCTTTTCTTCAAACAGGTTCATTTCACCCTTATCTTGGGGAGCTATGGAGTAAGCTCTTAACCCTATTGTGTATCCCATCTACTATCCTACCAGTCACTCCTAGAGTTCTCTCTCAATCTACCTCTACCTAATCTCCTACAATCTGTATCAGATGAGTTATCTCTCAATCTACCTCTATCCAAGCTCCTACAATCTGTATTGGATTGTTCTGAAGTAAGACAAATCTTTAATTATTTCTAAAGAAAATGTTCTATTTTCTCTTGACTTTTTTTTCATGGTGGTAATCTGGGTTAAGTGATTTGTGCAGTCATATAATTAGTAAATATCTGAGGTTAGATTTGAACTCAAGTGCTCATGACTGCAGGACTACGTACTGTGCCACTTAGCTGTCCTTTCTCTCTTGTCTTTTTTACTCTAGTTCAGTCTTTCCTGAGTCTGATTTTACTTCTAATTAATTGTAATACCTCTCTTTGACTAGTTCATCATATCTTTTTTTTTCTATTCAAACCTTAGTTTGTTGATATAGGGAACTACTAATTAGGAAATGTTCACCCAAAGAAAACTTGCAAGTTTTCTACAAGGTCAGCATCTCTTACACAAATGCCAGGGGCATGGAGAGTTTAAGTAATTTCATCCAGGGTTGTCTTCCCCCTCACCCCCAATTTGTTGTTGTTATTCAGTCCTCTCAGTCATGTCTGACTCTTGACAACCCCATGTGTTTGGGGTTTTGTTAACAAAGATGCTGGAGTGGTTTGCTGTTTCTTTATTCAGATCATTTTGCAGTTGAGAAAATTGAGGCAAGCAGGTTTAAGTGACTTGCCCAGGGTCACACAGCTAGTAAGAGTCTGAGGCCAGATTTTAAACATAGGAAAATGAGTTTTCCTGCCACCAACTCCAGTATTCTGAACACTACACAACCTAGCTACTTGATTAATATATGTCAAAGGTATGATTTGGACCTACTTTTTCTTTTGGCAGGGTATAGTTATAATTTTGTGGACAATGTGATGAAATATATAGGTTGAATGATAGGACATGTTAGGTGAATTTGGATTATAGAATGATATAGGTAGAAAGACTAGATCCAAAGAGTAGTCATTAACAGATCAGTAATGCCTAGAAGGAGGTTTCTGTTGCTCCAGAGGTCTTTTTTAATTATTTTTTTTATTTGTTTTCTTGTTTGCATCATTCATTTTCATGACATTTTTGAATTACAAATTTTCTCCCTGTCTTTCCCCTGCCCCAACCCTAAAACACCAATTCCACTGTAAAGCCCCTCCCCTGCTCTGCTCTCTTACTTTCTGGTAGGGCAGGGAGGGTCTCCCTATCCCAGCCCCTGTATATCTTAATTCCTCCTTGCAGGTATTGCAGAACTTTAAATTCTAGATTCTTTCAATCCCTCCCTTGTCCTCCACCCCCACTGGAAGGAAAATCAATTCAATACACGCTGTGGATAGGTGATTATACAGGACATCTTCATAGTGGGCATATTGTGACAGTGATCATATGTCCCTCCTTCCTATCCCTCCCCCCTTGTTCTGTTCTCTACCCTGTCCCTACCCCTTTACCTAAGCTTGTGCTTCCAGCATCCCTCCCCCAGACCCTGCCTTCCCCTCCGTTCTCCCCCCT
>CM053597.1:60009088-60058662 GCA_028646575.1 Pseudocheirus occidentalis
TCTTGCTGAGGACTGCCAGGGAGGAGAACTGTGGAGGGGCTGGAGCTGCTGGACACAAGGCTGCCTGAACACTGAGCAGTTGCCATGAGTGAGGAGAGGAGGACCTTTGCCTGAGGTCGCCTGTCCTGTTTTGAAGGCTTGAGAATGTGGGTATTTACTACTTTAACTACATGTGCCAACTTCATAACTACTGTGTTGGCTTTGACTTTCTGATTTTGGGACTCAGTCTTCTGGTACTTGAATAAATGCTCTGACTATATTTCTCATGTAGAGAGCCTGTTACGTTTTGTGATTAATAACCACATCAGCATACTTATAGTTACTGTAGAATTTGTGAATGCTGCATTGGTGATACACCATTACAAAGACATCAAACTGGTTAACATAGAGCACAGAAGGCAGTATGGTGTAGTAAATATAAACTAGTCCTGGAATCAGAGAAACCTGTATTCAAATCCTCCCTCTAATGTGCAAGATACTTCACTGATATAGATCAGCAATTTGTCAATGGCTTGTAGTATTAAAGTATTTGCTGAAGTAGGAAAGGTTAAGTGATTTAATCATGGTAATGTTGCTAGCATAGTAGACATTTAGGTATAGAAGATTACCCTATGTTACTTTTAGCTGTTTTATTGATGTGAAATAACCATGTATTTCAGGAAGTGATAGTGGAGTCCCTAAAACCAGCTTGGTCCTCATACCATTACCATGTATTTCCCTACACCCTGGGAAATCCAGTAATAGTTAATCATAAATGACCATATACCTCAATTATAATTGTTGAATTACTCACTAAATAACAATGACAATTAATAATAATGCTATCCTCTGGTTCATCAAAGCATTGATTCCTAACTCCCTCCTCACCCACCTCATTTTAAAGTCCAGAAGACAATTTAAAAAAATCCTCTACCCTAGATTCCCATAAAGTACAATTTAACATCAGACACAAGATCTGTTTGTACAATAGTTAGTGGTTTAGTTGGGGGTAGGAAGTAGATATTTAAGTATCAGAATGACCACATTGAAAGTAATGTATTGTCATGACTTGGATTCGTAAGGATGACTTTTTAGTGATACAGCAGTACATTTAGCAAAATCTCTTTTTGCTATAACTTTATTTCATTGTTTAGAATCTAAAGGAAATAATACCTATCCCTCACTAATCTCACAAGTGTTCATGAAAAATTATATTGAAGAAGTTGCTAGCAGGAAGAGGCATAATTATATTTAAAACAGAGCAGACTTATAGGTTAAGTACCACTTATTTGTGGAGCCACTGTGGATAGGTTTTAGTTTTTGGCTTTTTTTCTTCCTTTTCAGAAAAAAAAATGATGGCATTTCACTCAAGAACAAACAATTCTTGTACAGTGACTGATAATGAAATACAAAGCCCAGCTTGATTGAAGCCATTACTAGTGACTTCTCTTAATAGGGACTACTACATAATAAGCTTAGTCATGACTTTTAAATAATCAGTTTCCTGCTTTCAAATCTTGGTTTAGAAGGTTTATTCTAATTTTCTTGATTTAAATACATTCCTGGTTTGTTTGTTTTTCTTTGTTTTTAAATATCCAAGGTCATTCAGAGGCTGCTGCTCATTTTCAGAGATCATAGTTGAAAGCTATTACCATCTGATTTCCAAGAACAAAAGTCCTCATCATCTCAAGCATATGACAAACACAGAAGCCAGAGGGTAAATTACAGACCACAGCATAAATCAAAGAAGATTAGTCTAAGGATCATTAAACAATCAGAAGATTTCTGGTTCTTAAACAAGTTGAAAAGTCAATACACAGAAATCTGTCTATGAAGGTAGGGCTAGACATTGGAATAACTAGTAAATAGGCACAAGGGTTAGTAGGAAAAGGTGCTGAAGAGTATGACGTCCTTGCTCCCTCCCCCATACTCCAGACTCTGATCTTTTATGTCCATTGTCCCATTTCCACTGCCACCATGGTGGATGTTCCCATTTTTTGGTAGTAACATGTGGGGACTCCAAAGGTCATTCATATGGTTACTGAATAGGGGAAGATGCAAATAATGTTTTTGACATCCATACCAAGTCTCATTTATGTAATTGTAGTCAATCAGAAAGTACTGGACTTGGCACAGGCCAAAGGACAATTATGTGTCTATCAGCCAAGATGAAAAAAGGAAACAAACGTGTAGTCTCCATCCTCAAGAAAATGAAATCCTATCTAGGAGACATGTATATATGTATGCATTTGTGTGTATCTACTTATTTACATAGCAGTATATTTATGGGTGTGTATGTGCAAAAATAGAAGATGACTGGGAGAGAAGCAGGCACTAAAAGCTGGGAGAATCAGTAAAAAGGAAGTGCTTGAGCTTCATGTGAAATCATTGTTTTGGCCAAAATTATATTTACACATAAAGTTAGACCTGGTCTCATAATTTCTTTTATTCTCAATACTTAGCCCAGTGTATGGAACATGAGAAAAGTTTTAAAAAGTTTATTGTTTAGAAGAGATTTAGAGGTTATCTAGATTACTCATCATATTTCTATAACTGGAGAAAGTGAGACCCAGAGAAGTTAAATGACTTACTTAGCTAAGGTTTGTGGCACCAATGTGATATTCACAGAACCAACTATGAATATGCTGGCATAGTACTGAATTGCAAAATATAACAGACTCTCCATATAAAAGACAGAAGCAAAACATTTATTCAGACACCAGAAAGTCAAATCCCAACACCAGAAAACTGAATTTATCACACAACAAAAAATTTATATATAATAACACTGCAGAGAGCAACCATCCTAAAGCCTTTCCACAAATACACAAAATACTATCTCTCTGCTGGCTTACATCCTCTCTCCTCCCTCTGTTCTAACTTCTCTGTCTCCTAGCTTCCTTTCAGCTCTGTTCTACCCTTCCTGTTCCACCTATTCAGCAAACTCCTCCCACCACAGGCTGCATGTGATTACATCACATCTATTAAGGGACAGGGAAGATCTTCAAAATCCCATTACCATTACAAGGTTGTACATGTTGCAATTTACAAATCTGATATTTGAAACCAAACTTTATGACTCCAAGAAAAGTAGGGGCAGTGGACAGAGCATTAGACAGAGTCAGGAAGACTTGAGTTTAAATCTGGCTTCAGACACTTACTTGTTGTACAAACCTGAGTAAGTCATTTAATTCCTGCTACAGTTTCCTCAACTGTAAAATGGGGTTAATAATAGCACCTACCTCCCAGGACTGTTGTGAGTATTCAATGAAATAATATTTGTGAAGTCTTTAGCATATTGCCTAGAACATAGTAGGTGCTTAATAAGTGCTTGTTTCCTGTCCCCTTTCCTTTTTCAAATGCAGTCTTTTTTCTACTATGGTACACTCATCCTTATGTTCTTCAGTTACCTCATTTAAGTTTATTTAAGGAGTAAAAGATTCCTTTCATACTTTGGTATATAGCCCAAAGAGCTTCAAAATGTGTGGTGTCATCTAAAAAGAATAATTAGCAAGATAAAGCTCTGCAGAGAACACGAATCATATTCAACATTTAATCATCACTATAATTGCTATTACTACTATACCCTCCCCGCCCCCAACTGAACCTCTATAGATCAGGAATTGGGAAAACATTAAAATTCCTCTCCTGAGACTAGCCTATCCTGATTGGCAAGATCCAAGTAAACTCAGCCCTCAGTCAATGATCTTACAAACTCCAGTCCCAATCCTATCCAACCTGGTCTTTTTCTTTTCTTTTTTACTTTTACAAATTTAATTTATTTGTTTACTTTTAGTTTACAAGATTTGTTTCCACAGTCCCTTGAGTTTCAAATTTTCTTCGCCTCCTTTCACCCCCCTCACCATGAGAGTATGCATTCAAGTATACAATCTGCAGATACCTTCACATTAAACATTAGTCAGGTTGTAAAGGATTATAACTGATGTAATGAACAGTGGGAAAGAGGAAACAAAACAAACAAGAAAAACAAAGAGTCAGTAGTTTGCTTCAATCTGCATTTAAACTCTGTAGTTCTTTCTCTGGATATGGACATCGCTTTTCATCATAAGTCTTTTGGAGTTGTCTTATAACCTTGCATTGCTGAGAAGAGCCCAATCTATCAAAGTTTGGCATCACACATATGCTGTGTCTGTAATTGTGTGCAAATTTCTCCTGGTTCTGCTCCTCTCCTTCAACATCAGTTTGTATGTCTCTCCAAGTTATCATGAAGTCTATCTGCTCCTCATTTCTTATAGCACAATAGTACTCCATTATATTAATATAACACAACTTGTTTAGCCATTCCCCAATTGATGGGCATACCCCTTGATTTCCAATTCTTTGCCACCACAAAAAGAGCTGCTATAAATATTTTTGTATGTACTGGGCCTCTTCCCACTGCTATCTCTTTAGAATACAAACCTAGAATTAGTATTTCTGGGTCAAAGGGTATGAAAATTGCCTGTTCATATTGTCTGAACATTTATCAATTGGGGAATGACTTGTATTATTATAGATTTGAATCAACTTTCTGTATATTTTAGAAATGAGGCCTTTATCAGAGACACTGGTTGCAAAAATGCTTTCCCGACTTTCCACTTAGCTCTTAATCTTGTTTACATTGGCTTTGTTTGTACAGAAAATTTTCAATTTAATGGAATCAAAATTATCCATTTTGCATTTTATATTCCTCTTTAACTCTGGTTTAGTCATAATGTCTTCCCCTCTCCATAAATCTGACAGGAAAACTGTTCCTTGCTTTCCCAGATAGCTTTATACCTAGATCTTGTACCCATTTAGACTTGATTTTGGTATGTGGTGTGAGATATTGGTCTATGCCAGTTTCTGCCATAAAATATACCAGATTTCCTAGTAGTTTTTGCCAAATAAAAAGTTCTTATACCCAAAACTGGGGTCTTTGGGTTTATCAAATAACTATAGTCATTGACTGCTAAGTCTCATGTACCCAATCTATTCTACTACTCTACTATTCCACTACTCTATTCCTCAGACAGTACCAAGTAGTTTTGAGGATTGCTGCTTTATAATGCAGACTAAAATCTGGTATGGCTAGGCCACCTTCCCTAGCATTTCTTTTCATTAATTCCCTTGTTATTCTGGACCTTTTGTTCTTCCAAATTAATTTTGTTTCTATTTTTTCTAGCTCTGTAATTTTTGGTAGATTAATTGGTATGGCACTGAATAGGCAACTTAATTTAGGGAAAATTGTCAATTTTATTGTATTAGCTCAATGCCACCACAAGCAAATGATGTTTTTTCCAATTAGTTAGGTTTGACTTTATTTGTGTGCATAGTGTTTTGTAGTTGTGTTCATATAAGTTCTGGGTTTGTTTCAGCAGGTAGATTCCCAAACATTTGTTTTCACAGTTTGAAAATTATTTAATGACTGTGGTTTGCATAGGATGTGATTCACTTTTCAAGGTCTCTCCTTTAATGAAACACCATATCCCCAGCAGAGTCCATGGCACAGACAGCACCACTAAGCAATATATTCTCTCCCCAACAATTTCCTCCTACATTTGGCCCTAGCAGACTTTGGGGAGCGCTCATCCCAAAGGCCATTTAAGAAGAGGCACTGAGTTTGCCAGTGGCCAAGCTCTCACCTCATCAGAGAGAGGCCATCAGGGCCACAGGGTGTCTCTTGTTTCTCTGGGTACCACAAACTTGACCACTTCAACCAGTTGTCTAACCAAGTTCATTTTAAAGGAAAATCAGCTTCAAAAGACACACGATCAAACTTGAGATCAAAATGATTAAAGCCAAGTTATATCCTAGAAAGTCATGACAGTTTGAAAACAAAACAAACTGGGCTCAAAGTTCGCAGAGCCCCTTTCCATGGGGGCTTGGACAGAATCTGTTCCTCATTTCTTGTTATGATAACAGCTAAAGAAACAGACTGTTGAGGAATGACCACAAAAGGAAGAGCACGGAAGCGTGACGTGGTGTTCGGCAGGTACTCCTACTTGGTGAGTCACAACCTCACTGGGTCAGGGAGTGGGGTGTCTGTGCAGGAAGACAGAAGCTAAGTGGGGCTGAAAGCTGTAAACCAGGACCCTCAGAAAACAATGGCTCCCATTACTGATTCCAAAGAAGGCATAATTTCTACATAAGGTACAATTCCCATCCATGAACAAAAGAGTAGTTTAAAGTACACAGAAAGTTTCACAGATACTTGATGTTTTGTGTGATGTGCAGAGAAAACTAAGGAGGGGAATAAAGAATGGCACCAAACAAGAAAATGAGAAAGAGCCGAGTGCACACACATGAACACCAACACGGCAAGAGAGGCATCTGTGTGTTGTTCTGGACAGCTCATGACACAGTGCTAGAAAACCAGGGAGGCAGAGGCAGCTCCCAGTTGACTGGTCCAGGGTGACAGCCACAGGCCACAGATGGCAGGCCTCATGATGCCATTTCCTATTGACTCCCTGACAATACAAGGCAGGAGGTTTGGTGACTCCAGGAGGCTCCCACCAACAGGGCCCCCATTGTTCCCTGCTCAAAATTCTGAGCTACAATGACTTCTACTCATTCAGAGAGCAGACAGGCTACTGGGATACTCCCTTTTTTGCCAGGATACAGAGTTTTCAAAAAAGCCAGACCTCCAGAGATACCTTTCTTAAACTGTATAGAGCAAGACTCTATAAATAGACACCACTTTTGGGGGCACTGAAGGCAGCATGGTGTAGTAGGAAGAGATAAAACTGGGAGTCTGGAGATCTGGGTTCTAATCCTGATTCTGCCACTAACTTTGAATAAATCATTTCACTCCTTTAGATATCCACCTAGTTGGGAAGCCCTAAGGATATGGAAAGAGCAGTAAAACCAATACATCATGGACAGAGGACAGTCGGAAGAGGGAAACAAGTTGTTATTGCTGCTAGGCTCCATTCCCCATCAGCATAAGCTCCATCACAAGGAACCTGAACAGAGACGTACAGAGAAACGGAACCTGATGGTGAAAACACGCCCTCCTCCTTCGTCTCTGCTCTGCTCCCTTCCACAGACAGACCCTTCTAAGGTAAGGTGAGGTAAGGTGTGTGTGTGTGTGCGCGTCTGTGAGACCAGCCAGCCATCTGTGTGGCACACCTCTCTGCCACTGTCCACACACCCTAGTGAAGTGGGCAGACAGGGCCAGAGGATGCCTCCATCACACCTTCCTCATGCTGTTAATGAGGTTCTAGGTTCTCTAGAGTCCTCAGAGACGACTTCAGATTTGCAAAAGAAAACAAAGGTGCCATTTGTACCGTGACCAATGCCCAGGGATTCTACACAGCTCCTCATCATTTTTTGGTTTTTTCTACTTCAAAACTTGCCAAAGCAAGGACTCTGTCCCCAGAGCCAGGGTCAGTGGAGACTTTCTCAAACTGGCTTAGGGCAGCACCTGCATTTGTGGACAGGAAGGCCTCATCCTCCGCAGTCAGCTTTTCTCCAAGTTTCCACAAGGCCGTCAGTATCTCCAGCTTCTGCTGGGCATATACATCTCTTTCTAGTTTTCTAACCATCAGGTCTCTGTCCATTTCTGCTAATCTTGTCCGCAGCTGCCCTGGCTGTTTCTTTGCAAACAATCTGATGACCCCTGGCGTTTTAAAAGCCTGGCTGACGGCCGCCTGGATGGCCAGTTGCATCCCACTAAGTTCATCTACCAAGGTCATGCTTCCAGACATGATTTTTTTCAGCGAATCATTGAATTCACCCAGTTGTTCCAAAGTTTCCTTTTTGGTTTCCTCATATTCATCTGCTTCAAGTTCTTCTCTGTATTCTTCTAGATCTTGTAACTGTTGCATTAGTCTGTCCAACTGTTCTTCTAAGTTATGTTTTAATTTAGTTGTCTCTGTCTTTCCTCTAGAAGGCATTTTACTTTTTTCAAAGAAAGAAGGATAAATGTACCTGAAGGCTCCAGCCGGACTGCGAGCGGAGCGGGAAGGCAAGCCAGGGCAGGGTCCGCTTCTTTCTGCGTGTGGGCGCTTACGCACTTCCGGTGATATAGCCAATGAGCAGGCGGACCGACCCCCTGCGGCTGTGGTTTAGCTGGGGTAAACCGCCCCAGGGCCCTAGAGCCTAAGCCAGATGTAAAGCGGTCCAACGCTTTCCCCGCGACCGCAGCGCCGCCACCTCTAGCGCAGTCCGCCAAGGTGAGACGAGCTACGCTGAGGAAGTCCCGAACATTTTATGTCTACAGTAACTTTAAATGGGATTTCTCTATCTCTTGCTGTTGAATTTCATTAGAAATCCATAGGAATGCTGAGAATTTATGTGGGTTTATTTTATATCCTGCAACTTTGCCAAATTTATTTATTATCTCAAGCAGTTTTTGTACTTGATTCTCTAAAATTGTTTAAGTATATCATCATATTATTTGCAAAGAGGGATAGCTTAGTTTTTTCTTTGACTAATTTGATTCCTTAAATTTCTTTTTCTTCCCTTATTTCTACTGCTAACATTTCTAGTACAAAATTGAATAAGAGGGCAATAGTGGACATCCTTGTTTTACCCCTGATCTTATTGAAAATGATCCTAGCTTATCTTCATTACATATAATATTTGCTAATGGTTTTAGATAGATGTTACTTCTATTTTAAGGAGGAATCCATTTATTCCAATACCTTCTAGTGTTTTTAATAGGAATGGGTGTTGAATTTTGTCAAAAGCCCTTTCTGCTTCTATGGAGATAATCATATGATATCTGCTAGCAACCTGGCCATTTTCTGTCTTGGTACCATTACTTCTACACTTTCCAACCAGATCTTCAGAAATTATGCCCTAGAGAAGACATGGGACTTTTCCTCTGGGTTTGTCTTCATTGATGGGACTATATCTGGACGATATGAAGCTGATCATTTTTTTCTCACCCAGGTTTTTTTGTCACCTTCATGCCATAGCATTTCCCCCCTGCTTCTGTTTTTTTTTTTTTCCTCTGCAGCTCATTCTGGAAAAGTGACCTGTCCAAATGCTCAACTCACTATTTCTATGCTCCCTCAGGCAAAAATACTCATTCCTGGCCAACACCCCCCTGTCACATAAGCTTCTTAGGGGCAGGGATGCTCCTGTCTTGGCATTGGTAGCTTGTGCTGAACTGGACCTGACTTAGACTAACTAGGTACCTGGTAGTTCAAATTTGATACTGAAACAAAATAAGTCACTCATGCATCATTCAAGAGTTCATCAAAGGAGTTTGATAGTGGGATAATAATATTCAACAATGTGCTGAGCTTATCTGGAGTTGATTTAACTGAGGGAATCTATCCACTCTCTGGGCTGTCATGCTGGTCATTTGGCCCAACATGAGAACAAAATTAGAAGTCCTTGTGACTGATTTTTAATCAGATAATAAGGGTGTGATGCCAAGAGTCTTTTGAATCAATCAAATTTCAAGGTCATATCTTTATGGGGTAGGGGACTAGTCTAACTAGCATGGAGTTAGGTATTAAGACATTACCATTACACCATGCCCCTACCACTGAGCACAGTCTATGACAGACACAGTAAGAATATTTAAGAATAGTAAGAACTTAAATTTGTCAATTTAATCACCATTAACTTGAACAATTTTCTCTGAAATTAACATATAAAAGGTATTAAACTAGGTATATAAAAACAAACAAAAACTGAAAAACACATAGGAAAATATGATCTTAGGTACCAATGAGCTTACAATGTAGTTGGGGAAATGTAGTCCCATTATTAAACCTATCATTGGACTCAGTGGCTGAGAGACATATCAGACATGAGGAACTAGTACATAGTTCTGGGCCAGCTTGCCCTACCCAAGTTTCTTTTACTTGTACGTACAGGGATGCTACCTTTCTCCTTCTATTCACTATTTTTATCACTCATAGCCTTGAAATGAGATATAGGCTTCCAATTTTTCTACGTGCAATCTTTAAAATAAACATGGAAGCTTTGCTAGTTGTGGGTGTAACAATGTTTATTGCTAGCATTTACCAAGATACATAGGATTATAAAATTTTTTTAAAAAGTGAAAATTTAGAAAATTATCAGGTCCTTTAAAACTTATAAAAATAGTCCTCATTTCCAGAGATAATATAAATACAAATGGAGTTTGGCTTTGATATTTAGATTCTGTATTATTCACTGATATTAAAAATCCTGATCTGTACAATGAGCTACTTCAATACTGTCTGAGTTGGATAGTGATCTTAGGTTCTTATAATTAGAAATATGATCAGATTGACAAGGCTGTTGGGATTCTTGGTCTCTGTCAAGAAACTATTGTATGGTTTTATATCTGGTTGTAGAGATGGATTAAAAATATATTTCTTTATCTGGCACCTCTGTGAGATTATAGCCTATTTCGCACTGACCTGACAATTGCCTTGTTCACGTTCCTTTAGGTATCCTTGAGTACTCCATTACCTTTTATCCCTTTGAACTTAGTCTGCTTGATTCATTTGAAACAAATTCACTGGCCATTTGATATGATTAGCTCTACACTCAACAATCTTCAGTGATAACTCTAGACTAGCTTTGGGCCGCTATTTCCTGTAGTGACTAAGTGTCCCAATGACTGGTACCATTGCTCCTTGAAACCGTACCTCTTATATCTCAAAAAAAGATTTCCTTTTCTTTCAATTTTAATATTTACTCATTATTTTGAATTTCAATTCCTATCTCTTTTGAAATAGATATGTCTACCTTTATCCTGTTTATGTAGAACAGGAAGCTCACATGTCTGAACCTAATGATGAGCTGTAATTATCAGCTCTATTCATTTCAAAAGTTATTTTCTGACTCAATTTAAATCAGAAAATCCATATGCATGCAAATCCATATGGCTTCCATGCTGAACTTTGGGCTCCTGTTCATGTGGCTTTTTTAGGGACTCATACAGATGGGGCTCAAATATTGACTAGAAACTGTGGGAAAGAGTATATAACACTTTAAAGCAAAATCTGCATCTTGCTCACCCTCACTTCCCATCCCATATTACAGAAAAAAAATACTGGTCAGTTTCTATTTGGATATCAAGAGGAAATAAATAAAACTGGTTCCCCAAGATCATAGAGAAAAATTTTTATAATGTTTACCAAACATATACTCATCCAAATATTTCCCTTCTTCATGGAAATCCCAGGATAACAATTCTCTACCCCCTCAACCTTCCTTGAACCATTCCCCCCAATTTGCAGCATTTTTCTTATTGTATTATTTAATTGTAGTTTGTTTACATTTGTTTATCTGTTGCAAGTCCTCTACTAAATTTTGTAAATAAAGGAGTGTGGTTTTGCCATGTATATATCCCCTCACATATACTGCATCTGGTAGATATCACTTTATATAAAAGAAGTTCAAAATATTTGTTACATATATACATACCTGAAACACTCATTCTTCATATGCATTTCCACTGGCAACTCCAAGGAATAGTCTCTGAGAACTATTCACCCAATTTAATTCTGCAATACTTTAAGTGGCCACCTAGTCAATAAGTCAAGTCACCAAATATTTGTTGAGATTTACTGTGTTTCATACACTGTGCTAAATATTAGCAGGAGAAACAAAGAAAAACAAGAACAATCCATTATCTCAGGGACATCATATTATAACTGTAAGATAGAATGTAAATAAAGTATGTACAAGATCATATATATATGTATATATACATATGATATGTGTATTTCTATAGTGAACTGGAGGTGATCTTTGATGGAAGGAATTAACAGGAAGATTGAGGAAAAACTTTTTGGAGAAGGTGGGATCTAAATAAGGATTTGGAAAAAAACAAGGAAAACCAGGAGATGGATGTAAAGATGATATGAGAGTGTATTTCAGGCATGGCACCTAGACATTGAAAATTCAGGGAAAAGGAAGACTGAGAGTTTGGTTCAAGGAACAGCTGGAATGCTATTGTTATGGATTATAGAGTATGTAGAGGGGAGTAAGTTATAAGGAGATTAGAAAGGTTAGAAAGGATCCAAGTTTTGAAAAGCCTTAGAAGTTAAACAGATGATTTTATTTTGATGAAAGGGAACCGCTGGAGTTTAGAGTTTAGTGAGTAGGGAGGTGTGGTGATGAGGGTAAGACTTGGATTTTAGGAAGATCACTTTGCCAGCTCATTGAAAAGTTTATAGGAGTGATGAGAAACTTGATGGAGGGAGATTAGCCAGAAAGCTCCTGAAAGAATCTAGGCATGAGACTTGTACAAGAAAAGTGGTAAGATCAGAAAGCAGATGACAGGGGAAGAGAGGGGAGGAGAGAGTATATACAAGAGATATTGTAAAGGTACAATGGAAAGATCTTGGCAACACATTGAATCAATATCTAATGAAAATATTCAAGTGAGAAAGAATGAGGAGTCAAGAATATGAGCTAGAGAGTGAGCCAGAGTAATCATACTAGGAATTTAAAGGTGAAAGCAGAAAAAACACTTGGTCCTCAGAGATTTTGAAACAGATG
Organism: Pseudocheirus occidentalis; assembly: GCA_028646575.1. Lineage (NCBI taxonomy): Eukaryota > Metazoa > Chordata > Mammalia > Diprotodontia > Pseudocheiridae > Pseudocheirus > Pseudocheirus occidentalis. The sequence continues at coordinate 60,021,506 of CM053597.1, forward strand.
CAGCAGGGGTGGCTAGTTGGCACTGAAAAGAGCATTGGCCCTGGAGTCAGAAGTACCTGAATTCAAATCCATCCCCAGACACTGACACACTTACTTACTAGCTGGGTGACGTTGAGCAAGTCACTTCACCCCAATTGCCCTCCAAAAAGCCAAAAATAAAAATAAAATAAAACAGATGCAACATACTTCTAGGAGAAAATCAAAACAAAGCAAACTTGGGATTTGGAGTGTGATAACCTGGGCTCCAAACCATGCTTTGTTACTCATTATCTAAGGAAATAAAAAATGTTTTCTATTGAATCATTTTGAAATGATAAATTTCCTAGGTATTTTTAATATTGGTTAAGGAAAAAAAAGCTCGAGTTGCAAATATTCTTCCTCAGTTCAATTCTTCTCCCATTCACTAATGAAGAAATTATTATATCAAATATATATGTTAAATATGCAAAACATATTAAGCCATGATGCAAAAAGCAAGAGAAATAAAGTGAAAAACTATACCTCAGTCTGCACATAGAGTATCAATTCTCTTCAGGTAGATCCCACTTTTCATCATGAGTTCTTTCCAATTGTCTTGATCATTATATTGGATCAGAGTAGCTCAGGTTTTCATGGTTGAGCATCATTATTATACAGATGTTATCGTATACAGTGTTCTACTGATTCCATTGCATTAACTTTGCATCAGTTCACTTGTCTTCCCAGATTTTTCTAAAACCATCTTGTTCATGATTTCTTATAGCAAAATAGTATTGCATCACAATTATACATCACAACTTGTTCATCTTTTCCTCAATTGATGGGCATCCTCTTAATTTTCAGTTCTTTACCACCATAACAGAGTTGCTATAAATATTTTTGTACACATATGTCCTTTTCCTTTTCCTTTGATGTCTTAGAGATATAGACCTAGTAGTGTTACTGCTAGTTCAAAGGGTATCCATATTTTATAGCCTTTTGGGCATAGTTCCAAAATGTTATATAGAATGCCTTGGTTTAGTATCAGAAATCTACCAACAGTGTATTTGTATCTCATTTTTCCTTCCAATGTTTGTCATTTTTCTATTGATCATGGTAGTCAATCTGATACATGTGAGGTGGTACCTTAGAGTTATTTTAATTTGTCTTCTTCTAATCAATAGTGACTTAGAGCATTTTTTTTGGAGGCTGGAAGGCAGGGCAATTGGGGTTAAATGACTTGCCCAAGGTCACACAGCTAGTAAATGTGTCAAGTGTCTGAGGCTGAATTTGAACTCAGCTCCTCCAGACTCCAGGGCCAGGGTCCTATATATCGTGCGACCTAGCTGCCCCCACTTAGAGCATTTTTAATACAATAATAAGTAGTTTTAATTTCTTCTTCTGAAAACTGTTCACATCCTTTTACCATTTATCAGTTGAGGAATGACTTTAATTTTTTTTGTAAATTTCACTGTTTCTTATGTGTATATATATATAATATATAGTATATGTAAAACACTATATATTATATATGTATGTAATTATATATATATAATGTTTAAAACTTTTTATTTATCTTTATTTTCATTTTTAGGATTTTCAAGTTGATGTTTAACTGGGGAATTTTTAATTTTTCTTCTAGTTTTTTTTAATTGTCTGTCCAATTCATTAATTTGTTCTTTCTCTTTTATTGATGTAAGCATTTTGAAATATAAATTTTCCTCAAAGCATTCTTTGGCTGTATCTCATCAATTTTGGTATGCTGTATCATTTTTATCAGTATCTTTAATGAAATTATTGACCATTTGTTTGAAAAACTCATTTTTAGGATTAGATTATTTAGTTTTCAATGAATTTTAATGTATGCTTCCAAGACCCTACACTGAATGCAGTATTTTTTATTATATTATGGTCTGAAAAATGATACATTTAATATTTGTGCTTTCCTGTATTTGTGAGGTTTTTCGGTCCTAAGGAATACTAATTTTTTGGTGAAGATGTCATGTACATCTGATAAAGAAATACTTTATATTGCCATTAGAGAGGTCTACTAGATCTAACTTTTCTAAAGTTCTGTTCATCTCTTTAGCTTCTTTCTTTCTTTCATTTTATGCATAGACTTATCTGGTTTTGAGAAAGGAAGTTCAGGTCACTCACTAGTACATTTATAACTATTTCCTCCTACAACTCATTCACCTTTACTTTTAATAATTTGGATGTTGTCGTTGGGTGTATCTATGCTTAATATTAATATAAGTTCTTTTTCTATGGTAACTTTAAGCAAGCAGTAGTTTTCCAGATTATCCTTTAATTAAGCCTATTTTTGCTTTTGCTTTTTTCCTACAGCCATGACCGTTATCCTTGCCATTTTTAATATCAGCTGAAACATAATAAATTCTGTTACTGCCCTTAATTTAACTTTGTTAAAATTGAGTTTCAATTTCAATTGTGTTTCTGTAAACAGCATATTGATAGATTTGGATATTTAATATATTCTGCTATCTTCTTCAATTTTATGAATAAGTTCATCTCAATTATGATTATTGGGCATGTCCCTTTGTCTCCTTTCTTCTGTTAATATTGCTCTCTCTCTCTCTTTTTACCCTGTCCATCTTCAAAAGGCTGTTTTGTTTCTGACTATTATCTCATATAATCCTACCTTCCCTTTCCCCCTCAGTCCATTTTTTTAATCCCCTTCCTCTTTGATTGGATACAATAGAATTCTGTACCCACTGAATGTTCACACACACACACACACACACACACACACACACACACACACACACACACACCCTTTCTGCCTGAGCTTGGCTATAATAATCCTGGGAATTTTCATTTTGGGGATCTCTTTCAGGAGGTGATTGGTAGATCTTTCTATTTTTTATTTCACTCTCTGGTTCTAAGCTATCTGAGCAGTTTTCTTCATAATTTTTGGAATATGTTGTTTCAGTTCTCTTTTAAAAAATTTCTTTCATGTAGTCCAAAATTTCTTGAATTATTCCTCCTTGATAAATTTCCTTAATATAGCGTTCCTTGATAAGTTACATAACAATAAAATACAATAACAAGATATTTAAATTACTATGTGAAAATGTTAATGAAATTAATATTAACTTTCACTACAATAAAAACCTTCATATTTTCTTTTGTTTTAAATTCTTTTGATGTTATTTTATTGTTTCTTGATGTTGTCTGGATTCATTAGCTTCCTCTCTCCCAATTCTAATTGTTGAGGAATTATTTTCTTCAGTCAGGTTTTGTGTCCTAGCCCCCAATTTGGCCAAAGGAGTTCTTTTTCTTCAGTACATTTTTGTGCCTCTTATACCATTTGGCCAGTTCTGTTGTTTTTAAGCTGTTATATTATTTAATATTTTGTACCTCTTTTACCAAGATGTTAATTCTCTTCTCAGAATTTTCTTATATTATTCTCACTTCTTGTCCCAGGTTTTCCTCTACCACTCATCTCTTTATTTTTCCAGCATTTTTTTTTAGTTTTTGTCTAAATTCCATTTTTTGCCCTTTGAGGCTTTCCTTACAGCTGTGTTCAAATTGTTCTATTCTTCTTTGTTTTCATCTTGATCTTCCCTGTCACTAGAGTAGATTTATATGGTACGGTTCTTTTGTTGTTGTTTGCTCATTTTCCCAGCAGACTCAAGTGCTAGCATTTCTCTTGGCTCTGGACCTATGACCAGAACCCCTGTTCTCGTAGAGGTTCAAGTCTTAATGCTCCTCTCCACCCTGGAACTGCTACCTAGAAATCCAAAGGGGTAACAAAACAAGTTTCTGCTTCCAGTGCCAGCTCTAGTTCTCCTGTAATCTTTCTCATCAGTTAACTTGAGAACTCTAAAAACTATGGCTGCCACTGTTCTAGCTGTCCCCTAAGCCAGCAGCTGACACTGCTACCAAATGTGCGCTAGGCCAACCACCCATCCAATGTCACAGACCTCTTCTAATTTCCAATCTTATCTCAGGTTGAAAAAAATGTCTTACCCTGATCTTTTTTTTTTTTTTTCGTTTCTGTCACTCTAGAATTCAATTTGATTGCTTATTTTAAAGTTGTTTGGAGGGGACTGTTGGGGGAATTCAGCTAGTTTACTGCCTTTACTCCACCATCTTGACTCAGATATCTATCTAACCCTGAGGAAAATGTTTCATTTTTTATTGGAATCATTATCCTTTTAAGCAAATGTTGATTTTTGAAGTTTTGAAATTTTGAGGATTTCTTGAAAAAATTTTAATACCACGATGTTATAAAAATACTTCCAAAACAATGATAGAATTTAGCAATAGGAAGAATATGATAATGGAAAAAAGAATGGATAAATATTAGAGACTTTGCCTAGAAAGAATTCATATTACTTGGTGATTGACTGGATGTTAGGAAGAGGGATTGGAAAAAGTAAAACAAAAACAAAAGCAACTCCAAGATTACAGGTTACATTGCCTGAGAAATGGTTAACCCATTAAGAGAAGTAGGCAGAATTCAGAGGATGCTAATTTTGAAGAAATATGAATCTAAATATAGACATAGACTTTGAATTGATAGTGGGTTATTTGACTAGAAATAGCCCATAATCAGATAGACTTGAAAACTCATATTTACATGACATTTGGGAGTCATTTAAATAGTGTTGCACTACTCTGTTCTTCAGGAAGTAGCTTTCCAGTTGCTAACGTATTTTTCTCTGATATAATTTAATACAGGTATATCACACCAGAAATTATCATTGTGAGTCAAGACCATATATAAATGGAAGACCATATGCAAAAATCATATCCAAATCTATGACATTACAGATTTTACATCATCACTGGATTTTAGAATAGAAAGGAATTTTAAAGTTCTTTATCTTATAGATGACAAAACTGAAGTCTAGACAATTTAACTGATTTACTCAAGGTCATGCACTTACTATGAATGCCAGATCCGAGATCAGAATCCACAAGTTCTTATTCCAAATAATTATTGTCCAAATTTTATGCTAAAGCTCCAAGTTTCACTTCTGTGCTTCTTCCTTTAAATAAGACAAAAGTCTTAGTCATCTATCAGACCTCAAAGTGTTATCATAAAAATTATCATTGTGTTAACAAGTACTCAGTATAATTTTACTCGTAGGCTAGCTTGAGATTATTAAAAAAGCTTAAGACCCATTGATCTGATTAAGCAGTTGAGCATGTGGGAGAAACTGAGGAAATTGGGGGGAAGGAAAGGGTATATGAAATGCTAGTGAGACTGGGGCAGAGACAAAAAAAATAGTAACATGCAAGCATGCACCTACATTACCATAACAGGACTAATGAACTTAGAATTTCTTTTCTGGAAACAGGATTCACCTGCCCCTCTACCAGATAACATCAAGAGTATTATCATTATAAGGAAAATATTATCATCATTAGTAGTGCTAGTATTTTTATAGATAGCATTTACATATAATTTTAAGGTTTAAAAGCACTTTATATTTTAATTGATCATTATACCTACCTGCTGAAGTATGTATTATTCTTATGCCCATTTTACAATTGAGGAAACTGAGGCTAAGAGGTTAAGTAATCTTCTGGGTCACAAAGTTAGTGTTTGAGACATGATTTAAAAATTATCTTCTTGACTCTCAGTCTAGCACTCTATCCACCAAACCACCTCGCTACCTACTTTTTAGGTATAATCTGCACAAAAATCTTGCCCCATTCCTCTCAAAATTTACATTTCAAGGCAATTAGTTGGGATGGTTCTGAAAGGTTCAAAAATATCAAAGTATCTTTGTTTATAGGAACAAAATAAATATGACACATGCACTAATATACCAAATACTGTGAAATATTTATGACATTGGAACTGTGGAATTCCTGTTGAAACAACACAATTCCTGTAAGTATGCAGTTTTGACCATAAATAAAAGTCTGGTGTCTATAAAATTTAGTTACAGTTTAAGTAATTTTTTTCCCCTCTCAAATGACATGCAGCTTGGAAGATTACTGAAATATTCCAGTCACTTTCTTGATCATGGCCAAATTTCATTTGTTCCAATTACATCATATTTCCTTATTATATACATATGGTTATTACGCTATGTCATGTGTTCCTATGTCATGTGTAATGGTGAATAAAAATAACATGTCTATTTTTTAAAGCTTTATGTGAAATTCCCTTCATTCACCTTCTCTTCTCATTTCTACTCTCCTTTCTAATTAAAGAAAAAAAATCATCATTTTTTCTGACTATTTCATTCCCTTGAAATGACATTCCCATAATTTTTGGTGGCCAGTCACATACCTGTCTTCTCCCTGTCTGTTCAACTATCATTTATCAGTCTCTGAAAAGTGTTATATGTACTTTTGAGTTTCTTAGTAGACCTTTCACAAGACTATTCATTTCCTATGACCTTTTTCATCCTCTCTTACCTAGTTTCAATAGTTCTCACCAAATGAGTGTCAGGTTGAAAGTGCTAGCTTGAACCCAATCCTTATTTCCCCCTCAATTACCAGGAGCACAGCAGGCTACTTTCTCTGAGGCCATGAATTTCTGTCATTATTATTTATAGCTGTCTTTCCCACATACAGGCCTGATGAACAGGTGGCTATTATTTTAGGTCATGTTGAGCATGCTGTGAATTTTCCCAGATCACAGAATGTTTCACAGCTTCAGTAAATAAATGACATGCTTGATTTTATAGTGAAAAAAAAATCATATTAAACTCACCTGCATGTATAGAGCAGCATAGTAGAATTTCACAGCTTTGATTCCAGCACAGTGATGCAATGATAAGTTACACATGCTAAAACTTCAGTTTTTCCCTTTTCCTTTGACATTAACTCTGTGTCCCAAGATATTTGTGTTACAAAAGACTTGGCTCACCTTCTATTGACTTAAATTCCTGTCCAGGAACCTGGGTAAATATTTTCCTCAAGGTGACACCAAGTTATCTCCTTGCTGAGTGATATGTTAGAACAGAACAAAAGAGAAGAAAGAACAGCTTTCCTAAATCTGTTGAAATATTTTCTTAGGACCACCCCATGCATATTCTAACACATTTATTTGCATGTCTTATGTTTTCTACTAGGGGACATAGTGGGCGCTGTCATTGTGCAGAGTAATTTCTTAGGGAAAGTGGTAAAAAAAAAAGTTTTAGGAGAAATATTGAACCAGAAATGAATTACAACAATAACAACAACAAAAAGATAAGATGTCTACATGATAAAAGCAAGGAGTAACTTTTCAACAACCTATGTGTTCCAACAATACCCATGCAATATCAAGGGACTAAGAGAAAGACATCAAAATGTTGGGTGGACCACTACTTCACCTCCCTCATGACTCACCATCATTGTAAATATAGAGGGGAACAGGTACAATAGTTACAGATGAAGTTCAAGCACAGATTGGGGGAAACTTGTGTCACGGGTGGAAATTCTTGATTGATGAGCTGATAAATCCACTGGGGTATCACAGGTGTCTTAATATCCCAGAATCTAGGCCATAGTGTGTTGTTTAGTAATAATAACTATGTCTTATGTTTTTCCTAATTATGCAGTTACATAGAATTCCAGGCAAAACTTATTGAAACAAAAGTGGCCGTTGAACTGGTACAATCCCTAATTTAGTGTATAGTCACTGCCCTCTGGTTGAGGAACACTGTTCTCATGAAGCAATATAGTTTATTATCTTTATTTTTGTCTGTTTCCCACATTCAACTGGCAGGACCAACTTTCCAGTTTTATCCCTCCTCTCTGGTGTGGTCAATTCACAGCTTTCCAATGGTTTGGTTACTCTTATATAAGTATTTACTATATCTTATGATTTCCATCTACCTCATGGATTGCTAGCTTCTCTCAAATAAACAGAGATATTCTGAGACAACTAGTCTGTTTCTCATTATAAAAGTGGCATTTAAAGGCTGAATGTGGCATTTCTCTTGTCTTATCAATTATTAAAGTACACAAAGTACACAGCTCTTCCAATCAAGAGTGATATTAATGCTTTTCTTCTTTTAGAATACAAAACACGTAAAATTCAAGTCTGTAGGCAAAGAATCTTAGTGTGTCTATTTACCATCCAAGGTATCCTTTTTCCTTAAGATTCCCATGTCTTCTAAGGAATATAATGGATTTTTCTTGATGGACTCATTCTCACTATGACACCTGACCCTAGACCTCCTTCCATTTTGTTTTCTCTTAGATTCTTGCTATAAACAAGTAAAGTTCTTCACCATGGTATTACACCTCAGTTATTCAGTGGTTACCAAGGATTCTCAATTTATTGTCATTGGGTCACTGCCTTCTTTTTTAAAGGAATGAATAAATGACAACTTGGGAAAACTGTTTAAAAGGTTTCCATCCATTTTTAAAAACTATGTGTGCACACACAATTGATGTGACAATTATAAATTATTTTTATTTATTCTTTACTCTTTTATTTTGGAAGAAGTGGTTACATGTTTGACCCAATTAAGAAACAGAAATTTATCAACCATGCATTATCGTTCAACTCACTTTTCTCTCCAAAATTACAAATGATTTATCACTTGCCGACTATAATGGTCTTTTTCACTCTTAATTCTTCTCAATTGCTCTGTAGCCTTTGACACTGCTCATCACCTTCTCCTTTCTCTCTAGATTTTTGTGCCATGGTTCTCTTCTAGTTCTTCTCTTACCTGTTAGACCACTTCTTCTGAGATTCCTTAACTGGATCTTCAACATTATCATATCCCCCAGTCCTGAGATTTCCTCAGGCTCTGTCCTTCTCTTTTCTCATACTATTTCACTTGGTGATTTCATCAGCTCCCATGGATTCAATTATTATCTCCTTATAGAAATTAAGTTCAAAATAACTACCAAATAGATTATAAAGTCAGACTACTAAAATATATCCAATCTATATGAATATAGCTATCAAGTTCTCTTCCTAGGGATAAAGAAGATTTTAATAATTGGGAAGACATATATATATATTTCAGGTAGATACACAACAACATAATTAAAAAGTTTTTTTTCTGTAATTTCATTTATGTCAAACTCTTCATGACCCCATTTGTAGTTTACCACTTCCTCCTCTAGCTCTTTTTTAAAATTTTATTAACAGATGAGGAACTGAGGCAAACAGTGTTAAGTGACTTGCCCAGGGTCACAAAATTTGTAAGTGTCTGAGGCCAAATTTGAACTCAAGAAGATGAGTCTTCCTGATTCCAAGCTCAGCACTCCATTCATTATTTCAGCTAGCTGCTCAAACTACAAAGGTGATGGTAATTTAGTAATTTAGTGCATATCAATCAATATGACAAGCAATTACTTTTTACAGGTTTATTCCAAGCTCTGTTGTTAGTTGTTGTTAATCATCTTAAGAAATTAAAAGGTTAAGAACCTCAAAATAAGTAATGAACTAGTAGTAAAAATAACTATCATTTTCAGGCAGATTAACAATTTAAACTATAAAGTGATATTCAAAATTGTTTAGTACTGGTTAAAAAAGAAAAAAAATCAATGAATTAATGATACAGATTGGGTAAGCAAGTCTTAGAAATAATTGAACATAATCCCCTAGCAATCTATACCCCCACGTACAGCTACTATTACTAGGAGAGGTTAAACTCTAATTGTTTTACACTTACACACACACACACACACGTTTGTTGGAAATTATTTGAACTAACACCTCATACAACATAGAACAACAAATTCCAAGTGGATAAATGATTCAAAGATGAAAGATTATATCATAAAAATTCAGGGGAGAATACAGTGAACTTTATCCATTATGATTATAGGAAGAAATCTTACTGGAATAAGGGAAAAAGTATTCATAAAATAGACACTTTCAGTTATAGAAAATTGAAAAGCTTTTACTCCAACAAACCCTGCAGTATAATTAGAAAACAATGATTATCTGGGGAAACTACTTTCACCAAACATCTCTGCTAAAGAATGGATGTCCAAGAGATAGAGGAAATTAATACAAATATGTAAGAACAGGAACCATTCTCCAATTGATAAGTGACATGGGATATGAAAAGGCAGTTTTAAAGAGAGGAAATGCAACCTATTAACATCAATTTGAAAGTGCTCCAAATCTGTAATAATCAAATAATGCTAATCGAAACATATCCTGGGATATGTTTCACTTTATACTCATTAAACTAGCAAAGATCACAAAAGTCACGAATGATAAATACTATAAGAGTTGTAGCAAGACAAGTACAGCTAGGCGCTACTGATGGAGCTGTACATTGATGCACCTTTTCGAGAAAACAATTTCCATTTACCCTAAACAATAAGAACAACAACAACAAATCTATCTACTATCTTTTATGCTAGGAACAACACTGATACACATAACACAAAGGACAGCTAGGTGGTGCAGTGGGTAGGGTGTCTGGCTTGAAGTAAGGAAGACTGACTGAGTTCAAATCTGGCTGCAGGCACATACCAACTGTGTGACCTAAGGCATGTCACTTAATCTTGTTTACCTCATTTCCACATCTATAAAATGAGTCAGAGAAGAAAATGGCAAACCAGTCCATTATCTTTTCCAAGAAAACCTCAAATGATGTCATGAACAGTCAGATAAAACTGAAAGAACTTAACAGCAACAACATAGAACACAAGGAGGTAACAGACACAGGGAAAAGATGAGGGCATGCTAAAAATGTGTATTTCCATGACTTGAGTCCCCCTTGGGATCCATGAAATAAAAAGCACTCAATATGAAAGCACATCAGAGAGATCCCAGAAAATGGAGACTAGAGCTGTATGAGGCCCTAACAGTCCCACTAAAAGTGCATAGATGCTTGACCAAGAACAAAGTGACAATTCAGGAAATAAGTCTAGAAAAAAAATTAATTAAATTAGCTTGTACACTGAGAATTAAAATAGTTTCTACAAAATTTGCTCTATGCTAGCTAAACTAAAAAAAAATGCAGGGGTAGCATTCATGATTTCTGAGAATGTGGAGCAAAACCAAACTTGATTAAAAGAGAAAATCTATTATACTGAATTGTCTCATAGATAATTAAATACAATCAATACTTAAAACATATATACCAAAGGGCACTGTTTTCTAAATACTTCAAGGAAAAGTTGAATTAGTTATGAGAAGAAATAGATAAACTATCAGCACAGAAGAATCCTTATATACTCCCTTTTGGTCATAAACTAATCTAAAAAAAATCATAAGAGATAATTGTGTTTTCTTCCTTTTCTGAGATAATTCTGTCAGTTTAATATTATCTTACTGTTATATCTCAAATTTCTAGCAGTATATCACATAACAGTTGTGATAATGGATGGTGTTCTTGCTTTACCTCTAATCTTATTTGAAAGATCTTTACTTATCTCCATGAAGTATTATTCTGACTCTAGGTTTTAGATTAAGTTCTTCTTATCACCTTAAGAATAAGTCCTTTATTCCTATTTTTCTGGTGTCTTCCAAAGAGATGGTTACTGTTTATTGCCAGAATCTTTCTTTCTATCTCTTTAATATAGCCATTTATTTTTGTTGCTTCCTCTCTCCTTTTCCCTCTTTTCCCCCCTTCCCTTTATCTCTACTTTATCCTTATCTCTCCTTTCCTCTCCCTTTTCTTCTCCCTTTCCTCAATCTCCTCTCCTCTTTTCCTTTGCTTTCTCTCTTTTCCCCTTCCCTTCCTCCCTATCATCTTTACACTCATAGTTTCTACTCATAGTATCTATGTATCTGTCTGTTTTTTCATTAGTCTGGCTATACATCCATATGAATAAGGATTTTTACCAGTAAACTGAAGTAAAATACTTTTGGGATGTAATTTCATACACAAAAATATAAGATAGGTAATTTTATTCTAAAATCATAACTATCATATGGATATTTATTTACTCCAGTCTATGTGAAGTACACGTGAATTTGATTTTCAGTAGCTTTTTCTCTTTTTTTTAACCTTGATAAGCACTTATCCCCTCCCCCCAAAACACCTCCCCATAATACAATATTTATGGAATATATTACAATATAAGGAATGGAAACATATTTTGAGAATTGGTTTACCCAACTATCTCCAATTTTCCGGTTATCTAAAAAAAATGCAGAGCATTTTAAACCACAGAACTCTTTTGGAGAGTAGAAATGTAATTTCATTCTCATAGAAATATTATAGAACTTAAATTAAACATGAAAGAAAGGTCTTTAGTGAGGCAAATTTCAGCACATGAATGACTTGCTAGGAAATAGATAGAACATTATTCAGTTCTTAAATTGGGACCTGAACAAAATATAGATCAAAGCTTAAGTCTGTTGACTTAAATATTTGACTATTTCTGTTTCCATGCAAGCAAAAAATAGCAATAGTATTTACATTTCTATAGTACTTTTGGACTTGCAAAATGCTTTCTTCACAATAATTCTGTGAAAGAGGTAAGGTAAGTATTTATTCTCATTTAATACATTGAATATCTAAGATTCAGGATGATTAAATTACTTTCGCTAAGTTCATCTAGCTAATAAATTAAAGGATGCAGCTCTTCAAAATAGGTCTCCTGTCTCCAAGTCCAATATTTAGTACTTGTAATGCAATGGTGTAGTGAAAAGAATATTAAGTAATGCATTATAATTTCCAATATCTTCTACTTTAGCAAAGATATCACTAAATAGCAGTGTGTTTGTGTGTGTATGTGTATGTGTACTTGGTTTAAAACACAAATAAAATTTCTTCATAGAATCTATTATCTAGCGACCATCATACTGATAACAAGTTTCTCTGAACTTAGGCTGGTTCTTGGATAAGTAGCCTGAGGCTTGTTACGAATGTTAGCTGTCAATTTTGTGTTCCACTCTTAGTCTCTCTCCATTACCTTACATAGAGAGTTGGGGTCATAGGTGAACCTAAAGACATTTATTGTGAAGTCAAAGAGATTTATTACCCACATCAGAGCAATAAACCTGAAAGAATCAGGCTTCTCAATGCTATGCAGTCTAGCTACTTGAACAGAGTTCTGGTGAGATCTTATCATTATTTATTACCTTTATTTTACGTGCTTGAATTTTTTTTCTAATCATCTTGATTATCAATACCAAGTAGTCATGTGTTTTTTTTTCATTTTGTATTATTTCCTATATATACAGTCCTTCATATACCTTTCCATGCAATACAAAGCTGTCAGGGTGGACCTTTTCATTATTTTGGCCACAAAGAAAGATCTATCTATCTATCTATCTATCTATCTATCTATCTATCTATCTATCTATCTATCTATCTACCTACCATCTATCTATAAATATATCTATCTAAACATATATAACATACACACATATACATTTATATATGCACATGCATGCATATATGTACACATATATACACATTCACACATGTGTTTATACACACAAATACGTGTATGTACACTTATATTTATGTGTTTTGTGTTTGTATAGAGTCATGTGTGTAAGACATTGTATTATATGTTGTATGTGTGTATTTTATGTGGTATATAAGTATATAGGTATATGTGTATATATACATATATATGCATACATAGATAGATAAATGTGTCATTATACATACATGATGATGTGATTTACTTGGCAGTGGTCCTTTCCAAAAGAACAGTTGTGTTCTGTAGAACCAAATGTTCCTAGAATTCTTTCTTACTAAATATAAACATTTGCATCTAACCATTTATTAAAAAGATTAGCTTGACACAAAACACCACAGCATAAATATTAGGTTAACATGCATCGCAGCTTAAATATTAGCTTGATATAAACTACAAACTGTAGTGTGACCCATAATATAATTACCTTAAGCAAACCCCTCCAGTTCTATACTTTTACAAGAAAAATGAGAGAAGCAGATTCATCTGCTCAGTTTTAATCTCTCATTTTCATCCTTTCCCACCAAATATAATGTTTATCTTGAGAAATGATTTGATATCAACAAATATCACAGCAAATTCAATGCTACCACACACAAAAGAACCTCCTTAGGTTCAAGGGGAAAAGTAGAATCAAAGTCTATCCTCCTTTGCAAAACACATTAGATATTTTTGCTCTCTCAGATTAGCCTTAAGAGAAGTTGGGATTATCCTCAAATAATGGTGATTAAGCAGAATAGCTTTTTTCTTTTCTTTCTTTTTTTTGTAGTTGTAGCAGTAGTTAAGTAGCTATAAAAGTTCTTACTAAATTAAAAGTTGACATATGGTTAGACTATCAGCTCATTAGAGTAAAAGTGAGAATCAATACTAAATTAGGAGGAAGGAGAGACATGAGAGAACTCAATGAAATTACACAATTAATAACCAAACTAACAAAAGTAAGGGAGAGAGGGGAAAAGGTACAAGTAGGGGAGGGAGAGGGATTGACACTCAATATCAGAAAAAAAAGAAACCAAATAAGCCCTAAATAAATTTCCAAGGGGAGACAGGGATTCAGACCATGAGCAAACACAAGTAGATGCTATCAAATATTTAAAGAGTTTAAAATTTAAAATGCCTATGTGAGAAAAAAAGGTACATAAAAGTGAGAGAAGTCCATAAACCAAACTTTTACGTAGATGATACCCAAATAGGGAGAGACACATGAGAGAAAAGTAACTGTATGCTAATCTCAAGAAATATATTTTTTGCTTTTTAGAGGGGGGGGAAGTAAGGGCAATTGGGGTTAAGTGACTTGCCCAAGTCACACTGTTGGTAAGTGTTAAATGTCTGCTGGATTTGATCTCAGGTCCTCCTGACTTGAGAGCTGGTGCTCTATTGACTGTGCCACCTACTCGCCCCTCAAAAATAATTTTGATGCAAAATAATTAAAATTCTCCAGAAGAGATTATAGAAACTATCAAAACATTATTCATTACACTTCACTTATGTTACAATTATGGAAAGATAATATAATCAATATTTAATTAGAATCAATACTAGAAAACAGATAAGGGAACAAAACAATTATTTTAATAGGTGTAGAAAAGGGCTTTGACAGCATAAAAAGGACTAATTTAAAAAAATTTTAAAGGTTATAAGCATGGAAGAGTTTTTTTATTATCAAAAGTATTTAAAACAATAAGCTAGATTTTTATGGAAATAAGAACAATAGGGAAATATGATTTCTAAGTGCTAACAGGTTTTTAGTAGTGATATATCCTCTCTTCCACTTCCTCCTCCTCAGTCACATTTCTTTTTCTTTCTTTTGGAGGGGGGAGGCAAGCCAATTGGGGTTAAGTGACTTGCCCAAGGTCATATAGCTAGTTATGCAGCAAGCTTCTGAGGTCTGATTTGAACTCAGGTCCTCCTGACTCCAGGGCCAGTGCTCTATTCACTGCACACCTAATGACCCCATCAGTCATATTTCTAGAAATCATAGTTATAACAATAAAAAAAGAACCAAATTAAAGATTGGAACATCAAAGAAAAAACATTTCTGTTTGTAGGTAGCATGATGGTAAATAAAATAAAAATTAAAAAAAACTCTAGGAAATAATCAAATAAACTAATAAATTGCCTCAGCAAAGCAACAAAATACAAAAACAATTAAAATCCTTTGAATTGCTAAAAATAACAGTAAAGTGAGAATAATAATAGAAGAAATTCCATTGAATAACTAAAATGAATTAAGTGAAATTTAAAGTATCAAGACAAACTATATTAATATAAAACAATGATAAATAGTCTCTATAGAAACAAAGGGAGACAAATAATTGGAGTTAAATTCACTGTTGATGGTTGGGTGCTAATGTCATTGTATGGGTATTAATGTTACCTAAAGTACACATTTGGTGTAGTAGTAATCAAATAACTGAGGGGAATCTTTACATAATTAGACAAAATTTCACAACAATTAATTTGTATGAGCAAAATACATGGAATCTTGAGGCAAATCATGAGGAAAAATAACAAATTGCAAGGGTACATGATTACTGATTCTCAAAATAGATTAAAAAGTAAATAGGGTGCTTTCATAAAATATTAAAAAAGATGAGTAGAAGTGACTAGATGAATATAACACAAAGGAGTATGTAAATACACATACATATAAACACACATATAGTTATATGCACAGACACTCACTCCCCGCCACACACACACACTCCAAGGACATAAGCTACTTTCGGATGGGTTCCGTTTTGTTTTTTATAGGAATTACTTGGAAAACTGAAAAGCAATTTAGAAGAAATCCGGTCTAGAATAACACCTTAAAGCATACATAATAAAATGCTCCAAATGGATTCACAACCTGAATATAAAAATAGCACATCATAAAACAAATGAATAGAATCTAAATTTCTGTCCCTTTTATAGAATTACTTTTTGTACTATAGGTGTTAAGTTCTTGAAAAACCTCTCACTACTACTATGTGTAGAGAGAGAACAATTTAAGCAAACGAGAGATTAGTTAAATCATAAAAGATAATATATCCAAATTTGACTAGATAAGTTCATAAAATATTTTGAACAAAATCAATGAAGATGGAATTATATGACGTACAGCAGAGGGGGAAAATGTTTGCAGGGAATATTAATGACAGAAGTCAGAATTGAGGCAAATATATAATACCAAGACTCATATCCCCCCATAGATATTTTCACTAGATAGGAACGCAGTTTTCTAAATAAGAATTAAAAATTATTACACAAGAAAAAATGCTCTAAATCTCTAACAGTGAGAACAATGAAAATAAAAGCAATGCCAAGGTTTGACCTGACATCATGCTTATTGGAGATGACAAAAGATGTGAACAATGTCAGAAGAGTAATAGAAAGACAAGTTCACTTATACTTTGTTTCTTTAGCTATAAAATGTTACCTGTATTCTAATTTCAATTTGAATTTGTGCAATAAAATTATTTAAAATGTACATATTTTGACCCTTAAATCCCACTACTAGGTATATATTCCAAGTGAATCAAAGGAAGAAATAAGGATTTTAAAATGTGCAAAATTTATTTTAGTAGTCATGAAAAGAACCAGAAACATATAGTGCACATCATCTGGGGAATTATTAAAAACAAAACTTCATATATGAATTTAATGTAATATATTGTTCACTAAGAAATCATGAATGAGGAATTCAGGAAAACTTGGGAAGATTAATATGAACTGATGCAGAGTGAAAACTGAGGCAAAAGAACAAGATACATCTAGACTAACAACTTAAATGAAAAGTTTTTTGACCAAAAACAGGTCAAACCCTCCATAGTTAAAAAGCAAAACAAACAAAAACCCCCAACAACTCAATGTCCTTAGAGAACAGTTAATGAAACATAACTTTTTTTTACATCAATTATAGTGTATGTGTGTGTGTGTGTGTGTGTGTGTGTGTGTGTATCAAGATATGGTTGTTATATTGAATTTATATCGAATATTTTTCTCAGTAATTTTCTTCCTCAGAAGAGAAAGTTTGATTGTGTGTGTGTGTGTGTGTGTGTGTAGGTTATGAAATTACATCTATGAAAATAAAATTAAATCAATGAAAGAGTTTTTTGCATGTGAAAGTATTTAAATCAGCTAGACTCTGACTTACTCATAAATTATTAATACAGAAAATGGGTAATAAATATGGATTATGTTACCAATTACCAACATGCCCTATATTATCAATTCAAAAGAAATTCAAATGATGTCCACAATTGTAGGTTGGTAAGTTAAACAAGTAATAAAGAATTGCTGACCCTGGAGTTGTGGGCTATTAGGTTGCAGATCTCAACTTTTAGACAGATTAATAATGACTATGGGCAAAGCACTTAGTAGTCATAGTAGTGATAATGTTAAAGTAAAAATAGATAAAATATTGTTTATTATTATCCAAGGACTGAGGCCATCCTTAATGCTTCCCTATTGTGATAGAATATCACCAGACCATGTACTATACAAACACATGGGCACATGTGTGTCTAATACTTATTAACATTATTGATAAGCCATCTTTTCCAGGGTCCTAGAGGACTTGGTTTTAAAACCAACTTCTGATACTTCCTAGTTATGTCATAGAATAGGGATAGGGACTAGAATTATTTCATTTATCCAGGGAACTCCCAGATGAGGAAGATCCCTCTAGTAGTAGATATCAGAACATTCTCTACAAGCTATGGTAGTGAAGAGGTGCCTATAGCATTTAGAGATTGATGTGCCCTTGATTACAAAGTCACTCCTTTTTGGGAAGGATTGTTTGAACCATACCAGATGAAAGGAACTCTGCCGATTGAGGGAAACTTAACTATTTCTCTAGAGCAGCAGTTTTCAACCTGTGGCTCACAACCCCTTTGGATGCCAAATGACCTTTTCACGGGGGTCGCCTAAGACCATCAGAAAACACATATTTCAGATGGTCTTAGGAATGGAGACACAACTCCTCTATCTGTCTCTAGAAGGGTCTGCCTACATAAAGATATGCCCACACATGAGTATTAAAGGGTCATGGCATTAGGAAGGTTGAGAACCACTTCTCTAGAGCATCAAGATAGCCCTTTGTAAAGGCATGTATCTTGAAGTCAAAGTGATGGTGTACAAGGGAAAGAATAAGAAAAAAAACTGTGACTATGTCCAACAGGAAGACTGAAGACTAGATCACACAAACCACCAGACCAGATTCCTTCACCTTCCTAGGGTAGCATTTATTTTTTTTAAAGTCAATGGCTTCTAGGATGTTGGACAATTGATTAGGGCAGTTAGGTGCATAAAAACAGTTGTTGATTATCAGTAGAAAGCTTTTTTCCCTGAGATGGCAAAGTCCCAAGTTTACAGCTTGGGAAATGCTAAGCACACTTTGTGTTAATTAGAAGATATGACTGGTAAAAAAGAGCCCAATTAGACAAACACAGCTGATTCATCTTTAGTTAAGAGGATGAAATGGCCCCATGTTCAGAACAACATGGCATCACCGTCTGCAACGTCTATAGTGGTAATGAATTCATTCTCCAATCTTTGTTTTTTCTTAGGCTATTGCTTCACCTTAAATAAAACAAACAAAAAGCACTTTATGATGAGTAATGCTTCAGAAAAATTCCTCCATTGGATCTGACCCCAGAGGAGACAGCCTTTGATCCAGGCTCCTTTCCAGGCCACAGACCACCTGACTATCCCCTTATCAACTACCAGGAATTAGAATAGATGAAGATCTTTTTTTCTGCTTTATTACCTCAAGACTGAAATGTTAGCCATGCAGTTTAAAATGCAGCCCACACTGAGAGAATTTGTCAGGACCCAGACTCTTCTGGGGATTTTTCTCTCATGCTCCCTAAAGTTGACTAAGTAGGCTGGATTTTATATTTTCATTATGTTGACTTACCATTCCTTGCCTCTCACATGGGTCTGCATTGGGTACAAGGCTTCTGCCACAATATCCTCAATTGACCAAGTCAACATCAGGTCATCAATGTAGAAGAATATACTGAAGCCCTAAAGAAGGTAGGCCTCTTTTAGTTCCCTGTTAACCATACCATGGTAGGATGAGGCACAATTCAATTAGGCCTGGGGAAGAACATTAAAAGTATGCTGGACAATTTCCTGGATTAAATAAACCGTTCCTGACTAGTTAGTCATAGAACCAGAAGGAAAAAAAATGATAAGTCAAATACCCCATACCACCTAACCTGGCCCTTGAATGGCTGGGTTCTCTGGTTCATCAAATGGATGCAGTCAGGAGGACCTGTAGTGGAGAATATAACTATTTTCAGCTCCCTTACTCTATAAGGTACGAGGTGTCAGGTACCATATGCCTTCCTCACAAGCAGCATAGAGCTGTTTCAAGGAGAAATGGCATAATGAAATATTCTTCTTTCCTTCATCTCCATTACTGAAGAATAAAATTCTTTCTTCCCCTTATGGGCCCAGTATTGTCTTGTGCTAACTACATGGGATGGTTTGAGAAAAATCTAAGGGTTTCCAATAACCTGCATAGAAATTTCTGAAATAGTCTGAACTTATACTAACCTCCAGTTCCCTTTATAGCCCCCCACCATGTTATGCCCTCTGTAACCTCCTCTCAATGCCCCATTTATTGATGGGGCCTTACAGGCTATCTTATTCTATTGGTGGACAGAAGAGTCCCAACTCCTCTAGTGATGAATTTCGCTTTTCAGTTTTACTAGGACTACAATACATCAATTGCTTTCTTATTAACCCATGTTTCAAGACTCACACTTAAATGTCCCTCTGGAAGTAGAGTCATTGTCCTCTGCCTACTTGGTAGTGTAATAGGCTCTGTGATTCCTTTTCCCATTCACAAAGTACATATTAACACTGACACCAGCATTTTTCTAAGCCACAGGTGTCCATCCTGTTTCAACTTCAAACTGTTGATCAGTTCACACCTTTATAGTTCTGACACAGTAGAGATCCATGGCAGCAGGGGTGGGGGTGGGGGAAGTTCCATCCAGAAAGTCAAGGTGTCCATAGGATTTAGTAGGCTATGTGGGGTTGGGGGAGTGGATTGCACATCGATTCAACATTTATAAAATTCATTTCCTTTTAAGGACTTCATTCCCTTCCTTGTGGATTTTCATCAGGAAGTTGGTTGTGCTAGAAATGCATCTTTATGGGTCATATCAAATAAATCCCCATCTTAGCCATGTAAAAAGGAACTGATGGTGGCCATCATCCAGAAACTCTAATTATTTTAGTAGACTCTGTAATATCAAGTCCCCAAAGAGCTTCACAAACCTATGAAACTCAGCTATAAGAGTGTCTCAGCAAAGGCTCCATTAGATTCTGCCTTCAGGAGTCATTGCCCCAACACAGGGGTAGGGAACCTGCAGCCTCGAGACTACATGTGACTCTCTAGGTCCTCAAGTGCAGCCCTCTTACTGAGCTCAAGTATCACAATTGAGGATCTAGAGGATCATATGTGGCCTCTAGGCCACGGGTTCTCCACTCCTGCCCCCATAATTCGTCAAGTTTGTTTTTAAATTTCTCGTGCAACCTGTACAGTTAGGGGTGGTGAAGTCCTACTCATCTCTTACTCCCTCACTGAAGGACATGATCTTTTTCCCAAGAGGAACAACATGATACATCTGGAACTAATCTTTTTTTTTAAATCACTAGTAGGAATTTCCAAAATTTCAGTCTTGTTTTATTTTTTTCCCCTAAAGTATCATGTTTTCAGTTTTACAAAATGTTTTCCTCACGGTAACTTGTGAGTTAGGCAGTGCATTATTGCTATTTTATTTAATTATTTTTCCATTTAAATATATAATAAAGTTATTTTGGGGCAGCAAGGTAGCAGGGTGAACAGAGGATAAGCACTGGAATCAGGAGGACCTGAGTTCAAATGAGACATTTAACACTTACTAGCTGTGTGACCTTGGGCAAATCATTTATCCCCAATTGTCCTGCCTCCAGGACATTTACCCCCAATTATTCTCCCCTCCAAAAAGACAAAAACAAAACAAGACAAAAAACAAAGTTATTGTGTTACTTTCTCCCTTGCTCCTTTTTCCCTTGTCTTTTCCCCCACCCAAGAGATGACTATCATTAAACAAAAATATGTGTATATGTAAAATCGTTGTGTTTGTGTGTGTGTGTGTACATTCATCAGTTCTTTCTCTGAATACAGACCATGTTTCTTTCATAGGTCCTTTGTAGTTAATTTGGGGTATTTATACTAGTCAAAATGTTTAGTCATTCACATTTTCCTGTCTCATGACACTAATCTCAGTGGCATACAGATAAGACTCATTGTAAGATCTCTATCTCCCATTATATGATACACCTCTTACATCAAGAAAATATTCTTCACTGGAACTCCTTCCCCACACTGGTCTGAGTCCTTTCCTTTGGCTGCTCCTTGTTTCAATTCCTATGTCATCTCTTCTGTTCTCCTTCAGCTCGTGGCATGCTGGAGCCCCTTGAACTTACTCCTGAAAGCTTATTGTTAAATTTTCAGTTTTGAAACTTACAAAACAGCAAACACTACAAATTGAGACTTGCCATACTGTTATATTGATTGACTAGACTCAAGAGATGATGGAGAAAATGTTAATAATACAGATTAAACTTGATTGTATTTTTCATCTGCTCTCCCGCCCGGAGAGCTGGTTGTTATATATTTACTAGCACAGCACTTCTTATATTCCTCGAAAGTTGCCTGGGCCACCAAAAGGTTAAATTTGCATATAGTCACACAGCCAAAATATATTAGAAACAGATCTCCCTTGCGGCGTTGCAGTGACCCATGCTCTGTCTCTCCTGTCATCTCTTATTACTCATTCAGCTAAAAGTAAATGTCATGGCACCTACTCTGGGCATACTTTTTTTTGTTTGTATGTATTGGCTCCACAGACATAGATATCTTTGGTAAGGACTCTGATATTTGGCTATATAAATATCAAAGAAGAATCAAAGCTTAGAGTCTTTGTAACCAAAGAATTCTTACAACTTGTGATGGATTAGATGTGAGACATGGAGAAGAAATGAGAACCATAGATGACACTGAGGCTTCAAGCTACAGAAGCCAGGTCTAAAATTGCATCATTTTCAGCATGGCTTCTTAATTTGGTCTTAATCAAGATCATGGAATTCTCTCTCTCTCACTTTCTCTCTTTCTCTCTCTCTCTCTCTCTCTCTCTCTCTCTCTCTCTCCTTTTTCTCTTCCTCCCTCTCTCACACAGACATATATGCATACATGTATATATGTGTATATGTACATATGAGAGAGAGCATATGTGTATACACATATATTCATAACTATTTAAATTTAAGTGGCTTCCTTAATAATGATTTCTATTTTGACTCACTTAAGCACATAATTCTGATAAAAGTTCCACAGGTAACACTAAAGTGTCAAAGGGGTCCATATCATCCCCCCAAAAGGATAAGAACCCCTGAATTACAGTGAAAGAGAACTTACAAATGGTTCACTGTTGGGACATACCATATTTACACGTCAACAGAAAATTCCAAGAGATATGACATAGAATATGAGGGGGTTAGGGTTGAATTGAAGGCAGGATGTCACTAGATGTGCCTGTTTGGGACGATGCAGTGTTCATGTGGTTATCATTGAAAGCATGAAAATAGATGAACCTTGATGCTCTTTGCATAAATCTTCAGAGTTAAGCCTTTAGAGACAATGGCACTCTAATAACAGGACAAAAGACGAGAATACCTTATTACCTCTCTTCCCATATTCAAATATTTCTATTTCTATTTCTTACCAATGGAACAAAGTAACAGAACTCTCAAAAAATAAAGAACTTCTTAATAATAAAGAAAGAACTTCTCAAAAAAGAAAAGTGCATTGTAGGCTATCATGCTCCCTGGAGCTATAGAGCCTTGCAAGATACCAGTCTTAACTGGCCATTACACAGGTCACCAATCTGATATTTGTGTATCGCTGTGGGGATGGTGGTCAGGATATGAAGGCCACAGAGGAAAGGGGCTCTGAAACAGTACTTGACATCCAAGCAATAAGTTAGAAATGTCAATTGATGCTTGAGGTAAACATTTATTTTTCAGGGTAAATGTTACAGCTAGTAGTTTTCCATGGCAAAGTGTCACTCAAATATACCTCCAAAGGACAGCAGTAAATCTTGAAAAGTACTTTCATTACTAACACATAGTTTTTGTTTAAATATAAAGTCATTTAATTTACTAACTCACTGTGATCTTCAAAACACAGAGTACACAAGCTCTCCTTTAGAATAAAAAATGTTTCTTGTGCCTCAGATTCTTTATTAATACTAACATCTACAAATCTAGAATAAATTAATTTTGGCTTCCTCAGTTACGTTTGATAACAAGATCATAAAATAGTACCATCCTTATATGGGAAGTTGTCCTTGACAGCAAATTAAAATCTCCATAAGGCTTCAGAATGCACATTCTCACCTACACACGCATGTGCCCACACACACACATACACACACACACACACACACACTCCATTCTTGAAAATCAGAGTTAGCATAAAAATTCCTTGATTTTCTTTTTTACTAGATGCTTTACTATACCTTTAGATTCTTAGCAGTTAGATTGATGAAAGGATTTTTTTTCTTTACTAAGTAACTATGTTAAAGTGCTGTTATTTCATAGTAAAGACGGGTGATAATTAAGTACTTAGTATGTGACAAGCATTGTGCTAAATCTGGGGTATACAAAGAAAAAAAGATCCTGTGAATACTACAGCAGAGCAAGATAGAATATTTATGTCGTGGTATTTTATTAGCACTGCTATATAGTAGAGGGAGAGCAGGCCTTGGAGGTAGAAAGGACTGAATTTGAATCTAGTCTGAGGAACTGTGTTATTTAAGGCAAGTCACTTAAACCACCACTGTACCAGATCAGTTCTCTGGGACTTCAAATGGCAGAGAAGGTGCTGACCCACATGCTAAGGTTTAGTCCTTCTTTTCTATTTATATAACAACAAGGCAAATATGTCACTAGGATAAACTCATATACACGAACACATGCAAGCGCGTGCACATACACACACAGTTTTCAAGAGTTTTCTTAAAACTACATTTAGACATCTAAGGCTGACATGTTTTGATCATTAAAATATCTCATATTATTTTATAATAACTTTAATGTGCATATTTTTGCCACCTCAAATAATTTAAGAAAGGCAAAGTATTTCATATAAAGCCTAGTACAATACTTGAGCTACTCTAGTAGGTTCTCTGTAAATAGGTAATTGAATGAACTTGTGAAGTCCCAGATTCTACATAATAAAGATCAAAGTGTTCTTAACGATCTCTGGACCTCAGCATTTTAAATTACAAAACAAAGATCCATCTCACATGATCATAAAGCCCCTTTTGATACCGACAGTATAGGACTCTTTGACCTCTAACTAGAAACAATGGGCAAAATGTTCACAGGAGCAAAATTTTGTCATACGTATGTGCACTGAATGCCATGTCTGCGATTTATAATATATGTAAAATAAAGATTTTTGTTAAAATATTTAGAGCCATGCAAAAGTTGAATGCATGGCTAAAGAAGAAGTAAAATTTCTGATACAAGTAATCTTCAAGTAGAGACTGGATTGTCAACTTATATTTTAAAGCAGATTCATGCTGAAGTTGGAATGTATGACCTCCAAGTTCATGAATAAAATTCTATGATAATTTTTGTTCTTTAAAACCACAAAATTTTCAATATTATAAACATTAAAGAGAAAGCTATATTAATGCCTTCATTAATAGCAGATTTGTCATTTTCAAACTATTTTAGACATATGATCAGGTTCACAGAGTTTCTGTAGGAAAAAGGTTGAGATGATATTATGACCCTCTGCTGTTTGATTACAGGTTTGGAATGAAAAATATTGTCACAAATCAAGTAAACTTTAAGGATGTGAGTCAAAAGAAATAAATAGCCATAACATTCTATTTCCTTAATTTCTTGTTCACTGACTCTACCACCATCTTTCTAAATTGATACACTGAATTAAAAAGAAACACAAAATGGATATTGCAATGGGTAGGGTATTAATACTACAAGATATTGTTGAACAAAAACACAATTAAGAATAAACAGAAAAGTGATTATCTGCTTGGAGGAAACTTCTGCATTCCAGGTTTACACCATTTTGAGAATTATCTTTTTTTGTCTGATCAAAGTTTGGTATGATTATGTACAGAATCACTTAATTGTTTTCAATGACAAACACTGCGCTCTTAAAAAGTTTGCTTTTCTTAGGGACACCACACTACATCACAATTCAGAAAAAAATGAATTGAGGCATTCCTTTGAGACATGATGACAGAGTCCCTTCAAGGATTATCAGTTTAACATGGAACTGATTCAATTTATGGTAGTAAGCAAAGTATTAAATATTTTTATTTCTTTCAGTCAACCTTAGGAAATATACACATAGGGTAACTGACTCAGTCTCTGACATTAGAGACACATACAGAAAGTTATGAAGTAATAGACTGTGACAGCAACTTTTCATCATAAAATTGTATTCTAGCTTTAATCATTGAAGAAATATTAGTCCAGACCTTCTAAAACTTCTCTGGTCATGCAAAATAAGTGATGTTATATGGGGTCTAAAAATTGCCAGAGCAATCAACAAGTAGAAGAAAATAAGTCAAAGTGTTTATTTGTAGGCACAGTGACAGAACTAGAGGCTGACTGAATTTTTCATTTGTTTATCACGTATGTTGCCATATTCTATAACTCTCTTCATTTTAACAGTAAAACAGATTTGTGATCTTAATGATTCACTGGTTCCCACCAATGATGCAGATTGTCTTTCATTCATGCCAACACATCCTATGTGACTCCCATCTATGCCCTCTCCAAATCTTGCCACAGAAAGTGTATCCAATATGGTGGGAGCATTCCTCATTACTTCTAAAATCAAGAATGTTACAGTGGAGCTCTCTAGCCATCTACCTGTCATTCATCATTCTCCTCATATGACTAACCCATCTTCTCTTTCTGCCATATCTTTGATAGTATCCTTTATTCCTGTTCTTCAGAGTTCCGGGTTGGTCATCACACTCACCAGTCTCCTTTCCATTGCCCTCTAGGTAATGCTCATCTTTAGTTATTCAGAGTCAATGCTGTTCCAGGTTTCACAGTCCCACAACAATACCAGGAAGATACTTATATTGAAAATATGGACCTTTGTTGTTAGAGGATGTTTGTGATCAGTTAAGAGCTTTGCAGTTGCCCACCCCCTATTCTCCTCCACCGCACACACACACGTTTTCACCCCTTTTCAACTCAGGACCCAGCTAATTGTTCATCTGTATTTTTAATCTCAGCTATGCATGCTGTTGAACTAGCTCTCTAGGATTTCTATTCAACTTCATGTTGAAATCTGGGCATGAAGCAAGCTTCATCCATTTGGTCTTTTCTGTTTGGGTGGAGATGTCAGGGTAATTTGAGTGATTACAAATCTCTTCCAGGAGATTCTGGAGGTATTCCAGGAGCTAATGTCTTGGGGTTTGATGCAATCAACACTATGTCACTGATAAACAAGATTTTTTGAGAGTACCTTGCAATCCACAGTAAATCCCTTCTCATCTTAAACTCCCCTAACTGAATCTCTTCCATCACACTGATATGTACTTTGGGTAATTATAGATCTCCATTTCATGCTTCTCATAATGTTTCTCATCAGAAGGTCACTGGATAACATTATTTCTGTTGTCACATCTTCCAGAAATTCTTGAATTGCCTTAATGATGTGAGATATTGCTATAAAAGGGTCTGCAAGAGAATGTTGTATTTTTCTCCCGAGTGTGGCATTTTTAAAAATAATTCACCATTAAATAAAATGAGGTCTTATATTCTGATCATCATATTGATTGTGAAATGGTCAAGATATGTTTTTTCATTGAATACATTTTTCAAAGCCTGCAGTTTTCCTACTTTTCCCTTCATCAAACACAACTTTAATATGTGTCTATATAACCATCAAAAAGATTTTATATAGAGGCAAGAAGAGACCTATCATTCAACATTTGCCTATGTTTTCTGACATATTATTTGGGAAGCCATAAGGTCTGGTACTTTCCTCACACCTTTTCCACTTTCATTGCTTTTAGAAACCTTGTAAATGTTTCCCTCCATACCCTCCAACACAAATATTCTAAATTTATACTTGTTCCAATCAGTCTGCTTTTTCTTTCTTCTCTTTACTGTCATAGACGTTTTCATTTCATCAGAGTATTCATAATCATGATTAGAATTTATACAGTCTTTTAAAGTATACATGCATTAAGCAACTTTAAATATATTATCTCATTTTATCTGTATGACAGCCCTGGGAGATTGGTGGTGCTATTATTATTATTATTGTTGTTGTTGTTGTTGTTGTTGTTGTTATTGAAGTACTTTCAAAAAATTCTTAAACATGATGAATATGTGGCAGATGAAGGTTAAGTGACCTGCAAAAGGTCATACAGTTACGTTTGATGTATAAATCAAGGATTTATCCTAGGAACATTGTATGTTCACTGGAGACATGGTGGGAGAAATGTTATGGCTGCATTTTATTTTGCCAAACCAAATAATTTAACATTGTAAGTAGAAAATAATAGATACAGTCACATCTTTACTCACCTGAACCTTTTAATCAATTGTGTGATGATGAGGTCTGCTAGTGAAAATGATTTTTAAATGTTAACCTATCTCCATATCATACTTTATTTAAAATTCTTGATTATATTATTATCATTCTCACAAAGATATTATAGAAGTTACAAAGGAGGGGTGAGAGTTGATAGGTAAGGTAGTATAGTAAATAGAGTAGATAGGATGTGGAGTTAGGGAGTCATGATTTCAAATTCTACCTTAGACATTTACTATACTTATATGACTGAGAAATTCACTTAACTTCTGTTTATCTGAATTTTCTTATTTATAAAATGAAGTTTTAACAGCATCTGTTTCTGAGGGTTGTTGTAAGGGTAAAGTGAGATAATGTTCACAAAGCACTTTGCAAACCCTAGAACACTGTATAAAGCATCAGGATCAAATGAGTATGAATACCAGTATGTGTGTGTGTGTGTGTGTGTGTGTGAGTGTAGTCACATGCATATGTGTATATATGCATACACACATATGTTTTTGAAAGTCTACATTGTAATTATTAATGATAATAATAATTTTTGAGAACATTGTTTTTCAATACCGTCAGAAACGAAATGCCTCCAGACAGAACAGATTTCCTTCATCTATATTCTGCTCCATATGTTCTTCTCTTTTTTCTTCTTTCATAGCATTTCCACTTCTTTGTATAACACCTCAGGCAATATATGATTAGAGCTCAAATGTGGAAGTTCCATATCATTAATGAAGAAAGTCATTATTAAGGAAACATTGATATATCTGCTCCGTATTACAGATATCTATTTTACTCTTTTGGGTCTTATGTTCAATTGCTCTTGAGATGATCTAGCTTATCTGGGTCTCACACCAAGTTTTCTTCAAATGTATTTACCCCCATCATTCCTCAATGCTTTATGAGGTCATACTGCTTGTATTCATTCACTCTCCTCCTCTGTAAAGGTTTTACAATGACATTTGTGTATTATAACAGTGTTGTCGTTGGCTGTTATGACTTGTCTTGATGAGGGTCACATACACTCTAGCTGTGGTTGTTTCTAGCTTTCTTTGACTTCCTTAAGATGATGATTGTTTACATTTGTTAGATTTTATTTGGAAACAGTAATTGCCATAGAGTCACAGAATCATTTGTTAGATTCTGTTCAGAATTAGATTGTATTTGGATTGTAATTGTCATTAAATCATAGGATCACAGCAAAAAGCAATCCATGCTTTTATCCTATGACTTTATGGTAATTACTATTTCCAATTACCATAATTATAGATATAACAATTACTATACTGTGCCCCTAGAAGGGACTTTAGAAATCATCTAAATACATCCTTTTATAGACAGAGAAACTGGATACCAAGAGAGCTGAATTAACTAGCCATACATAGCTCATACAGCAGGTAAGTGACAAAGTCAATATTTTAACCTAGCTCCTCTTACTTCATATTCAGCACTATTAGAAATGTACTGCATTTTGATCTTTTACTCATTTCATTTCATGTCTTTTTTAGACCAAGTAGTTAGTTCACACAGGTAATGGTATAGGTATTATAATTGAATACAACATTCCCATCCTTATCCTTTATTTTCTGATAATTGCTTTTGATAGTTCTTCTGTGGTGGACATGACTCAGGCCAATGTCCAAGTAGTTGACATTTAATATTGCAACAAAATGAGACATTTAAAGTTCATGCAACATTTAACAAGAGAAGATTAATCATGCCATAGCAGGAGAAGGATGTAACAATAATATAGGCATTGAGGATATTCCAAATTGATTCAGGTAAATAAAGGTCAATAGCTTGACCTGACCAGAAAAAAAACAAAACAAAACAAAACAAGACAAGAGAGATCCTTGAACGACTTGTGTCTGTATGATTCTTAGGCCACCAGGAAGACATATTACAGACTGAGCCTTTACTAAGTGAGCAAATGTTTAATGAAGGGCTCAATTCTTTTTAAGGAAAAAAAATAGACTAACTTGCATAAGCGAAGAGTTAAGATGTTGCTGCTTCCACAACCTGTTCTAAGAAGTTGATGCTACAACTGCACATAGACAGTTTACTTGGAATTGATTCCCACACTGGTAATTAGCCATTCCATTTCTGTTCCATATTATATCATAAGCTTTTCCATCAGATTTAAAGGAAGGGACTATCTTTTGTCTTTCTTTGTTTCTTTAGCTCTTAGCATAATACCTGACTTATATGAAGGACTTAAGAAAAGTTTCTTGACTGCCTGACTGTTAAAATGCAATTTTTTCAGTTTTTTGTTAAACTGTTCATTGCTTTTCATATGAAATCCTCATGCTTATAAGGTTACTTCGAATAAATAGTAAGATTTTTGTAAATAACACATCCTGTTATATGAATGTGGAGAGTTCCACAAGGTGGCTGGATGGTTATATTTTTATTTTGCATGATGTTGGCAGTTTTTATACTCACATTACATCCCAGTCATCATTTTGCCATTTATTCTTATTGTCACTATGCTTTATTAACCACCCTGACCTTGCTATATATCTGTCATTACTAAAGAAGCAGTCCTCTAGTGATTTTACCTAATGCCTGTGCTCTCCTGTTTGGTAAGAGTATCTCATGATTCATGTGAGCCACAGCCATCTTTTTGCTATTCCCCCTCTCCTTAAACCCTTCTATTATCATCATTATTCCTTTTTCATCTGTCTTAAAAATTCTTATTAGATATGACCCATTACTCCAGTTTAACAAAAATTAAGAGAGAGTAATAATCTTTTGTTAGTTATTAAGCAAGAGATTTTTAAACAAAAATGTTTCATATTTACCAAGGTGGTCTTAAAGTGAGAAACTGAATCATGCAATGATTCCCTAGGTGTCCCTATTCCTACTTTCAGCCCCAGGTTAAAATGGCAAATTAAAATGATGGTAAAGGCCATCATTTATATTATAGTTTATTTTATGATAGTTGAAGAATCAGCCATCAAAACAATGTATTTTACCACTTTTAACTTAAAGACAAATGCTAAGTCAGGTGGCCTTCCTTATTTTTAGAAGCTCAAAACTGTGTCCTTTCCTACAAATTAAAGAGTCCTCAAAGTACTTTCCTTATAATGACACCATGTCAATACTGTACGCTTCAGTAAATGTAGCTATGATATTACCCAGACTTGCATTTAATCCTTCAATATCCAGACCCTATTGCTTACTTTCTAGGTTCTTTGCAAATGTCTTCAGTATATTGATTATGATGAAAACTCCCAAAAGTCAATATTTGTACCTCCATTTCAAAGATGTAAAAATAGACCCAAGGGCTATGTATAACTTGATATCACAATTCAAGTAAGTGGTAAGAATTAGATTAAAAATATATAGCAATGGCTTTATATCATTATTTAAATAGCTGAAAAATATTTAACCTCAAAACAGAAAGAAACAAGTGAAGCAAGTTGCTGGATAAAAAGTTCCAACTGAGTTAATTATAAATTAATTTAGTTTTTGAATACAATCTAGTTCTATTCCCAGCCAGGAGAAAAAAATGTGTATATATAGTATGTGTGTGTGTGTATACACGTATGACTCAATGGCAGAAGTTTAACAATTTTGATGTATTTCTTTGTTAAGTGATAAATTATGAATCAAATCAATGTATGATTCATTCTTTGATTATGTAGCAGATAACCCAATACTTTCCTATATTAAATATCATATTACAAAGAGAGGAAGAATTATGCTTTCCTCCCTTAGGGAACTTCACACATAATTTTTCTGTAACAATTTCTTCTCAACTTTTTTCATCTATCACTACTTGCTTTGCTCTATTTAACTTGCAACAAGGATGAGCTTGAATGTGATTGTGTAAATAGAATTAGGCCAAGGTTAGGCAAAGTTGTGCATCTACCAGTCTCTTTGGGATATTGAATACCATCAAATATTCTCTTTTTTAAAATGTCTCATCAATTATGTAATGAAGGTAGCTCCTGTATTACCTAATTGTAGGAGGTTAGAAAAATCATTAAATTTATTTTGGCTTTAGTTTTCTTATTTGAAAAATAAGAGCATTTGATTACATTATTTAGACCTTCCCTATTCATACTGTTCTCCTTCCTCTTCATGCTTTCAATTACTTCCCATCCTTTAAAACCCAAGGTAATGCTACTTCTTCCATGAAACATTTCCCAACTTCTCTAGCTGATAAGTGCATTGACCATCATAATTTTAGACAAAAAATCACTTTTTATTGAATATATCTTAGATTAAATAATTCTCTAAAAATACTTCCAAATTTAAGACCTTATGACTTCTGTTTAATCTCACATAAAAACTGACTAGTGCACTTGTTATCGGTTACACCAGGACTATATACCTGCTGTCATGCCTCTATTAGTCTGTACATTCTTTAAGGGCAAGGACTCTGTTTAATCTAAACTATGTATCTCCCCCAGAGCCTGACATGGTGTTCTGCACAAAGTATGCACTTAATAAAAGCTGATTGTTGCTTCACCTCATTTAGTTCTAGCATGCTAGAGTTATACAAGGTATATCTTCACAATTGCTAAATGTTATTACCTTAAGATAAAGTATATGGCTACCTTAACACAGGAAATGGGTGAGTGACATGAGACCCCAGATATGGGTTTGCTGTAATTCAGCGGTCAGTCTCTCTGACGCTTCTGAGATGCATGCTGATTTTATTGGCTGAACCCTAGCAAGTTCATGTGACAAATGATTGCCATCTCATGACAACATCAGGGGGAATAACACAAATTTATCATTGACAGGAATTTATTTTTAATGCCAAAGGTCGAGTAATCTTACATTTGCAACCCTGCTAGGATGGCAGACTTGCTTGATTGGGTGATCAGTATAAAAGTGTTCTGGGCCATAAAAGGAATTGCTAGTTTCTTTTATGATCATTCTTGACACAGTCAAGTAGTCCAAGGCATTCTTTTCCCAGAGAAAGGCCAAGTACCTGGTCTTTGGTCTGAGAGAAATGGCCAAACGATCATCCTTTTATCTATAACCCAATGGCCTTATTAATAAAATTATTAAATCATCCAGAAACTGTATCTCTCAAACCTTTTTAAGTGTTGAATTTATGGCTAACTGCAAAGGGACCAGAATCTTTCACTCTAGATTCTGAACAAGGAGCTCCCCTCAATTAAGCCCATGAGGAAAGTTTCTCTACAAGGAGTGTACTCCATTAGAACTGTGGCCATGATCTGACTCTTCCTTTTACCAATAAGTTAATTTAATCTGGGTAAGCATGTATCTTTCTATGTCTATTATTATTATTTGTGTTGTAGATTTTTTTCTAATTTTCACTCTCACAGGGAAACCGATCCTCAGGTAGATGTGTGTACTTGAAAAAAAGATCATCTGAAGTAAGCTATATGGGGATGAGATAGAAAACCAGTGTACACAGTAAGGGGACACCTGGGAAATTGGGGTATTATGGATATTCCACCTACCAATCCAATTACTAGCAAGCCCCCAAAGGACTAGCAATAAAATTCAAATTTCTTGCAAGACTGCACTTTCAAAAAGGGACATCCAATAGGCCAATATTTTGTGAGAGAATCTCTAAATCTACAATCATTGCTTTCAAGTTTTGGGGGTTATTGTAATTGTAAAAATACAAATTAAGGAGTGTGTGTGTGTGTGTGTGTGTGTGTGTGCTGTATAGGGAGCTACTTGAATAAAGGTGTAGAGATCCGTAAGATTGTCCAAAAGAGCCTTAAGGTTCTTTTCTTGCTGTTTTCTGGAGGAGGTGAGTCAAAAAGTTCCTCACTGGCAAAGTGGGAGAGTAAATGAGACACTAAAACAAGGAAAGAGAGCAGTTTTTGATCTCAGCTTTTCACTTTCTGAGTCACTCAAGGCTCGGTTCTGTTTTTCTTGGTGTCCATTTGTATGAGGTTTTCTAAGATTAGCTCATTTAAGTGAGGGAACTACTTGTAGGAGGCAAGGAAAAATCATTAAATTTATTTTGGCTTCAGTTTTCTTATTTGAAAAATAAGAGCGCTTGATCACATTATTTAGAGCTTCTCTATTCACATGGTGAGACTCTCCCAGGAGTTAGTTTGGGAGGTGAAATCAGCCTTCTGTCCTTTGGTGGAGATTTAATTTGGGACCCCAAGCTGTTCACATCTGAGACTAATCATCAATTGGCTTGGCTGCAGCCAACAGAGGTTGATTCTTAAGAGCAAGCCCGTCTTCTCTAGTGAGGTTATTTAACAAGTTACTTTAGGATCCTCTTTAGGATGCTTAAATTAAATCTAGAGAACTGTCTTTGCCTCTCCCCCCTTCCGGTATATCTGACATCAGGGCAATGTATTTATTTAAATCAGCAAAAATGAGGTGTGTTTTTGTTTGGGTGTTTTGGTTTGTTTTCCTCTTTTAAGACACTATGATTAGGGCTTTTATATTGTAGCCTTAAATGCAATCAGTTTAGGATTTGGGTAATTTGTTAAAATGTATATTCACATTACAAAAGTTGGGATTTTTTTAAAGTAATGCTGGGGAAGGGTGTGAGAGAACTACAGCTCTCTATTTGTAAATTACCAAGAGTTAACTCTCCAGAATATAAAAGGTGAAGAGCAGTTGGATAAAAAGGAGGGTATGATTTTTAATTTGGAATACTCTTAAGTAGGCAGTCAATCCCTCTGTAATCTGTTAATGGGTTTGGGAGTTGCCAGAATGCCACTCTTGGGTTTCAATAGGAATTTAAGCTGCTACACATCTCATAAAAGTTTTTGTAATAACTAAAAAACATCTTAATGAATTTATTTTTTAAGGATTTGTCCCATACACTTCTTCCTATGTTAGGACTAGGAAAAGACAGTGCTAATACTTAATACTAAATAATTGAAATTAGAAATTGAGATTTTGTATAAAAACATTTGGAATGTAGATCTGAGTATAATTGAATTTATTCTGACTTTATTTGAAATGGAATTTATTATTTATTATCATTATACTGTATCAGGAAACTTGTTAGTTGTATGGTTTTAACCCAAATTAGAATTTCCACTGGGGAAAGTTTTCACATGCTTGGGATAAACATTCTTCTAACTCACTAATGGGTTTGAGACCTGTCAGTTATCCTCAGCCTGGTTTAGCCCATCTGCTGAGATGGTTTTACCTGGGTGTGGCCACTGCTCATACTACAGCTTTTTGGAGCCATAGGTGAGAATTGGGTGATAGGTAGACCCCAAAAGGTGGACCCAGAGCTCTAAAAAGGGCTTGGCAAGCCCTCATATTGGAGGTACCATGAATATCCCAAATACCCCATAATATTGGAACTGTTGCCTGGGTGACACTGTAATTTCTGTGCACATCTTCAGTGAAGCAAAACATCCACTCAAAAAATTGTAAAGGGGAAATTGGTAGTACATAGTTAGTTACCAGAGAGAGAAGAACTGACATATGGGTTTTCAAAGCCGGGGAGTTCAATGGCTGCCCAGAGTCACACAACCCTTTCTGTGAGTGAGACCCAAAGCAAAACCTCGCCTCAGAAACGTATAGCTTTCTCCAGGGTCAGAGAACATCACAGTCTTCATGACCCACTGCTCAATCACAAAATAACAAGCTGTGGGCATTCCAGAAAAAAACAGCCTCTCACCACAGGCTTCATGTGACCACATGCAGCCTATTAAGGGGCAGAGTATATTTTCAAATCAGGGAAGGTCATCAAATTCATTTAAGCCTATCAAGGGTCAGGGAAGATCTTCAAATTCCCTTTACCATTACAGAGATACAGCGTTCTCATTTCAAAAAAGAAAAAAAAAGAGTTATGAGGTACCTGTTATGCCACTTTAGGTAATCAGGATACAGAAAGATACAATGAGACACAATTCTCTCATCTTTTCCAGTGAGTTAAAATACAGTGGAGAGATAAACAACACCAACTATCAACTATCAAAACAACATCAACTATCGAAAACTGAAAAACACAAAGAAGACTTTTAGAGTTCCCTATGATATTATTTTCTGCGATTGCAAATAAACCTTAAAGCACTCGTGCTCCAGGAAGAGGAATTTAAATTGATTTAAATTTATACTAAAGTGAAAATGACTGATATAAATTTCTTTTCTAAGAGAAGGTTTGGGGAAACATGGGATGGATCACAAAAACAAAACAAACAAACAAACAAAACAAACCAACAAGCAAACAAACAAACAAAAGACAAAGAGTGCCTAAAAAGGAACAAATAGGAACATTTTAGAAATTGTGAAAAGTGGGTGTGGGGGAGGAGAGCAGGAAGAAGATTAAGGATAATAAGGGAAAAAACTTGCTTTCTTTACAATTTGGGCAAGGTTGTTTATATAAAACCTTAAAACAAGATGGGAGGTACATGCAATATCAATTATAACCTCTCTACAACATCTCTCTCAAGTATTCATAAACCTCTACTTGATCATCATCAGAGATAGAGAACTCACTACCTTGTACAAATGACTTGTCTGATTTTTGGACAATTCTAATTTCTCTAAAACTATTTCTAAAAAATAAAATGTACAAAAGCATCACAATCTCTTATCACTTTAAGATCCCAAGGTGTGCAGTTGTGGCACCTACAAATTATGTTTTCTTAATTTCTTTTAGTTCTACTAAAGAAAAAAATCAAGTGATTAAGTCTCATCTTCATCTCTTTTCTACATACTAAATATCTGAATCCCTTAATCTTTCAGCCAAAGTGCCAGTTTCTAAACCCTACCATTATGAGATTACTGAAATAATTTTCCAAAAATGAAAACTGCTTTGGAATTTTCAGAGAAAGCCTCTCATAGCTGATAGCTAATGGATTTAGGACGAACAACTTCACTTAACTCTTCTAATAACTGAGTTAATTTCTTGATATTTTGCTCATTATTTCCCTTTATAAGGCTTATCATAAAGCATAAAGAGATTTTTCTTCTTGAATTTTAATAAGTGAGAAATTTTTGGAATAGAGATTTATTTGATGATGAATATCATAGAATTCCAACTATCTAGACATTTTGCTTAATTTCTATTTTTATTTTATCATTTGAAAAAAATCTGTGGTATGGACCAAAATGGATTAAAATATCTTTTTTTAAATTTAAATAAACACTTTTTGAGATGATATCAAGCCAACAAATACTTATTAGACACTTACTATGTGCCAGGCACAAGGGGTGGGGGACAAGACAATGCTAAAAAATAGTCCTTGCTGTCAAAAGGTCCCCTTTTAATTTGGAGACAACACACTAAAATAAATAAATAAATAAACAAACAAACAAA
>CM053597.1:60059162-60076782 GCA_028646575.1 Pseudocheirus occidentalis
CGTGTATCAAGTCATATCTGTTTTATTGACTGAATTTCAGTCAGCTTAAAATATTGCTTTAAATGTCCAAAAGCTCCAGATTCAGAAAGATCTATCATCCATCTATCCCTCCTCTCTGCCTTTTTCCCTCTGTCCCTCCCTCCCTCCCTCCTTCCCTTCCTTCCTTCCTTCCTTCCTTCCTTCCTTCCTTCCTTCCTTCTTTCCTTTCTTCCTTCCTTCCTTCCTAATTATACCTATTTAATCATATATATGTATGTGTACATATGTGTGTATGCATATACATGCACATACACATGTACATACACAAAATATCTAAATGGCCTTTTGCCTCATAAACAATGTTAATGCTTCAGTATAGAAATCCTTGGCAAAGGAAAATGAAAAAAAAAACTTGTAGTTTCTTCCCATTAAATATGAGGTCCATTTAATATTTGCAGTGGCCTATTGACAGGTTTTAAATTAAAAATACTCAACTTGTATTAATTTGATCAAATAAGTTGACTTACCTTTGATAAATTTGATGTAACAAAAGCCCAACTAACAATACTATAATGCATACCAACAAACCTCATTCAGAGTATTGCCTGATTTATTTTCATTTAATGAACATCAAATACTGATAGCATGGAATAGTATAGAGAGTTGCCCTTTGAGTTTTGGAAACATTAAGTTTAAGTTCTGCTGCACAAGGCACTCACTTCAGCTCTTAGTGACCTTGAAAACATTCTAAGATTGCAAGTTGTTGGGCGACTAGGTGGCACAGTGAATAGAGCACAGACCCTGGAGTCAGGGGGACCTGAGTTCAAATTCAACATCAAACACTTGACACACTTGCTAGCTATGTGACTTTGGGCAAGTCATTTAACCCCAACTGCCCTCCAAAAAAGTTTAATATCTATCTATCTATCTATCTATCTATCTATCTATCTATCTATCTATCTATCTATCTATCTAGATTGCAATTTGTAGAGAAGGTACCAACCTTCGTTGGTACAGCGAATTTCTTTATCTAAGTCTTCCTTATTTCATTGTTTTCATTGCTCCAGTCCAAAGACAGAGACTCAGAGCAAGAAAGATCTGGATTTAAGCTTCACCTCCTTTGCTTAGTTGGTATGTCACTTTGATCAAGTTTCTCTGGCAAATCTCTGTCTCCCTCCCTTTCCCTCTCCCTTCTTGCCTAGGGTCACACAGCTAGTAAATCTCTAAAGCCAGATTTGAACTTGGGTCCTCCTGATTCCTGGGCCAGTGCTTTATCTACTGTGCCACTTAGCTGCTCATGAAATTCCCTAACGAGATAAGTTGCAAGTTAGGGAAAAAAAATTGGATCTGTAAGAGTAGAGGAAGTTTTCTTCTTCTTCTTCTTCTTCTTCTTCTTCTTCTTCTTCTTCTTCTTCTTCTTCTTCTTCTTCTGCTTCTGCTTCTGCTTCTGCTTCTGCTTCTGCTTCTGCTTCTGCTTCTTCTGCTTCTTCTGCTTCGCTTTATTTTTGGAGGGGGCAAGGTAGGGCAATTAGGGTTAAGTGACTTACCCAAGGTCACGGGGCTAGTAAGTGTTAAGTGTCTGAGGCTGGATTTGAATTCAGGTTCTCCTGACTCCAGGGCTTGTACTCTATTCAGTATGCCACCTAGCTACCCCTAGAGGAAGTTTTCTTGATAATAGTTCTCTATAGAAGTGAAATTACAGTTTGGGTCCAAAACCAAAATTAATACATGTTAAACTATCTTTTAAAAAAATCTGTTGGAATGATTTCACAAAATTGTAGAGTCTATCTAAATCAGTCAATTCCCTTAACTACCATAGTCTATCTACAATAACTTTGTCTTTTCTTACTTCTTTTCTTCCCTTTCTTCCTTTCTTCCCTCTTCTCCATTTTTTGTGTGTTCCTCCCCTTTCACCCTCCCTCTCTTATTCTCTCCTTTCAAAATGAAGTTTTATTAGTGCTCATCTCATCTGGCAAGAAAGTAGCTTTGAAATTCATGATCCTTCACCCCATTACCCCCTTCTCCATCCCTGCTGCACCCCCACCCCCTTTCATCATGTAATAACATCTTTGACAAACTGTTGGCTCCATTTGCCTTATAAGGCATCATCTCAGATGGTATGCAGCCAGCTTGTTATATTTATGTCAGCCTTCAAAGGTTGATACTGTTCCAATGGAGGATTAACTGTGTTGTGGTGAGAAGGAGTACAGTCTTGAGTTTGTGAAGGATTTAAAGCTGATCTCATCTTTCATTAGAGCACAAATTTCACTTTTTAAAATTTTGTTGTCCCCACATGATAAAGGATAGTCGCTGAATTACGCACCAAAGAGTCAGCACGTGATTTTTCAAACTGCTGCTCTCTACATTCCCATCCTGACTTTGGCTTGTACTTTGCATTTCCTCAAGTTGAAGCCAAAGGAATTTGAGAGCTGGGGCCTTTCTCCATTTTTAAGGCCACCTTGGCTTTGTTGGGACTGGATTGTGTTACTATAACATTGAAGGAGGAAAAAACAAGCTGCTCTCAGTTCTGTCAATTTCATTTATAATCTATTTTGGAAACAATGAACTCTGAAGGTATTTCAGTTCACATAGAACCAGCAATTCCCCCCTCCTGTGTATTCTTCCCTTACAACGGTTTTTCAGTAAATGAAGTCAGAACACAGAGAGAGGTTAATTAAAGTCAATTGTACCCCATTGGCTCCTTGCTGCATTGGTTGTGAATATTTGCAGGAAGAAGTACTTTTTAAAGGTCTCCTTTCCTGCAATAGGAAGTAAGGCCTGTTCTTTGAAAGATAATTTTACTGCATTATTTTCAAGATAGAACTTTGTTCAAAGACCAAAACAATAAGTTTAGTTTTGTGAAAATAGAACTCCTTTGTTACTGCAAATTTGAAATAATATTAGTCAAAGCCCATTTTTAGTTATTGGCACGTATTACAAATTTTGTATTGTGTTTGGAACAAAATCCAGAAATTATCCCAAAAAGTGGGATAAAATTTAAAAGCTCTGCCTTTTTGACTACATAATTTTTTTCCAGTCCCTGAATTTAGTCCCAAGATTCTGATCTGGGGAGCAGGTACATTTAAGTAGCAAATTATTTCCTTCTCTACTGGGTAATCTTACAGTGAAGACTTCTCACTGGTAATTTCCACGTCTTTGATATCAAAGTTGGGGGTAGGACATTGGAAAGAATTCCTTTTTTTAAAATAGCACATCTCAACTGTATTTTTTTGGATTAAATTTTAGTGGGACCATTTCTCAAAGTGTTTATAGAGAATACTGAAATAAGGACTATATGGAACCAAAGAAATATCTGTTATCATATTATCTCCTATTTTCTTTCTCGTCCCAAAAATTTGATTTCAGAAAGATATATTTTTTTGCTAACTAGATAAAGCTAGTCCTTTTAAAGATAGAATCAGTATATTTCAGCGATGGGGTCATAGTAAATGTTCATAAACATTGAATTAACTTTAATTGAATTTATTGGTACTATTTCAATGTAATTTTATCCCAATAAGCAAGCACCTTGTATGACTGCAAACATTAAAAAATAGATATATTATCTTCATTCTCAAAATTCACAGTGAAGTAGCAATTTGAAAACTTTTTCACAAAATAATAAGGAACACAAGGAAGAAAAATGCCATTATGTATGACAATGTCACTGTTCTTACATTCTAAGTTGTTTAAAGAGGCCAAAAAATACCCCCCTAAAACAGCCTCAGCAAGTAATCTTTGATTGAATACCTCTTTGGATAGGGAACTCATTACCTCCCACGGGGTCCCATTATATGTTGGACAACTCTAATTGTAGGAAGGTTTCCTTTTATCAAGCCTAAATCTGCTTTTCTTTAGCTACTGTCCATTGATCCTGGTTCAGTATTATGGAGACAAGTTGAACATATCTAATCAATATTTCCCATGACAATTCTCTAAATACTTGAAGCCTGTTATTATGTGTTCCTGGTATTC
This sequence comes from Pseudocheirus occidentalis, assembly GCA_028646575.1. NCBI lineage: Eukaryota > Metazoa > Chordata > Mammalia > Diprotodontia > Pseudocheiridae > Pseudocheirus > Pseudocheirus occidentalis. The sequence goes on from CM053597.1 coordinate 60,063,117, forward strand.
TCTTATCCAGATGAACATGCTCATTTCCTTCTATGGATCATTGGATAGTATAATCTTCTGAACAATGTCCAGCTTGTCTTTCTTTTTCCTTAAACTTAGGAATGCTGAGAACATGTCTTTAAGAAGACAATATATAATTGAGTGTAATGAATTTTAATAGGTTTAATGAACACTGGTAAAGTTACATAGAAGAGAAAATCATGAATAATACCTAGGACCAAAAGCTGTACTGATATACAAACTGAACACGTTTTAGGAAATTAGAATCTTTGGAAGGCATGGCAAAAACTCCCCCTCTAGTCTCCTCATTTCAAAGAAGATGCCAGTCTGTTTTGTTGGATGAAATTTCCTTATCTAAGAATTTCCTATTTTAATGAAATCACAGGTTGTACTCATATCCCTATTCCCCTCTCTTCTTCTTGACTAAGAGATTTTAAATTCTTATCCTGTAATTCTTCAGATATGCGAAATTTCTAGCTATAAGTGCTATCTGCACTAATGAAGATTACACTCACTATTTGCATTAGCAGATGTTTTGATGAATTATGGTGGCAGAAAAATATACATTGGTTGCCAGCCTTTTGGTTTCTATGGTACTTCTCACTCTCTTTTTCAAAAATCTTCTATGGCTCATTACTGTCTTTAGTACCACATAAGACATATATAGATTGTCATTTGAGGTCATGTGCAGATTATCTTTAGAGGGTGTCCAACAATTGAGGGATATCTGACTAAGGGGTAGTTTATGAATGTGTTGGACCTACAGTGTAATTCGGGGGGGGGGGATTGAGAGGGTTTGGTTCCTTGGTGGTTGGGGTCAAATAATAGTAATAAAGAGTCAATGAGGAGGGAAAAAGACGCCTTTTCTCTGGCCAGGAAGGGTAGATACCAAGATTAAAGACACCTTAAATGAGCCTGGCATAAAAGATTCCTTATTCATAAACCAAACATCATTCAATGTATTGTGTGAAACAAAGAAAAAGAAAGATGGCTATTCATTAAGCAAAGGTGGTTATGCAAAAAAAGTATAATATACTTGGAGAAAAATGTATATTATTATTTACAGGAGATATGTAAAGGAGTTATCATCCTGAGCATAGAGGGTCTCACTAAATCTGAGAAATTTGCCCATCAGGACAGACAGGGAGGAAAACTTTCCCAGGACTCTGGAATCCCAAACCTTCAGCAGAGAAATCGTTGTTGTTGTTGCTGCTGCTGCTGCTGCTGCTGCTGTTTGGTACCAATTAGAAGAGAAAAAGGAGACTTTGAAGGATACTAAGTGCTGCACCTGGTCTTGCAGTTCACTAGCAGTCATTTAAAGCAAGATGAACAATACAGAACAAGATGGACTCAGCATGGCTTGAAGCAGGCTGTTTCTAAGGAGGGGCAGGGTCTGTGCCTTTCACAAACACATCAGAAAAGTTCATTGTGCAATAAAGGGTTTTTTTGGGGGAAGGAATATTAGAGTAAGAAAGTGAAGAAACTCACAGGAAACTGCCAAACTCAGAAAACTTGCTGACATCAGTCTGTGGGAGCCATCTGGGGAGGGGTGTTTTATCCACTTCTCTTTCAGAAATTTTGTACTGTAAGAAAGGAGGGAATAGATGTTTTTAAAAAGACATGCATAGGGCTTATGTAAATTCATGCAACAATGTTATTTTTGATGAGATAATATAAACAAAAATACTTTCCGGGAAGCAATATACAAATGGAAGGTGATGGTATATTTTTTTTCATTTTTGCAGCGGGGAAGGCAGGGCAATTAGGGTTAAGTGATTTGCCCCAGGTCACAAGGCTAATAAGTGTTAAGTGTCTAAGGTCACATTTGAACTCAAACACCCCTGACTCCAGGGCCAGTGTTCTATGCTATGCACCATCTAGCTGCCCCCTGGTGATGTTATTCTTATTAATAATAATATGAGGCAGTAAATGTTGCTTTTGAGAGTCATTCTAGGAAATGTAATCTTTTTGGCAAACTAAAGACAGTAGTAAGCCATAGAAGTATATTGGTATATTTTTATTAAGGTAAATCTTTCATTGTCTCTAAAATTATACCCCTTTGAGTGAGACCCAGGTATGCTGGTAAATAATTAACATCAGGTTCTCCAAGGCGGGGGGAAATGTATATGTGATAAAATTTTAGATTAATCTGTATTTTTGACACTTTTTAAACCAATACTTTCTTAAGTTTAGGCAATTAAGAACAACAACAGTAAATTAAGAAATGATTTGTAAGTAATACAAAAATATAAACACACTGAAAATTTAACAGTCAACTCTTGTGAGCCAGGATGAGTTAGCTCTAACACACTCCTGGAAGTTGGATCTGTTCAAATATAAGGCCAATCTTGCTTCTAGCAAGAGTAGAAGAAAAAAAATATGTAACACAAAATAATATCACTGAAGTCTGAAGGTTACTTGGGGTCCCACACTAGAAGAGCCTACCTCTTTATCATGTCCCACCCACCACCAAATACACACACACACACACACACACACACACACACACACCACACTCACCACACTCACCAGCTTTGAAAATGTCCACCCCTGAGCAGAAGCAGCTCTGGCCAAAAAAAAAAAATACAACTCAGTGAAAGCAGGAAGACTAATTTGTGATCATATTTTGTATCCCCTGCAGCTCTATGTGTCTCTCTCTACCTTCGTGCAGGGAATTCATAACCTTATTCCTCAGCCCAGGCAAGATTCTCTACAATGAATTACTCATCAATTCACCTTATCACTAGTTGTAACATGATTAATCCCAAACATTATATAAGACCCACAAATTTTGTAAAGTAGCTATGACATAGTCTCTTTGTTATGTGTATGGTTGTGTACGTATCTGTAACTCTGTCCATGTATATGGCAAAGGAGACTGAAATTTGATGTTTCTGATCCTTTGTTGTTGTTGAGTTGATTCAGTAACATCTGACTCTCCAGGATGCCATTTGGCATTTTCTGGCAAAGATACTGGCATGGTTTACAATTTCCTTTTCCAGTTCACCAGTTCATTCTACAGAAGAGGAACTCATGTAAACAGAATTGTGACTTGCCCAGGATCACATGGCTAGTAAGCGTCTGAGCTCATTTTTGAACTCAAGTTCTCCTGACTCCAGGGCTGGAGCTCTATTCTTTCGGCCAAGTTGCTGCCCTTCTGATCCTTTAAGGAGTTAGAAATATAGAAAATTAGGGGAGAGTAGAGATCACTCATATGTCTTATATGAAATAGCTGGTATAAAAGAAGAATCAAAAAGTAGAAATTGAACTGTTCAATGGGAGAATAAACTAAGATACTCCTTACGAGAAAAGTGTATCTTTGACAGATTCTTGTAGACAGGTAAGATAGATAGACAGACAGACAGACAGACAGATAGATAGATAGATAGATAGATAGAATCTGGTAAATACACATGCATGCATATATATTATATGTGTGTGTATTATTTGTGAGAGATTAACTGAAATCATATTTAATTCTCTATTTAAAAAGGAAAAATATCACTTTTACCTATCAAAAGAGAAATCATATAATAAGTATATATTCAATAATTTGATTGAAGTTATCACATGATTGAGAAAATGGTGTTAGCCTTTCTTAGAAGAGTGAAATGATATTAAAGTAGATCTGGACAGCAACACTTCATGAAACAGGTCAATAGCAAAAAAAAGCACCACTTCTGAAACATATTTCCCAATTGAGGGTTGTTTTTGTTTTTTTTGCTTTAATGTCACAGTAACCTCTAATACTGTTAGTAAGGATACTACTTTCCCTAAAACAGATGACAGTTCCTCCATAAGGTCATAAAGGCTTGTAAGAGTCATGGAGGTAGGGGTGGCTAGGTGGCGCAGTAAATAGAGCACCTGCACTGGAGTTAGGAGGACCTGAGTTCAAATCAGGCCTCAGACACTTAATACTTAAGAGCCATGTAACCTTGGGCAAGTCACTTAACCTCAATTGCCCTGCCCTCCCCTCTCCAAAAAGCAAAAACAAACAAACAAGTGTCCTGAAGGTAGCACAATATACCCTACAGGCAATGAGAAATTAACCTCTTCATATTTATCTGGTTCTCTACGCTAGTAACACCATCTCAATACTTCCTGACATCCCCCTAATAATGGCCTTCAATTTATTTTATGTACATTTTCTCTGTACTTATATGGAGGCAGTTAGGAGGCTCAGTGGATAGACCATTGAGCCTGGAGTGAGGGATAACTGAGTTCAAATCTAACCTAAGCACTTACTAGCTGTGGGACCTTGGATAAGTTTTGTTTTTTTGTTTTTGTTTTTGTTTTTGTTCTTTATTTCTGTTTGCCTAATCCAGACCAGCACAACTTGTAAACTTCTGGTCAAAGACAGGTTAGAGTAAAGAAAAACTGATGATGGTTGATTGTTGTTGGTCATGTGATAAACAGGAAAGTGGGCAGTGGCAACCCTACTTTTTCATGGGTTACCCAAAATCCTTTTGGTGGACTGTATGTCGTGCCAGCCTGGCCTAAATCCACTGAACAAAGAAATTGCAAACCACTCCAGTGTCTGCCAAGAAAACCCCATGGACAATATTAAAGTTATATTGTTCACAGGGTCACAAAAAGTGGGAGTTGACCAAATGACTAAACAAACAACATATGTTTATAAATGCACATTTCATATCTCTTTGTAAACTACAAGTTTTTTTTAAAGGTAAGGAGGAATGGGGATGGAGAGGGCATGTCATTTTAACCTTTGTATCCTCAGGGCCCAAACCAGCACTTAGCACATAGTAGGAACTTAATAAATGCTTGTTGATTGATTGATAAACTAGAGTTGTAGACTTTTAGATGATGGATACTGGTAGAGGCTTTGCAAAGATTTTTCTCTTGGCACACTCTTCACAATCCCAAAGTACAGTATTTCAAGACCATGATGTCTTCTGTCTGGATTGAAAAATCTCACTTTCTGAAATCAGGAGGCCTCAGTTCTAGGCTAGTCTCCATCCATTCCTTTGTCATCTTGGGTAAACTAATTTCCTTCTCTGGATCAGTTTCATCTGTAAACTGAAGGCTCTAGACTTTTCTCTAGAGTTCCTTCCAGCTCTATTCCAACTAAACAAACATATAAATGTCTTATCAAATATCACTACAAATTCCATATAGATTTATAAATGCATTTAAATATATGCGAATTATATTCAAAACATGTTTTACATATTTTCTATATTTGATATATTTGTGCAACAATGTATTATAAATGCATTATTCATATAAAGCTATAAATAGAATCATATGTAAAATATAACATTTTATATATTGTAAATGTGTTTATCTACATATAATTGATCATAATTTTTAATTTAGGTGAATAAAATAATTTGTTCTCTACTCCATAGCTAAACAAATTCAATATGTAAACTTTTTGACAGTAAAGATTGTTTCTTTTTTCATGTTTGTATCCTTAGTAACCAACATAGTACTTGAAATATATTTAGAACTTAATACATGCAAGTTGGTTGATCAATTAAGTAACTGAAAAACATAATCAAATATGAGGTATTCTGAAAGGTTTAAGTCAATTTAAGCTAAATAGCTTAAAACTGCATTGATTTGGTGGTACTCTTTATTTACATAACCAACATTTTATATAAATGGAACATATGCACTGAATTGGTATATATGTGAACATTATATATAAACATTTTCAATACGTGTTAATTATATAAGTAATTTAAAATAAGTTATAGATTGTTTATTTCTATTTTGCTGAAAGAACTGTAGAACTGAAATTTGCAGATGACCCATCTGAGACCTTGTTCTAAAGAATCTTCAGAAGAGATGATATTAATTAGAATGGGAGGGAAGGCTGAGGAGAAAGTTTTCAATTTAGTTAAAAGTGAAAGGCAATTAACAAGTAGAGAGTAAAAAGGCAAAGCTGTCAGAGGTAGACATGTACACAAACATACCTAACATTCTAATTCTAAATTTAGAGGCCTATATTTCCATTTTTAATGGAAGGCTAGAATTAGTTAAATGACTAACCTACGGTCACCTCAACAGAAAGCAGCAAAACTGGGCTAAGAAGACAGGGTTTTTTTTTTTATAAGATAAGAAAGACTATAACTTCTAGAGTGGGTAAAGGCTATCATAAGCACTGGCATAGTTTTAATGAAAAAGGAGTCAACATGGCACAGTGAATTTTTTTTTCTTAATTTGGCATCAGGAGACTTAAGTTAGAATGCTGTCTTTACTATTACTTCTCTGATTTTTGTAAGGTCACCTAGCATCTTTGGTCCTCATGTTCTAGTGCATTACATATTCTCTAAGATTCCTTCTTGGAGAAGAAAATGATAAATCATTCCAGCATCTTTGCCAAGAAAGCCCCATATGGGGTCCCGAAGAGTTGGACATGTCTGAAATGACTCAACAACAAAAATAAAAGCAATAAGACTCCTACTTCTAAAGACTGTGATTGTAGGAGTTTGAAAGTATTGATGACAATGCTGATATTACTGGTTATTTTTTGTCCCAATACATTGGATAACCTAGGCAACCTAATTAATTTTAGCCCTTTAAGATATCCAATCTTATGGTTTTCAGGGAAAACCTTGAACATAATACCTAATTTTTTATATCCAAGGCTGATACAGTCATACACTGAGAGCAGATTTGAATTAAACTCCTTACTAATACAGTTGTCTAATACTAGCTTTGAAATAATTTTAAAATGGTAAAGATCTTTCTGTCTAGCTAAAGGATGCCCAGTCTTCTAAGCATTTTGAATATATTCCAAAAGCAATATACTTCTGTGGAGTCCTGACAGGTCATATAAGTTAGAGAGAGAACACATTCAAAGTTATCCCTAAAGCAAAGGTGGAGCCAAGTTATAAAATGGGATGAATCTTTTATTAGACTAAATGTGCACCACGTTTTTATACTGTTGTTTTTGAAACGGGAGCATCCCTAAAGCTTTGTTGATTGGGGAGATCATTTTAGTAGTTTCTTAACTCCATGGCTAAACTGTTAAACACCACCCTGTAATGATTACTGGAGACTGAAAAATTCTGTTCCAGAAAAGTCCTGCACGACCCCTAAAAAACTCTTCTCCTTTCTGCAGTGGAGGTAGGAAACTGGGAAAGATGGAAGACAAACATGTTAGAACATTGTCCGCACTTCAAGGGAACAGTTGAGCTCAAGCATGCCAGATAGTTTATTGCTGCACCAACTCAAATGGCAAACTGCCTTCCGCTACCACACCTTGTACTGCCATGAAAATGATGTTGTCAAAAACCTAGCCATATTTCCAGAAACATTGACCAAAAGCTTTGAACTTAGAGAAAAAGACAAAGACTAAAAGAGAAACCTTGTCTTTGGAGCAACAAATCCACGTATTGTTATGTAAAATAATGTGCTTTGATTTTCTTGGCAGTATGGATATAGTTCACCATCTTAAAACAAACAAAAAGTAGATTTCCTACATGTTGCATGTTCTTATTGTTTATCAGTAATTCAATTTATTTTAGCCAAGGGATCATAGGTCTGGGACTAGAAGAAACCTCAGAGGTCATTTAGTCTAACCTCCTAATTTTATCAAAGGGTTAAATAAGTGCAGATGAGTGAAGTGAATTGCTCAAAGACACATGTTGACCTTGTAATTTACAGAAGTTTGATTTGAATGCTAGGCCTCTAATTCTAGAACCAATGTTTTTATTATTCTACCATGCCTGCTTCTTTCCCATTAATTTCCCCATAGAGCATGCCGTTAACATACTTGAAAATGATCCTAGGGAAATGAACAAATATACACACATATCATATATATATATATGTACATATATGTATGATTACCCTGACTTTTTTTCATCTCTAGCATCAATCTCCTTTACAGTTAGCTTTTTCTTTTATGTCTTTCTTCTTTTTTACTGTCATTTCAAGTGCCCTTCTAACCCATCAAAATTTGTCAAAATTAGAATCCAAGTGTGGGGGCTCTGCAGATATTTTTCTTCCATTTGCCTCCATTTTCAGTTGTTTTTCTTCCATTTTCATACTTAAATTAAATGTCAGCCTTCAGGATGACATTGCTTAATGGGTCTCTGAGCATGATTTCTTTAAACTGGTGTGGTTACTCCTTTTCTGTTTTATGATGTGTGATAAATCTCATAATCTTCCATCATCCCTAGCCATGAGATTTTACAAACAATTTTACATTTTGAACCTGGATTGCTTTTAGTGATCTATTCACTTTGAAAGTCAGTCATTTGTTACAGATAAGGTGTTTTGTAGGCTCTTTTAGTCTTCTTGTTATGGAAATTCTTTTACACTGAGTAAATTTCTATATGAAATTATTATAGTCTGTATCTATGACTTTTTTCCTGTCTACTACCAAGTTTTCATTTTCAATGCTTTTTAAAATAGATCATGATGGAGTTATTTCAGTTGCATGCTATATTTTATTCTTTCCTCTATCTTTGTTAACATTTTAATCTTGCTCTAATAAATTGGCTCCCTGTGCATGGCCAACTGATTCAGGTAAAACTCCTACCTCAGTAATATGTCATTTCCTGTCTGTTAAAATGTAATCCATTTTTGTTCTTTATCTCAATCTGTGTTGTCGTCTTTGAGGACATCAGTGTCTATAATAATGACCCTTCAATATACCACCATCAACTCCCATGACCTCTGTCTCACTCTAGTTCAGTCACACACATGGATGGACATACTTTGTACCTCCCCATAAGATGAAAAAGCCCTACCTCCAACTCTATACAAATTTAGTTCAGCAAACTTTTGTTAAAGCTATGCATACAGTACTGTGAAGTCTAGGACCTCAAGATAAAATCAATTCCTGTCCCAAAACAATTTAAATTTAAGAGAAGAGGCAAATGATACTGGGGAAGAATCAAAACTAATTGAAGCAGGCAAACTCTTGTCTTCAACACTCCAGGCCCATATTCCTACCTTAGTTATGTGTATTTGTTTAGCAACAGCAATGCACACACCAAACACACACACACACACACAAAGCAATACACAACTGTGGCTTTTATGCTATATTAATCTAATACAAAATCTCAAGGTCCCGTTACAAACTATACATACATACATACATACATATATACATACATACATATGTGTATATATGTATATAAAAGCATGATAGGCAATATGGTATAATGGTTTGAGAGCTTCCTCAAAGTCTGGAAAAGGTAGGTTCAGGGCTTGCTCTGATACATACTAGTTTTCTGACCCTGGATGAATCACATCCACTCAGATTTTTAGCCCATTCCCTATATTATGAAGGGAGAGATTCTAGACCAAATAGTTGCCCAAAACTATAAAATCTCATGTTCGGTATTTAAGACTACATAAGTAAAATATATGTGTAAAATATGCATATGGATGTGACTTCAAATTACAGCACATATTGTTAATATGATACTTGTATATCATTGAGGAAGGATGAGAAATTTGTTCCCACAGACCATTCCAAATTGTATTCTTTGTGTAACTGAAGATCATCTGTCCCTCTTTTTCTGATGTATTTGCATGTGATTACACGTGCATATAGAAAGAGGACTAGATTTGAACTTTGAGTTAGAGGCCACAGGTTCAAGTCTATGATCGTACTAAATGTGTGACTTTAGCTAAGTCATTTAACCCACTCAAGTCTCATTTTTTGCTCTTATAAAATGGAGAAAAGTAATACACAAAATACCCCCTACCACTTTGCATTATTATAAAGATGAAATGATGTAAAATTTATAGTAATATAGATTAATATATAATATATAATATTCTGTCCATCTGTTTCCATATATACATAATATGAACTTACATATGTATATATACATATAATGCATCTACATATACAAAGATAAAGATACAAAGTAGAATAGTTATTTTTCTTCTCTGCGTATTTTAATTAAAGCCAAATCATAAATGTAATTTTACATTGCTAAGGAGATATCAGAAGCAAAAGGAATATAAATGTCTTTGAAAAACACAGCACTTTTTAAAGGTACTCCATTATGATGGGTGTATTTTTCATCCTCTTATAAATGCTAATCAATAATCAGATTTATTTATACATTCAGATTTAGAATGCTAAAACTTCAGACTGAAAGAATAGTTCTTGCCAAATGGTGCATGTGTCAGGTAGAGAGACTTCTTTTTGTCAATGATCTAGAATTTGTTAACATGTACATAGTACAATTACACATATAAACACAATGTGTATGTATGTGGATGTGCACATATGTCTGTGTGTATGTATATGTATATGTATGTATACAGATAGACATATGCATACACACAATTAAAAAATGGACCTTGTCTTTTTTAACTGCACCATCCATGTGACAGAAAAGAAAATAGACCAATATTAAATTGTCTATGACAAGAAACAGAGACAGCAATAGTATGAGTGATGGAGAGATTTTGCCCTAGAAAACAATACAAAAGTCTGAGTTTTTTATTATTGTTGTTGAAGCTGTACTAAATAAGGCAAGATTATAGTCCAGTATTAGCACTACTCCTACCTCTGAAACTTTCCAAAGAAAAATAATATGTCTCCATGGCTACCATTGTCTTATATGTGTTTTCACGCCAGTATTAGAATATAAATACCTAGAGGGCGAAGATCATCTTCTGTTGTCTCTTTGTGTCCTCAAAAGGTAGGCTAATTCTTGGAAAAATAATGACTTCATTAATTCATCCCCCTTTCATTAATTTCATTCATTCAGTATGCAATGCATAGTAAAGGAATCTAGACACCAACCTCTGTCTCATACTTACCAATCTAAGTTTCCGTTACTCCATGTTGCTAACATAAATATTTTACATTCCCTCCCCCCCCTCATTTTGGAGAGAAAATGTATTTAAATTTTATTTTAGCCATTATGCACTCCACTCCTCATTCCCCATTTCACATTTAGGATGACAATTCTCTCAGTCTGCCCTCCTAACCCATAGCTTGGGTTGATGTGGAAATTGTAAGACTATATTTAATCATGAAGCAAACTGAAATACCAGTGATCCATGCATGAAATGTTTTTCATCTATATCATTCCTCCCACACTGGTGCTCAATCTGTGCATTTTCCAAATTTGCCTGCCAAAGAAGAAGCACTGTTGAGTCTAAGTTTGAGATTATCAAAGAAAGAGAAATAAAAGCACTCTAAAAGTTTGGGAAACAACCTAATTATCAGTGACAGGCATTGCTTTTGTCAATCTTGAGTGGCTTCAGTTAATGTATGTTAGCAAAACTTTTGAAGTGCTTCATGGAATAAAAAGGAAAAATAATCCTTACCACTACTGAGCTTATTAACTATTGCCCGTAAGAGGTTGGTTCAGAGAATCATATTCTCTGGAAATCTCTGCTTCACTCTTTTCCAGCTTCAGTGAGGCAGAAACCAAAAGTCCCAGGTGCAAAATGATTGATCATCTTAGAGATAATGAAATTAACTTAGTCATAATTTGGAGCTAAGGCAAAAACTCCAATTTGATCCCCCAAGCAATCTCTTGATTATAATTGTGAAAAAGTGGTCTCTCTTTCTAAGTCCTGTGAATTTAACAATCAAATGTCTGAAGGTCCCCTTTCCCCCTCACACTTTTATAACTAAACTGAAAACTCAGGAGGCAGTTAAACTTATCTTACCATTTTCCAGAAATCTATTAACCAGAAATATAAATTTTTAAAATTATTACATCTGGTTATTATTTAAAATAATCAGAAATATAAATAAGGAAAACCTCTACATAATAAAAGAAAAACCCTTAATAATGAACTTTGCCACAAATATCTGGAGAAATAAAATGAAAAGGAGAAATTGGGGTAAGAGTAGATTTCACACAGTTATAGCAGTTTCTCAGAAAAGTCAGAATTCACTTATTCTCTTAGTAACCTGAAAGAAAAGAAGAAGCTTCGTGCACCACAAGGCTTAAAGGGAGTCTTCTGAGAACGTTCTTCTGACTGACGCCTCCATTCCATCACTACTTTTCTACTAACTTTCCCATGGATTCCCTCCAAATATCACTCCCAAGTACATTTCCTATCTGTCTCCAAATTGACCTTTTATCCTAATGCCGCCATAACAGCTCTCTTTTATTTTTATGGACAGAAGTACAATTGCCAAGGTATCCAGCAACTTAACACCATTGCATGGCACTCATTCCAAGTCTAGAAGAATGGTTACATTCCTTTTAAGAAAGGTTGGACCAGTGTACAAAAAAATCACAATATAAAACAGAATATTGTTTTTCATAAAAGGATGAGCACTGGATATAATTAGATCAATCGGGAAATTGTGAGAATCAGCAGAAGGGGAAAAAATCAGTTTGCAGACAACTTGGCATGAGACCCGGTTGAGCCGGATCATTCAAACAACATTTAAAGGTCAATTTTTAGGAAAAAAAAGAATGGCACCACAAATGGAGCTAAAATAATAGCTCTGTCAGCAATTTTCTCACAGGCTTTTTCACTACAGAATATCATGGTACCATCACACTTGGACACTAAAATTTTAGTTCTGTGTTTTCCATATGAGGAAGTGAAAATAACACCAAAGAAGAAATGAAAGGAAAAGCAGCTGCAACAACTATATATAGAGTAAATAAATGATTGAGTTAACATTACTTTAATATTATTGAATGATTAATTCCTAAGATATGTAAAAAAGATATCAAAGACTGAAAAATCATAAGTGATTTGTAATGGGTATAACCTATCAGTTCTTTTGTGCTGAAATTACTGTCCTGTATGCATCATCTAAGAAAGGAGGTTGGCAACTGCTCTGCAACTCATTTTCACAGAGACTTTCATGGGGGCAAAGAGAGGCTAAATGAGTGGTCAAGAGTCAGAAGAACAGAATGCATCACAGATAGGATGTAAATTTGGGTCTTTCTGATTTTGCAACCAGTTCTGCTTATGTGACACTACAGAGGCCCCTTACAGCAAGCATTATTACTAGAAAAGAAGGAAGAAAAAAAGAAATAAAAAGAAAATAAATAGTAGCCACCAAAAGCAAATTCATATGCCTACTGCCTCAGCTCTATAAAATCTTTAATATATATTAATATGTGTGCGTGCATATATAAATAATGAAAATGAAAATTCTTAGCTTTTTTGAAGTGTACTTAGAGCAGACTAGATTATTTTCAGTTCTAAAACTGACTGGCAGCAACAAAGACTATAGGATCCATTAATGTTTATTAGTTTTGTTTATTTCAAAAATAAAAATTGATATATGAATAACAAATTACATTTTCTTATTATTAATTATTTTATTTATTTTCATGTTTATATCATTCATTTCTATGAGATTTTGAGTTACAAGTTTTCTCCCCATCTTTCCCCTATCCACAAACCGAAAACAGCAATCTCACTGTAAAACCCCTTCCCCAATCTGCTCTCTCTTATATCCTCCTCCATCACTCCTCTGACTTTTTGGTTGGTCAGGGTGGGTCTCCCTACCCCAGTGCATGTATATCTTAATTCCCAATTGCATGTAGTTAATAATTATTATATATATATTAACATTTGATCATAGAACTTTAAAGTCTATATTCTTTTGGTTCCTCCCTCGTCACCCACCCCTACTAGAAGGACACACAATTCAATACAGGCTGCACATTGTAATTATGCAGGACATCTCCACAGTGGACATATTGTGAGAGACTGATTGTATGTCCCTCCT
>CM053597.1:60077282-60116338 GCA_028646575.1 Pseudocheirus occidentalis
GCAGGCCGAGGGCTCTGAAGCAGCCCAGGCGGGGCCGCCGCGGCTCTCAGCCGTTCCTGCTGCAACAGCCACCTCCCGCTGCCTCCTTGCCCTGGGAGCAGTTTGTCCGGATCCGCTCTTCTCCTCCCCAGTTAGCAAAATCCACTGACCTTTCTCTTAGCCTTTTTTTCTTCCGGCCTGATAAATGTGGTAACTCTGCCTCCAGTGCAGCCGATCTGCTCTGCTATAGCCTCAGTTCCCGCCCGATGCCCCAGGGCCTGAGCTGGCCAGGTTTCAGCCCTGGGTCGCAGACTGCTGCGAAGAGCCCCGCCTGCTGCGCTGCCTGTAGCAACAGATGTGCTTTCTGTCTTGTGGAGAGTTTTGGAGCTTGAAAATCTGTTTAGCGTCCCATTTTATGAGTTTTTTAGCGTGTTTGTATGGGAGCTGTGGTGCTTTGCTGCTTCTACGCCGCCATCTTGGCTCCGCCCCCGACAAGCCCTATAGATCTTTCAACCTCATATTAAATGGTTTTTAAACTTTTTGATGGAACTATTGTGTAGCAGTATATAACAATCTGAGTTTGTGCCATGCCCTACTCCATACTCATATTGAAAAGCACAGTATATTATATAAATTTTGTCTTTTCCCAAGGAATAACATGGCACACCAAACAAAACAGTCTCTCAATAATTTTTTTTAAAGAAAAAGGGAAATAAAAGAAAGTACTCTATATTTACAGATTTGCAATTTTAAGTTTCTGAATATTCCTTGGGTGTCCAGAGCATTCAAGCTAGGGGTCAATTCTTTGATACTGCTCCAGATTCATTCTTACTCTGACTCTATGTTTGTCCCTGTTGCTGCCTGTAGACACCTTAACCATCATATGTTCATGATAAAATAAAAGATGAAATGTTTTCTCCGGTTAAATATGAAGAAGATATGCTTGATTAGAGATGCTCAGGCATAAAAATATTTTTATAAGAAAAAGTATTCCCTACAGAATTTATCTTTGCACAATCAAGAGAATTGAAAGACCAAGTGAAAAGTGAGAGCTTCAAAGTGAAATATAAGCTATTCTCTGAATCACTTTTCCATTACAATTATGTCCTGCTAGATTTCTGCGGTGACTAGAATCACTAATATGTTAAGGCATGGTTTATAAAATTTAAATTTGTATGACCAATTACTATATGATTAAAAATAGCTATTTCATTCTTTGGGATGCATTTGTGGGCCACCTTCTACCTATACTTCTGCTTCATTTTACAATAAAGCTGTCTTCTTACATTTTTAATTAATCAAACAATTTCCAACACACTCAAGCTTTTCATTTTGAGGTTCAACCCAGCCCTGTAATTCATACACTGAAAGGACCCTTTCTTTCATAACCTCTTCTTTAATTGTCTGGATTCTCCCATAATCTCCACTGACACTCAGACAAGACATGCCTCTTTCCTCACCAGGTTGCACTCTGGACTTTCTCTACCATGCTCCTTGGTCATGTCCAATTTCACCCTTGATCTTCAACTTCTTTTTATGTGTCACTTTCCCCCAATTAGAATATAAGCTCTTTGAAGGCAGAGGCAATGTTTCTTTTTACTTTTTTTTGTATTACAAGTACTTAGCACAATGTCTATCACATAGTAAACACTTAATAAATACTTCTTGGCTACAAAGTGGTAAAAATGGACACATAATATGCTCTTAATTCTGTGGATTTTACATGCTAATGTCACATGATTATGAGTTTTAGTAGTCATTTCATTCAAGAAGTATATTTAAAATCAGCATAATTTCTGTTAGATGGAACTAAAGTGAATTTTATATCTGCTTTCAGACAAGAGATGTTGGTAAAATAAACCATTCATTAGGTAATCTGACATTCACTCTTATTACTATATGTCGCTTTCTTCATTGAAGAGCTTTTGTTCAGTAATATTTTAGCTAACTTCTCATTATAATTAGTGTGTTGTTATGACAACTGTGTCTCTTATGTTTCAATAAGTTTGGGCACTATTAATAGGAAAATAATATGAAATTAAAGGAATAGGTTGAAATTAACTCCAGGAACTGATATATCATGCTTCTTATATCAGGGTTAAGGTCATTATATATCTCTCTTAAATTGCAGTCTTTTAAGTGATGCTTATCTTTTCTTTCATTTTTTTAACTCAATTAAAAGCATTTAATACAAAAAACTTGACAATTCATTAGTAAAAAGGATAAAACTGTGATGGATATAAATATAGACAGAACTAAATGTATAAGCTGTGAAAATACTTCAAGAACTATGTGATACCATTAAACCTATCAATCATAAATTCAGGTCACAATTTCTGTTTCACATCTTTATACATGTGGCCAACATCTGCATTACCTGAAATAAATGCAGAGTTCTTACTGGTATGAGCTACAAAATAGTCCCAATGGTTTCTTGATTATTAAAAATGTGACTGTGTAGAGTAATTCAGAGTGAGGTATCACTAGGACACTATTATTTACATGGTATCACCATTATTGAAAGAACAATGAATACAAGTTCATGTCGAGAATTTTCTTTTCTTATTTTGTCACTAAGGTCTCTAGTAGTGAATAATTAATTCTATAAAAATAAAATTGTGCTTAGGATGTATATGAAATATTTCTGCATCTTGAAATTTGACATATTTGTCAAGAAAGGTCCTTACTTCTTTCTTATATCCAGCAAATGGCAAGAGAAGAAATTTCCACCTCAATTTTCTGGAAGGTAATTGAAAGGAGGTCAGATGGATATTTGATTTTCATATGCTACACATGATATCAATTGTCATGTAAAACGCAAAATAACAGATTTACAGCCTGAGTCTATCATTATTTTTTCAATAGATATGTCCAAAGTGGGAGAGCAATCATTCAGTACTTAAGTTATATACAGTAGGTAGAAACAGATGTGTACCCAGCCTCAGTGTATAAATGTGAAACTTACCCTGAAAGGCTTAGAACTTCATTCAAGTGATATTAAATTGCCCTTCCAACCAAACTTGGTATGCTACACACATTTTTCTAATTACAGAGCTATTTCCTTTGAACAGCTGGTTTCAATTTTAACAATTCAAGATGACATACAGATCTACAAAACAACATCTCTCATCTTCACTGACTGCATCTCTACACTGAGCCATAAAATGTTAAATCATTGGATAATTTTATGAACACATTCTTTTCCCAAGATCCAAAATAAATCTTACAACAGAAAAATACACTTGGTGAAGAAAAACAAAAAAGCTTTATCAGAAAAGTGAGCCAAACTATTTGGATTGACAGTCTTGTAAAATAAAAAAAAAATTATACAGTCCTTTATAAAGTCCTTTATCATTATAAAAATCCATAATTTTATTATTTCATTGTTTATTTTGATGGTTTGTTAACTATATCAACAAAATATTGATACCAGAAAACTTCAGGAGTAATATAGGAACTGAAGGTACTACATTACTGTTATTGTAACCAGTCATTGCTTACCTTTCAAAATTCAAACTTTTATCTTTTTCATACATGGTATATTTTCTTTGTTCTTTTATCACACATAAATATTCACAAAAAATCTTTTTGTGGACAAAAAGGAATGGTGTTCAAAAAGTTTTTCTAAACTATAAAGTTGTGTTTTCTTCAAAGTCTGCTTTGGGGAAAATGGGTATACATGAACACACATTTTTATAAGGCTAGAAATTTCAAAGCTTTCTGATTCAATTATGTAAACTGAAGAGAAAGTTACTATAAGAAGGGGATGATTGTTTTCTTTTAATAAAAGATATATATATATATACATTCATATATATATATATATATGTATACATGCATACACACATTCATACATTCATTCATTCACTTATTTATTTGTCAATCATTACGGCCTTCTGTGGTGTGAGTTCCAGCTACCTTTCAGAATGTAGTTCATGATACAATCACTACCTCTCTCAGTGTTAATAAAGCTGACATATATGTCTAGGTGCAATATCTAAGGAGTAATTGAACATGCTTGCTTTAACTTTTGAATTAATTTGCCAGAGAGACAAATCTCCATTTTTTATCCTTCAAATTCTCCAAATTTTTATCCTTCTATATGGATAGAAAACCCATGGCTTTCTCAGGTTGAGTCTATAGACTCATTGTTATCATTCCATTTAATACAATTATTTATTTCTTCTACGATTTTCTCTCAGGCACAATCATTATTTACAGAGTGTTATAACTATTTACTCTGCAGTTAAATCTCCATGTTATTCCTGCTTCTTTTATTTATCATGTTTTATATTTTACAAAGAAATCCTTAAAATGTCTGTCTTCAGTAGAATACAAACTCCTTGAAGACTCTGATTTATCATTATTTTTGTATGCCTATTTCCTAGATATTGCTTTATATTCAATATTTGCTTAATAAACATCTCTTTAAATTGATTATGAGTTTATTTTATAATTTTTAGTGTCTGATGATTTTTCATAAAAAGTAATTTTAATGTCTAAATAAAACTTTTCAAGATTTTCATTGAGTAATCATAATCAACCTATCAGGTCTATTCTACCATGATCTATACAAATTTACATCTCATACTTATCTTTAACAAGATTTGTCAAATTTCAAAACAAAAAATTAATAATAAAATCACTAACATTCAACAGTTGCTTCATTAGGGAGACCTTTTTCTGTTTAGTTTAGATGCCAGATTACTGTATGTGTGATATTAAAATTATATAGCATACTTTTAATTTTAAGCAAAGCTATTTTTCTTTATCTTATGATATCTATTTTTTTGTTTATCATGTCTGAAATTATAATTGCAAGTCTTGCTTTTTGGGATTCAGCTGCAGCACAATAATTTTACTCTAGTCAATAACAGCAAAATGTCTTGAAAGCAAATGTCTTAGCTTATGTTTTATTTGTGTTTCTTGTATGTAGCATTTTGGGGAGCCTTCTTTATAACTCTTTTCTATTCCTTGGGTGAATTTAGTAAATTTGTCTTAAAGGTTTTAACCATCATTAACTATTTTCATTTCTTTAAATCTCATTATTTTAACTTCTAAAAATAATTGTACTAAATTGCTGAAAATTATTCCCCTGAAATAATTCAGAAAGTCACCACTCTTAAATACAGAAATGCATAAATTTCAACTGTCTGGTTCAAATGACAATCCCTGCATTTTTTCCTTTAAAAAAAATCAATATTAGTTTCTGCAATTCATTTTCTCTCATCAAAATTCCTCAACATGGGATTAACTGAGAGATGTTTTCTCTTTGCTCCCTTAATGCCATTAATTCACCATGTTACTATCAAGGTTACTTTGATCATGCTTGTACTATATTATACTGATTTATGACAGAACAATATTGTTATACTTCTGCATTTGTTTATAATTTCAAAACCTTTTTTGTCAAAAACACAAATCAAAGTTCATGTATAGTTTTCTCAAGAAAATTTATTAGAAATCCTTGATTTTGTAAAATATTCATCATTTACTATTGAAATTTTATAAATCAGTTCAATTTTGTAAAATATGTTATTTGAAGTACAAGAAATTAACATTTTGCAAATTATGTCTGGAAATAATATTGGAGGTCTTCTAAGCAGTTTGACCTAATCATTTATGAGATGAGAAAAATACAGCCCAGAGATATTAAATGGTTAACCCAAGGTAACACAAAGAATATATGAAAATGGGATTTTTAACTATCATCCCATTTTTTCCAAAGTGAGAACTATATCTAATGTATTATTATAATGTATATATACATATATATATATATATATAATCAGCAGCAATGACAGAAAATTACATCATGCTTTAATATTTGTCAAGTGATTTGCATATAGGATTTCATCTGATTTTGACATATTGTTGTGGTTTGTCCTTCACTCTCAAAGAGGGCCATGGTGTCAGGAAGAGGCTGCCATGACTTTCAAGTTAATTGGATTTAAGTTAGGGAAGGCTGTGCAAAGTCAACAGTCTCACTTTCTCCTCCAGAGTTATCTGAGTCCAGTGATCAGATACAGATCAAGACAACCAAAGATGGTCCAGGATGCAGTGGAAGACCTTTGCCTTTTTAAGCTAGGCCTTTCTGAATTCTCACTTTGAGGCAACATCCATTCAGTGATTAGGGCTGTTTAAGAAGCAAAGGGATGGCCCCTTTAAATTAAAAAAAATCAAACTGGGATGGGAAGATCGTCATGGTTTCTGGCCAAAGAAGAAAGAATTACTACTTATTCTTACTTACATTCAATCATTTGTCACTTAAATTCATCATTAAGTAGTCTTTGTGCAAAGACCTATTGTTGACTCACGTATTGTGATAAAGTTCCTACATATGTTTTTATTCCCATCTTCAAGAAGAAGAAACTGAAGTTCAGAGAATTTAAGGGATATGAATACAGATAAATATATAGACATAGAATGTATATGTATATATACATAAATATACACACAAATGCACACATATATATATGCATGTGCATTGATATTGCTGTACATAAATACACATATACATATATATACACATACACACATTTCTGTATATATATATATACACATATGTGTGTGACGTAAATCTCAGAAATGGCATTTGAACACAGGATATACTGACATCAGTTTCAGCACTTAATATGATTTCAGACTTAGTTGATATGTTTATTTTCTTAAATTGAGTTTCCTGACTTAAAAAAAACCCAACAACTCTGTTATAAAGAATGAATCTCAGGAAAAGTTCTAAATATAGATAATGTTTTATTTTTCATTAGGATTCTTACCTCTTTCTCCACTCTACCTAACTCACAAAGAAACAAATTTATATCAGAGCTATATATATTTTACAGAATTAAATAGAAAGATAATAAAACAAGTAACTGTACAGTAGTCAAATAAAAGTTTTCAGGTTTGAAGCACCACCACACCAAGAAGCATTTTCCTACTGAATAATGTATGAGTTCACACATTTACTCTTTTCACTAAAGTAGTTGCGAAATTTGGACTCTTCTCTTCTGATCTTCTGTGTTTCAATCCTTGAAATTCAGTGACCCAGAATGATTTTATGAGTGAAGCAATCATAATGCTCCGCAAGCAAGTATAATGCTCTGCAAGCAAGTGCACAAGTAGAAAGGGAAGGAATCACCTTACCAACATGACTATTAGTATCTATTGCTGAGCTCCTACAAACCCCTTCCTCCGATGCACAACCCTAGCTGTAGCTCAACCCTAGTCCTTTGTATAGACTGGTGCAGAAATCTCTCTCTGGCAAATATTAGTGCTCAGGGAGATGGGAGAAAGAGAAAAGGGAGGGGTAAAATAGGGATGTGGGAGTATGGCTGTTTTACCCTACTGCTCCACTGTCCAGGTCTGTTTCCCTGGCTCCATGGCTATAGTAGTTTGGCAAATTCCCTCACCAAGTAGTTCAGTCTCCATTTGGAAAGTTTCCCTCTCAAGATAATAGATGCAAAACAGTTACTTTTCACCTTCTGGTACTTCCTCTCTGCCCTCTGATTCTATTCTCCATAGTAAGCAGGTATGGAAATAAGTCAGGAAGAGGAAAGAAAAACTACTATTTGAGATCAATAAGGTTATATTTTCTATTTGATTTCTTTAGTCAAATGATACCCTGGTAGTTTGACAAGGTCACCTTGAGGGAAGGAATCCAAGAACTTGTGTCACAAGGTCAAAGTGAATTGGTCTCATTGTACCTTTTTCCCACTGGTCCTGCTTCTTCCCTTTCATGGTCAGAGAAAAAAGTCTAGTCCCTCTTTTTCAACTTTTCATATGTCTCCATTTTCATCTGCAAAGGGATAGATTCAGATATTATTGGCTCTAGATTTATTTCTGTATATATACCACCTAGCTGCTTCTAGTCTATGCTTGTTCCTGGGTGCTAGAGAGAGGTAGCAGGGTCAACCAGGAGGGAAAAAAAACATGAACCCAGGTAGTGACAAAAATTGAGGTGATGTGATGTCCCACAGGTTAGTTATAAAGAGTTTATAGAATGAAGTGATAGCCAATGGCAATAGATATTCTGGAGAGCTCTAAGCAGGGAAAAAAAACTGAGAAAAGGTACTTTGATTTGCTCTTTGTGCAGTTAGACATATTTTTTTTTGGAGGGGGGGAAGGCAGAGCAATTGGGGTTAAGTGACTTGCCCAAGGTCACACAGCTAGTAAGTGTTAAGTATCTAAGGCCGCTTTTGAACTCAGGTCCTCCTGACTCTAGAGCCAGGGCTCCATTCACTGCACCACTTAGGTGCCCCTAGACATATCTTTTAAGAAGCAAATTCCAAATTAGACTGGCAGGAACAGAAGAAGGCTTAAGGAAATGGCAGAATGTAGTTGAATAGAAGGGGATTGACACTGTAGGCAAAAGAAAAAATGACACAAGCAGTGGTGTGGTAATTGAGAAATAACAATTTAAAGAGTGATTATGCCATGACAGCATAGAAAACAGTGACTGCACATGGGAACCTAGTGACTGATTATTTCTCTCTTTTTTTTAAATTTTCAAATATACTGGTGGTTAAAAAATAGAGACATTATCAGCAAGGTGTCATGTTTTTATGTATACTACTCATTTTACATTTTATGATTATTCTCTAGGCTGTGCTCCAAACCTTACAGACTTGCTTTCACGCTAGAAGTTCATTCCATCCCCAGATTACTCCACTGTAATTGTCCTGTATACTGTAGCCTCTCCCTGGAATTGCCTAGTTTTCTCCCAGAGTCTCCATTTCAGGAGGATGCCCAAACAATTCAAGTTTTGATTTCTCTTCTGATGCATCACACTTTCCCTACCATGCTCTTAAGTTTGTGTGCCTCCAGCTCCCTCCTCTTTGGCTTTTCAAGACCATTTTATATGTTGTCTTCCCTCCTTACAATGTAAATTCATTGAGGGCAGGGATTCTTTCTGCTTGTATTTGTACAGCACCTAGTACTGCAGCTGGCATATAAAAAGCACTTTAAAATACTTGTTGACTTTTTGACTTTTAAAATTGCATGTTTACTTTTGAAAACTAATGCAGCTATCTTGAGATTCTAAAGTAAGAGCAGCTCTATATTCCTGTTTCAGTATATAAAGCAAGTGTATTAGAAACTCAAATTCATTTAATTCCTACATTTGTACTACACTCATCTCCTTAATTCAAGTCACTGTACTTCCTGTAACAGATGCCAATCCTAAAAGAACAGCTAAACTCTTGCTTGACCTCAGAACTTGGGGGCTGTTGTGTAACCTGTACCAGATGTATTTTTTCTTAAACCCTACATGTTGGTCATGATTCTTAAAAGATGAAATAAAGAAGATAACGAAATGTGAAATTGCTTGTCTCATGACATTCAATTTCCACACAAGCAAAAAAGGAATTGTAATGGTATCTATCTCTCAGGGTAGTTGTGACACTTAAATAAGATAATGTACATGAAGTGCTTTGCAAATCTTTACGAATGATAGCTATCTTCTCAACTTCTTTTGATGGTGTTCAAAAGAAGTGGTCCTGGAATAAATTATGATTTTATGATTATTTTATATTTGTAAGCTGCAGCTCAAATAACATTTGAATATCACTCTTATCATATGGTAAAGACTCATTATTCCCTGCTCCATTGCTATGTAAGATGTAGAGTTAGTGAGAGTTTAAAAGAGAGGGATTGGTCTTCTGCTTTCCTGTTTCAAGAGAGAAGACACATCATTCCTGTTTCTCATCAGGGATAGGTCCCTGAAGGGAAAGAAAGATTCTGGGAATGTGCCAAATATTGATGAGGTGAAAAATGAAGTAAGTCCCTATTCCAAGTTTATTATAGTAGAGAATTTGGGGATTTCCTTTTAAATGAAATCTGGGACTCTTTTTTGGTTGAGTTGAATTTTCTTTTTCCCAGTGAGAGAGTTCATTTACTCTCTATATTTCCAGTATAGTTTGTAGAACATTTTTTTATTTATGTTTGTTGTTGTCTAGGATAAATAGGTTTATTTAATATTTGCTGTACATAATCATCATGGAATTTGGATTTAGGGACAATCAATTTTTATATATTATAGTTTGGGGAACCCTTTCACCACTAACAGATAGCCATGAAGAACTCAGCTTGAACCTAAAAATTAATTCCCCTCGACTGATAATACTTAGGAAGCACAAATAGATATTCACACACAAACACACACAAAACAAACTAACAACAATAAAAAACCCCACAAAAATGAAACAGCTACCATATCCTACATATAACAATTTCTGCACAGGAATATATGAAGAATTCCTGGTCTCTGTTTTTACAAGGAGTAGGAGCTGGGAAGTGGAGAAGGGATGGAAAAGTTCTTTATTGTTTGTGATTTTAAATCTTAGGTAATTACACTTTGTGCTTTCTGTATTTTCACAATATTTTGCCATGGCAGTCTATTGTTTTCTGAATGTCTATACTACTGTAGAGGTTTTTGCATTTTATTACCTACAGTCCTTTGCATAATAGGAAAAAAAAGACCTGCTTTTTGTGATCGACTGAAAATACTAGGATTGAGTCCTACCTTCTAGGCTCATTGACATGATCCTTGGGAAAACTCTAGTAAAAGACAGTACAATGGGGAAGTACAAACTTGGTTTCTAACTTATGAACTTATGAACCTCACTTTTTAGATTCCAGTCTAAGTATGCCTATTTACTTTTTCAAAATCATTGAAGATATTAGAACTATTTTTCATAATTTTCTTTAATATGAAAAAAATAATTTCAGTAGCATGTGTTAAAGATTTTCAGTAGTCACAAGGTCTTCAACTTTTACTTTTTAATATCTTAGTAACTCCTGGATTTTGCCACTTGATGTAGACCAGGAAGTCTTATCTAGATTTAGGAATGAAATTATTTCAGTAATTCACTGTTATGTGACTTGGAGCTTAAAGTGTTAGTGGCAACAAAAATTACAAAACATTTTCCTATAACTAACAGACTCTATTTTCAATGTTTTTATGATGTAGTACTCACACAAAAGCACATATTTATGTTCTCACTGTATTCTATGTGCCATTGTTGTGGTGGTGATTATTATTACTATCATATTCTTATTTTTATTATGTCATATTATGTCATATTTCTATTATGTCATATACCCCAAAAAAGGCTTGGAGTTTTTAATTTCTCAGTGTTTTCAAAATGAATGGCAGTTTAGGGATTATAGTTGATGATTTATCATGGTCTGAGAATAACTGATTAAAATGTTTTGTTTTATTTAATTCTTTATAAATGCAATAGAAAGCAATATTTCTTTGTGAAAAATAGAACCAGACAATTTAAGGCCACATTTAGATCATTCAAACAAACAAGCAAAAAAGCAAAAGCAGAATCATGAAGTCCCTATTGCTAATAGGAAGTACCTTTTCAGAGAATGTGCTTTCCCAGGCTATTGACTAATATGAAGAAACAAGTTGAATAAGATGATTCTTATTTTCAGGCAAAAAGTTGCATCAGAAAACATTTTTGTTTATAATTAATGAAAAGGAGAGAGAACATGCTGGATATTTTAAGAATCACTTGGTTTCTAACTTATTAAGATATTTAACCTTTTTAATTGCTTTTTTCATAACCTTAATTTGATTCAATGAATACTCAACAGGCCATTAGGTGTCCAATCAGTGTTATTTGAAGAGTCTATTCTCCATGTGACATCAAAGTATAACAATCATTAGTGATACTGATAGTTTTCAGCTTCAAGAATTACCAAATTAATCATTTAAATTTGTACAAAATGCTTTTGAATTTTCCATTTCCTAAATCAACATTATTAATGTTATTCAATTCAATACAAGTATTATTAAATGAGTATTTTATCTCAGGCAATATCTTAGACACTATGGATTAAAAAAAAAGAAGTTCTGACCTTCAAGCATCTTATATTCTATGAGAATCATTTCATACTATTGAACTATTAAATAAAATTTCTGATAAGTCTATAGATCATTTCCTTATTGAGATCTTCCTGTCTTCTTATTATAAAAACTCACACTCATTACCATATCATCTTATTGTATTTATGTTAGGCAGGTATTTTTATAGTAAATTTTTAAATATGCAACTTTAAAACAATATATTATATCATTAAGGCAACATTTTAACTCATCTTTATAGATGAGTATTCTAAAACTAGACACTAATGTAAATGTATATGTGTCTACATATACATATGGGTATGTGAGATCACACTAATTTGAGCTTGTTGTGGAAAAAATTTTACAAAGCAAGCAACAAATAGCATAAATGAATAACAGCAATAGTGGCTATTTGTATGGGGAGATGTAATTTCTAAATCACTCTACATGCCATTGAATCAAATAATTTTAGATTTGGAATAGGCCTCAACAGTAATCAAGCCCAATCCATATCTGGGAGAGAAAAAAAATCCCTGCCGCAACATTCCTTGCAAGTAACTAGTACATTAAATCTTGATAGCCATCCTGTAATGTAGATAATAAAACTTTATTTTCTGAGTCTGAGTAGTGTAAGGGAAATTCTGTGAAGATGATGAATGAAAGAGTTACAAGTCAAACCCACGTCTTCTAACTCCACAGTCCAGTGTTGTTTTTTTTTTCTCAAAAGAGTACAATGGTAAGTTCCATTGCTTAGTATGTAATTATTCTCAAATTCTAGTTTTCATTCCCAAACTATATTGGAAGCTTCTACCTCTCATATCTTTAATTCTAATGCTAGAACCGAAGGAAGTCCTCAATACATATTTATTTATTGGATATGAATGTGAAAATCAGCAATGAACATGTGAGTTACTCCTATAATTTCTCCTTTTTTTCTGAAGCCATAACAAAGAATATTTGGAGTCTAGAGAGTATGAGGGGTGTTGGCATCTTAAAGTGTCATTTATTTAGGAGAAAGAGCACTCTTGATCATTCTGATATTTCTACTTAACTGAAAGTATAAATAGTAAGAGGAAGAAGCATGCTGCCATTTTCAGGGGTAAGGCTCAGCTGGGAAAGATACAGATGAGACTAATGGTGGGACAACAAAAGTAAGTTTACCAAAAATGTAGTGATGTAGGAGAGGGGAGGAAAGGTGTGATTGAATGAGTCTAAGAACAGACTCCAAGGGCAAGGCATACTCAGGGCACTAATTGACT
Organism: Pseudocheirus occidentalis; assembly: GCA_028646575.1. Classification (NCBI taxonomy): domain Eukaryota; kingdom Metazoa; phylum Chordata; class Mammalia; order Diprotodontia; family Pseudocheiridae; genus Pseudocheirus; species Pseudocheirus occidentalis. The sequence goes on from CM053597.1 coordinate 60,090,378, forward strand.
GCCTTCTAAATTATTCACTCTGTGGAAGAGCTTTAACTACCCTATCCTGATTATGACTCCAAGAATTTCAGTTGACTTTGAAGTGATAGGTAAGTCTTTGTGTACTCTGTGAGCTCTCTGTATAAAATAAGTTAAAAACAATGACAACATTTGCATTTTGATAATGCCTTATATTTTTCAAAAAGCTTTTGGAAACATTATCTCATTTCATCAAGAGGGGGAAAAATAGACAAAAATTTGCCTCTAGTAGTCCTGTCACAAGACTAAATTTTTTTTGCATAACACGTAACATGAAGGATCATTCTTACTAAGAACATGTTAAAAAGGAATAACTTACAACATAATTAATAACTAAACTAAGTGTCTTCTAAAAGGGAAGTATCCAAGCTGCGGCATTATGTTTTGATTCAAGGAGAAAATCAGAAAATGCAATTAAATGGTAATCTGTATATTATTTCACTCCATTTGTGAAATTAAAATGGAAATGTTCTAACTGTTCTCTTAAAGGACATTTCTAAAACTAATATGCTGATAAAGTCAGCATCTTAAAATCATGATATATGAAAAGAAGGTATTTCTTTGAAAGCTCCAGTGAATAATAAAATATGTCAGTGAATAATAAAATTTACCATAGATTTAATTCAGTTGCAGTATCTCTTTTTTTTTTTAGCATATCCCTTAAAAATGCATTGTACAGACAGTGATCATGTCTCTAAAATTAGGAATTCCTAATAATACAAATGGAACTTAAATTCCTGGCTTTGTCCTTTTTTCCCCTTCTATGTCCTACCTGGCCATACCATATTAACTGTGGGAGCAATTACTGTGTTAAAAAGTATTATCCTATCAGTGCAAGACAATTGCAACTACATTAAAATCAGAAACATTTTCTAACATGATTAAAATAGAAAGTTACTAACAGTACTAGTATATCTTCGATTGGATTATTTGCTTATCTGTGTCATCAGCCTAATAAATAACAGGTCCTAAATTGTAATACCTTTGATTACTCCAATTTCATTTACGGTAGCACAGCTATATTTTCTCTGTTTATTGTCACACTAATAAGGGTGAAGTCTGGAACACTGGATATAATAAACTGAAATTGGATAGCTTATACAGTGATCACAAGACAAGAGCAATCAAGTTTTTTCTAGAACTAAGATGGGTCATTTGCTATATAAATAACAGTTAGTTAGTAGTGCTGATACCCAAACCATGTGTATCAGGAGGCTATATGCTACTTAGTAATTATGTGCACTGCTAAAATGAATTCTGAACTGAAATATCATCTAAATTTCCTATCATATGGACTCAACAGAACATATATACTAGTATATGTAGGACTCAGTAGCATGATCTTATTTTCATCTTACAACAAGTCTTGAATTAAATTATACTTTATTATCACATATCAAGTAATATGAGATAAGTGCAAATATCTGAAAATAAAAGAAATAGTATTTCAGCACTGGACTACAATTACTTTGGTAAATGAACTCTTCATTTCAGAGAGAATTCTCAGTTAATGAGCAATGGTTCAAATTTTCTCAGTAAATAATTCCTATCATCACCTGAAGAATATTTTTGCATGTGACCAAGCCAATCCTTGTAATTTTCCCTTTGTACTTATCAAGGTGTAGAAGCCACACATGGAAACCAGCAATGGATAAGTTTAAAGACTGATTTGTGTTATGGATAAAAACTCTTTGCTCAGAAAGATGGTGATGAATAAGAGTTCAGTAAACAGAATGTGAGAAATCAAAGTCCTAAAATCACAATTTGCTAATATGGGAGGCTATATGTGGCCCTCCAATTCAATGAACATTTATTAAGTGCCTACTATATTTCAGGTACTGTACTAAGGATTTGGAATATAAAAAAAGCATCATGCAGTCCCTAGCTTAAATGAACTTACATTTTAATGTGGGGAGACAACATGCAAACAAAAATATACACAACAAGATATATACAGGAAAAATAAGAAATGCTTTAAAAAATCAGAGGCAGTGGAATTAAGAAGGGTTAGGATAAGTTTCCTGTAGAAGGTGGGGTTTTAGTTGATTATTAAAGGAAGCTGGGAAGATTGGTAGTCAGAAGGAGACAGAGAGTGCTTTTGGCATGGGGTCCAGCCACATAAAATGCCCATAGCCAAAAGATGAAGCATTTGTTTCCAGAATAGCCAGAAGACCAGCGTCACTGGATTGAAAAGTATATATTGGGGAACAAGGTAAAAGAAGATTGTAAAGATAGGAGGGAGCTACTTTAGAGAAGAGGTAACTGAGGTCCTGAAAAGTTGAGTGATACTCAATGTCACAGAGTAGCCCTTGGAATTTGAACTTAAAACCTTTGACTCCAAATTATCCCTTTTATATTCTAACACATATATACAAAGGTGTTGTTTCTAGGTCCACCCAATCCTTTCCTCAGTCAAGCAGAGTGTAAGATCCTTGAGAGATCTGTGTTTTGTTTTGTTGTGGGGAGTGCAGTTTCTTTGAATATAAAGGCGCCAATAGAGTTCCTGGGATAATTTTTTTTTATTTGGTGGGGTGGGAGGTAGGGAATGAAGGCATTTGTATCTGTGATTTCACTGCCATAGGGAACTCATGGGGGAAATTATTTCTATCATTGTAGATGGGAAAAGGAATAAACATTTATACAGTACCTACTATGTGCCAAACACTGCTAAGCACTTTACAAATATTATGTCATTTAATTTACCAACAGTTTGCAATTTATAGTGTTAGAGAATTGCTTGGGAACCTAGAAGTTACATAATTGGTCCAGGGTCATCCAGCCAGCGCTATCAGAAGTAAAATTTGAACCAAGGTCTTTCTGATATCAAGGCAACACCCCGTTTACCTCTAGTCTGTCTGTTAGGGACTCAATAACTGCTCAGTGAAATGAATGGTAACTGGAGGTATCTGAATTGGGCTGTGATCCAGTGCTCAGGAACACTTTTGAGCGTGGGATGGGGAGAAAGGAACTTCCAGCAAAATCTAGCATTTTTGTTTTTCATAGTATGTTTTAGAGAGGAATTTTTGGAAGTTAGAAATTAGTTTCAATAGCCTCTAAAGTCCCTTCCAATTCTAAGACTCAGCTCTGTGACAAATCTCTTCATATGACAAATGCTTAACCAACATTTGATGAGTAGAGTAATAAATGGATCTTCTTCTGTCTTTTCTCATTAGAATTCTTCTTTGATCTAAATTAGTGCCAGAACCAAAAAGCAGCAAAGAAAATCATGGACTGTCAAATATACTGTTTAAAAGTAGACATGTTCTAGACAAATAAGTTAGTAAAAATGGAAAATAGAATCAAATCTTTATCTTTGCTAATATAGAGAAGCAGCAGGGAATAATCCTCAAGTCATTCATTCAACAGAAGAATTGAGCAAACATTTCTTTAAAAACTGGAACTACAAAACTGAAAATATAAATCAGAAATACAGAAAAAAATCATGTTCTTGCCATCAAGGAGTTTATACTTTAGTAGACTGAATGTAGGTGTATCTATTTACTTCATTTCAAATATAGGTATTTAAACAGACTCAGAGCATCAAACTCACTTCTCACCCAATGTTTCACATATACCAAATTCTGGATTGATTGGCTTCTCCTGTGGTGTTTCCTTTTCAAAACAGGAAATTCAGAACTATACATTTGTAGCATTTTCTCCTTATTGCTCCCTAAATGCTTTGTATAACTCAGCAGTTCTCAACCTGTGGGTCACGACCCCTTTCGGGGTTGAACAACCCTTTCACAGGGGTGACAGGGGTCACCTAAGACCATCGGAAAATACATATTTCCGATGGTCTTAGGAACCCAGACACTGCTTGTCTATCTGTCTCCAGGTGGGTCTGCCCACATGCAATTCTACCCACATAGGAATATTAAAGGGTCACAGCCTTAGGAAGGTTGAGAATTGCTGGTATAACTGATTGTTTGTTCACTTTCTTAATTACATGTACATGCAGTGAGGACACAAAAAATAAACTTGTCAGACTGGATTAGCACAGGATACAAGGTTAACACCTGAATAGCTTGATTCACCTCCTTACTTGATATAATGAAGTATTTTTTTTACTTGAAAGGTCCTTCTACTCATTTCATATCCTTCCTGTTCCATATCCAAGGTTGCCATGAACACATAAAGCCTCCTCACATAGGTTGGTTGATATATGAACCATTGACGATATTCTTTCCATCCAGAATGATATGAACAAACAAATAAATAAATATCAATTATGCTGAGACTATCTCCTAAATTTCTCGGTCCTACCACCTGCCTTATTTCTTTTCCTGGCACTTTTATCTGATCTATTAATAACTTTTAGGGCAACAAGGTAGTACAGTGGCTAGGGTGCTTGGGTGGAGACAAGAAGACTCATCTTCATGAATTCAAATCTGGCCTCCAACACTTACTATCTGTGTGACCCTGGGCAAGTCACTTAAGGCTCTTAGCCTCAATTTCCTCATCTGGAAAATGAGATGAAAAAGGAAATGGTAAAGCACTCCTGTATCTTTGCCCCCAAAAAATATCCTAAGTGGGGTCATGAAGAGTTGAACACAGCTGAAAACAACTGAACAACAATGATTGGATAACTTTTAAAACTTCTAGCCTTTTCATTTCTTCTGCTTAATTTTCTTTTCTTTGCCATCTCTCTAATTTATACACATTGAGACAAATGGTGAACAAGTTGAGAACAACTAAATATCATGATTTTTCTACCTCTAACTCAGGAATAAGTACAGTGTAATTTGACTGTGGAATGACATTGTAAAAATCTGTTATTTTTAAAATTCATGCATTCATTTAAGAAATTCATTATTAAAGAGATATCCTATCATTATAATACCTAGAGAAGATAAAATTAAATAGCAGGAATCTATGGCAAATTAAAATTAAAGCCAAAAATACCTAGATATCTAAAAAGAAGATGACTAAGAATTAACAATATGACCAACAATAAGGAAACTGATTTTCTATCTTCTCTCAGCTACTAATTTCCATCAGGTACAGTCTTTGGCTGTATTCTTCAACAGATGCAGACTTTTTTTCTTTTAAACTAGTTTATTGATTCCATTTATTTAAAAAAATAACTTACTTTCCAAAGAAACACCTTCCTCCACTCCTACAAGTGAACTATCCCTCAAAACAAAGAATAATAAATGAAATGGGGAGAGGAAAAGTTAAACCAAAATATCCTACACATGAACATATTTGACAGTATGGTCAATACCCTATACCTATAGTCTTTCCCACTTAATTACAAGGAAAGTTCTAGCCAGATCTATTCACTAGATGTGCTTTGAAAGAAAATAGATGGTAGATCAATATAAACAAAATAATCCATCCCAAACAAAATATATGTTTCAATGGAGTTAATGACACATTGATTTTAATTTTGACCCTGTCTCAAATTTAAAGCTAAATTTATCACTCTAAAAGACTCAATATTTGAGGCAAAATCAGTGTTTTCTTTGTCAAATGAATCAGCTTTCTGAATAACTAACTGGTGTCTTTCTCTTATTTGGCAGTCAGTTGTTTTGACTGGAAAGAGAGATACTGCACAGTACCATATTGTTCAGGGCATCCGTGAGTAACACCTGCTCTTGGTTATTGTGTTTATATTATGGGAATATCTCTCTGCTAGTTATTTCAGTGATTTATAGGAGGAAATGAATCAGCAGTGGGAACTTTATGTTCTCCAGGGAATTGATTGTTTTCCCAGGCTAACTCTAGGCAGCACAACATGCTGGATGATAGGAGATATTCTTCACCTGAATCACTTCAGTAGTCAAGACTACTCAATAATAAACAATCAGACTGTTATTACTGAATTGGTTGTGTCATTCAGATATTATTTGACCTGCTAGATACACATGGGGACCTGGTATCCTTACTGTGACTTCCACTGGCAAATCTGTCATTTATTCTCCCCCTTTCCCCAGTCTCTTTTGACATCTTTGGGATTAAATTTCCTTTTGCTGATTAATAACCATTAAGAAATAACTGAGGAGATGAGAATATAATGTGAATATTCTTGAAGAGAAAATTAGAATAAGTCTTAAAGTGTTTTCTCAATATCATTAAAATATAGAAAAAGAAAAGTGTATTAAAGAAGGAAGTTCACTTCACTTAATTTTATCTTATTGTTAATGTTTCCCAAGTGACCTCTAACCAATAAAAACATATTTTCTAAGTTCTTCATGCCTAAATTTACATTTTAAAATTGGGGGTAGGGTGGGGGAACCAAAGAAATGGGTATCTAGACATATGTTATGATCATGAGGAACTCCTGATGGGAAAAATACATTTATAATTTTTAAACAGAGTGAAACAGAGACAGAAAGACAGAGGGGGGGGAAAGAAGGAGGGAGGAGGCAAGAGAGAAGGGGGGGGGAGGAGAGGGTCCTGTTTAGCAATCCAGTGAAAGAATGAAAGCTATGGGCTTTTTCTAAAAGTTCTTCGTTAAAAATCGTAATGAAAGGAAATGTTAAATCTTAGTTAGATATTAGTGAAATTTATCTATGCAAGGATTCTGTGGATCTCAAATTAAGAACCCATGTTCTCTAACAGTCTTGGACAGACTATAGGTAATGAGAGGTAAATGTTGTGGCTAACATCATATAGCCAGTAAATATTAGAGGCGAGATCTGAACCCAGGTTTTTCTAACTCCAAAGCTGGCCCTCTATTCATTTAACTATGTTAACCCCTTTTAAAATTACCTATCAGTCATATAATTCTTTCAAGATCAAGTGCTAAGCTTTAATTTCATGACACAGCTCCAAGTACAACACTATAGATGTGTACAAAGAAAGACATTTTGATGGTGAGTATTTTAACTAGTGTATTTACTTTTAATTTAACAGAGCAGGTAAATATTCCTCCATTTGCAAGATTAATTTCCATGGATAGAATTAAAAGCATCATATTTCACTATCAGCCATGGTAGGACCCAGAGACCACCTCCCCTGCCCCTAACAATGAATGCACATGCACCTCTTCCTTCCCCTATCTAGACGGCTCAGATATGGACAATAGTTAACGCATTCCTATTTATCTTTTGGGTAATGACACAGACTGACAGTGTAGAGTCACTACGGCAGGTAAGAAACGATACATGAAATAAAAGCTGTCTGCTCCATAGCTGCACAAAGACAACCAAGAGGATGCAGTCTGTCACTGATGGGCTATTATGGGCTACACTATGAAACTCTAAAGCAGCTAGAAATGTTCTCCAATCACAGAATGGAATTTGATCATTTTTTAAAAGTGGTTTTATCTTTCTCTTGCAGACATTTTTCTCCTTCCAAATAGCCAGAAGGAATGAGGGATAGAAGAGTAAGGGTAATGGTAGCAGGGGAGCTAAGCTTGTTGTGTGGGAGGTGAGGGAGGGGAGCAGGGAACAGGAGGAATGCAGAGCACAGAGGGAATAAGAGTTATTGAGAGGGAAAATATTGCCTATTAAATCTCCTTTCCATCTTCCTTTTCTTTCCCCCTTCCTCCTTCTTTCTCCTTTGAGGGTCATTCAGCGATTGACAGAAAGCAGAATTTTTTTAACCACAAAGGAAACTGTAAAACAGACTGAAAATAGCCACAGTACAGTTATGGCATTTTAAAGTAGGAAATGGCACCAAACTGAATGTAGATTCAGAAGATAAAAGTTTATACACATTGGAAAAATAATAGATTTGGCAGAAACATTGCTACATAAAGTAGGATCTCAATACATTCATAATTCTCCATCTGTGACACATGTGATCCCTTGATGCTTGATAAATAATCTCATTCTCATTGAGTAGGGAACCATGGATAAAATAGCTATACCAAGACACTGCATCTTTGACCACTTCCACTTTTCAACAATCTTCCAAATACCTTTTGAATTATTAAAACCAATCTTCCAGGAATCTGAGTGGACAATTTTGAGGTGACCTACCGGAATACTCTCAATCTCTGGCAGGGATTGAGATCATTCTGCTTTGGGCTATGAATTTACTCTATTGAACTGAAGTAGAATTATAACTTTGTCTTTACCAAGGTTTACATCAGGCATGTTAATTTCTCATCCAGATGGCCACTGGACATGGTGAGGTCATTTGGACGAGTTTCTTCAGTCATTCCATACTTCTCATTGTGCAGTTAAGTTCAATCTCAACATTTTAGGAAGAATATTCATTTAAAAATTATTATAGGAATTATGACTTATCTAGGACAAAATTATGAAACAAAAGAAATTTATTTTTGATGTATCCTACCTCTCTAATCAACTTTCTCCTTAATAAGGTACCTTTCTTCCTGCCAAGTGACCATTCTTTTTTCCCTCAGTATAGTATCTTCTTTGCTTGAATGCCAATTATTCCCACTATGCTGGTAACTGGAAAATAAGGTCTTTGCTAAAACAGATATATTTCATAACAGTTGTAAATGGTATAATTTTGCTCACAAAATAGAAGAGCATAAAAGAATGGTTTAGAAAGAAAAATCTGACAATTTTATATATACAAGAAACAATTAAATTAACAAATTTACATAAAGTTAGAGATGTTATGAAGTTTATCATGTCTGAATTGAATCCAAAAAGGGGGAACAGCAGGCATGTTATAATAGATGACAATAATATAAATAGTTACTGTCCAACAAGAATCCTACATTATTAGAAAAATGTATCATGCATAATGAAAAATATCAATATCAACAGCTAGAATTAAATAATATTGTGAAAATCTATTTTGCCTATTAAATCTCCTTGTCCTCTTCCTTTTCCTTCCCCTTTCTTCCTTCTTTCTCATTTGATTGTAATTTGGTTCTGTCCATTCCCTCTAGCAACTGTTTTGTTCTAAATCCTATTCCCCCTTGTCCCACTTCTACCATGCTTTCTGTACCTGGATGTCTCAGTTAAGACCTTAAACCTTCTTTTGTATAAAATGCATTGTAACAAAGACTCATTGTCCTATGTACTACTGGTCTATCTGGTTCTTTGTGAAATCTTTCTGTAGAAACTGGGATAGATTTAAACCGAACAATAGAAAAACTAGATATGATAGACATTCAGCAAGTATCAATAGAGGTAATAAGGAATATGCTTATTTTTCAGCATCATTCAAAACATTTGCATGAATTTATCTTGCCCAGGCATAGAAGGGACTCTTAAATAAATGCAGAGATATTTAACAAATCTTTTATAAATTGTAATACAAAAAGTATCATCATAAAGGCAAACACATGCACTTAAATGGAGACTAAAGTATTGATCTAAATAAGAGTCAAAGGAAAAATATAAAATAAAGAAATTACTAAACACAAAATGAGCATTTATTTTTTTGAAAAGCAGAAACAAAACAGAAAATAGACTATTACAAACATCAAGTTTGCAGAAAAAAGAAAAATCTGTAACTTTTTTGACAGAGAAGAAAAAACAAATTGCTAAAGGTAAAAAATGGAAAGGGGAAAATTTAAAGAAACAGAGAAGAGTAAAGAAAATTACTAGGAACTACTAATATCCATGTGTATACCAACAAATTAAAAGTTTACGTGGAAATAACTATAGGCAATTCTTTCTTACAACTGTGCAAAATGTGATACCTTGGTTTACCTCAGGATGTAAGATTTCCTCACCACTAGCAGAGACCACAATGATCATATTGTAGAAGGGATTATTGCTCCTATGTAAATTGGCCAACATGATCTTTGAGATACTCAGAATTATGGAATATTTTTCACTCAAAGAATAAAATATAATTTAGGGCTTGAGGGATTGGGAGAAATCAAGGAAAACTTCACAGAGGAAGGAGCTTTGAGCTCGACCTTAAAAAATATTTGCCATTGTTCCTAGAATAATATCCTAATCAGTCAGATATTAAGCACCTGCCAAATATCAGGCACTATTCTAAGAACTGGGAATACAAAAAAGGATAAAAGTCCCAATTCTCAAGTAGATCACAGTATAATAATGGAGACAAAATGAAAAATAACTATAAAAAACAAGATACATACATGATAAATTGGAGGGAATCTTAGAGGGAAAATACTAGAATTAAGGGGGAGATCAGAAAATATTTTTTTTGTATAAGGTGGGATACTAGGAGGTTTTTAGATGGCTCAGTGATTAGGGCATTTGACCTAGACTCAGGAAGACTTGACTTCAGATCCAGCCTCAGACACTCACTGACTGTGTGACCCTAGACAAGATACATAATTTGTTTGCCATAATCCACTGGAAAATGAAATAGAAAGCCACTCCATTGTTTTTGCCCAGAAACCCCATACAGGGTTAAAAAGAGATACATGACAGAATGACTGAGCAACAATGACAGCAAAGTAAGCCAGAGAAGCTAAAAGACTGAATAAGGAGGGAGAATATTCCAGACATAAAGGAGAATCAATGAAAATTCCCAGAATTGGGGGGTGTAGTGTCTTGAGAAACTTGAGAGTGGGAACTACTCACCTTATGCTATTCTATTGGGAGGATTTGGGTCATGGTCCCAAACTCAAGCTCATCTTTAGGGTTATATGTATCCACACCATAGGATGAAAATATTGAATAAAGGCTCCAAACACAAAATAGAAGACCCTCCACCAACTCAGTTCTCTTTATGGAATAGGAAACTAACTTCTTGCAAGAGGAAGAGGGATGTTGTGTAGGTTCTTACACATTCTGCCAATAAAAATTGGGCTCTCATGTCTCTACTTTAGAAAAGTTCTGCCTCTTCCATGAATTTACTCTATTTCATAAAGACCTAGTCATGTGACTTGAGTATCATTGGAGGTGATTCCTTGGTGACAGATAGGCCTGCTTGCATATTGCATAATGTACTTCAATCAGCACAGGATCAATAAGGTAAGAAATAATAGAAGAGCATATAATGAAACCTTTACTACCAAGCTATGCCAGCAAAGACTTTCAGGATCTCACAATTAAAAAATAGTAAATAAGCTAGCTGCTTTGGACCTCAGAATTATAGGGAAAGCAAAATGTGAATTTTAGTTTCCTATAACCCATTTTTCTACAAGTGTTTAATAATACCCATTTCCAAAATGAGAGTTCAAATCTTGCATCCTGTAAAAGCAATCATTAGATGCAGATGTAAAACCTCTGGTAATGGATATGGTGCCATTCATGTCAGAGAATACAAGTATATCAAATGACCTACAAAACTGGAAAGCTAATGCTTTTCCTCTTCTTATTCATACTATTACTGTCAGAATTCACTATCTGAATCTCACCAAATTGCAGAATAGGAATCAGCAACTGGTCACAGCAAGAACTCACACCAACTTTCCACTGGAGGCCTTCTGGCTTCCAGACCTTTATTTCCAGCCACCTGTCTCCTGTACCTTCCTATTGATATTTCCTATGTGTTTCACACATGAGGTGGAAGGAGAAGACAAAATGAAAGGAGTGTTACTGAGGAATAGTTTCTTTTTCAACAGAGGAAAGAGGAAGAAGTGTACTGTGAAAAGAGATATTTTTATGATGAATGGGACCAAGACAGGCAAGTTTACAGGAAGTTTTGGAAATTGTGAATAACAACAATTTGGTAATGCACGGGATTTTCAAAGAGAAGAATGAAATGGAAAGACAGGCTTATTGTGAAAATCTTATTGTGAAAGGACTTGAATAACAGACAAAGGAGATACAACAGAGGTAGAACTGACAGGGTTTAACAATTAACTGGATAATGTTGTTGTTTGCCAGTAATTTTGAAGAGGATCAATGACATCATGGGCTAATGTCTTCACTTGCTCATGATTTGGATTTAAGTGAAACAGCATTGCACAAAGTCATCAGTCTCATTCTCTCTTCCAGAGTCATTAAAATCTAGTGGGAAGACAAAAGTCAGGATGACTGGAGATGGCCCGGGATGCAGTTGAGGACTTTGGCATGTTCTATGTCTGACCAAGTTCCAAGTATTCCACAGTACCTGCTTCAGCTGCCTTCATGGCCATTAAAACAGATTGTTCTCATCTGCTCATTCTGCCAGGAGAAAGGCTTCACATACTTGGGACAAGCATTTCTCTAATTCATTAATGAACTTGAGGTCTGTCAGTTGTCCTCAACCTGGTTAAGCCATTCTGCTGAGATGGTTTTTCCACAGTGTGGACATTGCTGCTACAGTTTCTTGGAGCCACAGGCAATAGTTGGAGAAGAGGTATAAAGGAAGGAGGTTTTAGAGGGATGGAAGCATGGAAGAAGGGAAATCAGCAGGTTCACTCTGTTTTCTCAATAAAGTAGAAGGATGGGTCAAATGTTAAGCATAATGGTAAAACTCAGTAAACATTTATTAAGCACCTGTTATGGGCCAGGCACTGTGTTAAGTACAAGGAACACAAAGAAAGACAAAAGATTGTTTTTGTTCCCAAGGAAGTCATAGACTAATAGGGAAACAACATTCAAACAACTATGTTTGTTGTTCACTCATTTCAGTTGTGTCTCATTTTTCATGAACCCATTAGAGATTTTCATTGCAAAGATACTGGAGTGGTTTGCCATTTCCTTCTCTAGCTCATTTTTCAGACAAGGAATTGAAGCAAACAGAGTTAGGCAACTTGCCCAGGGTCACACAGTATCTGAGCCCAGAACTGAACTCAGGAAAATGAATCTTCCTGACTTCATGCCTGGCATTATACCACCTAGCTGCTCTAAACAACTATTTATAGATACCATATATAAAGTATAAATGGAAACTAAGCAAGAGAGGGAAATCATTAAAATGAAAGCAGAGCAAGAAAGAGTTAAAAGGCATGGAAGCTAGACAGCAGAGATAAGGAAGGAAAATATTCCAAAGGACTTAGGAACAATGAAAAAAATGGAAGAGTTTGCATGGAAAACATAGTAAGCTATTGAGAAGAAACAAATACAACTCTTCAACAAAAGTAATGGCCCAGTTAAGGTTAGATAGTATGAATTTAATATCCCTTAGACAGGGATTATTTCAGTCTTTGCATTTTTAACATCAGATACTAGCACAGTGCCTGGTGCTTAATAAATGCTTGTTAATAGATAGATTTATTTATTGGAACATATCTGCACTTTTTGTGGCAACAAGCAAAAAATTACTAAACATATCATAATAATTAGAGGTAGAAGAAAAACATAGGAAATTACATAGCTCATGGTCGGTTGTTTCCTTTGTTCTCAAAGATAAAAATGACATCACTATGTTAAAGTCGAGTTACAAGGTATATGACTGTGGTTTATCAGACCTATATAAGCTCAGAATGGCCTACCACAGGTCTAACACATATAGTCCACATGAAAATTTAGGGTGAATTTTCTAAATTTGTGAATCTCACATTTATTTTATTCATGAAAGAACTGAGACCCAGAGTAGAATACTGACCCTCCAAGGTTATTCAAGTAGTGGCCTACCCCAAATTCCAATCCAGGTCCTCTGACTCTATATCCAAAACATATCATGCTTAGATTTTCAGAACTCTTTGTCTAAATCATTCTTTTCATTAGCCAAAATACTAAATGCTTCTACATCCATTTCTACACTAAAGGTGCTAGTCATGAAAACATGACTACTTCAGTAGGAGAAAATCCACCATAGTCAAATCCTCTGAAGAGCACAGTCAAGAACACTGCTTCCAAGCACTGAGCTAAGAAGACAAAGTAGAGGAAATTCTATAACCAAGATCTTTCAACATTAACCCCCTGAAAAAAAAACTTTAAACTAATGTCTCAAATCAAATTCTGGAGCAGCAGAGGCAACAAAATGTTGCAAGGAGATTTTTTTCTAGTCTAATACATCTTAAAAGTAAGAAGAGATCTGTGACACTGGTATGTGAGCCATCTCAGAACCTATGAGGCAAGAGCACCAGATGTGGATTGAAAAGGCAGTAGCAATAGCAACTTTTGAAGTCCTCAAATCAGAGGCAGTTAAGTGGATGGGATAACTGGTCAGAAAAAGCTTACAGGGAACTGAATATTTAGCTACTCCACTGCAAATACCACACTTTTCAGATCGTAGTTAAAGGGAGAAGAACACTTTCAGTCACAAGGGAGGAGGGGTCCTAAGGAAGAGTTTTGCTAGCAGCTGTAAGGATCAGGATCTCTTACTGGATAAGCAAGGATCAGAAAGTGTACCAGGAGAGTACTGAACACACCTCTCCCAGGTCACATCACCTTGGAAACACCAAAACTTATAAATTTCCAGAACTAGCTGTGAAAATGATGGTGCAAAAAAAAAAGCCTAAAGCTTATGACACTACTTCCTGGCCTCAATCAGAGTCCAACTTAAATGCACATTGCAAAGTCTAGAAATAGGCTGAGAAAATGACTAAACAACAACAACAACAAAGAACCAGACCACAAAAAGCTACCCTGGTGACAGAGAAGATCAAGAGATAAACTCAGATGAAGATGATATCAAAAGATTTATAAGCAAAGCTTCAAAGAAAAGTGTGAATTAGACACAAGTCCAAAAAGAATTTCTGAGAAAACTTTTTAAAATATTTTAAAAATCAAATAAATAAGGTAGAGGAAAATCTGGGATAAGATATGAAAATGATTCAAGAAAAATTACAAAAAGGCAATAAACAACTTCATAAAGAGGCACAAAAATGCTGAAAAATTAAAACTATACTTCTGGAAGACTTAAATTTTCCCTCTGAGAGCTAGATAAATATAACCATAAAATAAATAAGAAAAAAGTTAAGGAGATGAATAGGATTTTTTAAAAGTTAGGTATGATAGACCTTTAGAATAAACTGAATGTGAATAACAAGGAATATGCTTTTTCTCAGCTGTGTATGGCCCCTTCCCCAAAACTGACCATGGATTAGGGTATAAAAATGTCCCAAACAAATGCAGAAAAGTCTACATATTAAATGAATACCTTTCAAACTATCATGCAATAAAAATAACGTTCAAAGAGAGCTAAATGAGCAAGAAAAAACATAATAAACACCAAATAATCAACTCATAAATAATGATTTGGTCAAAGAGTAAATCATAGAAATAATCAGTCATTTCATTAAAGATAATAACAATGAGACAATATACCAAAATTTGTGGAATGCAGTCAAAGTAACAATTATGGAAACATTTATATCTATAAATGTGTACATCAAAAAAAAGAGAAAGAGAAGATCAATGAATTGGGAATACAATTTTTTAAAAAGTTAAAAATGAAAAAAATGAAAAATCCCCAATTAACTATCAAAATGGAAATCCTGAAAATCAAAAAACAGATGAATAATATTAAAAGTTTTTAAATGAATTTATAAATGAAATTAGGAGCTGGTTTTTATGAATGAAAAAGAACAAAATAATCCACTGGTTAATTTAATCTTAAAAAGAGAAAGAAAACTAAATTAACAGTCTCAAAAATGAAAAGGTAAATGTACCAACAATAAAGATGAAATTAAATCAATGATTAGGAGGTATTTTGTCTAATTATGTGCAAATAAAATCTTGACAACCTAAGTAGAATGGATAAATGCTTACAAAAATATAAACTGCCCAGATTATCAGTAAAGAAAAGAAAATATTTAAATAAGCCCATGTCTGAAAAAGTAATTAAGCCATGAATGAGCTTCCTGGGGGGGGGATCCCTAGGATTAGATGCATTAAATTCTATGAAACATTTAAGAAAAAAATTAATCCCAATAATAAATAAACCATTTGAAAAATAGATAAAAAATTAATGCTAACAAATTCTTTTTATGATACAAATAAGGTTTTGATACCTAAACCAAGAAGAACAAAAAGAGAAGGAAAGCTATAGACCAATTTCCTTAATGAATAATGATGTAAAATTTAAAATAAAATAATGGCAAGAGATTATAGCAATATACCAAATATATCAGAAGGTATGACCAGGTGGGGTTTATGTCAGAAATGCAAGGATCATTCAATATTCAAAAAATTATAAGCACTACTAACCATAACAATAAAAATTATATGATTATTTCCATACATGAAGAAAAGGGGATTTGATTTGTTATTTGCAAAAAACAATACTCATTCCTACTAAAAGCACTAGAAGAGCATAGGAGACAGTGGAGACTCTCAAAATTAGTAGCATCTCTATAAAATTAAAAGGAAACATTATCTGTAATGGAGACAAACTAGACATATCTCCAGTAAGAACAGGGGTGAAACAAGGATATCCCCCACTATTATTCAATATTGTATAAAGCCACTCACTATACCAATAAGAAAAGAAAAGGAAATTGAAGGAATAAAGATAAGCAGAGAGGAAGCAAAAATATCACTTTTTCACACATATGATGATATACTTTAAAAATCCTAAAAAATCAACTAAAATACTAGCAGAAACAACTAAAAATTTTAGCAAAGTTTTAAAATGAAATAAGCCCACATAAATAATCAGCATTTCCATGTTTAATCTCCACCACCCACCAAAAAAAGCAGAAAGAGATACAAAGAGAAATTCCATTTAAAATAACTGCAGATAATATAAAATACTTGGTAGTTAACATGCCACAACACAAAATATTTTTCCCAAAAACAAAAATAGATATTAAAACTATTTTAAAATATTAATTATACATGAGTAGGTTGATCCAATATAATATAAATGAAAATTCAACATAAATTAATTTACTTATTAACTGCTTTTCCAATGAAACTAGAAGGAATTATTTTATAGCGCTGGGGAAAAAAACGACAAAATTTATCTGGAAGAACAAAATGTCAAGAATTTCAAGGAAATAAATGAAAAAAATGGAAGAAAAGTGGCCTAGCCATAGCAGATTTCAAACTACAGTTATCCCTTCCTCATTGCAACTTCTCCAGTCATTGCGTTGATATATCACAGGTTGGTGAAAAATTAAATAGGAATTTTTGGAAAGTTTTTCAGAAGCAGCAGATGGTACACAAAGGCCAGTAAACTACACAGAGAAAGTTTAGAAGCTCAGAAATGCATAAAATATATGAATAGCTTTGTATAATATTAAGAAAAAAAGAGAAGGAAATCTGGAAAGTTAGAAGACTTCTTCTCTGGTACAAAAAGTGGCTCAAAAATTTTTACACAGATTCTCCCTATCACAAGGGCACCACTCCTCAAACACCAGCAATGTACACAGGATAACTGTATAATACAATGCAGAAATCATCATTTGGTATTCAGTACAAAATAGATTGATGGATCAGTAGAATTGTTTAGATATACAATATGCAGTAGTAAATGGCCATAGTATTCTAGTATTTGGTAAAATTAAAGATTTAAACCAGTGGTTCTCAACCTTCCTAATACCACAACCCTTTAATACAGTTCCTCATGTTGTGGTGACCCCCCAACCATAAAATTATTTTTGTTGCTACTTCATAACTGTAATTTTGCTACTGTTATGAATCATAATGTAAATATCTGATATGTAGGATGTATTATCATTGTTACAAATTGAACATAACCCACATATAGAGAACCACTGATTTAAGCTTGGGGGGGGCAATAATTCACCTTCTGGAAAAATGCTAGGATATCTGGAAAGTAATTTGGCAGACATTAGGCACTGAACAATATCTCACATTGCATACCACCATAAGGTCAAAAGGGTAAATGATTTAAACATAGCTTAAGTAAATTAGGGGAGCACAAAAAATGTGCATGCCAGATATAAGGGAAGATATTATGACCAAATGAGAGAAAGAGAGGACAAATTAATAATTCTGATTATATGAAATTAATAAGGCTTTGGACAAAAAAAACAAAGCAGCCAAAATTAGAAGAAAAAAAAGAAAACTGGGGGAAAATATAGCAAGTTTCTCTAATAAATGCCTTATTTCTCAAATATATAAGTAACTAAGTAATTTTTTAAAAGAGTCATTCCACAACTTAAATATGGTCGAAAGATATGAACAGGCAATTTTCAGAAGAATAAATCAAAGCTATCAATAGTCACATAAAAATGATTTAAATAACTACTAATTAGATAAAATAAAAAATTAAAATAACTATGACCAGCCTATAGTTGTCAAAGTGGCTAACATGATGCAAAAGTAATATGATAAATACTGAAGGGGATGTGTCAAAAACAAGTACATGAATGTGTCGTTGAAGCTGTGAACTGATCCAACAATTCTGTAGAAAAATTTGCCCAAAGGACTGAAAACCTTTTGACCTAGCAATAGCAACTCTAAGCTTGTACCCCCAAAGAGGTCAAGGTAAAGGAAAAAGGACTTATATGTACAAAAATATTTACAGTTCTTTTTATGGTGGCAAATAATTGGAAAATGAGAGGAGGACCATCAATTGTCATTGGGGAATGGCTGAACAAGTTGTGGTCTATGACTGTGATGGGACAATATCGTGCTATGTAATAAGAAAATATTTTCAGAAAAACCTGGGGATACTACATGAAATTATTTAAAGGGAAGTGAGCAGATGCAGAAGAACATTGTACGCTGTAATAATGTAATTATGTTCAAATGTGAAAGATTTAGCTACTCTGATGAGGACAAACATGGAAGACAATTATTCCAAAAGACACACAATTAAAAAATAATTTTATCTACCTCCAGAGAGAGAACTGATGAACTCTGAGTGCAGACTGAAGCATACTTTTTCTTTTCTTTTTTTCTTGCCTTTTTTATTGCAACATGGCCAATATGGAAATGTGTTTTGCATAATTTCACATCTTTAATTGATAACACATTGCTTACCTTCTCTGGGTTGGGAGAGAGGTGGGAAGAAGCTAATCTGGAACTCATTTTTTTTAAAGTAAATGCTAAAAATGACTGTTATGAATAGTCCTTCATAACTGGGTGGGGGGAGGGGAAGCTGGGAGAGAAGAACATGACTTCTAGAAGGATTTGAATGTCACCACCAACCTACCACCCCTTTCCCAGTCAGTAATACTTGGGTTAAATAGTAAAACAAAAGGATACTAATTTATCTCAATCCCATTGAATAAACATAATTTTCACCAACTGAAGGAGTTTTTCTCTATTAGATTATTCTCTTTTCCTTAGGAATTTTGACTTATATTAGAGATGATGGTAGTGAGTGATGGCTGAGAGTTCTTAGGGAATAGGGCATGGTATGTAAATACCCCTTTAAAGCCCTTTATTACTCAAGTGATGAAAAATATATTGAGAGCACTTGAAAAGCATCATTTGAGTTGTTAAATTAATATGACTCCTGATAAAGCAAAAATCCCTAGCTCTGGTGTCTCTTGTTCCCCTATTTACTCTTCCCTAGGTAGCTATATGGTGTTTTGGGTAGAGTGCTAGACCTGGAATCAGGAAGATTTGAGTTTTAATCTGATCTCAAACATTTACTAGCTGTGTGACTCCAAGCGAGCAACTTAACTTCTTTCTTTCATTTCCATACCTCTAACATGGCAATAATAACACTACAATCTAGCTCCCAGGGTTGCTGTAAGGATAAAATGAAATATTATTTGTTCAGAATTCACAAACTTCAAGTTACTACAAAAAATATCCTACAACTAGTAATATTCTTATATGTGGCTTTCTGAATATGCAGGTATAAATCAAACCCTCTGTGCTGTCTGTAAGACACATACCTGAAGACAGCTATCTGAATAATAAAGTAGAATATGAATGAATTGCAATTTAGCAGGATCAAAGTGACACAGAAGTAGACACATATGGCTAATTGATGCAGCAGTACCTCTAAACAGAGTACACAAAAATACAAATTAACTTCAAAATAGTCATAGTACAACGTACAGGTAAGCCTTAAGCAAATCTTAGATCTCTGTAATTTGAAGAGACAAAAGACATCAGAGAGATCACTGTCAGTAAAAAAACTATTTATTACATAGCCACTATCTATACTTCAATAATTATGACACATAAGTCTACATTCCCATCTCTATAAAATTTTACAAAAATAATCTACCTGAGTATAAACAGAGTCCTTCAAGACAGTAAGAATACGAAACAAAGAAGCCTTCCCAAAACATATCCTACACTAAACCACATCTTAAAAAACAAAAAGTCAACAGAAAAGATAGAGAGAATACAATAGCCCACAATGATCATCATGTGTTAAGTACAAAACACTGATTTGACAGAGCAAATCACCCCCACCCCAATAGTCTCACCTCATACAAAGTGTCTCTCAGCATATATTAAAACCACAGAAGATTCCATGACTGATGTAACAACAGAAATAATTTTGTTCAATGACCTTCTGATGATTAATATCAAAAGACATTTTCATATTGCATAGAGATGATTGGACACCAAAAGTATTTGCAACCATTTTGATCAATCAAATGGAAATATTTTAAATTTCTTTTTCAATTTGCCACTATGCCAAACACTGGGGACCCAAAATAAAAGCCTTTATGTTAGTATCTGAGACCCTCTTCTCCCTCATCTCCCCTTCTCTGGCCTCCTTCAAGTCTCAGGTTCCAGCTTTTGCAAAAATTCTTCATGGTCTTCCCTAATCTTAGTGTCTTTCATCAGAGACCAAACAAAGTGAGAGAGAATATACATGCATACATACACACATACTTACATACATACATACACATACATATATACATGTATATGTACATCCATACCCACAAGTAGTTATATACATTCATAATATATAATTTATACATGCACAGATATATAGATATATAGTTGTATACACACACTTTATATACATGTGTAATGTTTTATTTCTGTAAATATCCTGTTTCTCCAGAGTCTTCCCCTCTGAATTCCTTGAGAACAGGGACTGCTTTTTCCTGTCTTTTTCCATCTAGCACTGAGCACAGTGCTGGTACATATGAGATTCTTATAATATACTAGTTGACTAACTTAATGGGGGAAAAATAACATATATGTGAATTGATACATACAAAATAAATACAAATTAGATAGAGGGTAATCTTAGAGAGGAAAAGTACTTATAGTTTAGAAGAAGGAGGACCAGGAGAGAACTCTTGGAGGAGGCAATGACTGAACTGAGGTTTACATAAGGGAATTCTATCAATATTCTATCATAATGGAAAATGTCACACAAATTCCAAGTGAAAGGGGGGACTTTTTTAATTTATAAATTTATTTATTTGTTTTTAGTTTTCAACATTCATTTACACAAGATTTTGAGTTACAATTTTTCTCCCCATCTTTGCCCTACCTCTACCCCAAAATAGCAAGCCTACTGAATACCTCTTCACCCTTTCTGTTTTCTCTTATATCCTTCTGTATCAGCAAGCACCCTAGCATACCGAGGGATGCTGCTAGTACAGATTCTTAGATCTGCTTTTCTAAAGGAGAGCAGCTCAAAATGGGTTAACAATCTTTCTTTAATCAAACAAACATTTCATTTATCTAGTTCAGGGGGATAAGTCAGCACCCTGAACTCCAGAGAATACAAACTCCTGGGTCAGCCCTCGACCCACTGTCCAAGTGCAAAGCAACAAGGTGTGGCCATTCCCCCCCCAAAAAACAACCTTCTTGCCACGGGCTCCACTCCACGTGAACATCCTTGGAGCTACTTAAGCAAAGGGGCTAGGGGCAGGAAAGAGCTTCAGATTCCCATTACATTCAGCCCGAAGATCTTTCATGCCCTTTACATAATCAAATTAAATCTGAATTAGCATTAACATCTCTTAAGTACAACATAATCCCCACAAAATAGAGACATCACATTGGCAAGATATATAATATAGCAAGTCATTACCAGCAATCCAAAACAAAAATGTCCAAATAAAGTTCTCATGGCGGCAGAGGGTGTCCTTCCCCCCACACTGCCATTGCAGGCTTCCTCCCAGCACTCTCAGGTGCCAGCTCTATTGAACCAAGTCCCAGTCTTAACATTGCTCCAGAGCCTGCTTCCAAGTGCTGAGGGGTTACTGGGCAACAAAACCAACAGGGTGGGGTCCTTGGGGGTCCATAGCACTTTACCCATAACTCCATCCTCCCCCCTGGGTCCCAAACTGTGAGGCATAGCAGGAACACACATTCAGAACTCCTGCTTTGGTGTACATTCCTTATCTGAATTCAAAACTCCTGGGTTCCTCTTCCTCCCACAGGACGCAGGCGCTCCTGGCTTCTGTCCAGGTCCCGATGTAGGCAGCTCACCATTCTTGCTCTCACCTCAGCAAAGTGGACAGGCAGGCAGCTGTCTGTTCCAATTCCATGGTTCCACAGAGTCACAGCTATCACAACTGGGAAACAAACAATTATCTGAGCCCCCATATTTTCCTTTTACTTCACAGATCTGGCCAACGCCATTTTGTATCAGCAAGCACCCTAGCATATGCAGGGCAGCTGCTAGGATGGGTTCTTAGATCTGCTTTACTAAAGGAAAGCAATTCAAAATGGGTTAACAATCTTTCTCTAATCAAACATATCATTTACCTAGTTCAGGGGAAAAGTCAGCACCCTGAACTCCAGAGAATGCAAACCCAAGTTACAAGCACAAGTTACAAACACAAGTTACAAGTAGACCAAGCTTCCAGCCATCTGACCACCACATCTCTTACCCACTCGAGTTACCAGAGAGGAAAGCATCAACATCTGGGTTTTTCAAACCCAGGGGCTCAAGGGTTTCCCAGAGTCTCATCTGGTCAAATTACACAGCTCTTCTCAAAGTGAGCCCCAAAGCAAAGCCTCACATCAGGGCATATATATAGGCTTCTCCTGGGTCAGCCCTCTTGACCCACTGTCCAATTGCAAAGCAAAAAGGTGTGGCCATTTCCCCCCCAAAAACAAGCTTCTCCCCACGGACTCCATGTGAACATTCTCAGAGCCACTTAAGCAAAGGATCTAGGGGCAGGAAAGACCTTCAGATTCCTATTACACCTTCCCCATCACCCCCCTAACTTTCTAGTAGGGCAAGATGGATTTCTATACCCAAGTGTCTGTATATCTTATTTCCCAGTTGCATGTAAAAAACAATTTTTTTAAAGATTTGTTTTTAAAACTTTGAGTTCTAATTTTTTTTCCCTTCTTCCTTCCTCACCCACTTCCACTGGGAAGATAAGCAATTCATAATAGGTTGTACATGTGTAGATACCCTTCATCCTATCCTGCTCCTCACTTATTCTATTTTCTCCTTTTACCCAATCCCTTTTCAAAAATGTTTGCTGCTAACTACCCTCTTCCTCTATCTTCCCTCCCTTCTATTATCCACCCTCGTATCCCCTACCGCCCTATTTTCCTATAGGTAAAATACCCAATTGAGTGTGTATGTTATTCCCTCCTTAAGCCAAATTCAATGAGAGTAAGGTAATCCCATTCCCTTTCACCTTCATGATCTTCCCTTCCATTATAATATTTTTCTACTGCCTCTATGTAACACCATGCACAAGCAAATTCCCAAAAGAATGCTACTGTGAACAGCTTTAAAGGTTGGTATTACACAGTACAGTAAATACTCCATTTATTCCATTACAAATCACGGCAAACATTCACAGCAAATCACAATATAATATTCACAACATTATATCTTATCACAGAAAATCACAATATAGTGTTCACATCTTAACATTAGTTTGGTCATATAGTTTTCACTACAGTGGTCACAATATTTAGGAAAAAGAACAAAAGAATAATCATCTGGTTTCCCTAAGGGGGAAACCTTCCTTACTTAATCATTTAAATAATCATCTCACAATACAATAACCAATACTTAATCATTCAATCAATTCACAATAAAGTAATCAATCGTCCACTCATGGGGAAATCATAAATTAACTTAATCAGTCACTTATCTAGCAATCAGTCACTAAGTATCATTAATCACCAAACACAATCATTAGAAAAAACAAACCCTCCACCCCTTGGTATCTTCATTTTCATCATGCATCCAAGGTGAAACCTTTTCTTCATCTTGACTCAGGGTGGTCTCTCAGATTCTCTGGATCCTCTTCCATGGTCCCAGCTCCTACCTGAATCTACTGAACAGTCACCTAGATTCAGAAGCAGACAGCTCCCAGGTCCTTGTCCAGTCTTCAGAGAAGTTCCTGGCACACACTGAAGTTCACAGAGTCCAGCACATCTCAAACCCTTCACCACTTCTGTTACAGGGAACTCAAGGATTGGCCAGGCCAGGAACAAAGGCTTATCCTGGTCATGCTTCTTCAGTCTTCCAGCAGTTCAGCTGGCTCTAGGACCCAGGAGAAATCTTGGCCTTCCAGGAGGCCTTCTAGGCAGCCCTCTCAGCCTTCCAGGCAGTCTTTACCAGATTCTGGTCTCAAACAAGACTCCAAGTCAATTCTTAGTCAAGCAAGCCCAGCTCCCAGATGCTGGGACAATCCTGTTTCCTCCACCAGGATCCATCAGGAGGTACATTCCAGATTCTGTCTCTCTGTCTCTAGAACTCTTCTTATATACACACACTGGCCTCCTATCTAAGCCAACCCCCACTTGCCATGATAACAACAGGAGACAGAGCTCACACTCTCCATACTTAGCCCTAAGTTAATAAGGGCTAAGTATCTGCTAAATAGATTACTATTACACTCCATTATATGACATAAATTACCCCAGTCTATCTCTCCCTTTCTCCTTCTCCCAATAAATTCCTTTCTCACCTCTTAATTTTATTTTTAAGATATCATCCCTTCATATTCAATGCATTCTGTGCCCTCTGTCCATGAATACATGAACACGCATATGCCTACACTAACATATATATTTATATACACATACACCCTCCTATACATACATATATGTATGTGTGTGTGTGTGTGTGTGTGTGTGTGTGTGTAATGTGGCCACTGTAGTGAAAACTATGTGGCCATACTAATGTTAATGTGTATGTATGTATAAATGTATATGTGTATATGTATGTTTATATGTGTATATGTATATATGCATATGTATATGTGTATATACATATGTGTGTGTATACATGCATATCTATTCCCTTCAACTATCTTCATGCTGAGAAAAGTCTTATGAGTTACGATTATCATTTTAACATGTAGGAATGTAAAAAGTTCGATTTAAGAAGTTCCTTCTGATTTCTTTTTCCTGTTTATCTTCTCATGCTTCTCTTGCTTCTTGTATTTGAAAGTCAGATTTTTCTATTCAGCTCTGTTTTACTCATCAAGAATTCTTGAAAATCCTCTATTTCATTGAATGATCATATTTTTCCCTGAAGCATTTTACTCAATTTTGCTGAGTAGGTGACTCTTGGTTTCAGACACAGCTCTTTGACCTCAGGAATATCATATTCCAAGCCTTTCAATCCTATAATGTAGAAGCTGTTAGGTCTTGTATTATCCTAATTGTGCTTCCACAATACTCAAATTGTATCTTCCTGACTGCTTGTAGTATTTTCTCCTTGACCTGGGAATTCTAGCTATGATATTCCTAGGAGTTTTCTTTTTGGGATCTTTTTCATGAGGTGATCAGTGAATTATTTCATTTTCTATTTTGGCCCCTTGTTATAGAATATCAGGGCAATTTGCTTGATAATTTCTTGAAAGATGATGTCTAGGATCATTTTTTTGATCATGGCTTTCAGGTAATCCAACAATTTTTAAATTATCTCTCCTGGATCTGTTTTCCAGATCAATGGTTTTCCAATGATATATTTCACAATGCCTTCTATTTTTTTATTTGTTTGGATCTGTTTTATAGTATCTTGATTTCTCATAAAGTCATTAGCTTTGAATTGCTCCAATCTACTTTTGAAGGAGTTACTCTCTTCAGTGAATTTTTGAAATTCTTTTTCCATCTGACAGCTTTAGTTTTTTAAGGCATTCTCCTCCTCACTGGCTTTTTGGGCCTCTTTTACAATTTAAGTTAGTCTATTTTTAAGGTATTATTTTCTTCAGTTTATTTTGGGTCTACTTTAGCAGTCTATTGACTCACTTTTCATGATTTGCTTGCATTATTCTCATTTCTCTTCCCAATTTTTCCTCCACTTCTCATACTTGATTTTCAAAATCCTTCTTAAGCTCCTCCATGACCTATAACTAGTTCCTATTTTTCTTTTTTTTTCTCTCAAATGGGTTTAAATGCGTTTTATTTTAGACAACCTACATGACATGTTTTTAA
>CM053597.1:60116838-60138329 GCA_028646575.1 Pseudocheirus occidentalis
TCTGCATTCATGTTTTCGCCTATGAAGAACTGATAGTTTTTAAAATTAGCAAGGATGTGTTTGATCTGTTCTGCAGCTCCTGTCATAAAAGGTTTTACTCTATCTGGCTTGTGTTCTTCAAGTCTGCCTTTGATTGATTTCATATAGTCTTTGATGTACTTTTTGTAGGATTCTTTTGTGAAACTAGTTTCTTGCAGATGATGGTTTATTACTATGTCAACTCCAGTGATTACAGTGGCATCTGTTCCTTCACCCTCAGGACCTTCAGCAGAGGCATTTCCACCGATGAGCGAATCATCAATGGTACCCTCTGTCCTACTGACCATCTTCCCCTCCACCTCCAGGCACAACCCATTCGTGATCTCCTGGATCTTGTAAATGTCGGATAACATCTCATCATGGCTGATGAGGTCCCGGTAGATGATCATGGCAGCGAAAAGAGGGAGGCAGTGAAAAGAGGGAGGCGGCTGCGGGGGTGCTAGTGCTGCGGGGCCCAGAGCTCGGTGTGAGCCCGATGCAGCCCCTGCGGCACTTGGGGGGGGAGGGGGGAGCAGGCAGAAAAAAACTAGTTCCTATTTTTCTTGAAGGCTTTTGATGCAGGAGTTCTAACTTCACTGTCTTCCTCCCACTCCATGCCTTGATCCATTTTGTCCGAAAAAAAGGATTCTATGGTCTGTTTTTGCTTCCTCTGCTTGCTTATATTTCCAGCCTTGACTTTTGACTTGATTTTTGAGCTCTTTACCATGGTAGAACTCTACTTTCAAAATGGAGAGAGCTTTATCTGAAATTGCTGGTTGTTTTTTGCAGCTGCCAGAGTTATTAGCAGGGTGCCCTGTCTACAGCCCCAACAAGCTCTAGCTCAGTGGCTACACACCCCAGGACCACCACCCAAGACCATGATCCAGATCCAAGCATGTCAATCCAAGAGCAATTACCCTTTGAATCATTGCTTGCCCCCCAACAATCTGCAGGCAAGGAGTTGCTGAGGCAGCCATGTGACAGCGCAGTGCTTCTGCCACTTCTCCCCCCAGGGGCAGGGGCGAGACCACTCTCTTTGGTTTGTCTTTGGTATTTATGGGCTGAGAAGTCTGAAAATCACCACAGCTCCTGGTATTTCACTCTCCTGAAGGGTGCTATGACTGCTGCTGGTCAGGGCCACCCTGGTGCCAGAACCATGGCTCATGCAGGGCTGGACTCTACTCTTAGCTTCTTTTGATAGTCCCTTCCTGTCTACCTGCCAGGCTTCCTTCAGTGGAAGATTTGTTTCTCTCTGCCACTTTGTGGGTTCTGTAGCTTTAAAGTTTTTTAGTCATGTTTTTTACATGTATTGGAAGTGATTGGAATGGCAGCTCATACCAAGTTTGTGCTTCTACACCATCTTCAAAAGGGGGATTTTCTATCAATTAATCAATCAACACAAATTTAGTAAGCTCCTATTATGTGTCATATATTGTGCTGGGTTCTAAGAATACAAATACAAATGGAGACAATGAGTGTTCTCCCAGAGATTCGATGCTACTAAGTGGGAAACAACATGATCACAAATAATTACATGCAGGATAAATGAAAAATATATGTGATATGATTTATCTGAGGACATCAACCATACCCTGACAACTTGGGGAAATTGAGAAGAGATGGAAAGGGAATGAAGAGATCCAAGACATAGAAAGAAATAGGCATTGATGATAGTCCATATAAAAGGTCAGAAATGGCATGACATGTACAAGAAACAGGAGTATGGTTTAAGTGGGGCACAGTGTACATGAGGCAGAGCTGGAGCCAGCACTCTAAATGCCAAGCAAAGGAGCTTGGGTTTTATCCAAAAGATAAGTGATAGTGCTAAAACTGCTTGAGTAGAAGAGTGGCCCTATAATTGATGATCCTTTCTTGCATTTTTTTTGCAAACATCATTATATTACCTGCATCAATCCCTGGAACACTGCAGAGTCCCTTAAGACCTATAAGTATTCATAAGTGTTTGGTCTAACAAACTACACACACACACACACACACTCACACAAAGTGAATGGAGAATGTATATTGTCCAGGCTATTGTAAAAGTAGAGGTCCCAACCCCCACCATGACTATTCATAGAATGTTCAGAATCTTAAAAGAATGATGGATAGATCAATTAATCAATCTAAAACAAACTAGGTGTGAATAAATCACAAATCCATTTCAAGTACAGCAGGGACTTAGCAAATTATCATTAAAAAAACAATTTTATTTTAAGAAACACCTACTATATACTAGGCATTGTACCATGTACTGAGCATGCAAAGAAAGGGAGGAGGTGGGTTGGGGTCAGGGGGAATAGTCTCTGATCTCAATGAGCTCACAGTTTAAGGATGGTGGTAATATATCAACTACATGCAATCACAAGATACACAGGTTAAATTGGGTTTTTTCTCAGAATGAAGGCACTGATTAAGATGGCCTAAGAAAGGTTGCTTGCAAATGTTTTATCTTTACTTGAAACTTGAAGGAAAGCAGGGAAGCTAGGAGGCAGAAATGAGGAGGACAAATTTTGGTGTTTGGAATTTCCTGATGTTGGAAGACTAGAGATCCTTTCAGTGACTGTAATCATATTCAACCAAAACAGTAGCAAAATCCCTAGCAGAGTTGGCATCAGGAGCTGAGAAACACAAGCCAGACAAACTATCCACAGGGATATGCAAATAGTAGTTGTTTCTGTTTTGACAGGAAACCCTAAGGGTCTTCCCCACCCAGATTGATTTTTTTTTATAAAAGGGGCCACTCCTTGACTTATTTATTAACAGCCTTAATTACCAAATGGGTATTCCATCACTCAAAGTGAGAACTCACAAAAACCTTCCCTTAAAAAGGCCAAGGTCTCCCCCTGCATCTAGAGTCATCTCCAGCCCTCTTGATCTATATCTTGGCAGTGGACCCAGATGGCTCTGGAGGAGAAAATGAAGCTAGTGACCTTGCACATCTCTTCCTCGCTTAAATCCAATTCACTTGTAAGTCATGACACCATTTTCTTGATGCCCTGGTCCTCTCCAAGAATGAAGGACAAACTACAAAAATTTCTAATTTCCTTTAATTTCTAATACCAACATCTAGAACTTTGCTTAGAC
This sequence comes from Pseudocheirus occidentalis, assembly GCA_028646575.1. NCBI lineage: Eukaryota > Metazoa > Chordata > Mammalia > Diprotodontia > Pseudocheiridae > Pseudocheirus > Pseudocheirus occidentalis. The sequence continues at coordinate 60,119,944 of CM053597.1, forward strand.
ATAATAAATGCTGAATAAGTGGTTTTCATTAATTTTTTCCTCCAGCAAAGGGAACACTCTCGATCAACTAATACCTTCTTTTATTAAAGAAACTAGAGTTTCAAGATATCAAGGTCAGGCAGGCCTTTCACAATGTTAAGGAAGCCACATAAGATTCTTCCTGTACCTTCCTTCCCATGTTAGCTGATTAAGTGTCAGATGGAATAGATCTCATTGGCATCAGGTCTTTATAAAGATGGATTTTTAAGCAAATAATGTAACCTTAAAAAATCTTCAAATACCATAGATTGAGTCATTGCCCACAATATACCATATTTACCCTTGTATCTGCTCTCTCTTTTATTTAATCTTATTTCCTTAATTTTGAGAGGCACATATAATTTTGGTTCTTTTCATATCATTTCTTTCTTGATGTTCACACCATCAATAAATACTGAAGCTCATTAATTGTGGTAAGGGAGTTACAGCTTCATTTAATTAAACTATTTCCTAATGTAAATCTGCTTTATCAAACCTTTAGAGATTCTAAATTGAAAAAAAAGATAAAAGGATTTCATTACTGAAGACAAGCAATAGCTGGGGGGAACAGGGTTGGATGGTGGTAGTGAATTAGTCACTACTGCTAGAGAGTTAGAACTTTGCCTCAGGTTGATGATAAAATGTGGAAAGTGGGACAGATTTTCTGCCTGAGATAGATATCTTGGCCATGGATTTTATTTCTTCGTTTGTTTTTTGCTTTTTGGAGGGCAGTTGGAATTAAGTGACTTGCCCAAAGTCACATGGCTAGTAAGTGTGTTAAGTGTCTGAGGCCAGATTTGAACTCAGGTCCTCCTGACTCCAGGGCCAGTGCTCTATTCACTGTGCCATCTAGCTGCCCCTTGACCATGGATTTTGACCTATCAGTGCCCTACCTGTTCTGGCATCACCACCCCAGTTATTTATTTAGCCATAATTTTCATCCCCAAATTTCCTCTCCTGAGCCATTACTCTTCTTTTCTTCTATTTACTGTCACCCCCCCCACTTCACCTTCCAAAGAGAGGGGAGATTGTACCTCTACAGTATGGCTGAGGTTTCCCAATCAAGGATCGGCAGTTTAAGCTACCTTTCTTCTAGCTATGAGACCCAATGAGTCCTGGGCTCTATGCTCTCCCCTATCATATTGTTCATGTAAATTAGGCATAACATATTTTAGTTACAGCTCTGTGTGGCAGAATAGTGAGGGAAATCTATTACTCCAAGGCAAGGTTCATACTGTTAGAACAACAGCACTACTGAATTTCCCTTACCCCACATCACTGGTAAAATCTCTCTGGAAAAACACAGGATGCTTTGGAAGCAAATTTGTTGCTCAGAACCAGAGGTGGAAAACACTGACTGAAACATTTTCAGCATGTGGATTGGCCCACCCACAAAAACATGCTCTTGTCCTTGAAAACATTTTTTGTGGCTGTCGTGGGATGGTTGCCCAAAAATGATTTTGAACCAAAACATTTGAGTCAGTGGCTCTGTATAGACAGAGCTTAACATAACTAGCAAACATGATGGAGTTCTTCACTCAAGACATTGTCTACTTGGGATGAATAAATACAAAGGATTGCCCCTCCCATGACTTCACTTTTGACACTTGACATATCAGTTTCTTAATCCTTAATAAAAAGGTATGTCATACGCTATTGGCAGAGATGGAATAGCAGATTGGTCTCTTTTGTTTGTTTGTTTGTTTGTTTGTTTAGTTTTTACCTTAAGCAAAATCTAAGATATTAAAATCAAAAGCAAAATAAAACCTAACTGTTTTGATGACACAGAATTGGTTAAGTCTCAGCTTGCAGGGAGAGGAAGCAAAGAGAGGAAAGAAAAATGTGAAGAAGTTGAGCAAAATGAGGTCATTAAATATGCTCACCTGCTGGCATAACATTTACTAAGTACAGGATAGTATGTGTGTATGTATGTGTTTGTATGTTTGTAGGTGTGTATGTGTATATAAACATATAAAGGCATATATGTACTGTAAAAGACAGACACAGAACATATCTAAAATAGGGGAAAATATTCCTAATTTTCAAGAAAAAAATAATATATGTGATACAAGACTCATTTTTATCAGTGAATAAGTGCTTCAAAGCTCTGGTTTAAATAAATATCCCACAGTTCAGATTTTTATCTAAAACTTATTCTAAGTTATCCCAATCTTTCAAGGCGAGAAAGAAGCCTGGAAACCTTATGAAAACAAAATTTTGCATGAGATTTCTAATACTTACTGGTTTCAGGACAGGTTAGGAATACTGTCATGATAGATTAGTTGCTTTTTTTCATTTTCTTTTTTTTCTGACAAAATATGGAAAAAGAGGTGGTAAAATTTAATAATATAGATTCATGTAGTCTCCCCCCTTCTTTTTTTATTCTATTTTTATTGTTTACCCTTTCAATGGGCTGCTTTGTTTTACTTTGTGTTTAGGTTGAAAATTTGGATTTTTTTTATTGAGCTGGATGTGTTACTTTTTTTTTCTTTAAAATGAGAGTTTACTGTTAAGTTTTTTTTTGTTCATTTTTTAGTGAACATTTCTTTCTGCTCACCCAAACTCTTCCCAGCTGGAAAGAAGAGTAGTAATAGTGAAAATGGAAAGTATTTCTGAAATGGGTTCAAATGAAAGATGCAGCAGATCATAAGCAGATGAACTAGTAATAGAATTACCCTTAAAGTTACAAAATATTTGATCCAGTAGAATGTTATTTACATGTTTTGTTTTTATTTTTTAGAGGGGGGAAAACAGGGCAATTGGGGTTAAGTGACTTTCCCAAGGTCATGTGGCTATCAGTGTGTCAAGTCTCTGAGGCTTGATTTGAACTCAGGTCCCCATGACTCCAGAGCAAATGCTCTATTCACTGTGCCACCGAGCTGCCCTATCCAATAGAAATGTTAGAGTAGTCCTGAGTGGGAAAGTCAATAAAAAAAAAGACTGCCTGTTTGTACAGGAAAGTGAATTATAACCGATGGAGTTAACTCCACTGTCATCTTACTGACCAATGGATAGAGACCCATTACTAGTTAGTAAGAGAGCCCAGACTACAATCCAAGTTATTTTCTGACTTTGTGGCCAGCACCTTTTCTACTAGACCCAAAACCATGAATTCAGGGGAAGCCAAAGTTAAATTCATCGAAGTACTAGGAGGTTCAGACATTGATCTGCCATAAAGGAACCATTCTGAACACATACTTAATATTTTAATCATCTTCAGTCCCTTGGACATGGTGCATTCCACTTTTTCAAAGATTCTGATCAGTACACATCCATTCATGCACAACCAACATCACTCTTGTCCCCTTCCTCTCATAAGTTTGATGCATGAAAGGTTCCTAAGTTATAGCAGATTTGGGGATGTATTGGCACAGGGGAAATAATAATAAAACACGCATGCATACACCATCAGTTCTCTAGAGCATAGGACAAGGAGCTGTCCAGAAGCTTGAATAGGAAAAATGTAAGTTCAGGGTAAAAATCATTTTAATGACACTAAGCTTCTACTTCAGGGAAAGGCTCTCTTTTTAAATACGAAAAAGTATGTAAGAGAAGAAACTCTAAATCTAATTGTTAAAGTAAAAATATCTAAGACATAAAGTAGCCATTAGAGCTCTACAGGGTCCTTGACAAACATTATTTGAACACATCTAGATAGCAATACTTGGGGTAATTATGATATTTTGGAAGCGATGAGGACACTATTCCTGGTAAAATATAAGCTCCTGGAGGGCAACACTACAAAAATATCAGAATTTGACTGAACTACAACTCATGTTGCTATATGAATATCTTCAGGGAAAGCCCATCTCTTCTCTATAGGTCTTATTGCTTCTTTGTGTCAGATATTTCAATTTATAGTAGAAACAGAGTTAAAATTTATCTTATTTGCATGTATTGATATTTTGCTTTTGTTTGGTCCTCTTCACCCATGTCTGACTCTTTCAGAGATCTTATGTGGTGTTTCCTTGGCAGAGGTACTAGAATGATTTGTCATTTGTTTTTCTGGCTCATTTTACAGATAATGAAATTGAGGCAAACAGGAGTAAGTGACTTGCCTAGAGGGACACAGCTAGTGTCTGAAGCTGGTTTTGAAATCCTGATCCCAAGCCTGGCACTCTCTCCACTGCGAAACCTAGCTGCCCCATGTGTTGATATACAGCACTGTTAGCATAGACCATAGAATATATTTTTGAGGGGAAGGTGTAATGGGGGAGTGAGACTAGACATGCAATTTAATTGATTTGGGGAGGACTCAGGAAAGTGGACTTCTTTTTAAAAATGCAAATCTCTACATTCTTTGCAATTTGCAGGCTTAGACAGAATTACCTGTGGCAGTGAGAGGTTATGAAACTTTCTCAGAGTCTCAGAGCCAGTGTGTTTCTAAAGTAAAATCCAAGCAAGTTTTGTTTGTTTGTTTGTTTGTTTTTCCCTGAATCTGAAGTCATCTTGCTATTCACTAAGTCCCACTGCCTCTCTGGCTTCAACTGATTGGAAGTCGTTAAAATAACACATGTACATACAAACATCTCCGCAATAGTTTAGCAGGTTTCCAACTTTTCTAAGAGGGGGAAAAAGAGACATCTGACTATAATTTAAACATCTTCAGGTAGCAAGTACTGCTGGGTTTCATTTTGTCTCTTTCAAATGGCATGAAAGGCACTACAGAATTATATAGGCACTATCTGAAGTCAATCTTTCTTAAAGAGATATTTTAACATAAAACATTATCTTTCCTTCCTAATACTGATGCTGACATTGAAAAGTAATGTTGAGACTCCAGGGAGTGACTTTGCAAAATTCACAACGTATTAGAAGTTGCACTTGGAACAAGCAGGTGTAATCCCATAAAGATAAATATAATCCGGTTACTGGCATTGATTCCTTTAGCATCTTATCAAATTCCCTGTTGTAGCAACAGCCTTACTCTGTTTTCCTATCCTACTGAACTAGTGCATGACTCAGTCCACAGACCAAGAAAATGGAGTACAATTATAGCTTTCAAAATGGTTTACATGTGACTGCTCAAGGATCCTCTCTCATTGGGTCCTAACACACCAAGCTAAATGTGAGTTAACAGATTCCTAAAAATATGCCTGGGGTGAATCATCCTCTTGAAAAGAGTTCTGGAGAATGTTTACCACAAAAAACAGTAAGGCATAAGACAGCAGGGGCTGCCAACTTTTCTTCGGCAAATATGAGATTCACTTGCGTCAGCTGTATGCTATGTTATACCTTCCATATTTGCAGGCTATGAACTGAAAGAGCATGAATGATCTGTTTAAATCCTATGTGTTGCAGACAATTTCAAAGAATGCTTCCCTCGTCAATTCCCAAAACAAGATGAACAAGTGCCAATGGTGAGGTGCATTAGGGAATACAGATCATTGGGATATTTTCTTACAAATGTAAAGAAGAAATGATTCCCAAATGTGTGGGACATGAAATTAGTGAAAAGCTTCTCAGTCTGGAATGTACCCCCCTCTCCTGAGAGTCTACCCTCCCCCTTCTCCTGTCAATTACTTTTATCTTCCTTTGTTCATTTCTTCCCACCTGGTGAAAGCCAACCCCCTTGTATTTTCATTGGGGAGGAGGTGGGGAGGTGAATTTTTCACCAATGAAAGAGGGCAGTTGGCCAGGAGAGGGGATATCCTAATTAGGTTTTTAAACCTTGGAACAGGGCTAGGCTCTCTCTCTTCCGGCCCAGCCTCATGCATCAACATGGGTAAGACATCCTTTCATGGGGCACCCCTTTCTTCCTGGGAGAAAGGGAATAAATTCCTCTTCTTATCTAAGGCATCTCTGTGTTTACTTTTCTAATTAAATTAAGAATAATGGGTATTTTTTTTATACCACAAACACCAAAGAAAGAAGTAAATATTTCAATAGGGGAGGGGAAGAAGGGATGGTAATAGTGAACTTCAACTAAACGTTTCCATTTTCATCACACTGAAGCACTTGAAGGAATTCAATAGGTTTCCTGAGAGATGAATTTATGACAGAGAAAAGTCTCTGAGTTGTCCTAGACAAGCTTCAAAATGGAACAAAATTGACACGGCAGTTCAATTCAAATCTTTACTACTACTACAACTATAACTACAACTACTACCACCACTACCACTACTACTACTATTACTACTACTACTACTACTACTACTACTACTACAACTACTACTACCACCACCACAACCAACACAACTCCTACCCCCACCAGTATACCACCACACAAAAATGAATAATTCTCCAATGATCCTTACAAATGCTAATATATTTTAATATTTAAAGTATTCGTGAAACTCCTTATCTACCTTACATTATTTTACTCATTTTGTCTTCACAGTGACCCAGTGAGGAATACATGAAGGGACTGATGATGCAGGAAGTGTACTGTAGATGGCCTCCCTGCTCCCTTTTCTACCACTCTGTACTTACTATCTTACTTTTTCTCATTATTTAAGACCCTTGATTTAGCTGATATCAGTAAGGTTTATACTTTTATTTTTATTAGGGTAATTGACATTTTCATTAGATAATTCAAAGGATTCAAGATGCTAGAGAAATGAGTCTCAGGGGTATATTTTCAGGTGGTTAGGTGAATATTAGTGGGGTAGGCGACAGACTGCCTAGGACTGCTATCTTGAACACATGTATGAGAGAAAAATATTTAATTTTCGAGTAGAAACTGGATCCTGGAAGAGGTGTTTCCCTTATTGTCTGATAATAATATGACTTATAGTCTCCTATCATTCCAGAATGGTACCCAGAAGCCCTTTATTTCAGATTAAAAAGTTATAGGAATCTATTATTTCCCAAAGAGGACTTGTCATCTATAAGTTGACTTAAATGTGATTTAATCACATTGTTTATTTTTTAATTTGTCAGATTTGTATCTATTTGGCTAACAGGTATGTTGATGTTTATCTACAGAGGGATTTATTAGCTTTTTAAGTATATAAGTGTTTTCTTCTTAGTTTTTAAGTTCTGAAAAGCATACCCTTCATTATATATCTGCAATATAAGGGCAGGTAGAGTCAAGATGGTGGCACAGAAACAGGAAAACTCCATGAGCTCCCCCCATAACTACCTCAAAGACCTAGAAAATATGACTCTAAACAAATTTTAGAGCTCCACAATACACAAAGTGACAGGGAAAGAAATCTTCCACTAAAGTCAGCCCAGAAGGCAGACAGGAAGGCTTCATCACAGTGTGCTGGGACCCCAGACCAGTGGAGATTTAGCACCAGGGTGGCCAGGACAAGCCACCTCTGGAACATTCAGGTGAGTGGTTAACCAGCAGCTGTGGTAGTTTCCAGGATTATCAACCCATAAGGGTCAGGGACAAAGTGAAAGTTCAGTGGAACTCAGCTGAATTAGGGTGAGACTGAGGAGCAGGTCTGGTCCTCTGCCCCCAGAGCCAGAAGCAGCAGAAGCAGTGGCCACCTCCACATGGGTGCTTCAGAGCTCTCAGCCTACAGATTGCATGGGGGTCAAGTGACCATTTAGAGGCTAAGTGCTCTTGCCTTAACCTACCTGGATAGGGATCATGGTCTTGGGTGATGGTCCTGAGGTGTGTGACCAATGAGCCAAAGCTGGTGGAGGCTGTAGAGATGGCAGCCTCCTGATAGCTTCAGCAGCTGCAAAAACACCAGCAATTTGGGACAAAGCTCTCCCCTCTGGAAGCAGAGTTCTACTGTGACTCAAAAGTCAAGTTAATTGACTGGCAACATGAGCAGGGAAAGGAAGTAAAGCAAGCTCAGCAATCCAACCTTAGATTCTTTTTTGGGGACAAAAAGGATCAAAGCATGGAATGAGAGGAAGACAACAGTCAGAACTCCCGTACCAAAAACTTCCAAGACAAATATGAACTGGTTATAGGTCATAGAGACCTTAAGAAGGATTTTGAAAACTAAATAAGAGAAGTGGGGGAAAAATTGGGAAGAGAAATGAAAATGATGCAAGAAAATCATGAAAAGAGAGTCAACAACCTGACTAAAGAAAATAACACCTTGATAAATAGACTAACTCAACTGGCAAAAGAGGCCCAAAAAGCCAAAGAGAAGAATGCCTTAAAAAACCAAATATGTCAGATGAAAAATGAATCTCAAAAGCTCTCTGAAGAGAATGCTTCCTTCAGAATGAGAGTGGAGCAAATGGAAGTGAATCACTAAGAGAAATCAAAATACTATTAAACAGATCCAAACAAATTAAAAAATAGAAGGCAATGTGAAATATTTCCTTGAAAAAACCACTGACCTGGAAAATAGATCCAGGAGAGACAATTTAAAAACTATTGGACTACCTAAAAGACATGATCAACAAAAGAACCTAGAAATCATCCTTCAGGGAATTCTCAAGGAAAAATGTCTGATATCTTAGAACCAGAGGGCAAAATAGAACTTGAAAGAATTCACTGATCACCTCTTTAAAAAGATCCCCAAAAGAAAAATCCTAGGAATGTTATATCCAGGTTCCAAAGTTCCCAGATCAAGGAAAAAATATTATAAGCTACCCAGAAGAAAAACTGAATATAGTAGAAAAAAATCAGGGTAACACAGGATCTAGCAGCTTTTACATTAAGAGATCAAAGGGCCTGGAAAATGATATTATGGATATCAAAGGAGCTAGAATTAAAACCAAGAATCACCTACCCAGAAAAACTGAGTACAATGTTCCAAGTGAAAATAAGATCATTCAGTGATGTGGAGGACTTTCAAACATTCTTGCTGAAAAAAACAGAAATGAAAAGAAAATTTGACACTCAAATAAAGAAGCATGAGGAGGTAAACATTCAAAAGAAATCATAAAGAAATAAAGAACTTATCAAAGTTGAACTATTTACATGCCTACATGGAAAAATGATAATTGTGACTTATGAAACATTTATCAATATGATGATAGTTGAAGAGAATATAAGTATGTGTGTGTATACACACATATATGCAAATTTGTATATGTATATATACATATATATGTATATATACACATACAGGTATGTCTATATATGAGTGTGTGAATATATATATACATATATGAATATGTATGTGAGTGTGTATATGTGTACAGAGGGCACAGAATCAATTGAATAGGAAGGGATGATATTTAAAAGATGAAATTGAGAGGTGGGAGAGGAATATAATGAGAGGAGACAGGTAGAGACAGAATGGGGTCAATCTTTTCATATGGAAGAGGTAAAGGATAACTGTTACAATGGAAGGGAAGGACAGGTAGGCAAAGGGAATGGGTCAACCTTACTCTCATTGAATTTGGCTTTTGGAGGGAATGACATGCACTCTAAATTGGGTATCTTGCCCTACAGACAAGGGGGGAAGGGGATGAAATGGGGGATGATGGAGGGGAGGGCAGGTTGGGGGAAGGTTTGTTAGAAACACACACTTCTGTAAAGGGACAGGGACAAAGTAGAGAACAGAACAAGTGAGGACGGGATAGGATGGAAGGAAATATAGTCAGTCATTCATAACATGTCTATTGTGGAGATGTTCTGCATAACCATACATATAAAGCCTGCATTGAATTCCTTGTTTTCCCAGTTGGGCAGGGGACAAGGGAGGAAAGGAAAGAATCTAGAATTTAAAGCTTTAAAATAAAATGTTACATATATTATACATAATATATGTACACACATATATACATATAAATATACATTATATATATATTTACATATACATATATATATATATAATTATAAATATTATTAAGTACAGGCAACTGGGAAATAAGATATACAGGCAGTGGGGTAGGGAGATCCATCTTGCCCTAACAGAATGTCAGAGGGGTAATAGGGGAGGATATAGGAGAACGCAGATGGGAGGGAGGGGGTATAAAGTGGGATTGCTGTTTTTGTTTGGTGGGTAGGGGAATGATGGGGAAAAAATTTGCAACTCAAAATCTTGTGGCAATGATGTAAACTAAAGACAAGCAAAAGTTAACTTTAAAAAATATAACAAACAGTACATTAAAAATATATATACACAACTCCATATCCTTTTGCTTTAACTGATAACTTGAAAGATCAATCCTCTCTCCTTTCATTAAATAAACTTTCCTTTTGCCTATCTTAATTTCTGGAATTAAAAGGTGAAAAGGAGGGGATTTTCCTTTATAGAAAGGAATTGAAGTTTTAGAATTCTGTAGTTAACATGGCAATCTCCCAGATGTAGTAACATCATAGTTTTATAAAAGAATTATGGAATGTCCATCTAAGATGTTGCTTGGTTGGATTTCTTGTCAAGCATTCCTTACAATGGTTTTATCTCAATTGCTTTTCCCTGTGCTAGGAAATGATTCTGCTTCTAATCTTCCATCAACCTACTACAAACAAGTTTACATTCTAAACTGTCACCTTCAATAAAAAGTCAACTGTGCTAACAGGCACTTCTTCTTTCTACATTTAAATTAACTTATTTGTTTTTAGTTTTCAACATTTATTTCCACAAGATTTTGAGTTCCAAATTTTCTCTCCATTTCTCCCCTCCCCCTCACACTAAGATGGCATGCATTCTGATTACTCCTTTGCCCATTTTGCCCTCCCTTCTATCTGTAAAAGTAATGAGATTTGATGTTCCTTTTGTGTTGCTAAAGTTTCTTAGCAACTAGTTCAGATTAAGCCTCTGTTAAAGAAACAGAGGGTATGGATTCTTGTCTCCTGTTGCTGATGAAGGAGCTGAAGAGGGAGGGGCAATATTGTACATAAGAAAAAGCCACAGAGAGGGAGAGTCAGATCTTCTTTGAGTAAACTCCATGGAGGCAGGATCTGAGGTTGCCAGGGAGGCTAAAGAAGTGCTGGGGAGGCTGGAGAGGAATGCCTCCCCTTCCCCCTCCCCCAGAGGCTAGAGAGAATGATTTTGATTTTGATTTTGAAAACCTGGATGGAGTGATTTTGATTCTGGGAACCATTTGAAACTTCTGCTGAGTCTGAGGGCCAACCTGGAGCTGCTGAGGATTTCCAAAAGCCAATGAGAGCTGAGGGCCAGCCAGAGCTTCTGAGGCTGTTGAGGATTTCCAAGGGCCAGCCAGAGATGCAGAAGACTGAGGAAGCATGATTGTGATGTTGGTACTTTGTATGAATCTATTGATGGCTTTATTAAGCCTTGTATTCCCAGGAACAGAGACTTTGAAAGATTTGAGATGGACTGAATACTCTGAGCTCCAATGTGAAGCAGGAACTGCTCAGAGAGCTGGACAAGGACCTGGGCGCTGTTTGCCTTTAAATCCAGGTGACAGTTTGGTGAATCCAGGTAGGATCTGGGATCACTGAAGGGGATCGAGGGAATCTGAAAAACTACTCCAAGTAAAACTAAAATAAGAATATACTTGTATACCACGTAATGACTGAGAAATTGTAATTGACTAGGGACCTAGGGGTGGAGGGTCTGTGTATTTTCTGATGACTGAATAGTGAATGATGAAGGATGATTGAATGATTGAGTTGATTGAATAATTGATTGACTAAATTATTTTACTTAGTGATTGATGACTGAATAAGTGACTGATTGAGTTAACTTTATGTGCCCCATGACTGGAGAACTTTGACTATTATCCTTTGTGATCGCATTAAGGATTTTGTGAATGATTGAGTTACTAAATGATTGCTCTTTGTTGATAATTTTGTGACCACTGTGGTAAAAACTATATGGCTATTTTGGGATAAGTTGTTGTGAATGTTATATTTCAATTTTCTGCAATTAAGTGTAGCGTTGCGAATGCTGTACCTTGACTTACTGTGAAAGTTTTGCTCTGATTTGTTATGGAATAGAGTGTTCACTATACTATATAATCGGAACACTAACAGCTTTTCACAGTAGCATTCTTCTGGAAAGCTGTTCATGCATGACATTATACTATTTCACATCCCCTCTTATCATTTTCCCTCTTATTTTCTTGTAGGGCAAGATAGGTTTCTATAACCCTGTATATCTTATTTTCCAGTTGCATGTAAAAACAATTTTTAACATTTGTTTTTTTAACTTTGAGTTACAAATTCTCTCCCTTCTTCCCTGCCCACCCACACTCATTGAGAAAGCAAGCAATTCAATATAGGTTATGTATGTGTAGTTATGCAAAACATTTCCATAACAGTCATGTTGTGAAAGATTATTTTTCCTTCCATCATATCCTGTCCTGCACTTATTCTATTTTGTCTGTTGACCCTGTCCCTTTTCAAAAGGGTTTGTTCCAGACTGTCCCTTCCCCTAATCTTCCCTCCCTTCTATTACCCCTGCCCCTTATCTCCTCCTCCACTAATTTCCTGAAAAGTAAGATATCCAATTGAGTGTGTATGTTATTCCATCCTTAAGCCAAGTATAATGAGAGTAAGGATGACTCATTCCCTTTCACCTCCTTGCTCTTCCCCTATGTTGAGAAACCTTTCTATTGCCTCTTTTAGGTGAGATAATATACTCCATTCTATCTCTCCCTTTCTCCTTCTCCCAATACATTCCTCTCTCACTCCTTTTTATTTTTAGATATCATTCCTTTATATACAATTAACCTATCTATGTCATCTATCTATCTATCTATCTATCTATCTATTTATCTATTTCCTCCAACTACACTAATATTAAGAAAGGTCTTAGGAGTTATAAATATCATCTTTCTATGTAGGAATATAAATGGTTCACTTTTATTAAGTCCCTTATAATTTATTTTTCCTATTCACCTTTCCATACTTCTCTTGAGTCTTGCATTTGAAAGTCAAATTTTCCATTCAGCTCTGGTCTTTTAATCAATAATGCTTGGAAGTCCTCTATTTCATTGAATATCTATATTTTCCACTGAAGCATTATATTCACATTTGCTGGGTAGCTGATTCTTGGTTTTAATTCTAGCTCCCCTGGCCTCTGGAATATCATGTTCCAAGTCCTTTGATCTCTTAAGGTAGAAGCTGCTAGGTCTTGTGTTATCCTGACTCTATTTCCACAATACTTGACTTGTTTATTTTTGGCTGTTTGCAATATTTTCTCCTTGACCTGGGAACTCTGAAATTTGGCTACAATCATCCTAAGAATTTTCCTTTTGGGATCTCTTTCAAGAGGTGATCAGTCGATTCTTTCTATTTCTATTGTACCCTCTGCTTCTAGGATATCCATGAAAGTTTTGTTGTTAATTTCTTAAAAGATGGCTAGGCTCTTCTTCTTATCAAGGATTTCAGGTAGTCCTATAATTTTTAAATTTTTTAAACTGTTGTTTTCTTCAGTCAGGTTGTTGACTCTCTTTTTATGATTTTCTCGCACCATTCTCATTTCTCTTCCCAATTTTCCCTCCACTTCTCTTATTTGTTTTTCAAAGTCCTTTTTCAGTTGATCTATAGCTTCTAGGAAATCTTAATGTTTCTTGGAACCATTTGGTGTGGGAGTTCTGACTGTGTTGTCTTCCTCCTGTTCCATGGTTTGATCCTTTTTGTCTGCAAAAAAGGATTCTAGTTTTATTTCTGTTCTCATTTTGCTTCCTTTTCCTCATGTTGGCCAGTCAATTAATTGCTTGATTTTTTTAGCTCTGTCGAACTCTGCTTCCAGGGAGGAAAGCTCTGTCCCAAATCTCTGGGGTTCTCACAGTTACCGGAGCTATTAGGGGGGGTGCTGCCACCCCCACTATCTTTGGCTCACTGAAAGGGCACCCCAGATCCACCACTCAAGGCCACAATCTAGATCCAGGCCACTCAATGCAAGAGCCCTTGACCCTGATCAGTTGTCTCAACCCCTTGCAACTGGCAGGCCAGGAGCTCTGAAGCAGCCCAGTGGAGGCAGTTGCTTCTTGCAGCAGATCCTGCCACTTCCTGCTGCTTCCTTGCCCTGGGGGCAGATTGGCCAGACTGCTTTTCCTCACCCAAATTTAGCTTGAAAGCTTGATTTTCACTGACCTTTCTCTAAGCCTTAGTTTCCCTGGCTTGATAAATGTGGAGATTGCTCCAGATGCTGCAGATTTGCTCTCTGGTAGATTCAAGCTGTGGCTCAGCCCCTCATGGTAGCCCTGGGGCCTGGTCATTGTTTTGGTTTTGGGCTAGCCTGGCTTTAGCTGCCAGCCTGCCATGATGAGCCCCTCCTGCTGAGCTGCCTTCAGGGATGGATGTGTTTTCTGTATTTTTCTGAGTTTGGGGGCCCTAAAATTTGTTTAGTCATATTTTATGGGTATTTAGTGTGGCTGTGTGGGAGTTGCGAAACTTTGTTGCTTCTACTCTGCCATCTTGTCTCTGCCCCTTAGTCTGTTTTTTAAGGTGTTATTTTCTTCAGGCTTTTTTTTGGAGAGGACACGTTCTTTAGCAAGCTATTGACACATTTTTCATTATTTTCTTGTATCACCTTCATTTCTCTTCTAAATTTTTTTTTGCTTGATTTTCAAAACATTTTTGAACTCTTATGTTCTGTGACCAATTCATAGTTTTCTTAGAGGCTTTAGATATAGGAGCTTTGACTTTGTTGTCTTCTTCTGCTTCTGTTTTGATCTTCTTTGTCACCAAAGTAAGATTTTATACTCTGACTTTTTTGTAAAGCTGTTTACTCATCTTCCAAGCCAAATACTTGATTTTCTAACACCCTGTTAAGGCAGGACTCTGCTTCCAGTGGAGGTGGGAGGGTGTAGTGTCCAAGGATTCTGGGGTTTTGTATCAGCAGCTGGATCTCATATGGTCTGTGGGCCCAGAGGTCTGGAAGCAGAAACTACTGCTGTTGCCATGGCCACCCTGGAGCTTGGACTAGACCAGGTACTCTTCTTTTACCCAGGTCCCACAGAGTTCCCACACTGATCTTCCATGCTTTTCTTTGTGGGTTGGGAAGTCTGGAAATTGCCACAGCTGTGAGTCAGTCCCCTGAGGCTGGCTCTGGCCCTGTCTGCACCTGTTATAGCCAACATTGGACTGTGCTCTGCTTGCCTACTAGGATATACTTTTCCTGTTGGTTTTCCACAATATCTTCAGCTGGAGATACATTTCACTCTTCCATTTTGTGGGTTCTTCCCCTCTAGAATTAGTTCAGTCATTTTTACAGGTATTTGGAGGGGTTTACAGGTATTTGGGGGTGAGCTCAAGCAAGTCCCTTCTTTTATTCTGCCATCTTGGCTCTGCCCTGACAGGCACTTCCTTCTTAAGGATTTTGTTAATGTATTTAAGTGTGTGTGTGTGTGTGTGTGTGTGTGTGTGTGTGCATGTTTGTGTTTTAATCTGCAGGGTAGAGCAATTGATTTACATCAGTTTAATTATTCCAAGCTGCATTCATGTCCTTTCTCCCATTTATTTTCCTATTTTTCATTCTCAAATAACTACTTTGGAACAGGTTAGTATTGTGTTGTTTCAGATGTACTCCCTATCTTTTTTTTTCTTCTTAAAAATTCTTTTAAAATTGTATTAATTGTGATCTTTGCTTTCTGATCACATGATCAGTGCTATGACTCTATATTAAAGGCTAATTCAGAAATGACTTCAACATCAATAACTAGTGATTTACTATCCATTAAAGCATAATCAATTTCTACTTGTTATTGTTCTCTATTTCTTACCATGATCAAGTCTCTGCTTGATGAAATTATGTATGATATAAGTATGTGGTTTCTGTATAGTTCAGAAATCCATGGCCTTTCATTCTTCTTTCTTATAAATTTTCCTATTCTTTTTCCAATGTATTTCTCTCCCATTTCAACTATCCCTGCCTTTGCATTGAAGTAACTGAGTATCTAAGAATATTTTGGTAATCTGGAGCAATTTATCAAGTTTCTCACTGAATTCCTCTACTTCACGTATTTTTCATTGAATTTATTTACTCCATCTATTTCAATGCAATTGTTGCTTGCAACAAATATTTGTACATAAACTACAGTTATCTTCACAGTGATCTTCTGGCAAATGTGTATCATTATCATTACAACAAAAGATGACAAATGTCCCATGAAATGAGGTTTCTTGTTGCTTTTCAGTTACCATTGAAAATGACATCACTAATTCTTTTATTTGCCCCAATTAGAAGCTTCTATTTTGTTTCAACTTCCTTTTTTCTTCTGATTTCATTTATACCAAAAATATTAAATTTTATATGTATCAGATCTTTCAGTTTTATTTTCACTCACTAGAACAAGGAAATGATAGCTAAAATGCCAGTTACCAATTTGAAATTTATTTATCATCTAAAAATCAGTTCTCAAACCCACCATTCTATCATCATGATGGAAATTTTAAAAGGGGGGAGGGTTTGGAGAGAGTTTAAGGGGGTATTTTTTATTTTTGTTTGTTTATTTCTGGGGTTCCCTCTACCAAAGAATTCATCACCAATTTCCAGCTTATTGATGTTGAACCCCTGTATACTTACTTGGGCTAGTTTGTTGAATACTCAAATCCTTTCCAGTATGGTACCATTTGTGTTATACTGACATAGACTTTGAGCACCCAGGGTTACTTCTATTCCATGATGAAACATTAGAACAGAACTTTGTAGAGAAAACATTTCCCCTTCCCAACTCCCCAGACAAATTTCATTTCATTTATCTCTCATCTTGAGGATAAGCCTACATTTAGTTTATCATTGCTCTAACCAATAGTCTATCTCAACTATATGCTTTATGAATTCAGTGTAGAGATCATTATGCTGTGATGTGGACTTAATTTTATATGCCGTACTGTTTATATTTTGTAAACTATTTTCTTCCTTCCCTAAAACTCCACCATAATTCTGGAAATTCATGATTGGCAGCACTGCACAGTAGTCATTTGGAAAGGACTGCAACCAAAATGATACTATCAGATGTTGTCTACCACTCAGCCAAGAGGAAGAAAAGTAGAGGAGAGGTATCTTGAGATTGGCAATAGAAAATAATCACCTATTTATTTTTTCCCTTTTTATGACTATGGTCATACTGTTGAACTTGTTTTCTACCAGCAATGCAAGTTTATTTCAGGGCACCTCCCTGAAACTCTAGCTACAATTAATATTTGAGAGTGATAGGTATTTTGCATTTATTTGTTTGTTTGTTTCACGGGTTCCTTTAGCCAAAGAAGGAATCATCAAATCTCCAGTGTAGTAATGGTGAACCAATATATACTTAGACAGCTTGGGTGTGACTTGTGTTCTTCCCTCACTGACAGCCAATTCATTTCTTTTCAAATGTTTAGGAGATACATCATTTTATCACTTAAATTAATTCAGGCTTTTATTGTAGGCATGGTACAGCATGTTGGTTCACAGTGAAATCAATGATTGACAGAAGAACAGCAAGTGGTGCCACTACCCTGACTGGGGGTCACACATAAGCTGTGAAGGCTTCAGTTTCACCTCAATTTGAATAGAAATACAACCATCAACAGTTGTAAATACAGAGGAGAACATATGGTGCATCTGGGCCTCACAAGGTAAACCTCTTATTTTAGCTCTCTGCTTGATAATGTGATCTGTCTCACTGACCTTGGAGGTCTCAGAATGAGGAAAAATGGAAAACCTTATTTTCAATGGTCAAGCTAAGCAAACAATGCAAAAATGGGAGCAGTCTGTGTAGTGTTAAGGCATCCCACTGTGTCTGGCATCCTGGAAGCCTTTTCCCTGCAGGATCACCACTGTGCCTTTAATCCGAGCAGCCAGTCTCAGAAAGGAAAGCCATGTGTTGCATCAGAATGAAGAGGATTTAAAAGGAAAGATCTCAATTCCATTCAATAAATTAACTGGTTACACAATGAATCTGTTGGGAGTGTGTGAGTAATGATTTATTTAGTTGGCTTCTTCTCAGAATGCACTGTCCTATATAAAGGGATTTTCCAGCTAACTGAAGCTTTCCAGATAATTCTTTCAAAAAATTATGTTTGATGGAAACTTTATTAAAATAATACATTACACTACTCTCTCTCTTCTTAAATGGAGAATACTATTTATTATCTAATATTTCATTGATGATTCAGGGTTATCATCATGAAGGTTACATGCAATGATGACCTTTGATGTGTCATCATTGTAGGGCTATCTTGATCTATAATAACTGGCCCTAAACACTGTTATTTTTTCATCTCCTTTCTCTTATTTTTTTGCCTCTTCTCCCTCCTACCCACATATTGATAAAAATTGATAGTCAGTTTTTCCCATCATTAGAGAGTATATTTCTAGTAACAACCCCAATCGTTTATTGTAATTATCAGTGAGATGAGCAGCCAAATGACTAACTTTATTGCAAGAGACAGAGATGCTGAGAGAGAGAGAGAGAGAGGAGAGAGAGAGAGAGAGAGAGAGAGAGAGAGAGAGAGAGAGAGAGAGAGAGAGAGAGAGAGAGAGAGAGAGAGAGAGAGAGAGAGAGAGAGAGAGAGAGAGAGAGAGAGAGAGAGAGAGAGAGAGAGAGAGAGAGAGAGAGAGAGAGAGAGAGAGAGAGAGAGAGAGAGAGAGAGAGAG
>CM053597.1:60145848-60170740 GCA_028646575.1 Pseudocheirus occidentalis
CAATTACTCTCTGAATTTGGTTTATGGAAGAAATGGCATAAATTCTAAACTGGGCATCATGTCACACAGGAGAGTAGGGGGAATAGGGATGAGAGGGGGCATGACGGAGGGGAGGGCAGGGTCTGGGGGAGGGATTCTGGAAGCACACACTTCAGTAAACGGACAGGGACAGGGTAGAGAACAGAACAAGGGGATGGGGGTGGGAGGGATAGGAAGGAGAGACAGACGATCACTGTCACAATATATCCACTATGGAGATGTCCGGTATAATCACACATCCATAGCCTGTATTGAACTGAGTGTCCTTCCAGCGGGGGTGGGGGACAAGGGAGGAATCTAAAGAATCTAGAATTTAAAGTTCTACAATACCTGCAACTAGGAATTAAGATATACAGGGGCTGGGATAGGGAGACCCTCCCTGCCCTACAAGAAAATAAGAGAGCAGAGCAGGGGTGGGGCTTTACAGTGGGATTGCTGTTTTAGTGTTGGGGCAGGGGCAAGATGGGGAGAAAATGTGCAATTCAAAAATGTAATGAAAATGAAAAATGTAGACAAGAAAACAAATTAAAAACTAATTTTTTTAAAAAAGCTTCAAAGAAAAATTTGAATTGATTACAGGCCATGGAGGAGCTCAAGAAGGATTTTGAAAATCAAGTAACAGAAGTAGAGGAAAATTGGGAAGAGAAATGAGAGTGATGTGAAAAAATCATGAAAAGTGAGTCAACAGCCTGCTAAAAGAGACCAAAAAAATACTGAAAAAATAATACCTTCAAAATACACAAGTAAAATGGCAAAAATAGACACAAAGAACAAATGAGGCAAAGAATGCCTTAAAAAGTCATATTCCCGAGATGGAAAATGAATTTCAAAAACTCACTGAGGAGAATAATTATATTCAAAATTAGATTGGAACAAATGGAAGCTAATAACTTTATGAGAAATCAAGATATTATAAAACAGATACAAACAAATTAAAAAATAGAAAGCAACATGAAGTATCTCATTGGAAAAACCACTGCCCTGGAAAATAGATACATGAGAGAAAATTTAAAAATTATTGGACTACCTGAAAGCCGTGATAAAAAAAAGAGCCTAGACATCAACTTTTAAGAAATTATCAAGCAAAAGTGCCCCGATATTCTAGAACCAGAGGGCAAAATAGAAATTGAAAGAATTCACTGATTGCCTCTTGAAAAGATCCCCAAAAAAACACTCCTAGGAATACCTAGCCAAATTCCAGAGTTTCCAGGTTAAGGAGAAAATATTACAAGCTGTCAGGAAGAAACAATTTGAGCATTGTGGAAATGCAATTTGGGTAACACAAGATCTAGCAGCTTCTACACTAAGGGATTGAAGGGCTTGGAATATGGAGGTCAAAGGAGCTAGGATTAAAACCAGAAATCATGTGCCCTACAAAGTTGAGTATAATGTTTCAGGGGAAAATATGGAAATTCAATGAAATAGAGGACTTTTAAGTATTCTTGATGAAAATACCTGAGCTGAATAGAAAATCTGACTTTCAAATACAAGAAGCAAGAGAAGCATGAGAAGGTAAATAGAAAAAGAAATAATGAAAAAGCTCCTGACAATGGTGGTATTTAAATTTAGAATTGTATTTATTTGTTACATTTTTAAATTCTGAATTGTCCCCCTCCTTCACTCACCTAGCACTAGCGAAGGCCACTATATGATCAGTGTGTATGTGTTTGTAAAATCATAGTAAGCATCCTTCTATTTATAATCTCTTTTCCTAGAAGTAGATAGTGTCTTCATTCATATATCAGTTGCAGTTGAGTTGAGTATTTGTGACTTGCAGAATAACTTAGTTATTCAGTTATTCTTCAAACAATATTGCTGTTACTGTATACAATGTTCTCCCCTGGTTCTGTTCATTTCACTCTTCATTGGTTCATATAAGTCTTTCCATTTTTTCCCTCTAAAATCAACCTGCTAAACATTTCTTACAGCACAGTAACATTTAATCATATTTATATAACCCGTGTTTACATTTCTCAAAGACAAGGTTACCATAATATGTCTATTCTGTTCCACTGATCCACCTTTCTATTTCTTAGTCAGTACCAGATAGTTTTGATAATTACTACGTTTTAATATAATTTGAGACCTAATAGTGCTAAACTTCTTACTTTGCATTTTTCCATTAATTACTTTGATATTCTTGATCTTCTATTCTTCCAAATGAATTTTTTTGCTATTTTTTTCTATCTCAGTAAAATAAAATTTTGGTAATTCAATTGGAATTTTATTGATTAGGTAGAATTGACATTTTTATTATATTGGCTCTGCTCACATCTAAACAATTAATATTTTTCTAATTATTTAAATCTGACATTATTTGTGTAAAATATATATATGTAGTTCTTGGGTTTCTCTTGGTAGGTATACTCAGGAATTTTATGCTATCTGTGGTAATTTTAAATGATCTATCCCTTATTATATCTTTTTGCAGGGTTTTGTTGGTAATATATAGAAATGCTGATGATCTATGTGGATTTATTTTATATCCTGTAACTCTACTACATTTAACTGTTTTAATTTACTTTTTAGTTCAGTCTCTAGGATTTTCCACATAGATCATCATGTCATCTGCAGAAAGAGACTGTCCATTCTAATTGTTTTAATTTTTTTATCATTGCTTTTACTAGCATTGTAATACATTATTGAATAATGTTGGTGATAATGGGCATCCTTGTTTCACTCCTGATTGTACTGGGAAGGCTTCTAACTTGTCCTCATTACAAATAATGCTTGCTTATGGTTTTAGATGCTTCTTTTCATTTTAAGGAAAAATACACTTATAACTATTCTTTCAAGTATTTTTAATAGGAATGAGTATTGGATTTTCTAAAAACTTTTTTCTGCATTGATATAATCAAATTATTTTCTTACTTTTGTTGTTGATATAATCAATTATGCTAGTAGTTTTCCTTATATTAAACCATCCCCATATTTCTGTATAAATCCCACTTGGTCACAAGGTATAATCTTTATTATACATTGTTATAGTCTCCTACGTCGTACTTTTTTTTTCAATTTTTGCATGCATATTCATTAGTAAAAATGGTCTATTATTTTTTGTCTGTTTTTGCTCTTCTTTTTTAGGTATTGGCACCATATTTATTTCATCAATGAGTTCAACAGGCCATCTTCTTTGTGTATCATTCCAAATAATTTATTTAATACTGGAATTCTTTGATCTTTAAATGTTTGGTAGAATTCACTTGTAAATCAGTCTGAACCTCATGCTTTTTTCTTAGGAAGTTCATTTACAACTTGTTCAATTTCTTTGCATAAATAGGTCTATTTAGATATTTCTTTTCCCTCTTCTATTAATCTATACAATGTATATTTTTGTACATATGTCTCCATTTCACTTAAATTTCTTGGCATATAATTGGGCAAAATAACTGCTAATATTAGTTTTTCTCTTGCCCAATTCTAGTTTTTTTAAGTTTTAAAATTTATTTTAATTATATTAAAATTTTAATTTTAAGTACAAAATAATAAAAGAAAAAATGTTGCCATGTAAACAGCAGAATATAAGGGAGGATTCAATATAAAGCTATGCATTTCCATTTCAAGAAAAGCTATATAATAAAACTACACATTGTTTTCAAAGCTGCCCAGTTTTTCTTTGCTTTCATATAAGTTTTCTTTTTTTATGTGCTGTACACTTTTTAGTTTTTTTCCCCTCCACAAAAAAGGCAGGAATTAAGGATATATGGACATATGCACATATGTATGCATGTATACACACATACATACACACATGCATACTTATGTATATGCACACACCTGTATATGTTCATGTACACATGCATGTGTATATACACACATATATGTCCACAAATACACACATTACACACATATACACAGATATACATATGTTCTCTTGTCATGGTAGGAGATAGATGTAGACACCTTTCCATACCAAACTTTATTTAGTGCTGTCTCATTGCCTATTGCAAACTGTATATCAAATGATAGCCATAAACTTGAAGGAAATGAGCAAAGGCAAGATGGCAGAAGATGGATGAGAAAGTAATGACTGTGAAGAAGTCTGGGATCCCTAATCACTTTAAAATAGAGATGTAACAGATTATCTTCTCTAAGCACTGCTCTCCACACATAGAAATTCCCCCAAATTAAGACTGACAAGGAGTATAAAAAGTCTTCAATGTAGTCACTGCCAGCAAGGTAAACATGAAAGGGGCATTTCATGAACTGGAATGAGGGATGGCTAGCATTATAGTTATAGAAGAATTGTATTAGAATTTTTTAAAAATCTGGAATGAAACTAGGACTATAGGTTCACTCTCCAGTGAGAGAGAGAGACAGAGAGAGAGAGAGAGAGAGAGACAGAGAGAGAGAGAGAGAGAGAGAGAGTGACAGAGAGAGACAGAGACAGAGAGACAGAGAGACAGAGAGAAATGGAGGTAAAATCCTTTGGGGGAAAGAACTAACTTAATATTGAAACCTGCTGCAGATTATGTTGTATTCTTCTTCTTCAATGCCTATTTTAATGTAGTTAAGAAAATATGGAAAAGAGGGAAACATTCTTGGTCAATAGCAATAAGCATCATGGTTGAATCTTGGAGCTCCTAGGAGAGGTATATTTTTGTTGTTGTTGATTGTTTGTATTTTGCCCAATATTCAGTTGTATCTCCCATTATTACTCAAAATTAACTCAGTGGTTTAGAAAGGAAGAACTCTCCCCAATCTTTCCAATCTTCCCTCTCATCCTAGAATGTTTTTTTCTCTTTCTCACTAAATATCTCAATCCTACCCATCCTTCAAATTCTAGTTTAAGTTCTACCTGCTGTAAGAAGTACTCTAAGCTACAATTATTGTTTCTTCCTTTGAGTTTAAAACATAGCTTTATAATGGCCAACACTGATAAGATGTAGAGTGTCTGGAGGAACTGATAAGTTATCATATGAAGGTCAGTCTAATAAAAATAATAAATAAAATCAGAAACTTCCTATTTACCAAACTTTCAGTTGATAAAAATTAAATAGGAGTAGCTAACATTCTGATGAAAGTTGGGATTCAAAGAGCTTTTGACAGACTCTTAGAACATTGTTCTAAATCCAATAATAACATCTTTAAGAAAGACAAATGTAAAGTCTTCCACTTGGTTTTAAAAACATCAGCTTCATAAGTATAATACAGGGGACGTAAGGCTAAACAAGTATTGAACTTCAGAAGACCCAGACATCTTGGTGGACTGCAGGGTCAAATTAAGGAAACAATGTGATTAGGTATTTAAGAAAGACTGCATTGGGAGAAACATAAGGTCCATGATGAGGGCAAGTGATAGTTCTCGTTACTCTGCCCTGGAAAGAGAGTATATCGGAACAACTGTGTTCAGTTTTAAGAAGGACATTGATAAGAGAGAAAGGGGGAAGAAGCTTCCTGGATGTTAAATGTCTCCAATTCTGTGTCATGTGAGGACTGATTGGCAGAATCAACATTTATCCTCATGTAGAGAAAATATATGTAAAACATCATAACCGTTTTCAAGTATCTGAAGGTCAATCTTCTAAGAGAGTAGTGCACTTGTTATTCATCCCCAAAGGGCAGAACTAACAGCAAAGGCTGGAAGCTGAAAACTGGCAAATTTATCTTTCACAATAATAAGAAATAAAAAATCTTAACTATTAGAGTTATCTTTCCAAACTTTAATGGTTGTATTAGGAGATAATGAGGTTTCCCTCAGTAGAAGACTCAAACACAGGCCTAAAGCACATACCCAGTTGTTCAATATAGTATAGAGAAGACTCTTTTTCTAGTTACAAGTGGAACAAGAAGGTCTCTAAAGTTCCTTACAATTTGGAAATTCAAGAATTCTGTAATATGACATTAGAACTAGAATGGATATTATTGTATTTCTTTTGGCATTGCCTAAAACAAGCTATTTGAACATCATTTAAGTCCATTACAGGTATACAGTTTGTAGACTACAGAAAAAGTACTCAAAATAATGACTCCTTATCTGAATGAAAAAATGAATATTAAAAATAGTGCAGTATTCTGATGTATGCCCAAACTGAGACACAGGAGTAAAAAAACTAAAAGTCTTTAATGTTTTTGAATAGCATACTGATAAG
This sequence comes from Pseudocheirus occidentalis, assembly GCA_028646575.1. Classification (NCBI taxonomy): domain Eukaryota; kingdom Metazoa; phylum Chordata; class Mammalia; order Diprotodontia; family Pseudocheiridae; genus Pseudocheirus; species Pseudocheirus occidentalis. Next base: position 60,151,980 of record CM053597.1, read on the forward strand.
CAAAGCACATAATGGTATCCTGCACACAGTGAAGAGATTAAACTGTAATTTAACACCCCTCCTCCACAAAAAAAGAAACCTTTCCAAAACATAATTTCCAAAAATCATTCATCCTCCAGTTGGAAAATTGTCACTTTGACTGCACTGGGTTCTAGTTTAGAGAAATAATTACTAATAGGAGAAAAATTGAGCACTATATTGATACCCATGTAATATCAAAAAATGAAAGGAGGGTCCTAAGCAAGCTTAGTAAAGGCCCTGTGAAGCATTTCTAAAAGGAAGAATCACAATGGAGGAGAAGATATGGATGGGCTACTGCTTATAATATTGGAGCGTTATACCCATGTCATTGAGTTCCCAGTGTTCCTTTGAATCACTGAAATAGTAGAAATGGCTTCTTTTATGCGACTTAAATTGGTTCTAACATTACTCTCATAATCAACACTTATTTTAAGTTATTACAGTTAAATATTTTTATGTTGTTCATCCTGTGGTGAGCCAAGGCTAATTAACTTTTCCCTGGCACCCAGTGGTGTCCAATTGCTTTAACTCACATGGGTGATCTCTTTCCTCCTGCGGTGCCTTTTACTCACTCAGACCACCATAGGGTCAGTCACCAAGAAAATGTGCATTACACAAAAAAGCCATTATCTGAATTAATGACCAATCCCTCTGGGTCAGTAATAGCTGGAGTTTTCAAAAATATAGTCAATCCAAATACTAGAGATAACCCAATTCAGAGAACAAACTTGAGGAGACAGAAAGTTTACAATCTGAAAGAGAAAATTTAACCTAGAACAGCAAGAAGAAAAACAAAGGAGCATACTTATAGAGGTCCTGTTCCCACTGAATATATTTAGATGTCTCATTCAGGCACTATATTTTTATCAGAGTGTGAAAAAGTGGGTGTGAGAATTTCCCACACCAATTCAGATAAGTAACTCAATTACTAATTACAGTGTTAGAGTATGACCTGGGGAATGGACAGGTAATTGAAAGTCTTAGGACAGATGCCTTGTGTAGTACAAGGCTAAATGAATTGCCTCTCATCTCATAGTTCCTTTGTGTTAAAGGCATGTATTGAACTCATGTATTCCTGACTCTTAGATAGGTTTTCTCTCCACTACACAAAGTAGTCCCTCTATTTATTCATTAGTTTATCACAAGGTCTAAGGATAATAGAATGCCTACAACCAGGTATTTGCCAATATCTAGCAAATTTTAGTCTTTATATTTGAGCTTCCTTTTGTCTTTCTGGATAGAAAAAAATGGCATTACATTTGAAATTTGGACAGCTTAAGGTATTGTCACCCAGGTGAGGAAATATAGTTGCATCAACTTATGAAAAATTCATAACTAAGTTGGTCATCCTTCCTCTTCCCAATCATAAAATCATGGTATCTTAGAGTTGCAAGAGACACAAAAGGCCATCAAAATAATTGCTTGTACTTAGCCAAAATTCCATGCTCTAACATCTCCAGCAAATGGTAAACCAGAATTTATTTTGAGACCTCTAGAGGGGTAGAGGTAATTCACTACTTCCAAAGGTAGCCAATTCATTTTTCAGACAGTTGTACTTATTTTTAAGTCTTTTTTTTCTTACATCATACTTAATTCTGCTTCTCTGAGATGACTTCTTTTGTCTTAGTTTTGTCCTTTGGGGGCAGTTACACCAGACTAACCCCTTTCCCTTATGATATCCCTTCAAATAAAATAGAAGGGTAGAAGGTTAATTAAGTCAATCAATCAAATAACCCCACCCCACTTAAAGTAAGTGACAACAGGCAACACCCTTATGTCTTCATTAGATGAGGACAATCAATCAATCGAAAGTGTGAACTAAGTGCTAACAAAGATGAGACATCTCCGTTGAATCAATCAATCTTAAGTTTTAGACTTGGAACAAAAAATCCTTGACCGGGGATTTGGGCATATGACAGAATAGAAGATTCCAGCTTAGCTCCTGAAAAGAAACTATTTGGGGTAGGGGGGAGAGAGAAGGAAAAAGATTCCCAGTTTTAGCTTTAGTTGATATACTTTATCTTTTGGCCAGAGGAGGCATTGTGACCTTTTTGACCCCATGCCCTTGCAACATCCCTGAGATGGCTCATTGTATTGTATGTGTTAGAAACTGAGTCCAGATGGGGCAGGATGAGGAGAGAAATTAAGCCAATCCTAAAGAGACCTCCAGAACAGAGACTTCCAGGAGTTGTGATTAACTATCAAGATAACCCTTTTCCACATGTACTCTGGCTAGAGACAGCTTTCCCTACATGTGCTAGTGAGAGATTGTGATACAAACTTAAAAGCTAATCAACTCTGAGTGATTAATCACTATCCACTGATAACTACCTGGGAAAGTGTACAAGTCCTGTTCTTGAGTGTAGATATCACAAAGATAGCATCCATGCCTCAGGGAAACCCTCAGAACCATGACAGGGCCTGTGGGTGGCAGCCATTTTCTAGGAACCCACCCTGACAGCATGAAAAGGGATTGGGAGAGTAAGTCCAGGGTTTGTGCTATGACATCAAGGTAAGAATGACATTTTTAGTTTACTATTCTCTTCCCCAGGCTAAACATCTCTAAATCCTGTATCTAATCCTCACATACTATTGTCTTCTGGTCCTTCCATCTCTCTAATTGCCTTCCTCTCTAGTTTGGTGATTCCCTTTTAAAATCTTGGCTAACAACATACTTCAGGTGTATCTGATCATGGCACAGTAACAGGATGATCACTTCTCTCATCCCAAATAGTATACTTTTCAATACAGGCTAAGAAAGCATTTGTTGGGGGGGGGAGGGGAGTTGTGGATGAAGGAAGTAGTTGCCATATTATACATTGGCTTCATATGCCAAGCTTGCAGCCCACCTAAAATCTCAGATCTTTTTTTTAATCACCTATTATCCTTGCACTCCTAAAGGTATTTTTTGATCAAAATTAAGTTTCAAACTTTCTATATACCATGTTTTTATTCAGTTGTTGAGGCAAAGTTTTATCATGTGCCTCCCCTGTTCAAAATCTTTCTGCAGCACTTCTGTTGCCTATAAAAGAAAGTAAAATCTTCTTACCCTAACATTTAAGGCCTTCCACAATCTGACTGCAAAGTTCCTTTTTAGTCTTTTTTTTTCCACACTCTTCCCCTTTCTGCCATCTATGTTCCAATATAGCGGCCTAACTGCAAATCCTCCCCTTCATCCAGAATTCTTCCACCTGCTTACAATTATGCATTCTCTTGATTTAGAATGCAATCCTATCTAAATCTGTCTCTTGAAATCTTTTTGATCCTTCAAGGTCCAGCCTCTTCCATGAAGCCTTCCTTCCTTAAAACCCCCAACCAAAAGTAATCATTACCTCCTCACGTCTACCTAGAGCACTTGGAATCGTCTCCTTAATATCTATAACATTCTCATCTGTGGGACATTTTCTGTGTCACATTTATTAAATTATAAACTTCTTTAGGGTAGTTACTATGTCAATCATCCATTTTGTCATCATTTAGTATCATGAATAGCACCTAGTTGGCACTTACATGTTAAATTTAATTTGATCAAATTGAAGTAATGTGCCATTCAATTCATTTTGTCATTAGAATGATCAGTGGCAAGATACATAATCTAATGAAGATAAGGATGATATTACCTAGCTATTCCATATTTCTATTCCATCTTGAGAATTATTTAAAGACTGATTGATGCCTATTATATTTTTTTAGCCAGACTAACTCCTCCAATATTCCCTCTATTACATGAATCTCCTTTCCAGTGCTCCTGAAAATTCAGCTTCTCCTCGAAGACCCCCAAAGTTTCTGATGCTCTGTTTTCTGGCACTTTTCTTCAGTAAACTCCCCAGTTTCCTTATCTAACAGATTTTACTCATAAAGGGTTAGAGCTAAATAACCTCAGTTCCTTTCCAGTTCTAGATTTACAGACCTCTAACGAAAGTTGAAAATCACTTAAGTTGATTTAAACTGCCATATATACATCAAGTGATCAACTATGTATTCACTTCATCATTCATTCAATGAATAAACTATCACTAGCAACATTCAGTACAATTTACTAGGAGAGAAATCATAGTGAAATAACTTTATTTGTTTTATGAAAAAAAGCACAATTATTCCCAATCATGCTTCAAAAATATATTTTCATCCTACTTTTATTCAAATTCAGTTTCCCGGAATAAGTGATCATCCCTACTGCAGTTTTCTAAATATAAATAGTGTTTACAGATGTTTTAGCAATATTTGGTGGAAATCTCCAGTTTCAACGGTTTCACAGCACTTGCCAATAAAAGGTTTATAATTGTGAAAGCTGCCTCTTTCTTCCCTGCTACACAAATGTCTCCAGAGAAAAGTTGCTTCTTGTGCCTAAAACAAATTTATGGTTAAGCAAAAGGTTTCAGTGTCTGTGTGTCTATTTTTGCTAGGTTTTTTCCTTATTTTTTCTGTTAGAAAATAAAATCCCATATTACTCATTCCAAGTATATTCCCCTTATGACATCATCTAAATGCAAGGCTAGTCACAAGTAATTCCTTAGCCCCCCTTCAAAAAAAAATCAATCTGTGATTGACCTAAGCTTTAAGCTGGGAGAAAAAAAAAAGATTTAATTACTTTTGCATTTAAAATGAGAAATGCAACACATCACCAGGCTTGGCGGGTGTAGCATAGTTTAAAAAAAGAATTACACATTCATAGGAGAAATATCATTATAACCACATGGTGTCCCAACTTGGCATGGTAAGGTTTTCAGTAAGTGCAGAAATTTCTTTTGCACTAGAGCAAAGGAATCTTCTGTAAGCATGTGCCTTTTGAGAGATGCTTAACACACTTTGCTTTTCATTTGACTCTTCAGATGGAAAATTGGATCTTTCAATAGAGAAACAGGAGAGTTCCATGTTGACACAAACTTATTGCTTTTCTTTGGATTGATACAAGTTTATTGCTTTAATCTAGAGTTCTTTTTCCTCAGGCAGTAGAATGGAAAACAGGTCTGGAAGACAATAATTGGCCCATCTGATATTCTTTACTACCTTCACAACTGGCCAAAGCTGGTTAGGAAGTGAAATGAAGGATTGGTTGAAATATTTGCATCTATCCATGGTGTTTTAGCTGCAGACCTTGAAGACTTAACAATGACCATTTATCCTCATAAAAGCATTCAGAAAGGCACATTGCCCTTCGGTCTGGTTTTGTTTGTTTGTTTTTTGCATGAGCATAATCTGAGGCTTAATTACATGGACAGGAAAAAAAAACCTATTATTTATTCGATGGGAGGAACTCCCAGATGAGAAAAGTCCCTCTACTAAACCAGGTCAGCACCTTCTCTGCAACTAAGAGTCTGAGGGAGTTGCTTAGAATAGTGACAGATGATGTGATTCATCCAAGGTCAGAAAGTCAATGTTCCAGAGGAGGTCCTTAAGCTCACGTCTTCTTGTATCCAAGGTTAGTTTTCTGACTACTATGCCAAAGCTGCCCTAGTGACACTCTGTAAGATTACATAATTTAGATTGGAAAAGTCTCAAGTATAATTGAAAACAGATAGTGAGAGACTTTAAACACATATTAAAAATGATCAATCAGAATCTGTAGTGTCTGAATGGGAGGAGTTCTCAAGTATCACTCCTTTTCCAGGAGGCATATTATTTATTTATTTTTGCATCCCTTCTACCCAATCAGCTCACCAATTTGCCTCTCTACTGTTGGTTCACAGATTTGAAATAATAAGGATTTTAATTTCTAAAGAACACACTCATCTCTGCAATTCTTATGCAATTTTTATTTGGTCTGGAAAAATCTACATTTCTTAGACATTGGACCATGCTGTATGGCCTTACTACCCCAGAGGAAACTCCCTCAGTGCATTTCAGGGAACTGCTTTAGACAGGTAATTATTTTAGTGAAGTAATTCAGTGAACTACTCTCTATGCTTTTTTCTTCATTTGTGAAAATTGCTAAATAAGTCTATTTGTCTCCTTTGGCTTCTTGCTTTTGGTGGTATGATTAAATAGGTCTTATTAAAAGATTCCCTTTCTAAAAATCTCCTATCACAATGCCTGAAATTCCACCATTAGATTAACTGGTTTGAACTGATACATTGTGATTTCTAAGACAGTTAAAATGTAAGTACACCTGTAAGAGAAATACATTAATCATTATAAGCCATTGGCTTCTTAGTTCCCATTAGCTAATGAGATTTCTCACCAGGTCAGTGAATACAATGACACAGGGTAGTTAAACTTTGGTATGAGTAGAAGACTTGAAGGAATAGATCCAAAGCAGACCCTGTCCAGTAAGAAAGGCATTATGGGTAGGGGGGTCCAATAAAGTGGCTGTTGGGAGTCTAAAAGGCAGTATGGGAGAGCTAGTTTTCAGAAAAGGCATGATGAACTGACAAGAGATATGTAGGGTACCAAAGACAAACTATTTTATATGCCTGCCTAGGGTTTATTGTACCCACAAGAACTTTTTTTTCTTTAAATAAAATCCTGTTTTAAATTTCTATAGAGTCAGTAAGACTGGCTCACTCTTTATTTCTATTTCTTGGGATAAAAGTAGTAGCAAAAAAAAATACTTAGGACATACTTAACATGGAGTAAAAAGGGCACAGTGTCTTCTGAAACAAGTAGCCCCTCCTCCTGTATATTTTTGATGCCATTCTTTTTATAGCCTTGAGAAAACTGCCCAACTTTTAGGTTCACAGTGGAATCCAAACAAATCTCTTGGCTTGGCCACCTGCTGGCCCATTCCTTTTTTTCTTCACACTTGCTGAGTGTGATGTCATCTGGACCCATGGAAACTTATTGTTTCAATAAAACTCTCTGAAGTGGCCTTTGTTTAGAAGACTGGGCCCCCAGATTCACAGGGCAAGAGCTGTTAGATGGGGAATGTCAGTCCTGAGTGACTCCCACTCTCCCATGTTTAAACATCATTTTATAGAAATTTCTCTCCACGCCAGGGAAATTATTACACTTGCCTTCCTGGGTAGCACCCAGTGGCTCATTTTTATTTGTATGTTTGTCTAGGGGGTAATTATACAAAACTCAGATCAGAACAAATACTGTTTATTCTGTTTCTCCCCACCATCACCCTTCCCTGTCTCGTGCCGGCCCACCCACCCTAGTGATCTTGACACATGTTGGCTCAGCCATCTGAACATTTTAATCCTCGGGGAACAAAGAAATCTTGTTTCTTTGCATTGAAGACTTCTCCTGCATTCTACAATTCCTACCCCACCCCCACCTCATCACTCTACAATGGGCAATTATCAGTTATACCAGTATGCTTGTTATACCCCATATAAAATACACTCATATCACCAATATATTTTAGAATATTGAACAAATTTAATTTTCCCTGAGCAAGAAGTGAAATTTCTTGGTATTTTGACTGTCCTTGGAGACTACTTAAAAAAAAAAACAGATGGACATATAGGACTTAGCAGCAAAAAGGAAGTGATTTTCATCTTCAAAATACACAACAAATATTTTTGAGGTCCTTGTCCAAATTTTGAGAGATAGTTGTCACTTTCCCCAACTAGGATCGAAAGAGATTAAAAGGTTTGTTGTCTTGTGATGATAGAGGAAGTTGGAACACAGATTAGAATTTTCCATAGCTAACTCTTTTCCTTAAAGAACATTTTTTAAACCTTAAACCCCTGCATATTTTTTATAGAAAGGACTGCTATTCCTTTTCAAAGTATTTTTGTTCATTCAAATGAAAGAAAATAGTCTTCTTGTTGATTTTTTTTTGAAATGTCATTACATATAAAGAAATGTTTAACAAGTCCTGTTCAGTATTTGGGAGAACTGTGAAAAAGCTGCTTCTTCTCACACCACATCTGGAGCCTCCAATGGACTTTTGGCTTCTTTCCAATGCTTGTCTTCCAGGAAAAACACAAGAGAATGGCAGTTTCCTATCGACATTGCAATGAAGAAATACACCCTCAGAAAAAAATAAGTAAACGGGGTTACTGAACAGCAGCTCTGAAGGCAAGGCCTAAACTGCTGGTTTGGGTTAAGTTAAAGGGATGGAATGTTGACCACATTCATAGGAAGCTAGATCAACTCATACACGTTGTCCAGACAACTGAGGGTGAAAGTTATGCTTTATGGCCAATTACTGAAATATTTCAAGTTATTAAAATTCTATGAATGTGTGTGTGTGCATATATGCACATGCTCCAATTATCTATCTCATGCATGTGATCCAGGTTAAATGACATTTGGGCTAGTCAAATGTCCAAGCTGCAGGGCAATTAGTCTCCCTCACTTAGGTCCTCCAATAAATTATTTTCCATGGAATGGAATTTAGGTGCACCAGAGAAGAGAGAGAGAGAAAAAAAACATATTTAATATAAAGCCCAGGGCATATTTTAAATGATGATGGCAATAATCATGATATCTCATATTTACATAGCATTTTAATGTCTGTACAGCACATTACATGAGATATTTAATTTGATTTTCAAAACCCCAGGAGGGATTATAAATATCATTATTTTATAGATAAGGAAATTCAGTCTCAGAGAACATAAGTAATTCTTCCAGATTTGCACAGCTCTAAGTATCTGATGTGGATTTAACACCTAGACCCTCTTGATTCCATTAAATAGTCTATGAAGTATCAACATGCATTCTTCATGTTCTTAATATGTATCATGTACTCTACTAGGCATCAGAAAAGCAAAGACAGAAACATAACAGTTTCTGAACTCAAGGAGCTTGTGTTATTCTGTTAGGATAAATACCATGAGATATAAGAATTCCAGGTGTGGAATCAAGAAGACTCATCTTCCTGAGTTCAAATCCAGACTCAGATACTTACTAGCTAAGTGATCCTGGGCAAATCACCCAACTCTGTTTGCCTTGGTTTCCTCATCCATAAAATGAATTGGAGAAGAAATGGAAAACTACTCCAATATCATTACCAAGAAAACCCCAAAAGGGTATCATGAAAAGTTGGATGCAACTGAAAATAACTAAAGAGCTACCATGTATACATTTAGGTAGGTAGTTAATATATATGAAGCCTAATGATCAGTTTCTCCAAGGGTCTCTGAGATCACCCAGACTGGATCTGATCTTGGGAGTCATCAAATTGTCAATTTCTTGCTTTAGCTTTTGCCTGATGTTCCAGGGGAAATACCTTAATAACCCTTAGGGATAGCTTATGCTTAGTTTTCCTAAATGTGACTAATGGGATCCCCATCTCCTACAGAATCACCCAATGTACAAAATTAGTACCGCATAAGATGCAGTTTATCCTTTGTTCTACACTTCCCACAAAATATAGAAGACACAAATAATGCACAGTACTGTATGAACAAGCACATTGTACACAGAGCAAATACAGAAAACAAGCTCAAGATTCATTAGATTCTCCCATGCCAGAAGGCAAAGACAGAAATGGTGACTGCTGAATGAACAACTTCCTACTGACTTCTGACAAGATCTTCACCGTCAAGTCAATTCAGAGTAAAAGCAGAGTTGACAAGACCCAGATTTCTACCTGACAATGGCATGGCTTTAGTCTTTCAGTCATACAGTAGTTTTCTAGTAAAAATCCTCTTTTCTCTGTACTAATTTCAATGTTAAGGAAAATCTTCCTTATGAGGCCAATTCCCCACTTATACAGAGAAATTCTACACTATACCATGCTGTCTCATATTCAAAACTGTGGATCCCATATAAATTATTACACTGTGTTTACATTTGTAAACTACATTTTAATATATAACATATACTACATTATATATGTTATAATATAGAATATAATACAACATAATATGTAATATAAGTTTATGAACTCCATGACCTTTTAATTTACTTAGTGGATACCTAAGTGTTCAAAATCTTCCCTTTGGTAAGAAGTAAAGTGGATATTATATATACATATATGCATATACTTATATTTACGTGTTGCACTTAAACATATACCTATATGTATATATACATACACACATATGCATATATACATAAGCAAATATGTACAAATATGTACACACAAATTTCCCCTTAGGGAAAGATGAGTAAAGAAATAATTTCTATGCCTAAGTAAAGAGTAAACTTTATTTGTTCTCTTAATTACATATCTAAATAAAATTTAATTTTGGCTTTATCACAGTTCTTAGGAAAACTATGTTCAATATCAATTAATTCTGACATTGCAATTAATATTTCAAAGTACTTTTATTTACATAGAACTGCAAAAAGAAAACTATTAGCATCTGCAACTTTATATGTATTAATAGACAAAATGCAATCAGAAAGAGACCTCTTTGCACTAAAGGAATAAATTCACATTGGCCTGCTCATTGGCAATATATTGGTATGGGGAAAGGGGAGGGGAAGAAAGAGTCTAAAGAAAGGAAATGGAATGGAAGATATAATACCAGATTGAGAAAAGGGGATTTGAGGAAAGGAACTGAAATTATGAAGGATGAATGGGACCACATTTGATTCAGTACAAGGAAGGGGATAGGGAACCCTAAGTCATCTAGTATACAATTTGAGAGGGACTAGACAGTGAACCATCAAATACAAGTCCAAGTCAAATTACAAGGCAAATGAAATCTGTCTTAAGAATAATTTCACCACTCCCAGTTCTTTTCCCCCAGAAGCCTTAAAGCTTCCCCAGACCTTCTTGTCTCAATATAAAATTATCTAAAAACATGTTACACTAGATTTTTAACAAATTAATATTACTCATTTGCAGGGCAATTGTATTAAGACAGCCTATGCAAAAATAAATACAAAAGCTAAAGAAAGAGATGGGTTTTTAACTGCAAAATGGAAGCCCCATGGAACTTTGGAGCAGAAAATCCTTTGGGGCAGTTTCTTTCCTTAAATGATACAATGCAACAGTGGTGTCTTTTAGATACTCGTTCAAAGGAAAAGTATTATGCCAAGTATATACTTTGTAAGGAATTATTTTTCTTCAGTGAGCTTTTTTTTTTACCTACTTTACCATTTGACTAATTCTACAATTTAGAGATTTCTTCAGGGAATTTTTGTATATTTGTATATATTTTTTTCCATTTTGCCAATTCTGTATTTTAAGGCATCCTTTTCTGCAGTAGATTTTTGTGCCTCTTTTACAATTTGTCATATTCTGTTTTTTAAGGTGCTGTTTTCTTCCATATATTTTATGCCTACTTTACCAAGCTGTTGACATTTTTTTCATGATTTTCTTGTATCACCATTATTTCTTTTCCCAATTTTTCTTCTATCCTAATTTAATTAGAATTTTTTATTTTTCTTTTTATTGATTTATATATTTATTTTTACTTTTCAATTTTTACTTCCACGAGATGTTGAGTTCCATATTTTCTGCCCCATTTCCCCTCCCCTACCCTAAGATAGCATTTGAGATAGGCTCTACATATACATTCACATTTAAACTATTTTCCCATTAGCCATGTTTTAAAGAATTAGAACCAATGAGAGAAACCAAGATAAAGAAGAATCAAAAAGAGGAAAAAATCCTGTTTGAGCTATTTCAGGGCCTGAGACCAATTCACAGTTTTCTTTGAGGTTTTGGATAGAGCAGTTTCGACTTTGTTGTCTTCTTTTGAGTTTGTGTTTTGATTTTCCCTTTCACCACAGTAACTTTCTATGGTAAGGATTTTTGTTTTGTTTTCTTTTGTTTGTTCATTTTTCTAGGTTATTTCTTAACTCTTTGGTAAAGTGGATCTCTATTTCTGGAGGGGAGGAGGCACTGTCCCAAGCTTCAGGCTTTTATTGTGCAATGTTTTCAGAGTTAATTCTTGGGACCTATAAGTTTTCTGTTCTTCCAAGGGGGTATGATATAAGGAGAAGTGTGCTTATTGCCTACTGATCTGTACTCTGGTCTGTGAGTGACCGTAAACATTTGCCCTGGAAGAGTGCCCAAGGTCCCCACTCCACTGTGGCCACAAACTCTGGTATACAAGTATTCTTACTTTCCCTGAGTCTGCCACCAAGGACTGCAACCCAATCCACCTATGTGAAATACAACAGAGTCCTGTACCCAGTGACAGCAAAGGGATTCCCATAATCTCCTCCTGACCATTTGTCCAACCCCCTCACCAAGTGTGGACTGAGAGTTCTGGAAGCAACTGTTGAGTCAACTGCCAAACCTGCTACTGGTTTACAGGATTGGGCTGGTGCAACCTGGACTGGATTACACTGGACTGTGCTCTACTTTCACCTACAAGTGGTAGACCTTTCCTGACAACCTTCTAAGTTGTATTGGGAAGAAAAATTGTTTCATCTCATCCTTTTGTGGGTACTACTACTCCAGAATTTGTTTTGAAGTGTTATTTAAACATTCGGAGTGAAATTTTGGAGAGCTCAGGTGAGTTCCTGCTTTTCTCCACAATTCTGAGTCCACATGCTTTCCTAATACTCAAGTACATGCCTGAGAAAGACATGAAGAGCTAAAGTTCTTTCTCACGGTAAGAGTACCCAGTCTACCAGAGGAACCAGTACTGAGCTTACAATTAGAAATCTGCCTAATCACTCCTCAACTTCTATAAATCTGGGTTCTCTTCTCAAAACTCTATTAAAATAACTATTCCAAGTTCATCAATGGCCTTCTTATTGAAAATCCATTGCATTTTTTTTCATTCCTCATTCCCTGTGATTTTTCTTTGGCACCAGATATTGCTGACTTTTTAATCAGAGAATCAAAAATATTAGAGCATGAAGGAACTTTATGTATCACTGGTGCAACATTCTAATTTTTAAGATAAGAAAACTACGTGCCTTGTCCATGGTTTCACAGCTAGTAAGTAACCAAATTGAGACTAGAATCCCATCTCATAAGCATATTTTCTATTTCAATTCCATTAAATCTCATTCAATACCATTCAGCTGATACTTTTAAGCACCTAGTATGTCTAAGGCATTATGTTAAGCACTATAGATATATATACACACACAAGAGATCTTTCACACTCCTAAGAACCTTACATTGTATTTTTGGGGGTAAGGGGCAGTAGCGGGGATATAATATGCTTACAATAAGTGTAGGAAAAGGAAAATCGAGTACAAAGAGATCTGAAACACCTGAGTGGCAAATAAGGCAAGATTTCACAAAAGAGGGAGCACATTTAGATAGACAAGGATTCAGACAGCTATATTTGACGAAAATGCATTCCATGCAACTAGAATGGATGTAAGAGACAGAGTACTGAATTTAGGGAATAGCTAGTGGACATGTCTGACTACAGCATAAATTTTATGAAGAAGAGTAATGTAAAATAAGTAAGGTTCTCAAAAGTTTTTAATATCAAGCTAAGGAGTTTGTCTTTTATGATATGATCTAGGTCTTTGAATTTAAAAAAAAATGAGTGTGATAACTATTTCAACATAATTGGCTTCCTTTGTAAGTCTATGTATTTTGCTTTATATATTTAAAAACATGATTCTGAGGAGTCTATCAATAGACTTCACCAAACTGCTGCCAAAGGAAATAAATGAAATGAAAACTATTGAGAAGCCCTGCTCTAGGAGATGAGGAAACACATTTTTTTAAAACAGAGATCAGACCTGCATCCAAGGAAAACTCTGCTGGTAGCTAAGCAGAGGATGAACAAGATTCAGAAGAGAGAAGTTGGGAGATCAATTGTAAGGCCGTTATATTAATCTAGGTGAGAGCTGTTGAGTATATGAAACAAGAAGGTGACTGTATAAGTAGAGGGAAGAAGGTAATGGCAAAAATTCTCCTGTAGAGAGAATTATAGATGGGGTTTGGTAGAAAATTGAAGAGTCTGGTTCTAGGTTCCAAGCTGAGTAACTAGGAAGTGGTTTCTTCCCTAAAAGGGAAAGAGTTTGGAGACAGAGCAGGTTCTGTTTTAGATAAGATTAACTTGAGATGTCTATGGAATATTCAGTTGAAGACATCCAAGGAGCCTCTGATGCAATCACACTGAGTTGGGAGAAGAGATTATAACTGGTTACATAGATCTGAATTTTTTCTATATGGAGGTGACACATGAATCCAAGAAGGCCAATGACACCTCTGAGAGACTGTATGGAGAGAAGTAGAAAAGTCATAGAATGTCACCCTGGATAATGCCTACTGTGAAGGAACCTCAATTAAGTTAGAACACTGAGAAAGCAGTGTGTTATAATGAAAGTGTAGGTCTTATGATGTGAGGTATATAATGAATAAAGACATTAGAGTATTTGAGGGAGCATCAGTATTTATATTCAAGTTCTCACTATGAAGGCAAGTTCTGGTTCAGAGAGAAAAAGCTTTGAGACATATACCAAACTTCCTAGGAAAGAAGGTAGAATGTTTTGAACACCAATATAGTAGCAGGCTGAAGCCCGAACAAATAAAAGAGAACCAACCAATTGTTAAGTTTTCAGTGAGAACATATATATCATGGAAATTGGCAAATGCTACAATTATGGTTTAATTTATTGCTTTGGTGACTTTAAACTAAAAAATGTCATTCAGAAAAGGTTAATAATGATTAGGTTAAGAAGGTATGTGTTATATAACTATATTTATCTATGTATAAACACACACTACATACATATTTTTTTCCTTCAGAGAGGCAGGTGTTACACATTTAACATACCAATAAAAGAGGATAACAATTATTTTAGACTTAATAATCTGTATAGATGACCAACATATATAAAAATATTTATAGCAGCCCTACTCATAGTGGCAAAATATTGAAAATTAAAGGGATGTCCATCAATTGGAAATGGTTAAACAATTAGTGGCATATGAATGTAATTAAATACTACTATGCAATAAGAAATGATGAACAGTCATTTCAGAAAAAAACCTGGAAAGATTTGTACAAACTGATGCAAAGTGAAATGAGAAGAATCAGGAAAACACTATAGAGAGTATCAGCAACATCATGTGATGACCAACTATAAATGTCTTAGTTTTTCTCACAATACAACGATCTAAGACAAATACAAATCACTCATGAAGGAAAATGCTATCCGTATCCAGATAAAGAACTCATGGACTCTGAAAGCAGATCAAAGCATATTTTTCACTTTATTCTTAATCTTTTTTTTCCTTTTTGTCTGTTTCTTCTTCTACAACTGTAAGGAATACGGAAATATGTTTACATGATAGCATATGTATAAATTACATCAAACATTTTCAGAAGAGTGGAGGGGGTAAAGAGAGAGGGAGAAAATTTTTGAACTCAAACCTTGTAAAAATGAAAGCTAAAAATGTTCTTGATATGTAACTGTAGGGAAGAAATAAAATACTATTTAAAGTTTAAAAATCCAATATGTATAGCTTAATAAACTTCAAAGGAAGGTTCTTAAATGATGGTGGCAGAAGTGAGGGTTTGGAAGGGAATGGAGAGTCATGATCATGTCAAGCCTTCTTATTTGTCCAAAATGCTGCTAGAAATATGAGAAAAGTTAGAACTAGATAGAATTTCCACTAATGTAAGGTCTTCTGGAGAAACACAGGTTTTCATAAGAACAAGAAGATGAAAAGGACATGATAAGAAAAGGCTGAGGACACCTGATGATATCACCTCTTTTGAATATGTTCTTGGTTCTTCTAAGTCAAGCCTGAGATCTGAGATTTGGGCTAAGGCAGCACTAAGCCTAATTATAGGTTTCGAGATCATACAGATGAAATCCTAGATTTGGTGGTGGTTTCAAGTATAATCCAGCAGGGAGTGTGTATAGATCAAAACAAGTAACCAAAGCTTCCCTGGGGATCTACATTTCCACCAAAAATATGGTGGAATTTTCAGGGTACATTTATCCTTAGGTTCAGCTCTAAGTACTTCCCCTAGGCCAGTAGAAAGAACTTGTAACTATTTCAAAGAACACACCCACAATGGTGTTTCAAAGAACTCAAGACGTTCATTTGGTCCTCTGCTATCTGTCCAGACCTTCATAATACCTTTGAGGTTGATACTGATGAATCAGACATAAAAGTGGGAGTTAATCTCTCACAAGTGATATACTTTTCAACATATTCCTACAATATCCCTTCAATTGAAAAGAATTGTCCCATTTGACAGTGGATGCATGCTGTAACATTTGCTTTGGAAAGGAGGTGTTAATTAGAGGAGTCCACATTTCATGGTGGGCTCATAAAGACCTAGAATATCTCCAGACTCCCCTATGATATATCATGCTCCCATGATATGGATTCTGTATGACTTTAATTAATGCCCACACTTAGCCATACATACTCGCTTAACCACTTAAATTAAAATCCCTGTACTTCAATGTGATACGTAAGTGAGCCTTGATTCTGTAAGGCAATGTCAGGAGAATGCAGGGTCTTCTAAGAAAGTCTTTGTGTGTGAATCCTGTAACTAATTAATCTAGTCTTTTATGAAGGACTAGCCTGGCTATGTTTGGAGTGAGTGAATTTCATGAGAGAAGAGATTAGACAAGGAGAAGGAGGAAGAGATGGAGGTGGTAGTGGTAGCAGTGGTGGTAGTGGTGGTGGTTACTGATATTTGTTCTTCATTCTTGAAGAGGACCATTACATTAGGAAGATGATGCCATGACTTACAAGTGAATTGGATTTAAGTGAAGAAGAGTTATGAAAAGTCACCAGCTTCACTCTCTCCTCTGGAGTCATCTGGGTCCAGTAGCAAGTTATAAATCAGGATGACTGGAGATAGCCCTGGAAGACAAGGAGGGGGAAGAAAGAAGGACAGGAGGAGACTATGAGCAGGGAGAAGAAGAAATGAAGAAAGAAGGAAAACATAAGGGGAAGTAAAGGAAGGAAGGAAGTGAGGGACGCAAAAAAGAGGAGAGAGCTATAGATATACACATTGGAGGGGTGAGACATGACAGTAAAGCAAATCACAAACAGCATCAATCAAAGCACAGAGATCTTAAAATAATCTGTGTCAGTGGAAGAGGTATCTGTTGGAAGAGGCAAGAATTATTGAACAACTTTGTGCTATGAAACCTTTTCCCCATTTGCTGAATCAGTAAGAACATATGCATTTATTAAGCACTACTATGTTCTTGGCATTGTGCCAAAAGTCCATAGATACCTCGTGTTTTATATGCATAAAATGAAAATATGTGAGATGACAAAGGAAACAAATTGTATTGAAATATATTTGTCACAATATTTTTTCAGAAGTTCACAAAGTTTCCAATTCCTAGTTCATATGACTTTGTACCTCCTAGAAGGATCTAATATACATTTTTTCCCCAAAACCTGTAGTACTTCATTAAAAAACAAAGATATGCCAGTGAAAAGATGCATCTGCACGCTATCTAAATGCACATCTTTAACAACATACAAGGACAGATTCAGAGTAGAAGTGAGGTATATGGAGGATCAACACCTTACATTTTAGCAGTGCTGATGGATATTTTTAAAAGGAGCCATAACAAAGGGCAATTTAATCAACAGGCCTATTTAAGGCTTATTTTTATTAGAGCTTTGTAAAAATAGCGGCTATGATTATACCAAAATTGACAGTGATCTGAAGCTGCAGACATGCAGGGAAGTGTATGCTAATCAGGGGAACTCTCAGGTCTCTCAGTCAGTGCATTAAACTAAAAAGAAATATGAGTTATGGTGTGACAGCACAAAACCCTACCTACACCTTGAAATTTCTGCTGCTGCTTGCATGAAATAAATCCAGGAGGGAAGTGTGCAATTCTCCCACTCCAGGAGGGCAGCAGGGTCCCCTCTGCAGAAGTACAAGGAGTCCAAGACTGCCCATTTTCTCCTTGGCACTGACTGTTCTTGGGAAGTTCTTGTTAATTCTTATCCATATAACAATCCTATGAGGTAGGTAGAATAGGAATCATTACTGCCATTTCATGGATGAAGTCATCAAGGCCAAGAAAGATTGATGACAGGGTCACTAAGCAAAAGAATAACATTCATGCTTTCACTACACCACAAAGTTGACAGTTCTTGAAAAGAGAACTCTAATGAGAACTCATTCTCTAATGTCAAGACCTACACAGTTTTCTTCAAAATCTGAATCCTTGGTATATTCAAGAGGTCATGATCATATATCTCAGAAAAGAAACAATGGAACGTTCTGCAACCACAGGCATAACAGTCAGTGATCTGATCTTTCTTGGCTTTTGGGATACCCTGGGCTTCACTGCATTTTTTGCTGAGTTAATGCTCCTGGCTACTCTTTCCATGTATATAGAGTTGTGAACTACCTTTTAAGAAATGAGAGTTCAGGCGGAGCCAAGATGGCGGCGTAGAAGCAGCAAAGAACCACAGCTCCCACACAAACACGCTAAAAAACTCATAAAATGGGACGCTAAACAGATTTTCAAGCTCCAAAACTCTCCACAAGACAGAAAGCACATCTGTTGCTACAGGCAGTGCAGCAGGCCGGGCTCTTCGCAGCAGTCTGGGACCCCCAGCAGAAACCCCGGCCGGCTCAGGCCCTGGGCCATCGGGCGGGGAACAGCGACTATAGGAGAGCAGATCAGCTCCACTGGAGGCAGAGTTACCACATTTATCAGGCCAGAAGACAAAAAGGCTAAGAGAAAGGTCAGTGGATTTTGCTAACTGGGGAGGAGAAGAGCGGGGCTGGCCAAACTGCTCCCAGGGCAAGGAAGCAGCGGGAGGCGGCTGTTGCAGCAGGAATGGCTGAGAGCCGCAGCAGCCCGCCTGGGCTGCTTCAGAGCCCTCGGCCTGCAGATAGCAGGGGGGCTGACGCGACCCATCGAGGCCAAGGGCTCTTGCGTTGAGCGGCCTGGATCTGGATCGGGGTCTTGAGTGGTGGTCCTGGGGTGCGCTTTCAGTGAGCCGAAGCAGGGGGGGTGAG
>CM053597.1:60171240-60202535 GCA_028646575.1 Pseudocheirus occidentalis
CATTATACATATATATATATATATATATATATATTTGTATTTCCTTGTCCTATCCTCATACTAATAAAAGTTTCATAAGTTACTATTATTGTTTTTCCATATTGGCATATAAATAGTTCAATTTCGATAAGTTCCTTATTATTTCTTTCCCATGTTTACCTTCTCATGTTTCTTGTGTTTGATTGTCAAATTTTCTGTTCAGTTCTGGTTCTTTCAGCAAGAATGCTTGAAAGTCCTCCACTTCACTGAATGACCATATTTTCCCCTGGAATAATTTGCTCATCAGGGAAATTTTCTTTGAAGATTTCTTGAAGGATGCTTTCCAAGTTCTTTTTTTGGTCATGGCTTTCAGGTAAACCAATAATTTTCAAACTGACTCTCCTGGATCTATTTTCCAGGTCGGTGGTTTTTTCAAGGAGATATTTCACATTGCTTTCTATTTTTTCATTTGTTTTTATTTGTTTAATAGTATCTTGGTTTCTCATAAAGTCATTAGCTTCCACTTGCTCCACTCTAATTCTGAAGGAATTATTCTTTTTAGAATTAGTTTGAGAGTCTTTTTCCATCTGGCAAATTCGACTTTTCAAGGCGTTCTTCTCCTCATTGGCTTTCTGGGCCATTTTGTTTACATCATTTTTTGCCATTTGATTTAATCTATTTTTTAAAGTGTTGTTTTCTTCAGTCAGGTTGTCGACTCTCTTTTCATGATTTTCTCGCATCATTCTCATTTCTCTTCCCAATTTTTCCTCCACTTCTCTTAGTTGTTTTGCAAAGTCCTTTTTCAGTTGATCTATAGCTTGTAGGCATTCTTCAAGTGCCTTGGAAGCATTTGGTGTGTTGTCTTCCTCCTGTTCTGTGCTTTGATCTCTTTTGTCCACAAAAAAGGATTCTACAGTTTTACTGCTGTTCTTATTTTGCTTCCTTTTCCTCATGTTGGCCAGTCAATTAATTGGTTGGTTTTTTTTAGGTCTGTGGAACTCTGCTTCCAGGGGGGAAAGCTCTGTCCCAAATCGCTGGGGTTTTCACAGCTGCTGGAGCTATTAGGGGGTGCTTCAGCCCCCTCCAGATTTGGCCCACTGAAAGTGCACTCCAGGACCACCACCCAAGACCATGATCCAGATCCAGGCCGCTCAATGCAAGAGCCCTTGGCCCTGATCAACCGTCTTAGCCCCTCTGTGGGGTCCTCAGGCCAGGAGCTCTGAAGCACCTAGGTGGAGGACAGATCCTGCCCTTCCCCCACTACTTCCTTGCCCTTGGGGCAGATGGGTCAAACTGCATTTCCTCCCCCAAATTTAGCTTCAAAGCTTCACTTTCACTGACCTTCTATCATCCTGGCTTAATAGATGTGGAGATTGCTTCAGGTGCTGTAGATCTGCTCTCTTGGGTAGACTCATGCTGGGGTTCCTCCGTCTGCCCTAGGGCCTGGCCACAGTTTTGGTTTTTGGGCTGGGCTGGCCTTGGCTCCCAGCCTGCCAGGGTGAGTCCCTCCTGCCAAGCTACCTTCAGCGCAAGATGTGTTTTCTTTTTTTTTGGTGAGTTTGGAAGCCCTAAAATTTGTTCAGTCATATTTCATGGGTATTTAGGGTGGCTCTGTGGGAGCTGCGAGACCTTGCGGCTTCTACTCTGCCATCTTGACTCCACCCCCTGTCAATCCTAATTTTACAACATCTCTTTTGTATTCCTACTCTCCTCTAATTGCCAGCAATCTCGTAAAGGCTTTCATCACTTTACACTTAGGTTATTGCAGTAGACTTCTGATTGATCTCACTGCATCAAGTTTCTTCTCACCCTAGTACATCCTCCATATAACTCTTAGATGTCTTCCTGCTGTGTTATGTTCCTATTCAATTAACTCCATGGCTCTCTATTACCTTTAGGATCAAATATAAAGTCCCCTTTTTGGCTTTTAAAGCTCTTCATAATGGTTTCCCTTCCAATCTTTCTAGGTGTCTTATACCTTACTTCCATCCAGGAACTCTACTAGCCAGTGACACTGGCCTCCTTGTTATTTCTCATATATAATATTCCATGACTTTCCCTCAATCTAGAGTTTTCTCCCTTCTTATCTTCTTCTCCTTCCTGGCTTCCCTTGATCCTCAGATAAAATTCTACCTTCTGCAAGTCTTTCTAGGTCTCTCAGAATTTCCCACACACCACAAGTTCCCAGGGAATTCCTCTTTTCCCAGCTGGGGTTTTTCCTTATACATGGCATTGCTCCTCCCTATTTAGCCCCTTCCTGTCACATCACCAATAGGGATTTCCTATTCAGCCCCTTCCTGTTAGGTCAGCAAAACATACAGTAAACATACCTTATGTTTAACAGAGATTTAATTTGACTCTTTTTGCCTAGGCCTTTTTTCCCACAGAGTTTAGCAAAATGCCTGCAATATAGTAGGCCTTTAATAATTACTTGTTGACTTGACAATGGAAATGAAATGAAAAACAACCACAACTCAACTGAAAGTGAATCCTGAAGAATTATAAAGAACAAGTTTGGCCTCTTAGAAGAGATATAAGAAGATACTTTACCCAAACCCACTCTTTGCCAAAATAAAATAGAAAAAAAAAATACTTGGCGATGTTTTGTGGATCTGTCCTATTCTTGTTTTTTTTAAACCAAACTATTGTCTTCTTTCTATTCTATTTTGAAATGATTTTATTTTTATCTTTGGTTATTACACTGCCTAGATTTCTTCCTGTATCCTTATTCCTCTTTCCTCTCAGAGAGCTATTCCTTACAATAAAGTTTGGGGATTTTTTCTAAGAAAAAAAGAAGAGGGAAAGAAATCACTGAAAGTGATCAATACATTGACAAATTTAAAAACAGATATGCATTATCTCACACCTCTGAACCTTTTACTTTGGAAAAGAGTGGAGTTGTGGAAGGTATCTCCTTCTATTTCCTCTTTGAGTTCAAACTTGATGAGAAATCTGCACCATTGTTTCAGGTGGGTTATGCTTGTTTGTGTATTTCCTTACTTGAAGCATTAGAAACTCCACTAGAGAAAAGTGGTTTGCTTCAGGTTATTTCACCTCCTACTACATATTCTCAACAGTTTTGTCCCAAGGAGATCATGGCATCAGGTGTCACTTGCATACACAACCAACCATACAAAACTTTAAATAAGCATTCTTGGGGAGAATATGAATATGCCATCAAAGCTGTCAACTGATTAGTAGATTTATATAAACAGAAGAAAACTTGGACCTGTAAGGCACCAAGCTTTACTGGCAAAGCATAGAACAAAAACAGCAACAAGAAATTGGAGAATTAATGTGATTCCTCAAGAATATTTCTTAGTCTTCTTGCTCACTGAGGACATGGAGGAAACAAAACAAACAAAATTCTGTCTTAGAGGCCAAAAGGATGTGTTGTTTTTTTCTTTTTACATTGATGTCACCTTGAAATTTTCATAAATGCGAGAACCAGCATCTTATACAATTAGCTTCTGTTCATTAATACAAATGTGATACAATCAGGAGTTAGGGGTGATATGAAAATGTAGGTTTTGTCACCTTAAATTGATGAGAAAAGTTATTGCTTAAAGAGCAGTTATGACATGTTAATAAATGGGCACAGTCTCCAAGGAATATTAACAAAACTTGTCTGAAACAGATCATAAATCTCCAATGTGTTTTTCAATTGCTTGTGCCTTCAGGACATAGAAACACAAACCACTGAGTTGTAGCCATGTCAACTTTGCAACAACTACAAATACTTAAGCAAATATCAAGATAAAATGCAATGCTTAATTAAATGTGTCTGCAGATCGTTTCCAGGTTATGTTTATTTTTGAGGGTAGCTGTGAAGTACATGTGAACCTTTGGAAGTTTCAAAGGTGTCATTTTCCCAAACCCCAATACACAAAGAAGGCCTAAGTACATAAGACCTTATTAAAAAAGAAAATGCCTTCAAAGTGCGCAATATTAAAAACAAATATACCTAATATTTAATTTAAGTAGCCTATCAGGTTTGTTGTTTTGACCCAGAAGACTGAATTTCAATGGAAGATTCAGGTTGACAGGTAGAAAGCAGCAATTGTGAGCAGCATGACTGATATCTTAGGAAAATTAGCTATTAACCATTGCAGAGGATTTCATATGATCTTGGCTGAAAACAACATCCTCAGCAAGGAATCTAACTTCAGATATTGATGGTCCCAGAATGAGAGCTCCTGCTAACTTTCTTCCATCATTTCATTCCACAGTTATTTTTCCAGGAGGCTGGAATCTTCAATAAGATTTCTAAGATCAGATACTGTTCTTCCTTCATCAGAACCCATCCCTTCTATTCAATTCAAAAACCACAGTGTATTAGGCACCTATGTGGATAAGCTCTGGGGATTCAAAGACAACAGAAAAGACTCTGGCCTTGCAAGGTTCACATTTCCTTGTTTAAAAAACATCTTTTTATGTGTGTACAATCCCTTCATTGCATTTCTTTTTGTTTTCCCAATGGGGGGAGGATTTAGGGAGGAAGACAGAAGATTCATATTGAAGTAATTATAATTATTTTTAAAAGCATGATTAAATTTTAATTTGAAGACATCTACTTTTGTGGCTTCCCCATACAGAAAAGGGTCATGGTGGAAGGAGGTGGGGTAGGGAACAATGCTGTTGGGAGTGGAGCCTGCTGAGGAGGAAGGAATTATTGTATGCTTTAGAAATAATTAGACTGAGAAAACCGTTACAGAAATCAGTGAAAAATTGGGTGAGACAATTTATCTTCTGGGTTCAGTGAATATCTAAAATGTGTTTTCCCCATCATCCTGAACTCCCTACTCAATTTTTTTCCTCTTTCATTCCTCCTGTAGGGCAAGGTGACTTACATCTTTTCACCATGGAGCTAGTGGGTTATCGAGAGAGCCTATTTAGACACCAAATCTAGTCAGTATCACAGAGAGTGAGACATAATGAGAATTATCAATATTGTTTGGTGTAATATCTATGTAGCATGTTAGTTTTACCTGTATTATCACATGTGATCCTCACGGCAGGCCTATGAAGTGGCATTGTCCCATTTTGTGGATGAGGAAACTGAGGGTGACAGAATAAGTGTCTTGTTCAGGGTTAAGCAACCAGTAAGTGTCTGAAAGAATATTTGACCTTGAATGTCCCTGATTCTAACAGCATTTTTTTCTATATGTTGCCTGCTTTCTCTAATCTAATGGATAATTCAGATGGGTTTTGTATCAGATGAAAATTATAGAATTCTTCTGTAAACTAAAGCAAATTCCTGTCCATCTTCTTCCATGTTATCCTCACCATGCCTTTTACCTTACTTGTTCAAGTAACACCTACCTGTTTGTTTTGTTGTCACTCCTGAAGACCAAAGAGGCAATAAAAAGGGGGGACTAGACAGCCTTGTTTTTCTGATTTAAGATCTGCCTTTCCCTTTTCTTCTTTGACAAGAGAGAGCCCACCTCAGGGAAGCATCTCCAAGTCTGAGCTTTTCTGCCCACCATGGGTCACAGAGAGAGGCAGGGAGAACCCCTCTCATTTCCCTAATCACAGCTGGACAGCCACACACTAAATTGATAGCACCAGGGCCTCCTCACTCTCCACCAGAGGAGTTTAGGACTTGGCACAGTTCACCTGAACTCTTCCTGAACCAGGGCCAGATAGACTCAATTGGCTGACCTTTGAATGGCCTTTTTTCCCTTTTGAAGAGAGTATATTAAAAGGGGCAGGGAAGCACACATGACATCTGAATCTGGAAGGTTCCAGTTCAAATCTGGGAATTTTGCACATCTGCAGATTAATCTTTTTAAAAATGCACTTCCTTTTCAACGAGGCCACTTCTGCTTGAATTCAAACCCTGATGGGCTAGTAAGAAAATTGTGTGTGCTGAACAGGGATCACGGATAGTTACTGGAGCCAAAGTGCGGCATTAGTACAGGCTAGTCATTATCTTCTCAGATCATTTAAAATTAATATTCAGTCTAAATACCTTTCACAGAACTCTCAAAGCAGTACCCACAATGCCTCTGTGATTCTGCCTTCCCCAAGCAGTCTTGGCAGTCATCCTAGCCCAACAGAGCTCTTGGTAATGTTTATTTGAAAATCAACAGCCCCATCAAGTCGGTACTTGCCTCAGCTGTAGTTCCAATGAACATGAGTGCTAAGGGGGAGGTGCCCCTGGACCAGCAGCCAAGAAAGGCTTCTGCCCTTGGTGCTTTATTGAGTTTAGAAGGAATAGCTTCTGAAGAATCTGTTTCAGTACTTGATGACACAAAACCAGTATACTCACAGCTGGGAGGATACTTAGAAATCACCTTACATTACCTCATTTTGTAGATTAGGAATCTGAAGACTGGAGGGTTACCTAAGTTTTTTTTGTTGTTGAGTGGGTTTCAGCTGTGTGCTATTCTTTGTGACCCCATTTGGGGTTTTCTTGGCAAAGATATTGGAGTGGTTTGCAATTTCATTCTCCAGCTCATTTTCCAGATAAGGAAAATAAGACACACAGGGTTAAATGACTTGCCCAGGGTCATACACCAAGTAAGGGTTTGAGTCGGGATTTGAAGTCATGAAGATAAGTCTTCCTGAATTCAAGCCAAGTGCTATATCCACTGCACCACCTATAAAAGCACACATTTATTTGCATGTTTTCTCTTCTATTTGAATGATAGTTTGGATTGTTGGTTTTTTTTTTCAGGACAAGGACCATATTTTTGCCTCTTTTATCACCTGCCTTTAACACAGTAACAGTCACCTATTTAATAAAAATGCTTGCCTACTGACTGGGTGTGGGGGAAAGGTAATAGTGGAGAAAAAGAGATAATGACGTGTTAAAGTCCCAGAGATAATGAGAGGGAAGACAAACCAGGGGCTCAAACAGAGGGCCTGGCTTTGACAGAGCTCTCCTTTCTTCTATCTCTAAAGCCTCCTCCATGGAAATTTCAGTTATTCTCACAGCCTCAACTAGTATTTGTAAAGACACCAGCAAAAGACATTCAAGTCTGAGTTCTTGAAAGGAGAGGGGGAAAGGCTATCTGATTTTTGAATCTTTTCTCTAATTAACTCTTTTGATTATCCTAGAACAGAGAAAGATGGTGGGAAGAAAACGGTAGTTTCTTCATCACGATTTCACTAAGATCTTTTTCCCTTTAAGAAATCGAGTTTTTAGAATATTTGCCCCCTGCTGCAGGATTGAGTGTGTATATGATAAAAACTAAGATGGGTTATGGATTACACATATTCTAAGAACTAAGAAGGGTTTTGATTACAAAAGAAATCAGAATTGAACTAAAGCATCTGAGGAAACAATAGAGGAGAAAGTGGACACAACTTATCCTGAGTATCTACTGCTTCCTGGTACAGCTTGACTAAGGAGAGGCAATTCATAAGGACTACATACATAGAAGAGCCCCTCCCTACCATTTATCCCTTACTAAAAAGGGGGTATGAGAGTGGAGGTGGGGGTGGAGAAGGCTTACTTAAAAAATAACTTACATATGTAATTCTCTCTTCCTTTTCTCCCCACTGAATAATACTTTCTTAATGAAAAATTAAACCCTCAGTCCTCTGGACTCGTGGTTTTTCATTACACCAATTAAAGTTCTAATGTCTTTCAAAGTTGTTTAATTAAGTAATGTTGTCATTATATAGATTGTTCTCCTAATTTTTCTCACTTCACTCTGCAGCAGTTCATAGAAGGCTTCCCAGTTCCCACTGAAATTACCTAGTTCATCATTTCTTATGGCACAAAAATATTCCATTCCATTCATATACCTTAATTTATTTAGTCGTTCTTCAGTGAACAGGCACTACTTTGTTTCTGGGGTTTTGGAACTATGAAAAGATCTGAATATATAGATGTAGATATAGATACATATGGATATATTTTTGTATGGATATAAATATATGAATGTAAAAATAGACATGTGAATATATCTATAGGTATACATATATGTATATATTAGTTTGTGTGTCTGAATATATATATATTTACTTGCATCTGTATGTATATATATGCATATGTATATACATATAGCTTAAATATAGATATACAGATTTATATATAGCCAGGTAGTTCAGTGTTAGCCCCAGGGTCAAGAGGACCAGAGTCCAAATCCAGTCTCAGAAATTTATAAATTGTGTAATCCTGAGCAAGTCACTTAATCTCAGTTTCTTTATTTGTGAAATGAGCTGAAGAAGGAAGTGGCAAACCACTCTAGTATCTTTGTCAAGAAAAGTCCAAATGGGGTCACAAAGTTGTGTTTTTATCAGAGTAGCTGAATGACACGGTGGAGAGAGTACCAGACCTGAAGCCATGAATACTCATCTTCCTGAGTTCAAATCTGCACTCAGACACTTACTGGCTATGTGACACAAGGCAAGTGATTTACCGTTTCTTGCTTCAGATTCCTCATCTGTCAAATGAGTTAGAAAATGATATTTTCCATTATATTCCAACATATTCCATTATTTTTGAAAAAAAACCAAATGGATAAAGATAACTTTGAAAATAGTTGGATAACTAAGGAGCAGCCTAGGCAGAGAAATAGTGTCCAGTGAAGAGCACTCTCCAGCAGAGAGAAGTAAAATGATATCAGCAGATTTCAGCATCTTGGTAGCACTAGAGTTGTCCAGTTGTGCTCTGGCCATATGTGTTCTCCATATGTGAATGCTCATGTGATCCCAAAATATTCTTATTCTTCCAAATATGCATATATGTTTGTAAGACCAAATTTCCAAGGTTTCAGGAAATAGTCTGTTTTAACTTTTGATAAATTCTTTTTCATGATTTTTTTTGCATCACTGCCTCTTTTTTTCCCCAATTTTCCTTAACATCTCTTATTTTATTTTTAAAATCCTTGTTGAGTTCTGCCAGGAACTCGTTTTAAGCCTGGGAACAATTCACTTTTTACTTTGAGGCTTTGGATGTAGCAGTTTTGACTTTGTTCTCCTCTGCGTTTGTGTTTTGGTTTTCCAGGTCACCATAGTAACTCGTTATGGTCAGGATCTCTTTTTGCTGTTGTTTGCTTATTTTTCTTGCCTATTTCTTGACTTTTAAATTTATATTAAAATTGAATTCTACTCCCAGGGTGGAACTGACACTGTCACAAGCCTCAGGCTATTTTGTGCAGCTAATTCTCTGGGTCTGTCAGCTTTCAGCTATTCTAAGGCAGTGTGATCTAAGGAGACATTTGTCTACTGTTCTGGCCTGTGCTCTGGTCTGAGTGACTAAATCATTCTTTTCTTTTTTTGTTTTTGTTTTTGTTTGTTTTGCTGTTTGGAAGAGGGAAGGCAGGGCAATTGGAGTTAAGTGACTTGCCCAAGGTCACATGGCTAAGTGTCTGAGGCCAGATTTGAACCAAAGCATTCTTTTCTGCCCTGGAAGTGTGACCAGGGTCTTGGATACCTGGGGACCACCAGCCCTGGTGTGCTAGTATTCCTTCTCACCCTGGGATTGAAACAGAGTCCTACACCCAGTGCCACCACAAGGATCCCTGTAATCTCCTTCTGACCAGTTGTCCAACTCCTTTACCTTCTGTGAGCTAAGATCTCCCAAAGAAGCTACTGCAGCCATTGGTCCAAGGCTTGCTGCTGGTTTGCTAAGGCCTGGTCTACACTGGTACAGCTTGCACTCTACTCTCACACTAGTATAACAGACCTTTTGTATAGACCTCCTAAGTTGTCTTGGGCTGGAAAAATGTTTCACCTCATACTTTTGTGGCTTCTGTTGTTCTAGAATTTGTTTTGAGTCATCATTTAAAGTTGTTTGGAGGGGAATTATGGAAATCTCAGGTGAGTCCCTGCCTTTGCTTCATCATCTTGGCTCCACTGCCACTTTCCCAAGTCAGGCACAGGTAAGCAAAGAATCCAAGAAAAAGGGAAAGAAAACTTCATTGGCTTACATTTCCCGCTCCAGAGTTAAAAGATAAATGAGTCTCATGATGGACGCTATAGTAACAATAGCTTCCCAGAGAGCCAGTGATCTTCTTCCTTTCATGAGATTCTAGACTCTGCCCAAAGGCAGTCCCAAGTTAATGTCACTGATTTTTGCTGATTCTTCATAAAATTCTTTTGCCTTGAAATAAAAATGGATAACTGACTAAAGTAAACATATATATGAGGAAACCTGAATTTTTGTTTGGAGAGGATTTAGACCCACAATGTACCTATAACTTGTGGTAAATTTCTAGGGACACACAACTCAGAGGGGAACTGGCTGGTACTTATTGCTTGCTTCCATGTCCTTAGCATTCATCTAAACTCAAGTCCATATTTCTATCTTATTTTCATTCTGGTCCATCTCCTGAAACTCATGAGGTACAAACAAAATTTCTCTCTCCATTCAAAAAATGTCCTACTCCAAATTTCTTATTAAAATTAATAGTACCCCCCAAAAATCTGCCACCTAGGTTCAACATTTTTAAACCATCTTTTATTCTTCTTCACCTATAAGTCAACACATCCTTTTGACTGGGTTTTCTTTTCATATATTACATATATCTTTTGTTTTTCCTGTTGCTACCACCATGATTGAAACCCTCTTTTTTTCCTGTACTGCTGCCAATACTTCATAATTATTCTTTCTGCATTCATTGTCTCCATCTTATAATCCACTCTGCATTCTGCTGCCCATGTTAATCTTTCTCAAGATTAACATGAGAAATCTTGAGATTTTTACATTCATCAAAAGTCTAAAATAACTCCCCATTTCCTATACAATTGTAAAAAGTCATAAAATTCAGAATCTTAGAGGTAAAAATAATCTTTAGAAGTCAAGTCCAGCCCATACCTGAGCAAAGTTTCCCCTTGCAACATCCCAAGTGACCATCCAGCAACTAGGTGATCTAAGTCCAAGTTTTAAAGAATAAATCCTTTTATTAAAGGGATTTATTTTGTAAAATTTAGACCCAATCAAACGGCCACAGCTGAGAATGTAGAGGACCACATGTGGCCTCAGTGCTGCAGGTGACCCACCTTCAACTAGCCTCTGCTTGAAATTCTCTAGAAACATGAGATTCACTTACTCCTGAGGCAAGCATTCCACCTTCAGCTCTAAGTTTTCTTTCAATATCGAGTCCAAATTCATGTATCTATAACTTTTACTCATTTCTTTCAGTTTCCCTTCTGGGGCCAAGAAAAATAACTTTAACCCTCAGTCTCATATGGTGGATTATTAGGTATTCCAAAACAGCCACCATATCACCTGTATGCTTTTTTTTCTTCTCCAGGTGGAAAATTCTCAGTTCCTCTAAATGAAACTCATATGTCATAATTTTGAGTTCACTCACCTTACTCTAAATATACTCTTGTCTTTCAATGAGCTTCCTAAAATGTAGCAATCAAAGGAAATCAGAATACAGTGAATAAAATCTAACCACCAAAATGTAACCTCACTCTGGATTGGTTATTGGTGTTTAGTGTTTGTTTTTTGTTGTTTATTGTCTAGTGGTTGTGGTTTGGGTTGCTGTTCAGCTGCTGTGGTGGTGGTGTGGACATTGTTGTTTTAATGCAATCTGAGGTTCCATTAGTTGTTGGCTATACCACACTGTCAATTTATATAGAGCTAATATTTCCATTAAACACTTCACATCATCTTAATATTAATTATTGTCTTATCATGCCTTTCTCATCTACTTGTGAATTTATTTTTTTAATCCAAGTACAGATATTTTGTCTAATAAATTTCATTTTCTTATATTTGAGGTACCATTCTAGCCTGTGAAAGGTTTGGAGTTTAGGTCTCCCAGGTTCTCGTCATTTGCAACCTATTGTTATGGGAATATGAAGATCTTCCCTGCCCCTAGGCCCTTTGATAAACTTAAGGGACTCTTAGAACCTTCCCTAATTTGAAAGTGTACACTGCCCCCTAATAGGCTGAATGTGGTCACATAGAGCCTGGGGCAGTAGGCTTGTTCTTCAGGAATGTCCATGCCTTATTACTTTG
Organism: Pseudocheirus occidentalis; assembly: GCA_028646575.1. NCBI lineage: Eukaryota > Metazoa > Chordata > Mammalia > Diprotodontia > Pseudocheiridae > Pseudocheirus > Pseudocheirus occidentalis. Next base: position 60,183,146 of record CM053597.1, read on the forward strand.
TAATTGGTCTGTGGGTCAAGATGGCTGTGACATTTTCCAATCCAGGAGAGGGCAGATGAGACTCCTGGAAGCCATTGAGGCCCCGGCTTTGAAAATCCAGATGTTGATGCTTTCCTCTTTGGTAACTAACTAGGTATGAGTGTAACAGTCAGACAGCTGGAAGCCCTGTCTACTGATCTGTTTCTTTGTCTACTTGTAACTTCTCTTTGTATTCTCTGAAGTTCAGGGTGTTGGCTTTTCCCCCTGAACTAAGTAAATGATATATGTTTGATTGATTAAGGTAAGATTATTAACCCATTTTGAGTTGCTTTCCTTTAGAAAAGCAGATTTAAGAACCTGTGCTAGCAGCCATCCTGGGTATGCTAGTGTGCTTGCTGATATACCTATGCAATGACAAAAAATGCAATCCACTTCTCCCAGGTCCTTCATCTTTTTTTTAACTTTAAATAATAGATAAAAAAGTAATGGGACTTTGCATTAGAGAACTTACTGTAATTTAACATCAAGGTATTCATTAACACTGAGTCAGTTTGAACAATTTTAAACCCATTTAACGTGGCTCTCTCAATATTGTTCAAAAGTACATTGTGAACATGAATACCATGAGAGGCTGTGTCAAAGGCCTTGATGAAATCCAAAGATTATATGTTCAATGCCCATGTCAAAAAAAAAAGAAAAGAAATCATCTTGTTTAGATGAAATCATGATACCCTGTACTGATCACCACCTCTTTATTTCTGACAGAATAGCTCTGAAGGTTCCTCTTGACATAATGGTCACACTTTACCTTCCCCATAGCTCTCACTGTTAATTAATGCTGATCCCTATCCATTGAATGCTCATTTCTGGAATACCTTTTATAATAATGTTTCTTTAGTCCATAATACCCTGAACCATCTCCCCATGTTTCCAAATCCAACCATTCTTTCAAGTCTTACTGCTTCAGTGAATCAATCCAAAATTACTCTACCTCATGCTCATCTCTTCTTATCATCCCTATTGTATCACTTTTCATGTGTGTTTCATACTTCAAGTTTAAGGGCCACTTGAAAGTGTGGAGAAAACAAACAATAAAAGGGTATTGACTAACTTAGCTCCTCTCTTGCACACTAAACATCTTCATGAATGCAAACGTAAAATAGAGACAAAAAAGGAAAACGATAAATACTGAAGAAGTGAGAAAATTGGAATGTTAATGCGTTGTTGGTGAAGTTGTGAACTGATCCAACCATTCTGGAGATCAATTTGGAACTATGCCCAAAGGGCTATCAAATTGTGCATACCCTTTGAACCAGCAATACCACTTCTACATCTATATCCCAAAGAGATCCTAAAAACAGGAAAAGGACCAGCACATTCAAAAATATTTATACCAGCTCTTCTTGTGGTGGCAAAGAATTAGAAACTGAGGGGAGGCCAAGCAAGGGGAATGGCTGGACAAATTGTAGTATGTGAATGTAATGGAATACTATTGTGCTATAAGACTTGATGAGCAGGCAGACTTCAGAAAGACCTGGAAAGACTTATATGAATTGATGCTGAGTGGAATGAGCAGACCTGGAGAACATTGTACATAGTAACAGCAATATTGTGTGATAACCAACTTTGAGAACTTCCCAGCAATGCAATGATTTAAGACAGTTCCAAAAAACTCATGAAGGAAAATGCTATCCACATCGAGAGAAAGAACTATGGATTCTGAATGCAGATTAGAGCATACTATCTTTTTTTTTCTTTCTCATGGTTTTTCCCTTTTGTTATGATTCTTCTTTCACAACATGACTAATGTGAAAATGTGTTTAATACAACTGAACATCTATAACCTATATCAGATTGTTTTCCCTTTTGCGCAGTGGGGAAAGAGAGGGAGGGAGAAAAAATTTGAAATTGGGGTGGAGCCAAAATGGAAGAGTAAAAGCAGGAACCTGCTTGACGTTGTTCTCCATTTACCTCCAACACCTGTAAAATATAACTATAGACAAATTTTAGAGCTATAGAACACAGTAAATGACAGAGTAAAGCAAATCTCACACTGAAAGCAGCCTGGTAGGTCAATAGGAAGGATCTTTCCCACTGGGCTGGGAACAGAGCACACTCCTGCATGGGCTGTACCAGCATAGGCCAGCAGCACAGATCTTGCCAGAGCAGACCTCAGGGGACTGAATCACTGGCAGCTGTGGAAGTTTCCAGACTTCTGAACTCACAAACACTAAAGAGAAAGTAAAAGGTCAGTTGGGAAACTTTATTAGACCTGGGTGAGAGAAGAGCACAGTCTGGCCCTTGACCCCAGGGTGGCAGCTTTGTTGGCAGCAGCACCACTGGTGATGACAGCAGCAACAGCAGCTGCTTCTGGAGCTCCAGGCCCACAGATGGAGGGGGAACCAAGTGGTTGATTAGAGGGCAATTTCAAGAATCTCTTTGCTGGTGCCGAGACAGGAATCTCTTGCTTTGCCCTGCTTGGATCAGCATCACAGTCTTGGGTGACAATCTTGGGGTTAGAAGGAGTGCTGGCATGACAGAGCTTGTGGTGACTGTGGAGAGGGAATCCTCCTCACAGTTCATAGTTCTGAGGCAGGAGCCTAGAAGTAGCTCTGATATCAACTAGGCAAAATACCAGAAATTGGGGACACAGCACTCTCGTCTTTGGAAGCAGAGTTCTACCATGAAAAAGAGCTCAAAAGCCATAAAAGTAATAGAAAAGGAAATATTAAATAGTAAAAGCCCAAAAAGTAATGGACAGGGAGAATGAGCAAACAGAGGAAAATAAATTAGACTATAGAATGATTCTTTGTTGGCAAAGAAGATCAAAACATAGAGCCAGAAAAAAGACAACAAAGTTAAACCTCCTGCATCAAAAGTCTACAATAAAATATGAATTGGTTACAGGTAATGGAGGAGGTCAAAAAGGATTTTGAAAATCAAGGAAGAGAAGAAGAGGAAAAATTAGGAAGGGAAATGAGAATAATGCAAGAGAATTATGAAAAATGAGTCAACAACTTGCTAAAGGAGACCCAAAAAATATTGAAGAAAATAATACCTTAAAAAATAGATTAACTTAAATGGCAAAAGATGTACAAAAAGCCAAGTAGGAGAAGAATGCCTTTAAAAAATTGAATTAGCCAGATGGAAAAGCAAGTTCAGAAGCTCACTGAAGAAAATAATTCATTTGAAATTAGAATGGAGTAAATGGAAGCTAATGACTTTATGAGAAATCAAGAAACCATAAAACACATCCAAAAGAAAGAAAAAAAAATAGAAGACAATGTGAAATATTTCACTAAAAAACACTGACCTGGAAAATAGATCCAGGAGAGAGGATTAAAAAATATTGGACTACCTGAAAGCCATGATCAAAAAAAGAGCCTAGACATCATCTTTCACAAAATTGTCAAGGAAAATCACCCTGATACTCTAGAACCAGAGGGTAAAATAGAAATTGAAAGAATATACCAACTGGTTCTTGAAAAAAGATCCCAAAAAGAAAACTCCTAGGAATATTGCAGCCAAATTCCAGAGTGCCCAGGTCAAGGAGAAAATGTTACAAGCAGTTAGGAAGACATAATTTGAGTATTGTGGAAACACAATCAGGATAACACAATATCTAGCAGCTTCTACATTAAGGGATCATAGGACCTAGAATATGATATTCCAGAGGTCAAAGAAGTTAGGATTAAAACCAAGAATCACCTACCCAGAACAACTGAGTATAATGCTTCAGGAGAAAATATGGACATTCAATGAAATGGAGGACTTTCAAGCTTTCTTGATGAAAAATCCAGAGCTAAATAGAAAATTTGACTTTCAAATACAAAAAGCAAGAGAAAAATGAAAAAGTAAACAAGAAAGAGAAATCATAAGGAACTTATTAAAGGTGAACTGGTTACATTCTTGTAGGTAAAGATTATGTTTGTAACTCATAAGATTTTTATCAGTATTAGGATATTTGAAGGGAATATATATGTATGTATGTGTATGTATGTATAGGGATGTATAGATTGTATGTCTTTGTGTTTATATGTATACATAGAGGGCACAGGGTGAGTTGAATATGAAGGGATGAAATCTAAAAAATAAAATTAATAGGTGATCAAGGAATATATTGGGAGAAGGAGAAAGGGAGAGATAGATTAAGGTGAATTATTTCATATAAAATAGACAAGAGAAAGCTGTTACAATGAAGGGGATGAAGAGGGAGGTGCAAATGGAATGAGTCAACATTAGTCTCATTGAACTTGGTTTAAGGAGGGAATAACATGCACACTCTATTGGGTATCTTACCATAAAAGAAAGGAGGGGTGAAAGGGATAAGAGGTGGGGATGAAAGAAGGGAAGGTAGATTGGGGGAGGGAGTAGTCAAAAGCAAACATTTTTGAAAAGGGACAGGGTCAAAGGAGAAAATAGAATAAATGGGGGGGTGGGATAGGATGGAGGGAAATATAGTGCTTCACAATATGACTACTATGGAAATGTTTTGCATAACCACACATGCATAAACTATACTGAAATGCTTGTCTTCTCAATGGGGAAGGGTGAGGACAGAAGACAGGAGAGAATCTGGAACTCAAAGTTTGAAAAATAAACATTAAAAAATTGTTGTTACATGCAACCAGGAAATAAGAAACACAGGCAATGGAGTATAGAAATCCTTCTTGCCCAACAAGAAAGTAAAGTGTGATGGGGTAATGGGGGGATAAGCAGGGATATAAGAGAGGGCAGACTGGGGTAAGTGGTGATCAGTATGCTTGCCATCTTCGGCTGACTGGTAGGGGAGAATGGGGAGAAAATTTGGAACTCACAATCTTATAGAAATGAATGTTGAAAACCAAAAATACATAAATAAATTCTGAAAACAATGGAAATTCAAAATCTTATAAAAGTGAATGTTGAAATCTATCTTTACATGTCATTGGAAAAATAAAATACTATTAAATGGGTGAAAAATAAAATAGAATGGAATTTCCCTTGTTTTCAATACTTCCAAGAAATTAACTAAAAAATAAATGTCTCCCCTTAGTATTAAAATTATACCTATCACTTCATCTGTCACTTATGCATCCCAACTATATTAAGAAAGCTGTCTAACATAGCAATCTAATGTATCTGTAATAGACAGCTATAAACTGCAAATTGAAATTATGGCTTTAGGAGGATAATACATAATCATCCAGGAGTGCTTAGTCCCTACATAAATTTATTCATCTTCAAAGAGCTTTACAACTATTAACTAATTAATCCTCACAACAGTGACCCATGATTAGGCATTCATCACCTTTATATTGTGCTCCAGTAAGGAATAGTTTAGTGTGAGAACCATTATGCTCACAGATCAAGGGGGGCAATACAATTTAACATGAGAAGCTTTAAAATGATAATTCTGGGTTAAGAATAGAATACAAACAAAAGCATGGGAGTCTCTGGTTGAACTCACTGCAATAGTCCATTTGGAAGCTATCAAGATGGGAAAGAATGAACCTAGTTCAGTTCAACATCAGATAAGAAAATCTTTAATCCATGCACCAAGTACAAACCCATATAATTGTTGTTAGTCACTCACCAGGGAATCATGCTTTTCAGTATGAAGGCCTGCCCTGGATCAAAGTACTCTTAATGATCCTGAATCTCAGAGGCAATCAGCAAAGAAAGCCTCTCAAAGGCAGAAACTAAGGTTGCTCTTGCTTTGTTCCCTTTTCATGGAACACACACAAACACATGAATGCACATACATATATGCATGTATGTGTAATATGTATGCATGTTAGTGTGTCTGAGATATATAGCTTGCATCTCTTTACCTTCTATGGCATGTATCTATGTTTTTCAAAGTACATTTTTATTGATCCTGTCTGTTTTTATATCACAGTTGCTTCAAAATATATCTACACACTGCCAGCACTAAATGATGAATAGTTTCCTGATCTGACAGTATAGGTAATAACTTACTCCCATAGACCAATGTTTTGGCTGAGAGCAAAAAGGGACACATCATTATCTTTTCTCCAGGTCCAAGATAAGTTAGAATTCAGCTTTATTTTAGTGAATTTTTTTTTAAATGATTGTACTTGTTAATGGTATGTGTGTGTGTGTGTGTGTGTATGTGTGTGCATGTGTGTGTGTGTTTGAGTATTCTACTGTTTCTACTTAACTCTGTTCATAAAGCTCTGGTTTTTAGAATACTGCATATTTGACAGTTCTTCCTGCATAAAAACATTTCATTGTATGTGTGGTAGCAAAGAACAACACTGTTGAAAAGCAATAGCAAAAACAACTTTGAAAGGCTCAAGGCCTCTGATCAATGCAATGCCCAAGCACAATTGCAGCAGACTCATTACAATGGTACCTACCTCCTGACAGAGAGGTGAGGGCCTCAAGATACACAAGGAGATATATTCATTTTTGGATGTGGCCAACATGCAAAATTGTCTTGCTTGACTAAGACAAGTTGTATTTTATTTGTTTTCTTGATCAAAGAAGAGGGAAAGGAGAAAAAAGAAATGTTTGTTAACTGAAAAAAAATTTAAAAACCATTTTAAAATTCCATTATATTTATATACCAGTTTGTCCAATCATTTCTACTTTGTTTCCCATTTTCTGCTACCACAAAAAGTATTACTATAAATATTTTGGTAGACCATAAGTTCATAGGCAAGATCTCTTACCCTGAAAAGGACCTCAAATGTCATCTAGCCTAACTTACTTCATTTTTTTTTACAGATGATGACATTGAAGATCAAGGAAGTTGTGAATTGCCCTAATTGTTTTGACTTCATATATTTTTGTTTTTTTCTACTTAAGTCCGGTTGTAGAATTGTTGGGCCTGCAGAAATCTGAGTAGGGCCTATGACATTGTGACTCTGTGAGGCAGGAAAGAGATGTAAGTGTCTAGTGATTCCAATCAGTGTCGATATGTTGGGTGCTCTCAAGTAATATTGGGTAGGATGGCGTTAAAAGCAAGAGAGTATGGGGACGTGGAGTCTCTGTTCATGTCATTATTTCAGTAGGGGCTACTAGTCCTATTCTGCTTCCCTTAAAATCAGCCCTTTGCCCATTTAAAGTGAAAATAGTAGAGATGCTTGTATAATTGCAGACTAATTCCTTTCCTATGAGTTCTTACAACCTTCCTTATGCTCAATGAATTCAGTTCAGAAGACATTTGTTAAGGCTCCATTAATTATGTACAAAGCACTGTATGAGACATTGAGAAAATTCAGATCAAAAAGAATGTCGTTCCAGCCCTCATATATCTTATAGATTAATGGGATGGTGGTTGGGAGAGGTGCTAGATCATACACACAAATAAGTATGATAGAAGATAGAAGATGATATAGATTAATACCTTTAATGGGAGAAAATAAGACTAAGACCTCTAAGGGAAAAAATGAGGATGTTGAAATCATTTCATTTGAGGGGACTAGGGAAAGATTCACAAACAGTTTTACCTGAGCTGTTTTTAAAGAAAGAAAAGAACTTCAGAAGATGGAAAGGTGGAACAGTGCATACTGGGAGGGAGAAATGGTCTGCAAAAATTCAGAGAGGTTAGAGGAAGAAGGACAAGTAGAGGAATCAACTGAGTTTACCTGGAATCTGAAGTATATGACCGGAAATGGGAAACATCTCCAAAGATTATTTGTAATTAGACTGAGGAGGACCTAAAATGTGAGGCTCAAGCATTTTTATATTATCTGAAAAGAGACTTAAAATAGTCAGATGAATTAAGAGGTGAGAGGTAGTGAATATCTGATATGGGGGATTGCTTGGGAATGGGGGTGAATAAGATGAATTGTACACAATTAGATTGATATGAGGCAGAACAAAAGGACTTGACAACTGATCGGATTTGTCAAAGATGATCCAAATAGTTTAACTCTCCTTGATTAAGAGGACTGTTGTCATTATTACCATTTTATAGATGAGAGTTCAAAAGCCCAGTGAGTCCATGATGATTACCCTGATTTCCAAGGTCAGAAATAAATGACAAATCTAGTATTAGAATGTAGGTCTTCTTAAACTGAATCTTACTCCAGGTATAAGTTAAGTTTAGAAATCCAATGCAGCAGGAACAGAGAAAAACAATCTGGTTTACCTTTCAAATACATTAAGGAAATAAAAATGTGGAATTAAAATGTTAATTTTTGGAAGTCCAAAGGTTAACAGGGAAACAGGCGTTTCTTTCTTGAAAACTAAGCACAATGTAAATAAATCACTTGCTATTAACAGAGCTCCTATCCATCATAATAGCTCAGAATCATAGTTCAGGGTCAAAAATAATAATATTACTAAACTATAATGATACACCACAGTTGGATTGAAATCCTCTATGGTTGACCTGGGTACTTCAAAGTTGATGGGTTCTATCTGACCTACAAGAAACTAATGGTTTCCATTATTCTATGCCAGTAATAGCCAATAGAAAAAGCTTTATTTGACTGCCAAATTCTCCATAGCTTGGCACCTGGTGACTATTCATACTAATTAGTTACTCTGAAACCATGGAAATCATTAGAATCAATGTGTTAGGAAAACACACACACATTTAAATGTTTATCCTCTCATGTACAATTATATGTATTGTTCAAATGAAGACCTGAAGGAATCCCAGACTTGGAATTTCCCTATGACATTAACCAAAAGTCATCATTCTTTGAGCTTTAAATTTTATCGAATGTGAAATAATCACAATAAAGCTAGCTTGTTTTTTCCAAATGACAGTAAATTATTGTCTAATTCAATGACTAAATTACTGATTATTCAATTACTAAGTGCTGATTGTGTGCAAATTGTGCGCCCCACAAGAGTTCACATGCCTGCAAATACTCAGTTGGATCTGTGATTGGATGAAGACGCTATTCCCCATGAAGCAGATCATAACTCATCTACAGATACTTCTTCTATGTGGCTCTTCTTCACATCCACACGTCAGCGCAGCACTGGAGACCTTCCTGACATTTAAGGGCCTCGCTTGCTCAATGTTCTATCTAATGGTTCATTTTGCTGCAGCCAGTCCATGTTCTTTCTTGCTTATATGTTTCTATGATGATATCCTTTACACTGCTTTTCAATTCTTTGATTGTCATTTAGTGTGTACTGCTCAGATTCAATATTTACCACTCCACTGCTCTTTGGGTGATTTTCACGTTAGGTTCTTCAATCTAGACTGTCCTAGGATCCCCAGTCCTACAGTAACTATAACAATAACATAAAGAAAGGAAATAGAGAAAAAACCTCATAGACCAATGCAGGAAATTGTCTTATTTAGTTATAATATTTATCACATAGGTTTTCAATTAGGGGATAAGGAGAGGAGAGAAAAAGATTTTTATTAATTTTTTAAAGTGAAATGAAATGTTAACAAAAATGAACTCCTGGCCAGAATAATTCACTATAGAAATCAAGTAACCTAAAATTCATTGACTCCATTTAGTCAGATGTTTAGTGTAAAATCATTCTCATTGATCATGAATAATGGGTTAAGTCCTTTGTAAACCACTAAATTAAACACTGGAATGAAGATATTTTGTAGAAAATGAATCAGCATTTGATGGGCTATATCTTTTTTTTCCCCTGTCTGTATGAATCAGCCAACAATAATCTTGAACCCTTACAAGGAATTGGATGTTATCCCTTTACTTGGAAGTTTATAATTATTTGAAGATGTGTGATGAACGCATATGAAATAAATGATGAACAGTTAAATGCTAAGTTGTGTTTAACAAATAAAGTGGAATGACAATGTCAGCAGAAGCGATCATTGATCAGAGTGACTTCATAGATGGTAAAGAACCTGAGCAGCAATTTAATCTGAGATTATATATCATTTTCAGTGGATTGTTATGATTATTTCTACTGGAATTAGCTTTGGACCTGGAAAGAGTCAAATTCTATATTTTACCACACTTATGATAGAACCTAGTAGTTTAGCGGACTTATAATACATAGCATATTTCCTCACACCATGTCAGGTCTATAATGATTGACACTTAATGAATATTTGAGTTAATTAATGTATAAATGGAACTGTGACGCAGGATAAGTCAGTTAACATTTCTCTGAATCTGTTTCTCAATACATGAAAAGCAATTAATCACAAATTTTCATTGTAATTGATATGATTTATATTAAACACCAGGGCAGTATAAGAGGCAACAGCAGCTATAGATGTTTGGACAACTGTGGGAAACAAAATACTAGTACACAAGAATCCTAGTATACTCCTAACAATGACATTATTTACAGGAATGCAAAGATAAACACTATATATCCATTGGGTTAATATTCAACATCTCAATATTCTTATAACTAAATACACTATTATCATAATATTTTCAAATGGCAGTAATTCATATCCATGTGAAGTTCCAACTTTCATGAGTCATCGCAATTAAAACAGTAATTGGAATAAGATGTTTGGGCCCATCAGAAATAGATTGTCCATTAATATAAATCATCTTCTTCTTTTATGAGACTGTGTAGAAAGTATTGCAGTACATTTTGCTCTTTGAGTTCTGTTTCAGTACAATCATTGAACACATTTATGAACATGGTAGATAAAATGAGATAAATGAATTTCATCTAACCAGATAAGAAAAGATTGGAGGAAAAAAGGAAGTCGGAATTGGGAAATGACTAAGGCAGATATGTGGGATATGGGAGAGGAACACCCTACGCCCCAGTATCATGATGATTCATACATAGTCTGGCCAAACTTTCTGGTTAGGTTTATAAAGGAGCCCACAACATCACATAAAGGTTAGCTGAAATCCATCTTCTTTATGCTTCTGGATCTGATAAAGGTGAGTGGACCAGAAAGAGACAGCTAATAGTATATAGGGTAAATACACACACACACACACACACACACACACACCGCTGTGGTAAAAAGAGAAGAAAGCACTTTCCAGTGTAATGACTGACCATGCTTTGATTTGAAAGTTGAATGCACCCTTACATATTTTAACCTCCACTGTATCATATATAGATTTAGGAGGTTGTCTTTGGGTTTCTGAAACCAATTGTGTAATTTGTATTTGGCATCTGACAGAGACTGAGTGGGTGACTCTCAAATCACTGACTAAGAATAGGATCTCCTACTGTTAGCATGTCTGAAAATGACTGCAAGCAACAGGTATCCTAGTTTATTTTCAGAAAAAAAAAACACCAGATTGTTACCACAGTCGCAGGCATAATTTCAAGAGAAATGCTCCGGGTTGATTTAACATGCCAAAATGGAGCAATTTGACATGGAAGTCATACCAAAAATGGGTGTCGCCAATTAGAATGCACAAAAGCCATTAATTTCTTGACCAAATGGCTCTGTCTCTGAGTCACGGTATCATTCCTGGAACTAATGTCCAAAATAAAGAATTTGGTAAGAGCAACTGATAGTGCCTCATTGAATAAAAAATATTATCCTTTCTTTGAAATGAGAAAAAAATTCTGCTCAAAAGTTTTCATGCTAGTAGTACAAAATTCTCCACCCATAATACAACTAACTTTGGCCATTTTAATTACACTGATTAATTTGTTTGGTGGACTCATAATGTGGATAGATGTTAGTCCAATCCAATCTCCCTTCTGCCTATCTGCAGAACTTTCTTACACAATAAGTGTAGGGAGCATTTCCTGAGCAGCTGGGTAAATCCAGATGGTTTGAGAGAAGGATCTAAAGGAAAGGAGTCAAGCAAATTTTCTCTTCCTTGTTACCCAGAGATCATGTCTAGCCTGACCCAAGAAGAAGAAATAGATTCAATATTTTCATTATCTACTATACCACGCAGATAGCAGAGTCTCCCTATTGCAATTACTAATCTTGCACAAGTGTGTTCTGTAAATCTTGCACTAAATCTGTCCATTGTACATAGGACTCAAGAGACATACATATCCAAAATTAGATCTCTCAGCTGCTGAATATTCTATTGCTTCCTGCCTCTGTTAACGATTTTCATCTTCCATTAATGGTCATAGGCCATTATCCTTGGATAATTTTCTAATGCTCAGCTATTCTTATCATGCATGCCAAACTCTTGTCCTAAAATCTTTAGTGGTGCAGCTTTTTGTGCAGTCATATCTCTCTTCCTCTTTCTCAGGTTTTAGTTTGTAGATGACCTCTTTCCCACCAACCACTTCACACCATCCCTAGCTGACAAAGGCAGCAGCAACTTTCCTCAAGGATGGAAGCTAGAGGTCAATTGGAAAAGCAGTAAATACCATTTAGCAAGACATTTACATTTCCCTCAGCCGCCTATCTCCCTACACAAACAGATGCTGCTAGAATTACATTCCTGAAGGATGAAATGATTGCTCAACCTAGCTCTCCAAAGTATATGGACGGATTCCTGCCAGACAATCTGTGGTGTGTGGAAGAAATGGCTCATTTTCCAGGGTGTTGATATCCTTGCTCAAAACTTCCAAGACTGTTTTATTCTTCAACTAATATAATCTCCATGTGCTTTATGCTCCAGAAAAAAAAATAACTGTAATCCTTGCCATACTCCAAAAACTTTACTTATATGCTTGCCTTTGGGCATTCTTTGCCTTAGTCTAGTGCCTTTCCTGGGAATATCTTCTTCTGTCTCTGCCTAATGAAATGTTCCAATGACAAAGTCAAATCACACCTCCTCCATGATAATTATCTAATCCACAGTTCCTCTCACCCCCATACTCTCTCTCTTCTCTAAACTATCATTGAACATAGTCTTTCCACCATACTGATGCAGGTATCTGGATACTGGTTTTGCTCTGTGGTTGTATTACACACATTCCTTCATTCCTTTGTTCCTCTATTATGCTGTAAGCCCCTCATGGTCAGGAGCAATGTCTTATTCATCTTTGTTTCCCACACAAAAGAGTGTCATACATATTACAATTTCCATAACTACTTGAATAAAAATGAATTTTTAAGTATTTTTAATCTATTTTTTTAGAATTATTCTTGTTATTCAATCATTTTTAGTCAAATTTCTATCTCCTTTTGACACCATTTGGGGTTTTCCTGGCAATGATATTGGAGTGATTTGCTATTTCCTTCTCCAAATCCTTTTATAGGTGAGGAAACTGAGACCAGCAGGGTAAAGTGACTTGCCCAGGGTCACACAGCCAGTAAGTATTTGAGGTCAGATTTGAACTCAGGAAGCTGACTCCAGGCCCCACACTATATCCACAGTGCCACCCAGCTGCTTAATTTTGAAGGTAGCATAGCAAAGTGGAAGACAGTATGAGGCAGGTTTGAGTTCAAGTCCCGCTTTTGAACCAAATGTGCATGACTCTTTATGTCACTCAATTCCTTAGTACATACAAGTGACTAAGAAGATATTATGTGGAACAAGCTATGTTCAGGGGAAAACTGTTATTTTGATAAAGTACAATAAAATGTTATATATATATATATATATATATATATATATATATATATATATATATATATACTCTTTTTTGTTGTTCCATTTAAAAATAAGAATATTTATATAGCACTTTTAGTCTGCAAATCACTTTACATGGAACATTTTATCTGATCCTCAGGACAAACCTTTGGGGTAGATGTTATTAATAATAGATGAGAAAATTAAACCTCAGTATAAGTGGGATTTATATAGCTTTAAAATGTCTAAAGCAAGATTGGAATTCAGAACTTCCTGACTCCAAAACAGTATGGTATCTATCCACTATAACACCTATGTAGGACAAATGTTAATGGAAGATAAATTCTATTGAGTTAGAATTTTTCGGGCACGTCTCTAATAATGGAATGTGTGTGTGTGTGTGTGTGTGTGATTAGAGAACTAGCTAGACTAAATCTGGAGAAACTTATAAGAAAACTACTCTTGGTAGGTCATGAAGATTTTCTACAGGTTATAAAGGGAGTACTTCCTTTCCACCAGGCTTCACTGGAAACTTGCTGTACCTTCCTCCAGTTTTTTTTTTATCTTGAAGCTTTACTCCAGCTGTGGAATTCATACATGGGAAGTACCTTCAATTCCTGTGGCCTTTCCGTCTCATTGGATTGCATGTCCTAGAACCTCCACTTTTTGAGGGCTTCCAAATAAACCACACCTTATTTTTCTTCAGAATGTGCTCCAGTCTTCTTCTACTCTGCTCCATACTAGGTACCTCCTGTGAGGGATAATTTATAGTAAAGTTTCCCCATGCTGAAAAATCAAATCTAGAATGTCTTCAGTATTCACTAGGCCTAGGTTTAGGTCACCTGACCTTCCAGCAATCTGGGACTTAGCACAATAGAGATCCTCCCCAGTGCCACCTCAGCACGAGATATGCCAAATGAGGTTAAGACTGCTTTCATTGGACACCCACATGTTTCTGGGTCCTCTGTGTCCCGTGCTTAGGTGGTGGGCCAGCCTCCCTACCAATAAGAGTGAAAGCCAGTTGGGGGGGTTTGGGTGGGGGGTTTCTGCATTAGAAGATTATATAACCATGGGCTGGCTTCTACCTGTTCCTTTCTCTCTGCAGATACCATGTGAGCAACAGGGGCAGAGTCCTTTCTCATGAGAAAGAATAAAGACCTTTTCTGACCTCAGATTCAGACTCGGAACTCTTTCATGTCTCACACTCCTTCTTGATGGCCCCCATGCACACTTTTCATCTTCCCTTTATGTGATATCCTCCCCCATTAGTATATAATCTTTTTGAAGGGAGGTACTATCTTTCACTTCACATGTATTTGTACTCTAAAGCTTAGTAGAGTGCTTGACATAGAATAAGCACTTAGTAAATGCTTGCTGATTGACTGCCCAAATAGTCAAAAGTATCCATTGTTGAAATGGTAAAGAAAAAACAAATAATCCAATGCTTGGAACTTTTTACTCTCTAACTAGCTCCTTTGACATCATTTGAGCATAGGCAAAACTGAAGGACTTTACTTTTTAAAAGCAAAAATTAAAAAAAATAGTTCTTAGAACTTGCCTTGAACAATTTCCTTGAACATAGATTCATTAAACTGCCTAGTGAGATACATTTCTCATAAAGTCATGCTGTATGAATCATTTGTATATTTCAGAGCCTAATTTATGCCATCATTTTGCTCTTAAGGCTCAAATTATTTATCATTCTCGGGATATAGAAAATTGCTTTTCTTACTTAGCAAAGGAAATGGTTTCTAAAGAATCCTAAATAACATTGAATCTGTGTACAATAATTCTTAGACTTGAAGTACTTAATAGGATTTGAGATTTTGGTCATCCTACATGGTCCAGTCCCTTGAAGCTTTCTACTGTTTTAATTTGGACTGTCAGAAGAATGCAGTAGAAATCCTAGAAAGAGGGTGAGAAAACGTATTTTCAGTCATTAAAACCCTTTTGAATAAGAGTCATTTGAAGTCTTGGGTATTTGATACAGATTGTAGACTTTAGAAGGAAATAGTTCCAAAATGAGAAAGGAGCAGTTACCAAATTGAATTTAACATTGATTTTATGGAAATGGGCCATTTGATACTTTTCAGGGAGTGTTTGCATTCAATATATGAAGACAAGGAAGTTATTGCAGAAACAGCAATGCAACAGGAAACAAAAGCATTCTGATTCATTGAAGTCTCCAAGGATTTTACCTAGAAAATATTAGTTCAATTTCTTTCTCTAGCAGATTTCCTGTAACTCTTTTATGAAGTACATATTTTAAGGAGAACATGTGACACTTACATTTCTCCTACCAAGCACAGTTAAAGGTTTCCCTCAAAAAAGGCAATCCAATGTATGTGTGGGTTATGGTAATGATGATTGTGATGATAAAGTGGTAATGATGATGACTATGATGATGATGATGATGATGATGATGATGATGATGATGATGATGCCAACAGTATAAGAAGTGAGAAAATTTAGCTTACTATAATTAATGGATATAAGCTACAACTCTGAGGCCTTATTTATCTTCCTAAGGGGAAAAGAAGATTAATTATTTCACTAAATTTCTATTTTAATAAACAGACTGCTTGCTCTGTCTACATGTAAGAGTGAAAAATAAATAAAATCATAAAAACCTGAAAAGATGTCATAGCATTTGACTCTGAACAAATGGATGCGGTATTCTTCCTCTTTTACAAGTCTACATCTGCCAAGCTGGGTAGCATGATAAAACACCACTATGCCAGACTTCTGACCAGTCCTATATAGCTGTCCAGAGTAGTGAAAGTACTGTGCACTGATGCTATATGCCTGGTTATTGAGAGTCTCAAGTTCCAACGCAGTAGAACCCTCAAGTCTCTTGAGAATATATATTCCCTCACAGGTGATAACATTTCCCATCATGCTTTTCATTTTTGGTGACTAGAATGTGGAAGTAGTACTAGTTCTAATACACTAGAGGTCTCCTCCATTTCCCCTATTCAGAGTCAGTTTTATACCCAGCTAATGAGATGTTTCTGTGTGAATATCAACTTATTTAAAAAGAAACTAAATAAAAATAGATTCCATAAGCTCAACCTAACTTAATATTTTTGACAGTTTGTTTGGGAACCAATACAACAAATTTTGCACAATCAGCTGACATCAATTGTTGTTCTGATTTTAAATTCTATTTCTAGTTTTGGCTCCTCATTTTCAGATGAATCTAAAGGGTTAAAATAGTTATAGTATTTTATATTGTTGCTATAAACCAAGGAGAGGACATATACATTTATCAGTCTGACTGAATTCATATTTTAAAAATCCTGTTAAATGATTTGGTTCTATGTTTTCTTTTTCCTCTTAAATAAGTTGATTTACCTTGAATAGACATAATAGGTATGTTGGGGGTAGAGAAGGCAGAAGTGCATACTCTATTTACTTTTAAACACAATAAGGTAAGAAGTACATTTTTAATCAATTTATCAAACAAACATTTATTTCTGTGTGTTGACTGGGTGACTTATTTTAGAGTTGTGTAAACTCAGGAACAGTGATTGTATGCTTCAGCAAATCCCGTAATAATTAGTGATCCTTTAGCATGCTGTAATAAAGCATGAGGATTAAGGGGTGGGACACATGTAGGGTCATTTCCTTTCTTGCTGAAGTAATATTCTTTCCTTTATAAGGACAATATGATTTTCATCCAGTTGTATTAAGATGCCCCATTTGTCCTTCTGTGACAGTGCGGCATTAGTGAACACACTTCGGTTTCTGCATATTAAAAGCCTGAGCTCTAGAGATCATGGCATGAATTCATGCCCAGAAGAATGATTACTGCTAGGCAGATCTGACATCTATGAAGGTGAGGAAAGAACAGGAGAAGAGATTTCTCTTTGTTCTATAGGCAAATTACAGTATGCTCATTTGGTGTATTTAAATTTATCCTACTACAAGGCAAATGCACTACAATTAATATTCAAAGACTCCTTAGATGTTTTGTTGCAATTTTTTAAAATCTAGTTTTCTCTTGCCTTTTATCTGCCTCCAAGATGGGAAATCGTGCAATTAGGTTTAATAGTATTTTTAGTAGTTAGAATTTATGGAACTCATATCTATTTGCAAAGGATTTCCAGTGGTTTGGGTATATAATTTTTCTGCACAATGAATGGGTTAAATGTCTTTCTGAATCATTAAGGATGCTATTACTAGTGCCTCTAGTACCAGAGTATATTCTAATAGTACCTTTGTTGAATAATAAATGAACTTTGTTAATCTAATCCTGGGTAATTCAGGAAATAGAATGTCTCCCCTTTAATGTCTTTTTCTGAAAATAATGGAGATTTATATTGATAAAACTGCTCACAGTGAAGATGAAGTACTTTGGATAGCTGCTTTCAGTCAACTGCAGAGACCAGAGGAGCTTGTTAGGATTAGCTTTGGGTGAATAAAACAGGCAGCAGAGTACAGTCAAGAGAAGGAAACTGCTGGTCGGGAGTAAGGTGGTTTGAAAGGAAATCAAACAGCATGGTCTTTGGAGAATGGACCTGCTCTGCATGGCAAACCAAAAAGTAGGCTGTGCACTAATGGAAAAGAAGACATAAAGGGGAAAGGAGCAAGACTTTGGTATCCTGGAGGGAACAGAAGAATGAAGGCAGGCTTAAGAGGAGTCACCAAGAATGAAAACTACTGTGGAGTGGGGCTGTATACCCTCTGGGTGCTCACTGATTACAAAGAGATACCAAACAGTGTTCACAAGAACCTACTCTATTTAAGGACATTACAAGGCAGGAGGCAATGGACTGAAATGAAAGCAAAAAGGATTTAACTCACATGTGAAGAAGACTTTTGACTGTAATGATAGTTTAAAAAATGGAACATGTTCCTAAACTTAATGCCACTCTGAATGTTTTCTTTTTAATAAAGGGTAGACAAATTTCCATCCTGATTTGAGTGCCATTTTCCCAAAAAGTGCAGCTACCTACAGACAACAGTTTCCAGACAGGAACTTTGGATGAAGTCTGCGGCCCATTAAAACATATATGCTCAAAGGAAAGCATGTGATTGGCTTTGCATTGTAGTTCAGAGGTAATAAAATGCTCTACAATGAGCTTAAATGTCTGACAAAGGCCAAAGTTGCTTTACTGGTCTGTGGCAAGGAAACATCATAGATAATTGTCATCGCTAATATAAAATCCATTGCTTTTATACTTATCATTTAGGAAGAGTAGGATAGTTCTTTTGAGCAGACATATACCCAAGTTATATGACAGGATGGGGTTGAGGTAACAGGAAGCACCATCCTACCAAAAATATCATCCCGGTTCCCTAATATGATATATAGCATAATTATTAAATACTAGGGATAAATATTAACATCTCACATTTGGGTTCAAAAACTGAACTTCACAAATATGAGAAGGCACAACTAGATGTCTATGGAGAAAAAATAACAACAAATATTAATTCTTAGATGATAGCAATTTCAATACAATTCAAAAGCACAACACTAAAATAAGAAAATGGATTTGTCATCTAACTAATTAGAAAGTTCCCCAAAATATGCAAATCATAACACATCTCTGTCTGTCCATCCTGTGTGATCCTTACCTCTATCTTATGCTTTTGCCCAAGAGGTCCTTCCAATACGCTGGGGACCTTCCTTGTTTTATATTATCAAAAAGGTTCTAGTGAAACACCTTGATTATCCATCTGCAATTCTTTTCACAGGCTTAGTCAGAATTCTCTTTCTATCACAAAATTCATCTGTGACCTATTTTACTTCTGTTTTTCAGAGTTCCTCATTATCTATCTATCTATCTATCTATCTATAGATATAGAGGTAGATATAGAGGTAGATGTAGATGTAGATATAGATACAGATACAGATATAGATATAAATATAAATATAGATATGGATATGGATATGGATATAGTTATAGATATAGATATAGATATAGATATAGATATAGATATAGATATAGATATAGATATAGATATAGATATAGATATAGATATAGATATAGATATAGATATAGATATAGATATAGATATAGATGTAGATG
>CM053597.1:60203035-60216927 GCA_028646575.1 Pseudocheirus occidentalis
AAAATAAAATAAAATAAAATAAAAAGTAGAATTGGCCAGATGGAAAAGGATGTAGAAAATATCACTAAAGAAGGTTTTTCCTTAAAAATCAGAATCAGGCAAGAAGAAGTTAATGATTCCATGAGACAGTAAGAAACAATTAAATTGGGGTGGCTGGGCAGTCCAGTGAGTAGAGCACCAGCCCTGGAGTCAGGATGACCTGAGTTCAAATTCAGCCTCAGACACTTAACACTTACTAGCCATGTGACCTTGGGCAAGTCACTTAACCCCAACTTCCCTGCCTCCCCCCTCCAAAAGAAAGCAAAAAAAAAAAAGATAAGAAATAATGAAATAAAATCAAAGGAATGAAAAAGAAGAAGAAGAAGAAGAAGAAGAAGAAGAAGAAGAAGAATGTGAAATATCTCATTGGAAAAACAAGTGATCTAGAAAATATTTCAAGAAGAGGAAATTTTAAAATTATTGGACTACCTGAAAGCCATGATAAAAAAGGAGGCTAGATATCATCTTTCAAAAAAATTACCAAACTGTGCTCATATTCTAGAATAAAAAAGTAAAATAAAAATTGAAAGAATCAATTGATCACCTCCTGAAAGAGTTCCCAAAATGAAAGCTACCAGGAATATTATAACCAAATTCCAGAGCTCCCAGGGCAAGTAGAAAATATTGTAAGCAGTCATGCAGAAATAAGTCAAATACTGTGGAGCCACAGTAAAATAATACAAATTTAGCAATTTCTATATTAATGGATTAGAAAACTTGGAACATAGTACTTCAGAGAGCAAGAACCTTAGATTACAACTAAGAATCACCTACCAAGCAAAACTGAGTATAATTCTGTAGGGGGAAAATGAATATGCAATGGAATAGAGAACTTTCCAGCACTCTTGATAAACAGATAAGTATGGAATTTTTTTTTAAATGACTTTCAATACAAGATTCAAGAGAAGCATAAAAAGGAAAGAGAAAAGATTCAATGAGGTTAAACTTTTCACATTCCTACATGAGAAGATATGTATAACCCTTAAGAATTTTCTCATTTGGGCTGTTAGAAACAGTATGCATAAACAGAGGGCATAGGTTTGAGTTGAATATGATGAGATGATATTCAAAAAATAAGAGAGAAGTTGGGAAAGAGTGGTAGAATGGTATAAATTATCTCACATTAAAGTGAGGGAAAGAGCTTTTAAACTGGTAGAAAAGATCGGAGCGCTATGGGGAAAAATATGTACAAAAATATCTACAGCAGCTCTCTCTGTGGTAGCTAAGAATTAGAAATTAAGGGGGTATCCACCAATTGGGGAATGGCTGAACAAGCTGTGGTATGATCATGATGGAATATTACTGTGCTATGAAAAATGACAAGCAGGATGCTCTCAGAAAAATTTGAAAGATTTACATAAACTGATTCAAAATTAAATGAACAGAAGCAGGAGAACAGTATGCAGTTAACAGACAGCAATATTGTACAATGACCAACTGTAATGCTATTCTCAGCAATGCAATGATCCAAGAAAATTACAAAAGATTTATGATGAAAAATAGTCTCCATCTTCAGATGAAGAATTGTTGCAGTCTGAATGCAAATAAAGGCATATTTTTTAAACTTTCTTTTCCTTGTTTTTTAGTCTGTATTTTCTTTCACAACATGCCTTATAAAGAAATGTTTTGCATGCTTGTACACATATAGCCTACATCAAACTCCTTGTCTTCTCAATAAGGTAGGATAGGAGAGAAGGAGGAGAAAATTTGGAACTCAAAATTTAAAAAAATGCTAAATATTGTTTTTATATGTAATTGGGGAAAATAAAATAAACGTTTTAGAGATTGTCTACTGTAATCAGAAAATCCAAAGTAAAAAGTGAAAGTCATTGACAGTATTTACAATACATGTCTTCTAGAAATATTTTTTAAAAACATAAAAAAATGCAAGCTAAGGACAAAGTTTCCATTCTAAGCATCAATTTCCCTTCATGAGGGATAGGGACTTTTTTTTTCCATGTGAGGCATAAGATTTCCAAAGAAAGTAGATGAGAATTTAGAAAGTATGCAGAAAACAGCAAAAATGGTTACTAAAATGTTACAACCTTTTAAAATTAGCTAGTCTTTTTGACAATATAACATACCCACGTTCTCTAAAAGAAATCACGGTAGAAATCAGAGAAGTGTTAGCAGGGTTTTCACAAGAACCATCAATTTGATTCACTGAAGGAGAAAGCAAGGAAGGGAGAGATCAGAAAATGAGAAAGCTGGGTCACACTATTCTGGTTATTTTTAAAGGATCTTGGATAAAAGAAGTTTATTCCAATCTGTGTGATATTACTGGAAAAAAAGAATAGAAAAGCATAATGAAGGTTAATGTTTGATATCACATGGGACATGCAATTTAATTTGTTGCCTACAGTACTATTCCAGTGGAAAAGCTAACTGCCTGATAAATGTGGTTTCTTTGAGCTTCTTATGGGGCTGAGAATATCATAGGACCCACACAAAGCCCCACACTCTCTCCTTATTTATTAATAGTAATCTCAACAGAACCAAGAAAACTTATATGGGAATCCCATACTGTTGGGTGAAGCAGTAAAGGAACAAAAGTATCTTTAGGGCTCTCTAGTAAGTCTTTCCTCCTAACCTGACACGAATAATCATTGCCGTAAGTAATGAGCATAAAAAGTCAAAAATAAAAGAGTCTCTGCCCTCAAATTGCATGGCACCTTCTACTGGGGAAAAGATTGTGTACAAGGTAATTTCAGTGGAGAGACTCTAGTAAAGTGGTAGAATGAAGAAAAGCCATATGTAGGAGGTGATCCTCAAGATAAAGTTTGCTAAAGCTCAGGAGGTTTCATTCAAGAGAGTTAATAAGTGATTCTTTCAAACCTCTAATTTCCCCCAGTTGGTGGCAAAATCACTCAGGATTAGGTGAATAGACCTATGACATCCAAAAATGACTTATCCCAGCTAAGTCATACAGTATATAGAGTGCTAGACCTGGAGTCAAGGAAAACTCATCTTCCAGAGTTCAAATCAGGTCTCAGACACTTATTAGCTGTGTGACCCTAGGCAAGTCACTTAAACCAGTTTACCTCGGTTTCCTTATCTGTAAAATGAACTTGAGAAAGAAATGGCAATATCTATGTTGAGAAAACCCCAAATGGCATAATTAAGAATATATAAAAGAACTAAACAGCAATAAATGGTCTTGTCAAGAATACATATTTGCAAATTTGTAATTATTTGAGAGGTTTTCAACACTAACAATCACAAAACTACATATAATCCATTGCTTTATCAAAGCTATACTTAAGGACTACCTTCTATATAAGGCCTTCCCTGATTCCACACTTACTAGACCCTCCTCCCTGAAATTACCTTGCTTTTGCTTCTTATATATTTTTTCTCTTTAAATATGTATATATTCCTTTCCCAAAAGGAATGTATGATGCTCTTTGGAGGGCTTAGATTCTTCTGTTCTAATTTTTATGCCCATAACATGATTCAGTGGCTGGCACATGGTAAGTGCATGATAAATCATTGATTGATTGCTTGATTATCTCAGTGTCTGAAATAATCTAATAGTCCTACCAACATGAAAACTACTTGAATGAACTAGGAAATCTCAAATTTAGTTTCAAGAGGAGAATTGAAATGAAGTGGAGAGTTAATAAAGGTCTTTGTTTGATTTTAAGTCTTAAAGAATTGCTTAGGGGGGCGGCTAGGTGGCGCAGTGAATAGAGCACCGGCCCTGGAGTCAGGAGTACCTGAGTTCAAATCCGGCCTCAGACACTTAACACAAAAAACTAGCCGTGTGACCTTGGGCAAGTCACTTAACCCCAATTGCCCTCCAAAAAGCAAAAAAAAAAAAAAAAAGAATTGAAAGAATTGCTTAGGGACAATGGGAGGTCAAGCACCCAGCCCTAGCTCAACAGTTTAGGATGTGTTAGAGAGAAGAGTTGAATTTACTCAAGACTTCCTGACTCTGAGACCTTTCTATCTACTATGCCACTGTCTCTCTAAAGTCACTACATTTTTTTTAACATGGGAAGAAGTTCTTGCTAGCTATCTACTTCGGTAGCTGAGAAGCCAGGATTTTGAAAGCCAAGGGAGAGTTAAGAAAGAAAAGTGGAGGCCAAGTCTGAAAGCAGATCAATTTGAAGAATGCTGGTAAGTCAGAGGTAAAGTCAGGAATCATAAGCAATCTAGAGAGCTCACACTCTGGAACCTAAGATAAAGGGAACAATATGGTTTACTACTAAGATGAAAAGAAATAAAAGCTAAACAGGCATTTGAATTCTCAGTAAAGAGACTCAAAAGCAGACTTTGAGACTACCTCAGAGAGGATAGACTTTGAAACAGACCATTCAAATCCAGGCCAAATCTTACTTCAGTGATGCAAGTTTCCAAAGGGGTTGTAAGTGCCCTGCTCTCACCACCCATGCACAAACAAGACAAGTGGAGATCTCCATGTAACCTCAGTAAAAATGACAAGGCATCCACTTATTCTTCTAGAATACTCTGTCCTAATTTTTATACCCTTATATTTTATATCCCTATACCCTGCCTAAAATCAGGACTCCACACCTGTTAAATTTAATTTTTGCTAGAGTTGGTTAAATATTCCACCCTGTCTGGATCATTTAGGGCTTTTATCATGCTATTTACTATATTAGCTATCTTGCCCAGCTTCATGAGACTTGCCAATTTAGAAAATATAATCTCTACATTTATACCTTCATCTGAGTTCATAAAAATGATCAGAACAGGATCAAGTCAGCACCTTCTGGTATACCACTAGAAATATTCTAGACTTACATTAAAATATTAATTTTTGGTTCTGCTCTTCTCTCAGTTCTTAATGTACCTAGTCTACCATTCAGTCCAGAACTCCCTTTAGTCCACAAGGATATCAGAACAGATTAATCAAAAATGTTGATGAAATACAGATACTAAACATACAATGCCCCAATACCATACAATAAAAAT
This sequence comes from Pseudocheirus occidentalis, assembly GCA_028646575.1. Lineage (NCBI taxonomy): Eukaryota > Metazoa > Chordata > Mammalia > Diprotodontia > Pseudocheiridae > Pseudocheirus > Pseudocheirus occidentalis. Next base: position 60,208,013 of record CM053597.1, read on the forward strand.
GATTGAGTACTTATAAAGTACTCAAGGTGATGTTTGGACCAAAGCAAAATAGAAATAGTCACTACATCCAAAGAAATTTATCTTCTTACATGGATGAATCAAAATTAGGCAAATAAGATTTAAAAAAAATAAATTGGCAGGCTAGGTGGCACAGACTCCAGTCCTGGAGTCAGGAGGACCTGAATGCAAATCTGACTAAGAAACTTCACACTAGCTGTGTGACCTTAGGCAAGCCACTTAACCCCAATTGCCCTGCATTACCTCCTGCAAAAACAAACAAACCAAAGCAATAAATAAATAAATAAATAAACTGGTGAGGAAAAATCCAGAGGGACTAGTACAACTTTCACATAGAAGGTTCAGTACTCTCTGCTGAGCAATTATAGAAGCTGGGGCTTCTAAAAGACTGGGTGCAAGAGTGAAGATGTTTCTGATCTGGGTAATAGTTTGTGCAAACACCTAGAAATGGGAAATGTAAAAATGAATTTTGAGAATACCTAGTGGACTTGTTTGGCAGGAGTAGAGAGTACATCACAAGTGAGATAAACTACAAATGGGAAAGAGGGTGAGAGCCAGAATATTAAGAGTTTTAAGTGGCAGACTGAGGGGTTTTGTATTTTAGCCCAGAAGTGACACCCAGTCTTTGTGAGTTCTTGTTATTGTCATCGTTGATGCTGCTGTTGTTGATTGTTGTATGTGTGTGACATGGTCAAATATCTGCTTTAAGAATGTTAACTTGTCAGATGTGGGAAAGGGTGATTCAAAAGGAGGCAAAATGGAATAATGGATGCAAATTAGAAGGCTAGTGTAATAGTCTGGGAGCAAGATGAAAGTGTAGGGTATTGGCCAAACGAATGAAAAAGGAATGCAGCATCTGTGAGAGATATTATGGAGGTAGAATCAAAATGACTTGGAAAAAATGATTGTCTATGGGATGTGAAGAAAGAAGACTAAGGAACAACTCCAAGTTTAACCTTGATGACTGGAAGGATGATGGTTCCTAACACTGTAATAAATAAGAGTGGAAGAGGTATATATTTTGGGGAGAAAGATTATAAATACTGTTTTGGACATGTTGAGTTTCATATAAAGATGGAACACTCAATGGAGGGTCTAAGCAAGCAGTTGGTGAGGTAGGACTTGGTTTGGGGAGAGAGAAAATTAAAGCTACATATATAGATGTGGGAGCCATTTGTCTAGCGATTATATTTGAAGTAATGAAATTATGATCACTAACCAATGCTGTGTAGACTGAAAATGACCTAGGACTTAGTGAATGAGAAGATGACAATTTAATGCACACACACACACACACACACACATGCACACACGCACACAAGCACACACACACAACTGAGGAAGAGTGATTAATCTGTCATATTAGTGACTCTGTCAAATAAAAATATCGCACTGGTGTAGCCTAAGAAATACTAATTCATAGTGACCACCTCATCCATTTCTAAGTATTGATAAAGTATCTTTTTAATAATCAAATCTAGAATTTTACCAGAAAAAAATGCCAGGGTCACCAACCTCTCTTTGAAGAAACCATTTTGTTTTCAGTTTTGAAAATCAGGATCATATTTGTCCATCCCCAATACTTCTTAGGACACCTCTCTTATTTTCTGAAATTTGTAAGGATTTGATCTACATAAAAAGGCATGCCTGCATTTTAAACTAAGATGTGAAGCCTACCTATATTCCTATCCGGTTCAACAACAACAAGTCACTCCTGCCAGAAAGGTAACAAAGTTTATTGTTTTTGGTTATGTTACATTATTTTTATAAAAGAGGTTACAAATTCTAACTTCATTTATGATTACCAGTCATGGGAAGTGGGGGAAACAATATAATGGATTATTTCTCTCCTATCTACAAAAGGAATGACCCCAAAAAAGTGTAATTTTGTCTATTGGATATGAAGAGGGAAGAATCAAGAACAACTACAATAAGATTAAGTTTGGGCTTTTGGCTTCATTTGCTTTACTGAGGCTCCAGGAAAGGCTCCTTGGCCTTTAGATGCCCACTCACCCTCTATCCAAATGGGCTTCTGTGCCTAGGTCAGATTAATAATTGGACAAGCATTTCATTTTAAAATGACTGCCTGTTAGACTTCATCTAGCATCACACACACACACACACACACACACACACACACACACACACACACACACACCCCTTCATTGTTGACCAGGCATTTTTTTTGTCCTAAAATGGAATCAATCAATTGATCTATCTCCTTGTAAATACCCACTAGAGGCATTGACCTCCCTTGTACTACTCTTATGCTCTCTACTGCATGTCTAGGAAACTATACTGTAGGATTTCAATGATCTGGACAGCCAGAACTCTGCACTTCTAATTTCCTTCCTCCATAAAAAGTTAAATATTCCATATCCCTTTCTTTCAGGACTTGATTATCTACAGGAAAATGGAAGGTAATAGCTAATATTTTAGTCAATCAACCTTAACCCCTGAATGCTGTATCTCAGTAAAAACATGTAAGTGGCATGCACAGACAAATATTAATGCTAGAAACTACACAGAATCTTTTCTTCCCCAAAATACGAGGGGTAAGGAGGGAGAGTGTGCTAAGGGACCTATGGTGACGTTCAGGGTACTCATAGATCAAATCATGCCACATTAATAAATAGGGCCATCCTTGCATTTTTTAGGATCATAGATCATAGTAACATACATTATTTACCTCCTAGAAGTTATAAGGTAGAGAGCAGGAATTGACCAAAGAAATGTCTCAATAAAGCTATTTTCTTTTTCCTCCTGGAAATCCTTCCTCCATGCCAACTTTGGCAGATCAGTGACACGTGCTTTCATTTAAGCACAGATGTTCACATCTGGGGACTTCAATATAGCCTGTTTTTATGGCAAAGGAAAAGAAGACATACCTTGAAGAGCTTCTCAGCTGCTAAAAAGGAGCCTCCCCTCTGGAACTGTTATCTGACAAATATTCTAGGACTGAACCCTTCAGTAAATCCAAAGTGTACGTGATGAAGAGGGGCGATGCTGCTACTGAAGTCTACAGGCAGTCATTGTAAAATTCAATGCTTGTCCAATTATTAGTCTGACCCAGGCACAGAAGCCCATTTGGAGAGAGGGTGAGTGGGCATCTAAAGGCCAGGGAGCCTTTCCTGGAGCCTCAGTAAAGCAAACAAAGCCAAAGCCCAAACTTAATCTTATTGTATTAATATCTCGATTATGCTTGCCTCTATCACCATTTGTTGATACTGACAGGATAGCTTCAATTTGCATACCATAAATGATTTTCCTACCCCTAGTGTTTCACTTTGTTCTCCCCTCTGGGTCTTTTTTTTTTGGAGCCTTCAGTTTACTTATCACCAATATCTGTGTGGGTGACAGCTCCTCGGTGTGACCTCCATTTTCTCTCTGTACTTTGCAGATTGAGTTCATACAGACCCTTTACCCTGAAGGACATGCATCCAGGTGCACAGTTCATTTCAGAGTATGTTCACAGGATCAGAAATAAGGAGGTATAATATACCACTGAGAAACAAGCAAGTCCAAACTCATTTTACAGATGGGGAATCTGAGTAAGGGTAAGTGATTTGTTCAGAGAAGTTCTACCTAAGTAACAAAAAAACAGGATAGGCAAAAGTTCTTTGGTTTGTGCTTTGTCTTGGATGAGGATGTACTAAAAGGTTTTATAATTCATGATGATTTGAACATGAGCAACAACACTTGACCAGAGGCCCTGAATATCATGGAGCAGACTGAAGAGGAGCTAGGCTCTAAGTACCTATAATACAAGAAGGCACAAGACCTGTTGGTAATTTCTTAATAAAAGGAGGAAGACGAAAATGCTATCTTTTGATCCTTTATTAGTAGATTTTCTGTTTCTTTTGAATACTGCAGTTCAGCTTAGGGCTTCACTTAGCACTTGCTCCTACACTGATAACTCTTCTCAGTCTGGAGTGAAAATGAATTCCCGAAGATATGCTAATGAAATTTCAGCATGAGCAGGTCCTACTAAGAGTGATGGGACTAGATTCAGAAAGACCAAAGTTCAAGTCCAGCCTCATAAAATCACTAGTTGCATTCCTTGGAGGACCCAATTCACTTCTCTTTGCCTCAATTTCCTCAACTGTGAATGTGGATAATAGTGGCACCTACTCCACAGGATTATTGTGAAGACCAAAGGAGGATCTATACGTAAAGTGCTTAGTACAGTGCCTAGTACACAGTAGGCATCATATAAATGCTTATTCCCTTCCCCCCTCCCACCTGCTTTCCAGGGTGGTGGTGAGGATAAAATGAAATAATTGTAAAGCACTTTGAAAAGTGCTATATAAATTCAAGTTCTTATAGTACTAGAGAGTTGCCTGGGGTAACAAGTGAGAAATTATGAAATTTATCTACATCAGTCATTCTCAGCCTGTGGGTTATTTTCAATTTAAATACATCCTACATATCAGATATTTACATAATGATTCATAATAGTAGCAAAATTACAGTTATGGAGTAGCAATGAAAATAGTTTTATGGTGGGGGGTCACCACAACATGAGGAACTGGATTAAAGGGTCGTGGCATTAGGAAGGTTGAGAACCACTGGTCTACATGATCACATAACCAAATATGTGTCAGAATTTGAACTCTGATGGCCAGACCCTGAGGTTACAAAATCTCTTAGAATCACGGATAGAATTTAAGAGTTGGAAAGACTTTCTTCATAGATAATTGATATCCACAATCAAGGGCGGGGGGGGGCATCTATGCATCTTGGCATACTGATCACTGATAAGATATAGGAACTCTTCTCTGAGGAAGTGTTATCAAGGGCCAAGGTCAACAAAAAACCAGTGGACACTAATGCAGTGTTGTACAAAAAACATGGTACTTAGCCTAGAGCATCATAAATAACTGAAAAATGAATGCCTGTTGATTCTCTGACAGTGTCAGATGATTTGGTCCTACTACTGATATTTGCCGACTAAAGCACTCTGAACATCTGTTTCATGGGGTGTATGAAGTGATCCAGGGGGCCTATCACCTTCGAAGTGAGGGCTGGCTGAACCTTTTTCAGGGCTATTCGCCCTCCTTCGATGTCCACCTTTCACCCATCTCTCACCTGCAGCCCAAGAAGCTGTAGAATGCACAGTAAGCCAGACTGTGATAAACCACTTCAGCAGATTGGCTAAACCAGGTTAAAGGTAACCCACACCTGGTAACCCCTAATGAGTTAGGGGGATCTTTTCCCCAAGCATGTGAAGACTGTCCCTGAAAGAACAAACAGATGAGAATGATTTGTTCCAATAGCCACAAAGACAGTTGAAGCAGATGCTGTGGAGCATGGAGAGCTCAGTCAGACGTCAAAGACCATTCAGTGCATCCTCAGTCATCACCAGTTATCTTGACCTTTGTCCTGCCACTGGATTTTGATACTTCCAAGAATAAGAATGAGGCTTATGATTTTGTGCAGTTCTTTCTCACTTCAATTCAATTCACCCAAGAGTCAAGACATCAGCTGTGATATCCTTGGGCCTCTTTGAAAATGAAGCATAAACAACAAATGTCTCCATGCTTCAGTTTCATTATTCAGTTCATACCATGCACAGTGAAGAGAACCATGCTACACCAGAAGGATACAAAGTTTAAACAAAACACCATCCCTGTCTTCAAGGAGTTCATATAATATAGTAGAGGAAATAAGACAACTACACAGATAAGTTATGGAAATATGGCAATGGCTAGCATACTGGACCTGAATTAAGGGAGCCCTGAGTTCAAATACTGCCTCAGACACTAACTCACTGTGTTAGTCTGGGCAAGTCGCTTAATTTCTGTCTGCCTCAGACAAAGCAATTGCCTCACATAGTTGTAAATATAAAATGAGATATTTGTAAAGCACTTAGCATATAGTAGGCACCTGTTTCCCTCTTTCCTTCCTATTACAGAAGTTATTTTCTTTACATAAAAGAAATCTAAACATAGTACAGTAGATCTAATATAAGAAATATATGGAAGGAAAGATACAAAGAAAACAGAAGAAAGTAGGAGGAGATCAGGGAGTGGAAAACAGCTAGTTTGACTGGAAAGCAAAACACATGCAGAGAAATAGTGTGTAATTAGGCTAGCTAGAAAGCTGATTGGAACCCAACTAAAGAAGGCCTTGAATGCCAGACTGAATAGAATTGTTTTGGGGAAAAAAATGAGAAGCTGGTGATTTTTTTTTGAGCAAGGAAGTGATATTATTAGACTTGTACATTAAGAAGATTACTTTGGCAGAAAAGTGAGTGATCGCTAAGGTTCCATCCATTTCTAAATGCAAATTCTATGATTTATGCTTCTGACTTTCAGACTCATTGTCCTTTCCAAAATGAAATAAGTGATCTTGATTGAAAAGGTTAAGCGGTCCATTCACAATGTTGTTCAATCATTAGATTCTCTTGACTTTTGAAAGTTATTTCACATTAGATTTTTTTTCCATTTGGTTTCTCTGTTTGGGGTCCGAGAAAGAATGGGCCCCTCTTTTAAGATTCTCTTTTTGAATCAGAGAATGATTCAATGGGAGATTACACTTTTAGCTGGTGGCAGGCTGAGAGAGATTCAAAGTAATGTTTATTTAACAGAGAATATATTCAAACTACTACATTCTGTATTAATCTCTCCAGGGGATGCGAAGCAGGGCAGCCTTGGTCCCTGCCCCAGTCATGTCCCCTGAAGTGGAGGACAGCTGAGCAAACACTTAGGTGAATCCCCTGTAGTCTTGTGAAGGCTTGGGGTTACTCTCCCACCATGTGCAAAGTCTCAGAAAGATCCCAAGAGAGTTCCTTGACAGCCTTATTATTGTAGCTGACAGTGGGCAGGAGGAAGTTGTGGGTGCTTAACAGATACTTCTTGAATTAAATTGCATTGACTTGACCTGAATATTTATTGTGAATTCTGATAGTAGCCCATATGTTGCCCATTATTCTGAATGTAAGTGCCGTTATTAAAGGGGGAGAGGGAGCCCATAAAAGTAATCTGAATACTTGACCTAAAAATGTCAAATTCTATTATTTCCTGGGGGTCTGAACTACAGCAAGGTTAGGAAGCTTGTGTTGATTGTTATACAACATGTTTTGGGGGTGATCTCAAGTATTATGTCTGGAACGTTTAAAGTCTTTCTATCTTTTCTACTATGGATTAGCATAAACATTTCCATTTACTATTTCCAGGAAATGGGAGGCTGTGGAAGATGGAATGAAAGAAGAAGGGGAGGGAAGAGAAAAAGAAAGAAAGGGGAGAGAGAGAGAGAGAAAGAGAGAGAGAGAGAGAGAGAGAGAGAGAGAGAGAGAGAGAGAGAAAGGACAGATATAGAAAGAGTTACAGAGAGACAGAAATGGAGAAAAGAGAGTAGAGGGACTAGGGAGAGAAGGGGAGAGAGGGAAGGGTAAGAGGAAGAAGAAACAGAGGGGGAAAGAGAGAGAAAAAAAGAGGCAAGAGGAAAACAAGGAGAGAGAGAAAGAGATCACTTAAAATCATGAGGTGCTTTCAGCCTTCCAACATGTGGAGGAGGAGGAATGGAGAGTGCTTAATATTTTATGTATTAGCTTTGGTATTAAGAGATGCAGCCACTGACAGTGTGGCTGACAAGACTGAAGTGGAATTCACAGTCCTTTCATTGTTGTATATACAGTGCAGCTACCCCTGCTGTTTGAGACTTTGTTTGACTGCGTCTTCAGTTCCCAGGCTGCCTTATTCCTTTGCTCAAAGTAAATCACTCCATTTCAGATGGCTGAACACCAAGTATATTTCTTTCTTGCTGCTGTTGCCCAGAATGCACCAGGTGTGCTGAGAGCTTGGCTAGTAGGGAAACACTGTGAAAAGGAGCTATTTTGTTTTCTTCCAATCAAATCCCTGTGACTTCTCCTTAGTATTAAATTTGGATCAATTTCTCACCTTTTGACTGCAATGATACTGCTCTAATGTGGGCCTTCTCCCTCTCTTATTCATTTTAATGATCTCTTTGTTTCCTCTTCATTATCTTTCCACCCTTTGTCTTCATTACATGCTCAAAATTAAATCTACAACTATCTTTTCTTCTTTCTCTAAACTCAGTATACTCAACTATTGTCTTAGTTTTAATGATCAGTTCTATGTAGATAATTCCCAAATTTTTATCATCACCCTATCTTTTCCCCAGATTAAGTATATCAAATGTTTAATGCTTAACTATCCCAAAATGTCTGGTCAGAACCTCAAGTTCAACTTATACAAAACTGAACTCATCTTCCTCTCCCCAAAAAAATCCCCCTCCTCTTGTTTTTTTTTATTTATTGTGATTACACCACACTAACTCAATTACCCTGATTAGAAATCATGGAACCATGTTTTATGACTCTTTTTCATACCACAAGACTAATAAGTTTCCATGTCCTGTTGATTCTCCTATGGCAATGTCTCAAATTCATCCTCTCTGCACTCTCTCTACAGCCACCCAAATTCAGGGTTTAATTTATTCTGTATAGACAGTCAACAAACAATTAAGTATCTACTATGTTCCAGACCTTTGCTAAGAGTTGGAGATACAACAAAAGGCAAAAGACAGTCCATGATCTCAAGCAGATTATAATCTTAAAAATGCTACCTTGTTACCCCTTTACCTCATCCTTCATAAGAATATCCAACTTATCTTCCCATCATTGCCATTGTCATCCTTAATGAATAGTACTTTTATAGTTCTGAGGCTAATAATTATTTGATGTTATTTAAAACTCAACAAATCTGACCCTTTCCCCAAGATGGCACCAAAGGCAAAGAAGGATGCCATTGATCCCCCCCCCCAAGACAGAAGCCAAATCCAAGGCCTTGAAGGCCAAGAAGGTGGTGCTGAAGGGTGTCCATAGCCACAAAAAGAAGATCTGAACATCCCCCACCTTCCAGCGACCCAAGACA
>CM053597.1:60217027-60230821 GCA_028646575.1 Pseudocheirus occidentalis
TAACCTCGGAAAAGTGCCCCTCAGAGAAACAAGCTTGATCACTATGCCATCATTAAGTTTCCCTTGACCACTGAGTCTGCTATGAAGAAGACTGAGGACAACAACACCATAGTCTTCATTGTGGACGTCAAGATCAACAAGCATCAAATCAAGCAGACTGTAAAGAAGCTGTATGAGATTGATGTGACCAAAGTCAACACACTTATCCGGCATGATGGAGAGAAGAAGGCCTATGTTCATCTTGCTCCAGACTATGATGCATTAGATGTTGCCAACAAAATTGGAATCATCTAACTTACTGTGTCTAGCTGTGTCCCATTCCACCTACAATAAAGAGTTTTCCAGAAAAAAAACTCAACAAATCCTATAAGGTAGGTCCATATGAAAAAAAGGTTCAGAGAAGCTATGAGATGTAGAAAATAGCAAAGGTAGTATTTTAATCAAAAAGTTCTTGATTCCAAGACCAACACTCTTCCCATTATACCACACCATCTCTCAATACCATGTTATTCCCATTATCTAAAATTTTGGGGGGGTCATTAGTACCAGCTAAATTCTCCTGATTCCAGAATTTATAACCAGTCCAGCAAAAGAAAAGAACATCTGTTTCAAACATATCTTTCTAGCTTTACCTCATACCATTTCCATTCTATGCTTAAACAACAATCATTTAGTATGCTGCTACAATTGCCAAACATTGGGTTAAGGACTTTAACACAAATACTAAAATGAAGACAATCCCTGCCTTCAAGAATCTGAAATTTTATTGGAGAAGAAAACATGTATCTATATCAGCATATATAAAACAACTTTGAGGAAACTAACAGCTGCAAAGATAAGGAAAGGCTTTAGGTAAAGGCAGCGCCTGAGTCGATTGTGAAATAAAGCCAGTGGGAAGAGCACTCTAAGTACTCAGGTCTGTCAGTGCAAAGGAATAGAGCCAGTAGTTGGAGTGGCAACTATGAAAAGCATTATGTATGCAAATATAGCTGGACCTTAGCAAGACAGAAAGATGTAAGAAGAATGGAAAGCTAGGAAGAGATCAGGTTGTGAAGAATATCTCAGACAAAGGCTTCTATGTTTGATCCTAAATGAATTGAGGTAGGTAGTAAGTACACTTTTGGAAAATGAATTTCATGACTGTGGAGGTGAATTGGAGTGTGGAAAGATGAGGCAGGGAGAGCAATGAGAAGACTATTAGTACCCTTGACAATAATAGGGAAGCTTGCAAGAATGGCAGAAGAAAGAGAAGAGCTAAGAGTTCTGACTTGGACATACTGAGTTTGAAGTACTCAGTCAAATTAAACTACCCTCTATGCTACATTTTCCCCACCTTCCTCCACATCCAGCTCCGATGTTCATATGGATCCCAAGGTAGAAAATGAGTTCAACTACCCTTCCTCTGCTTCCATCTGTTAAAGTATTTTCTCTCTTTCAAGGCCAACACAGGGGTCAATTCTTCCACAAACCCTTTCTTAAGTCCTCCCACACACACAAAGTATAAGATATCTCTTCCTCCTAAAATTTCTTATAGTATTTTGAATACTCTCTTGGACTGTAGTTATTTGTATACTTAAGATTTTATTCATTGTAAATTTCTTTAAAATGGTGCCTAAGTTATTCATTCATTCAGCAAGCACTTATTAAATGTCTACTATATGTCAAATGCTATACAAAGTAGGAGGGATACAAAGATAGAAATGAAATGACCCAACCCCTCAAGGAGCTTACATTCTTCTATTGAGAAAATATTTTATATAGATAAATAAATATAAAATGTCTACAAAGTAATGGGAAGAGACCCCTTCTTCCCCAGTTATCATGGTTTGTTTGACATTTTGTCATTAACTCTCTTATAAAATTTGAAACATACCAGACATAGTTTGATAGGAGACTGGGAATGTTGAAAACACATACTCTAACCCTTTACTACATGGAGTGAGCCTCATGATGCTGGGAGCAGGAATCCATCAAAATGCTGTTCTACCCTCTTCAGCAGCTAATTAACCAATGTGCTAGACTTTGGAATATTTTTTAATAATTGCTTAAGATTTCAAAACTTTTAAGGAAATATTGTTAATTACTTATCATTTTAAAGGTACTAGAGGATATTATTATGTAGAAATTTTAGGAGATAAAGAGAAACATTGGCAGAGAATATTGAGTTTTCATATTTTGTGAGCTGGATAAAAGAGTTTGAGCTACCTATTTTGAAATGTATATAAACTTTCTTCTTTTGATACTGCATAGAAGGAAATTGTGCCATGAAGATGTAAAATACTATTATGTCAAGATGACTGACATTTTGATATCATGTACAGTAATCACAGGTATTTTCTTCCAAAAGAAAGATGAGGATCATAATGGAATTAAATGGGAAACAAAAGTCCAATAATATGATATACCTATTTCTCTCTTTTGGGAGAAAAAAAACAATTCTCTGAGAATTGGTTTTTTTCTCCCAAAAGAGAGAAAATCAAGTGCAAGAACATATACATGTGAAATATAGAATATTTAAGTCACATCATATAGTAATTTACAATAAGTGTTCACATACATGGGAAACAAGTCACTCTAGGGCAGCGGTTCTCAACTTGTGGGTTATGAATCCTTTGGGGGTCGAACAACCCTTTCACAGGGGTCACAGGGGTCATCTAAGACCACTGGAAAATACATATTTCCAGTGGTCTTAGGAACTGAGACACTGCTCCTCTATCCGTCTCCAGGTGAGTCCGCCCACATGAGAGTATTAAAGGGTTGTGGCATTAGGAAGGTTGAGAACCACTGCTCTATGGAGAAATACTTTCCCCCAGGGAGTATTATCTCTGTACTCCCTCAATGCTGAGACTCAGTCATGAGAGAGTCTGCCCTCAATAACTTTGCTTCATTTTGCCTGACTCCCTGAGAAGATTTCTTAGAAACATCTGTTAAACAAACTTAAGTATAATTCATATCCAGGTTCTAACCAAAAGAGATGAATAGATATTCCTTCTAGAAAGGCTACTTAATGAACAATGAAGTCAATACTTGGGATTGGATGCTTTTTATTTCTTCCACACTGAAAGAAATGATTAAAAAAATACAAAAGACTCATAAGCACATATTGACCAACACCTAATAAATTTATCAAATGAACACAAAAAATAATAACCCATCACAAAGATCCCGCAGAAACCTAGAAGAAAGAGAGAGGAAGAAGAAAGGAGGATGAGGAAAAGAAAGAAGAGGAAGAGGAGAAAGAAGCATTTAAAGGACTCAGTCATAGAAATATGCATCACCTCTCTGTTTTTGTTTATCAAAGCCAATATCTCAAATGCTTTGGAAAAGGAGATAAGCATACTTAGATTATAATTATAAAAAGCACCTTTCAGTCTGAAGACATGAACCCAGCTGTCAGCCAAATAATATCAATGAAGATCAATTTGTTAAAGCTAGTAACTTCTATATCCATCATGAATGAATGCATTTTCCTACAGTATTTGACAGAAAGTATAAAAAAATAAATTATAACCCAAACACAGCAATATACGTGGCACCCATTGCAACAGTGATAACAACCAGACAAAAGGTAGGAAATTGGAAGGCATATCATTAAGAACAAAGGTCAACACTACTGGCAAAGAAGAAACTTACGAGAGCTACTGGAAATACATGGAACAACCTAAGTTTTTAAACAACAAAGATGCTTCCCAAATAGTTCTTATGTCTTGTCTTGAAATAGCAGGAGGACTTTGAACTCTTAAGGACCCCTAAATGTCCTTGAGATGTTTTCTTCAAGGTATTATATATTGCTTTCTCTGTGCAAAAGCCCCAAGCTTAAACCATAAGCCAAAATTGCATTACCTCCTTGAAGGCCAATAAAGTTTCCAAAACACTGAATGTGTGTGTTGAAGAATCCTGGGAATGATATAAATCCAAAGCAAGAACGCTTATCCTGTCCTTTAATAATTTACTGTATTACTTTGCACCATGATTTTTTTCAATGCTTGACTCTGTGGTAATATTAAACAATTTATAGTATAATTCAGTCGTTTTATCTTTCAATCATATTCACCCTGAAGGCTAATTTCCTTTAGAGCCCTCCAGCTAGAATTCTGAATTTTAAGTGAAAGTTTAGCAACCAGATTCAAGAGTTACTAAAGAATTAAGTTCTTAAAAATCATTAAAGCAAAGAGGTAAGCAGATGAATAAAAATACGGTAATATGGATATCAGTTATTATTAACAGTTTTATGCACAGTCTAAAGAGTGTCTTTTAATATGCATTACATTGGACTGATGGAATACACAGCCCTTGATATGATAAACATTATATACTTTCCATAAAGTATATGGCATTTGGAGAAATAAGTAGTTTTCTGTTTCCCCGAGGATCTTTAAACTGATTTATTCTGAGCAGAACTGAATGTTCAAAGTAATGAAAGCAGGATGAGATGCCATTCTTGAGTAAATCCTGTGTCACATATATGGTTTCCACAATGTTTTATATACACGTCTACTCTGGACTATCATTAAAACAATTACCATTTTGGCCTAATAAAAGTAACTATGACTACTTCTTCATATGAGAATTGCATCCCCCAAGGGAAATATTCCATTTAAAATTTTTTCTTCAAAATGGCATATTTGACTCAAATGAGAGGATTCTAGAGTATTCTAGCTGATGATTTGTATGTAATATCTTTCCCCAAGAGTGTGGGTATATGAATAGATTCACAAAGGATTTATATCACATAATCTTCTGGCTAACAGTTGTGTCATGGATTTCCTAGTTCAATATTGTAATAGTATAGATTCCCCAAAACATCGAAGCTTAGAGTAGTATGGCGCTTCAGAAAACATACAGTACAAACCAGATCTAGACAAAATTTCCCTCTACAACATTCCCAACAAAATGGTCGATCAACATTTTTAAAAATTTAAATTTTTTATTTTTGGTTTACATAATTCATTTCTGTAAGGTTTTGAGTTACAAATTTTCTCCCCATCTTTCCCCTACCCACCACTCCAAAACAATAATCCCACTGTATACACTTCCTCCAATATGCTCTCTCCTATATCCTCCCCCATCCCTCCTCCAACTTTCCAGTAGGGCAAGATGGATCTCCATACCCCAGTTCCTGTATATCATATTTCCCAGTTGCATGTAATAATAATAATATTGAAACATTTTATTTCACAGCTTTAAATTCCATTTTCTTTCCCTTCTACCCCCATCACCCACCCTTACTGGGAAGATAAGCAATTTAATATAGGTTGTACATGTGAATACACAAAATGTTTCCATAGTAGTTATATTATGAAAGACTGACTATATTTCCCTCCAATCTATCACACTCCTTACTTGTTCTACTCTCTACTTTGATGCTGTCCCTTTTCAAAAGTGTGTGCTTCTAACTACACTCCCCCCCCAACCTGCCCTCCCTTTTCATTATCCCCCTTACATCCCCTTCCCCCTTATTCTCCTATAGGGTAAGATACCCAATTTAGTGTGTATGTCATTCCCTTGCTAAGCTAAATTCAATGAGAGTAAGGTAGACACATTCCCTTTTACCTTCTTGTTCTTCCAACCTCCATTGTAACAGGTATCCCTTCCCTCTTCTATATGAGATAACATACCCCATTGTGTCTCTCCCCATCTCCTCTCATTATATTCCTCTCTCACTTATCAATTTCACCTTTTAAGTATCATCCCTTCCTATTCAACTGATCTTGTGCCCTCTGTTTATGTAGACCTGCACACATATATACACATGCTCACACATGTGTTCATATACATATATACCCTCCTATATAGACATATGTGTATGTGTGTATATATATATGTATATACATACATATACACATATTTATATTCCCTTCAACTATCCTCTGAGAAAAGTTGCTTAAGTTACAATTATCATTTTTCCATGTAGCCATGTAAACAGTCGAACTTTAATGAGTTCCTTATGGTTTCTTTTCCCTATTTACTTTCTCATGCTTTTGTTGTTTCTTGTATTTGAGTGTCAAATTTTATATTCAACTCTGTTTTTTTTTTCATCAATAACATTTGAAAGTACACTATTGCATTGAATGACCATATTTTTCCTGAAACATTACACTCACTTTTGCTGGGTAGGTGATTCTTGGTTTTAATTCTAGCTACTTTGACCTCTGGAATATCATATTCCAAGCCCTTTGATGCTTTAAGATACCTTAGAAGCTGTTAGATCCTGTTTTATCCTGATTGTCCATCCACAATATTTGAATTGTTTCTTCTTGGCTGCCTGTAATATTTTCTCCTTGATCTGGGAACTCCAAAACCTGACTATAATATTCCTAGGAGTTTTCTTTTTGGGATCTTTGTCAAGAGGTGATTGGTGAATTCTTTCAATTTCTTTTTTGCCCTCTTGTTATAAAATATTAGGGCAATTTTCCTTGAGAATTTCTCGAAGGATGATTTCTAGGTTTTCTTTTTTTTTACCATGGAATTCAGGTAGTCTGAAGAATTTTTAATTATCTCTCCTGGATCCATGTTCCAGGTCAGTGGTTTTTCCAATGAGATATTTCACTTTGCCTTCTATTTTTCCATTTGTTTGGATCTGCTTGATAGTATCTTGGTTTCTCAAAGCTTCCATTTGCTCTAATCTAATTCTGAAGGAATTATTCTTTTCAGTGAGCTTTTGAAATTCTTTTTCCATCTAGAAAATTTGGCTTTTGGACCTCTTTTGCCATTTGTGTTAATCTATTTTTAGGTGTTATTTTCTTCATTCAGGTTGTTGGCTCTCTTTTCATGATTTTCTTGCATCATTCTCATTTCTCTTACTAATTTTTCCTCCACTTCTTTTACTTGACTTTCAAAATCCTTCTTGAACTCCTCCATGGCCTGTAACCAATTCATAGTTTTATCAGAAACTTTTGGTAAAGGAGTTCTGACTTTGTTGTCTTGCTCACATTCCATGATTTGATCCTTTTTGTCCCCCAAAAAAGGAATCTAAAGTTGTATTGCTGTGCTTCTTTGCTTCCTTTGCTTGCTCATGTCACACCTCAATTATGTGACTTTTGAGCTCCTTACCATAGTAAAACTCTGCTTCCAGAGGGGAGAACTTTGTCCCAAATTGCAGTTTCAGTTTTTTATTTGTTTGTTTGTTTTTCCGGGTTTTTTGGTTATTTATTTGTGTATTTGTTCATTCGTTTGTTCATTCATTCATTTATTTATTTATCCATTCATTTATTTGTTTGTTTGTTTGTTCGTTTATTGCAGCTGCAAAGCTATTAGGGGGTTGCCATTTCTACAGCCCACACAAACTTTGTTTTACTGGACACATATCTCAGGATCACCACCCAGACCACAATCCAGATCCAGCCAGGTTAAAGCAAGAGTGATTACCTTCTGAATGTTCACTTGGTCCCCCCTATAATCTGCAGGTCAGGAGGCAGCTGCAGGGCTGCCACACCTCCTCCAATTCTAACTCTGGGGGCAGGGTCTGTACCTGTTACTCTATCCCCTCAGTTCCAACAGAGTTCTACACTGATGTCTCACTTTTTCTTTGGCATTTAGGGGTTGATAATTCTGGAAACCACCACAGCTCTTGATAATCCACTCTCACAAAGTCTGCTGTGGCCACTGGTTGGTGCTGCCCTCAACTTCTTTTTCTAATTTATTTATTTATTTTTAGTTTTCAAAATTCATTTCCACAAGATTTTGAGTTATAAATTTTCTCCCTGTCTTTCCCCTACCTCCCACCCCAAGATAGTGAGCTTACTGAATACCCCTTCCCCCAATCTGTTCTCTCTTATATCCTTCACCATCCCCTCCCCCAACTTTCTACTAAGGCAACATGTATTTGTATACCTCAGTGCCTGCATATCTTATTTCCCAGTTGCATATAAAAAGCAGGTTTTTTAACATTTGTTTTTAAAACTTTGATTTACAGATTTTTTTTCCCTTGCCTCCTCACCCACCCCCACTTGGGGGACATGCAATTCAATATAGGTTGTACATGTGTAGTTATGCAAAATGTTTCCATAGTGGTTATATTCTGAAAGACTACATATTTCCCTCCCTCTTATCCCACCCCCACTCATTCAATTTTCCACATTGACTCTGTCCCTTATCAAAACTGTTTATTTCTAACTACCCTCTCCCCCAGTATGCCCTCCCTTCTATCATCCTGTAATGGTAATGAAATTTGGAGATCCTCTGAATTGCTAATCTAAGAGGTACTTAGCACCCAGTTTCAAATTAAATCTCTGTTAAAGAAACAGAAGGTATGAACACCTGTTGCTGACCTAACAGGAAGGGGCTGAACAGGAAATCCCTATTGCTGGTGTGACAGGAAGGGGCTAAATGGTGAGGAGCAATGCTGAGTATAAGGAAAAACCCCATCTGGGAAAGGAAGAATTTCCTGTGAACTTGTGGTGGCAGAGCTTCTTCTGAGGGCCAGCCTAGCTGCTGAGGACTTCGGAGGGCCAGTCAGAGATGCCAGAGGAAGCATGAGAGTTGTGTCAGTTCTTTGTCTGTTTGTGACTTTTTTAAGCCTAGACTTCCCAGGAAGAGAGACTGTGCAGGATTTAAGGTAGACTGGACACTGTGTGCTTCAGTGTGGAATAGGTACTGCACAGAAATCTGGAGAAGGAAGTCAGAGCTGTCTTTGAACTCACGTGAGTGTTTCATGAATCTAGGTAGGAGTTGGGACCACAGAAGGGGATCCAAGGAATCCTAGAGTCTACCTTGGGTCAAAATAAAGAGTTTTCTTCCTGTATACTGAGTAGTGACTGATGGAAGTTGTAGCTTACTTATGACCTTGAACTTGTAACTTACTAGTGACTGGGTGTGGATGGCTTGTATATTTCCCACTACCCTTAAGGAGGCTTTGAGTGAATTAAGGATTAAGGATTCTCTCCTCCTTAAGACTGATTGAATTAAGAACTTAACTATATGACTGATTGTATAAATGAATGCACCTTGTTTAAAAGAGAACCATAAAATCAGTGAGTTACCAAGTGATTGACTGACCAAATGATTGTACTTTTTAAAAATTATGTGACCACTTTGGTGAAAACCATGTGGCCATTTTAGTGATAAATGGTTAATTTGTATCATTGTGAATGCTGCATTTTGATTTTCTATTAATTTTTTTTTGTTGTGATTTGTTATTGAATGAATAGAGAGTTCACTATACTATGTAATCAGAACTTTGAAAGGTATTTACAGCAGCAGTCCTCTGGAAATTTGCTCATGCATGCCTTTGCACATCCTCCCTCTTATCCCCTTCTCCCATAATTTCCTATAAGGTACAATACCCAATTCAGTATGTATGTTATTCCCTTCTTAAGTTAAATTTAATGAGAGTTAGGTTGACCCATTCCCTTTCACATTGCTGCTCTTCCTCTCCATTGTAACAGTTTTCTCTTACCTCTTATGTATGAGATAATTTACCCTATTTTATCTCTCCCTTTCTCCTTCCCCCAATATATTCTTCTCACCCCTCCATTTTATTTTTTAGATATCATCTGTTCATATTCAATTCATCCTGTGCCCCCTGTGTATACATGTACACACATATACACACTCTTACATATGTATTTATACACACATATACTCTCCTAAACATATATATGTATGTATAGTTCAACTTTAATAAATTCTTCATGATTTCTTTTCCCTGTTTACCTTCTCATGCTTCTCTTGCTTCTTGTATTTGAACGTCAAATTCTTTGTTCAGGACCGTTTTTATTTTATCAAGAATAATTGAAGGTCCTCTATTTCATTGAATAATCATATTTTCCCCTGAAGCATTGTACACAGTTTTTTGGGGGGTAGGTGATTCTTGGTTTTAATCCTAGCTTCTTTGATCTCCAGAATATCATATTCCAAGTCCTTTGATTCCTTAATGTAGAAGCTGCTAGATCTGGTGTTATCTTGATTGTGTTTCCACAATACTATAATTGTTTCTTGGTGACTACTTGTAATATTTTATCATTGTCCTGGAAATTCTGGAATTTGGCTACTCCTAGGAGTTTTCTTTTGGGGATCTTTTTCAAGATGTGATTGGTGAAATTTTTCGATTTCCATTTTGCCCTCTGGTCTAGAATATCAGGGCAATTTTCCCTGATAATTTCTTGAAGGATGATTTCTAGTTTCTTTTTCTGATCATGGCTTTCAGGTACTCCAATAATTTTTAAATTATCTCTTCTGTGTCTGTTTTCCAGATCAGTGATTGTTTTCAATGAGATATTTCCCATTTCCCTCTATTTTTTTCATTTGTTTGGATCTGTTTTATATTATCTTGATATCTCATAAAGTCATTAGCTTCCATGTGCTCCAATCTAATTTTGAAGGAATTATTCTCTTCACTGAGTTTTTGAAATTATTTTTTTTTTGGTATTTGTTTTTGTTTTTGGCCACTTCGAATTTTTAAGGCATTCTTCTCCTCATTGGTTTTTGGATCTCTTTTGCCATTTGAGTTATTTTATCTTTTTAAGGTGTTATTTTCTTCAGTCAGGCTGTTTACTTGCTTTTCATGACTTACTTGCACCATTCTCATTTCTCTTCCCATTTTTTTCTCCACTTCTCTTACTCGATTTTCAAAACCTTTCTTGAGCTCCCCAACAACCTGTGACCAATCCACATTTTTCTTGGAATATTTTGATGCAGGAGTTTTGACTTTGTTATCTTCTTCTGGGTCCATTTTGCCCCTCCAAAACAATTCTATGGTCTGATTGTGCTTCTTCTGTTTGCTCATCTTGCCAGCCAGTTACTTGACTTTTGAGCTCTTTGCTATAGTAGAACTTTACTTTCAGAGTGGAGATAGCTCTGTCCCAAATTGCTGGGGTTTTTGCAGTTGTTGTCAGAGTTGTTGTCAGACCTATGGGGAGGGTGGCTTCTATGCAGCCACCATAATCTTTGGCACACTAGTGTTCCCCACATCAGGACCAACACCTGAGACTGTGACCCAGATCAAAGCAGGTCCAAGCCATGGTGATTACCCTCTGCATGGTCACTTGTTCCCCCTATGATCTGCAGGCCAGAAGCTCTGAAGGCAGCTATACAGCAGCAGTTGCAGCCACTGGTCTTCTGCCACCTATTGCCCTAGGGCCAGGGGATAGACCAAGCTCTTCTCTCACCCAATTCCAACAGAGTTCTCTTCTTACCTTTTACTTTCTCTTTGGTGTTTAGGGGTTGAGAAATCTTGAAGCTAAGACAGCTGCTAGTGATTCACTTGCCTGATGTTTTCTCTGGCCAGTCTGGGCCTTGAGTCTGGACCAATGTTGTTCACAGAGAACTTCACATGGCTCCTAGTCTGGTGTGATAGACCCTTTTCGTTGGCCTGCAAGGCTGCCTTCAGTAGGAGATTTATTTCTCTCTGTCATTTTGTGGGTTCTGTAGCTCTAAAATTTGTTTACAATCATTGCTTGAAGTGATGAGAAGAATCCAGTGAGAAAGATCCCACTATATTCGTTGGCAAGCTTTTTGTACAACAACATTGGTTCCTTTAGACATCTCCCCATCTTTTTTTAATCGAGCATATTTGTTTTTGAGTCTTTAGAATTTTACTCCTAATAGTCTCTCTTGGTTTCTGACCTTATTTTCCCCAGAGAATTTTTGTTTTCAGGACCCTACCCTTCTTATCTTTGCAAAAATTTAGTAACTATAATCAATTCAAGTAAAATTTGTCAGAATTGGAGGAAAGCAACATTACCTATTAGAGGTCTGGAAATTTTACTGCTGAGGTATATTGTTAATGGGATATATGATCTTCCCCACCCATTAATAGCTCTATATGCCCAGCTGTGATACATCCTGAATCATATAGATCCCACTGGGGGAGAAATCTGCTTAAAGAAACCTTTGCATAGGGGAGGCTTGCTTCTAGGAAGGCTTTTACACCTTTTGGTACTAACTGAATTAGGCACGAGCTATTATGCCTTCCAGTTCTGACAAGTATATATATACTCTGAGTTAATATTTTGCTCTAGGAGTTCACTAATGAGAAGGATCTTGTGATTCCCTGGACGAGACTCTGAGTATCTGTAGGTCTTTACGCTAATTTCTCTGCTTGTCTTTTCTCTGACATTCAGGGTGCTGACTTTTCCCCTGAACTAGTGAATATAATGAAAGTAGATTATTGGCCGCTTAAAAGTTGCTTTCCTTTTAGAAAGGCAGGTCCAACAACCTATATTAGCAGGCCAACCTGGGTGGGCCAGGATGCTTGCTATTGTATGAAGACATCAAAAGTGCCTATTAGACTGGAAGCTCCTTGAGGAGAGGGAGGAGTGCATTTATTTTCACCATCATATCTCTTGAAGCTTCTATAATCATGATTTTCATATAGCATAGAATTGTTATGTTTATTATTTCAATGTTACACAATTCAATGAACATTCATTGAACAAATCCAGAATCAAGCTTTTCTCTGAAACTTCTAGCATCAGTCCATGCATATGTAATACACAGTTCATAATGTTTATTAAACAAAACTCAATATTTATTGGACTTCAAATACCTCATACACACTCAATAAATGGGTTGAATTAAGCAAGTGAAATTAGTGAAAGAGCTCTAAGATGAACATAAACTTTCACCCATTTGGGAAACTTCAAGTATAACCTTACATACAGTGGAGAATATACAATAATAGGTGTTTCATTATATTTGCTTGTAGTGTTGTGATTCTAAGATTTTTAGATCATGATGACTGATCTTATAGTATAGGGGTAAGTTTTAAATGCTTGAATCAACTTATTCCATAGAATTGGGAATTGAAGCCCTGAAATACTCATAAGCTTTTGAATCAATAAAGGAAATTTTTTTTAAAGGACAACTTAATTCAGGAAGATCTACAATGTCTGAAACATCCTAATCTTGAACTTTGGGGTTGTGGCAAGATGAATTTGTTATATTTCCAGCATTTCCACATGTGATTCAGCATGATGTCCAAACATTGCCCATAAAATTAATCAGCTTCCAAAGTAGACATTTAGCCTCCAGCCAACAGATAGTTTTCAGATTCTCTATGGCATTCTGATTTGCAGCTACCTAGAGCTGTGCCATTTGAATAGAGAAAGTGATCCAAAACTATTAAGCCTGACCCAAGTGATTAATAGAGATAGAATTCTTTGAAACTCTTAAAACGGATTCTAAATCATTTGCCTTATTTTCCCATTGAAATTATTTTCTGGGGGAAACAAAATGCAACGGGCATCCTGTATCATGGGATAGCTATGTTTTTTTTCTTTTTCCCCAAAAATGAACTTCATGTGAAAAGAAGATGTCAATTAAATGTGTTTTAAACTAATCTCTCCTACAAGGAAATTATTAATATAGAAAACATTCTATATTACCCTTTGTTTTCATCTGTCTTGTTTTAGGGTTCAGAGATGGAAAGGTTCAATATTCTTTTTTGTCACTTTAAATTTTAATTTACTCTCTTGATTACATCATTCATTTCCAGTTTTGAGTTACACATTTTCTCCCCTTCTTTCCCCTACCCCCAAGCACAAAACAGTGATCCCACCATAAAGACCCTCCCACAATCTATTCCCTATTATGTCCTCCTCGAACACCCCTCTAATTTTCTAGTAGGGCAGGGAGGGTCTCCCTACCCGTGTCCCTGTACGTCTTATTTCCCAGTTGCATTTGATTGTAGAGCTTTAATTTCTAGATTCTTGAAATTCCTCCTTTATCACCCATTCCCACTGGAAGGAGCAACAATTCAATACAGGCTGTACATGTGTAATTACGCAGGACATCTCCATGCTGGGCATATTGTGAGAGGCTGATTGTATGTCCCTCCTTCCTATCCTGCACCCC
>CM053597.1:60231321-60245941 GCA_028646575.1 Pseudocheirus occidentalis
AATATTTACACATTTGGGCAATAGGGCAGAAAGAGAAACTAACTATAAATATTTAATGGAAAAATAATTTTAAAATAATTTAAAATTTTAAAAATTGAGCTGAACTAAACATACATATATATATAAACACCAACTTGTACCTCCTAAAATTATAGTGTTATAAAAGTAGAAGAACCCTTAGAGGTTATCTAGCATTTTCTAGTTCAATCCTAACCCCCCCCATCCCCTTCCTATTCAGTAAGGAAACCTTTATACTCTTTCTCAGTGTCATTAAGCTTCTGTTTTGACATTTCCAGTGACACAAAGCTTACTACTTTACAAGACAGCCTATTCCAAGCTTGAATTTCTCCAGTTGTAATTTCTGCAAATCTTCAGGCTAAACATTTTTTTAGTTCTTTCCATCATGGCATACCCCTCTCAATTGTAACAGTCTTTCTGTATGCTCTTGAGTTTTCCTTCTTTTTCTAGTGATATGTAAGTAATGGGAACTATGGATAAAAATGACCAGGCCAAAGTTCTGCAATAGAAAACAAAAATGACATACATGCTGAGATAAAAGTTGAGATTCTTAAGCAGGGCAGATTGGTTCGGAAATGGGGTGGGGTGTCTTTGAAAAACATACTATATAGAATTTGAAAAGAGTTCAGCTTTATCATATAATCCTGAAAAATGAAATGCACTTTGTATAGTCCTGTGAATATTGTAATTACTTAATAAATGTTTGTTGAGTTGAATGGGATTTAAAAAATATATCTATGAAAGTATTATATGTTTTAGAAAAAAGAAATTACTCTGGTAATAACCAGAGAAAAGTTGAGATAAAGGCTGAGATTTTGAAGGTTGGCAGATGTGAACAAAAATGAGACTGAGATATTTACTATGCTGAACAAGAAGGCAGAAAGTCATAGACAAATGATTCATTTTCAAATCCTCAGTGTATGAGGAATAATGGACTGTGGGCTCTTAGATGATAAGGGATTGGGCATAGTATGGATGAATAGAAGATAATGATTAATGTTGAAGACAGACAGATACTCTTCAACAGAGAAATCTGAGCTGGTTTTGGGATAGTAATAAGTTTGGATTTCTACTTCATCTGAAAATGAGTAAGATTAGAAATACTTAATTTGTTCCTGAAATTAACATAACACAATTTTAATTAGTAGGCTCTGCTACTAACTTGCTCTAATCAAAGACTGAATAAGAACTTTAACTCCATTTACTTCACTCTATAGCAAGTAATGAAAATGCTTTTTAAAAATCTAAAACATACTTTTTTTTGACAGAGAAGTGGAGGACTATTAGGGCAGAATGGTGTTTACATTGTCAGATGCATTCTCAGTTTTTAATGTTTTTGCTTAACTGTTTTTCTTTGTTAAAAGGCACGGATCACTGGCAGGGCAGGGAGGGGAGAAAGGTATTTCTAGAAATGATTTTGATATAAAAATAAAAGTCATAAATTTAAACATTTTAAAAGAAAACATTTTATCCACCTACATTTAAAACAAATAATAAATTTGGTAATATAAAACCTCTAAAATTACTACATCTTTTATAGCATGTAATTATGTAAAACACTTTATATTTCATCTAATATTTATGAATTAGATAACTGATCTGTTCCTATCTTGCACTATCAATTTTCAAATTTTAGGGGTGGTAGTATGTTGGAAATCTTCTGAAAAGTATGGATCTTTTGTTTTAGGAAAAAGACCCAACCAACCTGTTTCTTAAAATTAGTAAATCTCCATGAAGAAAAAAAGACAAAGGAAGTCATCTCTTGGAAGAACTCAAGCTTTTCCTTACAGAGGACACTGTAACTGTCCTTCATTTTTCAGTCTTCTGAGACCTATCTGCATCCCCAGGCAGACTCCTGCCATATCTTCACAGCAGGCACAGAAACCTTGAAATAATTTCCTGAAAATACCCAGGAATGATAAAGATCCAGGGGTGGCAGACAGAGCAAAACAGTCATGCTGACTGTATAACTCTGCCCTTACTAAGGACAAAAGAAGGTTTAAGTTAACACATGAGCTAAAATCACAGGTCCAGTAGGAGAGGTTTTATTCTTGTGGTCACACAATTCTTTTAAAAAGGGTTAAAAGTCTTATTATTTACTCTATACTAAGAGATGTGAGATTTTTAAAACCAGGACTTTTTTTAAAATCATTAACTTAACAGAAACCATTTAGAATAGAAATATGCAAACACAAAATAGAGAGGAAAGAGAAGACTGCATGCAACTGCTCTGTATAAATAACTTTTCTCCTTAAATTATGCAAGCATATGGTTGTAATATCAAGGAAGGAAGGAAGGGAAGGAGGGAAGCATGAAGAGAGAAAAAAGTGAGATAGAAAAGAAAGGAAGAGAGAGAAGGAAAGAGGGAGAGAAGGGGGAGGGAGGGAAGGAAGAAGAAAGAGAGAGAGAGTAAGAGTGAGTGAGTGAGAGAGAGAAAGAATCCTTATAGCAAGTTTAAGCCAAGTAAATTCCCACATTGGCTATGTCTAAAATTCCATGTCTCATTCTCTACCCTGTCTATCAAATCTCTCTCAAGCAGCAAGTAGCAGTTTTCATCACCAGTTTTCTAGAGTTGTAGTTGACTTGCAAGGAAAGATCTTAAGTCTTTTGAAGTTTTTATTTTGCATTGTTTTTCTTTTGTTTTACTTTTTTTAATTATTGTCATTGTATACATTGTTCTCCTGGTTCTCTTCACTTCACTCTGCATCAGTTCATAAACATCTTCTTAGGTTTCTCTGAAACCAATCATTTCATTACTTCTTCATTTCTTCAGTTCCCTATTGCATTACTTATTTGATCATCGCCCAATTAATGGATGCCCCCTTAGTTTTTCATACTTTGCCACAAGCACATGAAAAAAGAGCTATCATAATTATATCATATCCTACAAGTTCTTTTTCCCTTTCTTTGATTTCTTTGAGGTTATGAGCTAAATAATATTTATGGCTAAGTGAAAAAGTATGCACAGTATAGTGAGTCTTTGGACATAGTTCCAAATTGCTTTCCAGAATAACTGAATCTATTCACAGCTCCACCAACAGTACGCTACTGGGCCTATTGCCTGAGAGCTCCTCAAACAACTGCTTTGTCTCTGTTTTTGTCATCTTTGCCAATCTGATATGCCAAATCTGGTATGATACAAGTACAAAGAATAATACATCCTGTATTCAAATAAAGGTTCCATTCTAATAGTGGAGAAAACAAGTAGATATAATATATATATATAGCACAGACACAAAGTTAGTAGATACAAATGTATACAAAGCAATTAGAAACTATGTCAGGGGTGGGGAACTTGTCACCTCAAGGCCACATGTGACCCTCTAGGCACTCAACTGTGACCTTTTGACTGAGTACAAACTTCACAGAACAAATCCCCTTAACAAAACATTTGTTCTATAAAACTTGGACTCTGTCAAAAGATCACACCCAAAGACTTAGAAGGCCACATTGTGGCCTTTTCTGTTAAGTTTGGGCTCAGTTAAAAGGCCACACTTGAGAACCTAGAGGGTCACATGTGGCCTTTAGTCTGCAGGTTCCTCACCCCTGGACTATGTAGTTTAGAAGGGTGGACCCTAGTACTTGAAGGCATCAAGAAAGGTTTCATGTAGATGATGCTGGGGCTGCATCTTAAAGAAGAAAAAGGCTCTGGAACTAAGGAAGGCTTAGATTCCAGTCATTAGGACAATCAATTGAAAGGCACCAAGATAAAAGGTGGAGTTTTGTGCGTGAAAAACAGGGAGAAATTCAATATAGCTGCTTTGTAAGTGAAGGAGGAGGAATAATGCCCAAAGGAATTCATGAGATTTTACTGACATAAGAATTCATTTAGTACAAACAAACTGCTTTATATATGAGGAAAGTGAGGAAATTGCTTCAAAGTCACATGAGAAGTGTAATAGTAATCAGTTTATCATATACTTAGCACTTAGTAACTTAGGGTTACTAGCACCTAATACCTTAGAGCTAAGTATGCAAGGTATGAACCCTGTCCATTGTTGAGAAGGCATGAACTCCCCTTTTGACATGGAAGAAGGCTATTGGCTGAGAGAGAAAGCCAGTGCTGTATATAAAGAAGAATTCTAGAGACAGAGAGACAGAATTGGAATTGGCTCCTCAGTGAAGGAAGATTCATGGAGACTGAAGCCAGCTGAGAAAGAGCAAGACAGAGAGAGACAGAGACAGAGACAGAGAGAGAGAGGGAGTTCCTCTACCAGTATCTGGAAGCTGACTGAAATATGAACAGGATAAGACTTTCTTTATTCATGGCCTGGCTGATCCTTGAGTTCCAGGCAAGAGAAGTAGTGAAGGGTTTGATATGTGCTGAACCCTGTAAACATCAGTGTGTGCTGGGGATTGCCCTGAGGACTGGACAAGGACCTGGGAGCTGTCTACCTCTGAGGACTGGACAAGAACTTGGCAGTTGTCTGCTTCTCAATCCAGGTGATTATTTGCCAGATTCAGGAGGGAGCTAGAACCATGGAAGGGGATCCAGGGAATCAGAGAGACCTCTCAGAGTCAAGAAGAAGAAAAGGCCTCCCCTTGGACTAAACTGAGGTTTGCTGGAAACTTAGGGGTGGAAAGTTTGTGTGGTTTTCTAAGGATTGTATTAGTAACTAATAATATTTAGTAATTGGGAATCTAGCTTAGTGACTGACTGCTAGATGAGGGACAGATTAAGTAAATGGTTGCCCCATGAGTGGAAGATTGGTATATTGTGAATTGAATGATTGAATCTTTAAGTGAGAAGAGTTCCCCCTTAGGGAAACCAGGTGATTCTTCTTTTGTTCCTTGTTCTAATTATTGTGGCCACTGTAGTGAAAATTGTGCAGCCATTCTAATGTTAAGCTGTTATGAACACTATATTGTGACTTTCTGTAATATGGAGAATATTATATTGTTAATATTGTACTGAATCTTGATTTGTAATGGAATAAACAGTGTTCACTATTACTGTGTAATTTGAATCTTAAGAGCTGTTCAGAGTAGGATTCTTTTGGGAATCTGTTTGTGCTTGGCTTTACAAGAAGTTGGAAACACAGCAAGAGTTTGAGTAAAAATTCATTAAAAAATATTTATGTTTTTGAGAGTATGCATTTGGTCTAATCATCATTCTAGACTTTTTCTTCCTAAATTACAACTTTATTTCTTCATATACCAAAGGTAGAGGTTGCACTTAATGAGATGAAAACCTGTCCTGAAAAACAAAACAACAACAACAAAAAAAAAACATGATTTGCTGAAAGAATTCTTAATGGAAATGGAGACATCCATGGTTGCCAGAAAGATTGTCCATCTTCTACAACTTAGGTTCATGAATGCTGTAAGGGACCAATTTATAAGAGCTCTAAGAAGAAGGTACTTAATCACAACTATATTTCAGGCCCTCACCTTGAGAAGTCACTGCACTTCAGAAAGACAGCATGATGACATGGAGAGAGAACTGTATTTAGAGTTGGAGGGCATGGGTTCAAATCCTTATGTGGCCTCATTACTTGCATAATGTTGAGCTTCAGTTTTTCATATAAAATTAGGGAGTTTGACTAGGTAACCTGTCAGATCAGTTCCAATTTAAAATCCACAGTCCTATCATTCATTTAATAAGAACCTAGAATGCTATCAGGCCATGCAGAAATTCAATGTCTAATCCACTGCATTTTATTTTTAGGTTCAACTTGATCATTACCTAAATTCCTAGGCACTGTAATCTTCACATAGACATGTAATTGTGAAAATCTGTGTTTGATTGGATTAATCTTCCTCACATTGCATAAACTTTGAAGCCTCTAAACACCAAATAGAAGTTGCTCTGAGAAGACACAGATTATCTACAACTGAGACTAATTGTAGACCTTCTCAGCAGATATCAGGCCTTCACTTGATGGCAGGTTTATCTCATATTGGCTCTGATACTATCGCTATCATTCATAATTCTTCCTATGGAAACTCTATGAGCAGTACTCCATTCCTAACATCATAATCATACGACCTTCAAGATTTTACATACCTGCCAGCTGTGACTTCCAGTGATCAGAAATGCAACAAAAAAACAGTCACATGGTCTTAGACCAAGATTCAAGAAGATGGCTAACAAGATCAAAATAACTCTTCCCAGTATCCATCTTTCAATCCTGAGAGAAAGTAACTTTAGACTTTGTCACTGATTTGAGCAGAATTATGATAGAAGCTTGGTGCTGATAGACATCTGACCCAGATGGTTAAGTAGTTTCCAGACACTGAACCATAAACAAAATAATCTACTTATTTCTAAAAGAAATGTACAGACTTCATAGGCCTCCCTCTAATATAATCTTTAGTAAAGATTTACAATTCATCTCACACTTTTGGACTGGAGGTAAAATTTACCTTTCCACAGCCTGTCAGTAGAATATAAATGCTTTGAAAGCAGGGGCTATTTCATTTTTTTTAAATTTTTATCTCTAGCACCTAAAATTATGTCTGGAACATAGTAGGAGTGTAATAAATGTTCCCTGAATTGAATTTATTCAAACAGCAAAAACATACATAAACTAAAACCTAGAATAATGCTTCTATCATCAGAATGAATGGGCCACCCTGTTGTGCATTACATAAGTATGTTAAGGTTATCTGTGCACTTTATCTATACAGAACACTTCCTTTTATACTAATTAATGTTTCTACCCATTTTGTCTCCCCTGCACTAATCTCATATATCGGTTTCTGCATTTAGTAACTACCTAGGAGAGTTGAATGCTGCCCAAACTGACTTGTCATATATCCTAGGAATAGTCAAAAGCAATAAACAGAGAACAACCCACAGTGCACTACCAAGGAGCCTTTGAGCATTGGAGGGAAGGCCTAGCCCCCTATCTACAATATGTGCACTAGTAGGGACCTTCCTCATCATTCAAGTGGTAAGTCAGTTGACCTTTTGCCTGAAAACTCACTCCTCATTCTCTATCTACACTATGTTTCATACGTCTTTGGTATAAAGTGATCATTCCTCACCATCAGTAATGAAGGACAGGGAGGGAGAAAGTATTCTGAAATCTGCCAGATGTCTCTAGTTGTATTATTGTAAAGCTAGAGAATAGTCTTGTGTCCTTTCCCCCTCCTGAAATGTTTTAGCAGATTTTAAGGTGGTGGTTTGGTGAGGTCAAAACCTTAACCCTAATTCCATACCATACCCATTCTCTGCTGCCTCTTATGTGCTCTCCTTGTACCATATGCCTGCTAATACAACTAGTTCAATGATTATACAACAAGCAGTATAACAGAGACATCTGAGATACTTCTACTTGAAGATATCCTAAACTTTATTTTTCCCCATCTACTAGTAGTGATGGTAGGAAGAGAGCACATTATACCAAAGACTGGAATGCACAGGAGTTATGAAATAAAGAGTGTATTTCCAGCCAGTAGGTGACACAGAGTGAATGAGTCAAAGACTTGCCAGGGATGTCTTAATAAATAGAAAGTGACAAAGACCATATCATGGCATTAATACAAGCAAAGGGAAGAACACATTTAGATTTTTAAAAAAATCTTTTAAAACCATAATATTTTTTTAAAAATCAAATAAACTTATGTAATCTTCCAAATTTTACAGTACTACAAAAATGTTACCAATTAATTTAAACAAAGCTTCAACTCCTTACTCTCTGAATTTTGGCTATTAGAATTTCTTGGATCTGAACTCTAATCAGTACCAATTTTACCATTTCATTCAGCCCCTCGAAAATCAATGACCCAAAGATACTCTGGTAACTAACCTGGCCTGGTCTTCAGATTTCTTCTACCTCAAATCTTGCCACAAGGGAGGATTACCCTTCCCTTCCCCACCTAGGGATTTCTCTAATTACTGGAACAGGCCAGTCTTGCCTGAGGCAGAATACAGTACTCAAAATGAAACACGTTGACAATTCATGAAGACTTTTTCTAGTTCAGCTCTATGTGGAAAATGGGAAAATGAGGTTGTATGGTAAAGCTAACATTACCTAAATATTAATCTTGCCCTAATATTACTTTTTCAACTTATACTCTAATAAATAAGACATATCATTATATTTGAGTTTTATTAGGCAAGAATTCACTCTATTTTCCTCTAATTAATAGGTAAGGATCATATACCCAGTTTGCTTGATACATCACAAATAGTAATTTTATGTATGATACTATAAATCAATAGTTTGGTTCTCCTTTGGTAAACAAAGTCTAGAGAACATCAAATAGAATCATAGGATCTAGGGTGGAAAAGTACTTTAGAGATAATCTGGTCCAACAACTTCATTTTATAGACAAATGAACTGATACCCACAGAGTGCAACTGTCTTGCCCAAGGTAGTACAACCAGTAAATATAAGCATGACTGGAGTTCAAAGCTTGCCTATGACTTCATATCCAATTTTCTATACTCTAGTCTATAATGTATCACTGTAACATTTTAAACTAATCACATTCTCTGCTAACAATATAAATATAAAATCTTACAACTGAAAAATTAGTTTTTAATAGATTCCAGAAATGGAAATTTTATTCCACAACTTTTAAAAGCAAATATTAAGAACTCTCTTCAAAATAGTGATGCTTTTTAAAGATGAGTGTGGGGCACAACTAGCATAATTTCAGTCACATTATTGTTAGGCCCCCAGGTCAGAAGTTGCTTTCCCAGAGTTCTTATCCTAGTCTCAGGAAGGTATAGATCCCTAGAAGGGTAATACTCTGATGAACTTAAACCTGAGGACCTTGGGAAAGCTAATCTATTGAGCTAAGGGGGATCCAAGGGATTCAAGCAAACCTTGATGGTGAATAGAATATCCCATAGGCATTATCAGTAAGAGGTCCTGGATGGAGAAGAAAATAATTTTATAATTTCTAATATTTGAAAAATATACTCTCTGTAATATACTCTGACCCATTCAGACTATGCAGGTTTGTCTGGGGAATAAATCTGACCATACAGACCTTTATTGTCTTTTTCACTCATGTCTGACTCTTCATGACCCCATTTGGGTGTTTTTAGCAAAGATACTGTAGTGATTTGTCATTTACTTCTCCACCTCATTTAATAAATGAGGAAACTGAGGTAAATAGAGTTAAGTGACTGTCCAGAGTTACAGAGCTAGTAAGTGTCTGAGGCCAGATTTGAACTTAGTTCTTACTGACTCCAAGCCTGGAACTCTATCCACTGTACCACCTCACCACCCCAATAAAGAACTTTCCTGATTCTTTAAAATAAGGAAACATTGAAGTTTGCCACATTTATTGAATCTTCCTTTCATTTGAACACTTAGAGTCCATTGTAGGGTTATCAAATGGCCTAATTTCAACTTTTTTATAACTCAGGTAATAGGGAGGCGTAAGGAGAGGGAGAGAGATGAGGGAACAGTGAGTTGATAGAGCAATGAGAACACACACAACATTTATCAATTAAGTTCACCACCTTACATAGATGTGGTTCATAGTACCCCAAAACAATTAGAGTGGTAACATCAAAGATCACCAATCACAGATCACCATAACAGATGTAATAATGATGAAAAAGTTTGAAATATCAATGGAATTACCAAAGTATGACATAGAGACATGATGTGAGCATGTTAGTGAAAAAATGGTGCTGATAGACTTCCTTGATGCAGGGTTTCCCCCAACCTTTAATTTGTAAAAACCGCAATATCTGCTAAGGGCAACAAATTAGCAAAGCCTAATAAAATAAGGTAGGCCTGTAGGTGTTTATTCTAAAACCCAAGATAAAACTCTAACCTAGGAATACCTTCCACATATCCTGAGCTAGCAAAAACGAAGAATTCACACATGGTTTCGAGCATTCTGTTCATGATGCTCTCCATTCTTGGCAAACAAATCTTATTGCCAAACTACAAATTCATGACCCACTTCTGGATCCATCATCAAAGGCTTTCCAACTTAGTAAGAGCTTTAAGAATTTGAACAACATTGGAAGAACATTTGGGAATTGAGGGTCAAATGTACATCATGATGAGACATGAAAATAGAAAAATCAGTCTACTTGCCCACACAATCTTTTCTTCTTCAGCTCATAACAGGAAATTTATAGGGTGTAGGGGGTATTGAAACCATGACATCCCTCCTTGCTACATAGTCTGCATAAACTTGATCTGTCTTCCTAGTATTCTCATGCCTATTAGGATGAGAGTTTAAAACTACTACTATGAGAGCAAGGTGCTTTCTGAAACTTGTACGGTATCTTTACACAAGTTCAAATTCTGTCTGACATTTACTAGCTCTTTTCTAGGCAAGTCAGTTCATCTCTTTTTTTATCTGTAAAAAGGGGATAACAACAGGGTTGCCATGAGAATTAAATCAAATGAGAAAACCCTTTTAAAGTTTTTTGTTTGCTTGTGTCATTTTTATCATCTATTAGGGAAACAGAATTTTGTGCCACCACCAGAGAATATTAGCATGGATTTCAACTACATATGAGCTTTTAAAAAATGAGCTCATCAAATTTTTGAACATTTTTCAAAATTAATCTGTGCATAGCATCCTTTATTAAATTCTTGTACTGAAATCTTGTCATGCAGGGAGGTAATCACTAGAAGTATGGGCATCATGTAAAGAATTTCTCAGCCTCAGATGCAAAGTAAATACAGAATTCTTATGGCCTTTATCAACTGTCTTATATCAGTAAAATCACACATTTCTGAAAATACCAAAATAAATTATATAGCATTTATTAATTTAGAAATGCCTGAAATATAGAATAATAAATGCTTGTTATCTGACTAAAATGAACACAGAAATTCAGTTTTATTTCTATTTTCCTTATAATATTCCCTCATAAAGCAGTGACAAATAGAAATACTATTTGTCATGAGCTGACTATGTCATGGGGAGCTAAAGTAATCCCACCAGGAGATATCTGCATTGGTCTGGAAGTTAAGTCCAACACGTTGGTCCAAACTACCCTAGTGAACTTCTAACACTTCCAGTTTGTTATGCTTGGATTTTTTGGCCTGGTTTCTCCAGAAGTCACCAAATTGTGTTAGTGATGAATAGGGGAGGAAAAAAGACAATAACTACCATAGTTCACTATCCTCCAGAAATTTCCAAGATAGCATGATTCCTTAAAGCAGTGGTTCTCAACCTTCCTAATGCCATGACCCTTTAATACAGTTCCTCATGTTGTGGTGACCCCCCCCAACCATAAAATTATTTTTGTTGCAATTTTATAACTGTAATTTTGCTGCTGTTATGAATCATAATGTAAATATCTGATATGCAGGATGTATTTTCATTGTTACAAATTGAACATAACCCACAAGTTGAGAACCGCTACCTTAAAGCAAGTTTCTCTGAAAAAAAAATCTCATATCCAAGATATTTAAGTAATTGATTCAAATTTCTAAGAACCACAGTCATTCCCTTATAATTAAATAGCCAAAGAATACAGAGTCACATTTCAAAGGAAGAAATGAAAGTTCTCAAAAATCATATAGAAAAAAGTTCTGAATCACTAATTAAAGAAATGAAAATTAAAAGAATGGAGCTATTCTACCTCATACCCATCTGATTGGAAAGATGACACACAAAAAATAACAAATACTAAAAAGCCTGAGGGAAAAGAGGTAGGCTGATTCAATGTTAGTGGAGTTGTAAATCAATTCAGCTGTTCTGGAAAGCAATTTGGAGCTATGCTTCAAAAGTCACTAAACTCTGCATACTCGTTTACCCAGTTATATTGTTACTAGGCCTATAGCCCAAGGAAGTCAAAGATGGAAGAAAGGGAATGATAAATAGAAAATTAGTTATAGAAGCTCTTTTCATAGTAACAAAAAACCCTGGGAAATAAGGGAGTATATACATCAGCTGGAGAAAGACTCTTATTAGCAGATGAATAGAACAGAATGCTACTATGCCATAAGATATGACAAAATGGAAAGGTTCAGAGAAAACTGGGAGGATTTTTATGAAGTGATGCAGTGAGGTGAGCAGAATCAGAACAGTTTATATTACAAAACTATGAAAAAAATATAATCTTGAAACAAAGTTGCTTTCTGTTCAATGAAATGATAAACTGTAACTCCATAGCACAATGATGAATCTCCTACCAGAGAGATGGATCTAAAATGCAGAATAAATGATGTTTTTAGTTGTAGCCAATACAGAAATTTTGCTTGATTATGCATACCTTTTATGGGGGTGTGGAGAGTGTTTGCTTTTCTTTTTTCAATTGTTCAGTGGGAGAAGAGAGACAATAAACATATTTTAATCAGAAATAAATAATTAAAATAATTGTTAAAGAAAGAGAACATGATTCCATTTGCAGTTAAGAAAATGTGGGCAGAAAGGTCTTCCCACAAATCAATGGTAGTGGCAAGACTAGCATCCAAGTTTTCCAGTCCCGAGTCAAAAAATTTTAAGTGGTTTCAAACCCAGACCCTAGGCCCCAGACCATGCTTATCCTTTTTATTTCCCTGCAGATCTCCTTATCATCTGCCTTTCCTACCTATTCCCCTTCCCCCTCACCTGCTGCAACTACCTTTCCACCTCTTGCTGAAGGGAAAACATTGCTTCTATGTGAAAAAACAACAAAAATTTAAAAAAAAACATTTATTTACTCCCCTAGAGCTCTACTCAACGTATCTGTGATGCTTTCTTGGCCACTCATCCCTTATTTCTTTATCTATCCCTTACTAGAATGTAACCTTCTGGAAGGCAGGGATTGACTTATGCATGTATTTGTATCACCAGGGTTTAACACAATGCTTTTCACAGAGTAAGTACTTAATAAATGCTTTTAATTCATTCATCCATTCTAGTCCAGTTCTCTTTTAACTAGTCTATGCTGCCTTTTAGTGGTAATAAATGTTTAACATTCCTATCCACTTTACGCATTTCTCTCTAAAAGGAAAACTGAGAAAGCATTCATTGGCATTCCTTTCCTTGTCCTCTTTGCATTCTTTACCAATGCAGATGAGCAAGTTCATAAAAATGCATCACAGACCCATTTAAACTGTGTGATTAACTGCTAATATGAGATATTAACTTGTAGGATTTTATGGAGATCATCACATATAATTATATTTGATGGTATATGATAATTACCTGTTTGGTTGCATTTTAAGTGTGATGGCTTGAGAACATTCATCATTCCATATATGGCTCACTCAAAATCTTATATAACATTGCTACTCACTTATATTTAATTTTTTTCAAGAACCAAAAACATTTTTTCCTTTTAAGTTCAAAGAAAATGGATTAATATTAGGTAACCCCTAATAATGATTCTGAAACTGGGAGATTAATTGAGAAGACCTATTTTTCAAATGGGATGGCCTAATCAAGGTTTTAGATTGTGCCATTTTATGTGTATAAATGGTTTTTACACTTATAATTAAAATGATAAAACTTCTATTTAATTGTGAGTTGTAAAAAACAGAGGACATATGCCATAAAACATGTTAGGGCCCTGTCTCTTTCCCAGTTGCTCCCTCTACTGCCGGATAAAAATGGAGTCCATGCAATAAGCTATCAGATACCAAGTCATGAGATTAGCCTGAGATCAACCATCATCGGTGGTTATTGATCCTTGGGACCTTGAATGTCTCAGTGCAGCTTCAAAATCCATCCAGCTCCCAACAGATACATGTAGACAAGAAGACACCCACAAGCAAATTCCATTCTCCTAGAAACATAACATAATAAGGCTTTTCTCTCCTGGACTAGTTCCCAAGTGGCTTCCCCAGAAGGAAACAGGCCCAGCAAACAAGGGAAATGGAAAACTCAGCCAGTGGCTGCAATAAGACTCATGCTCCTCAGCAAAATCTGAGGGAGAGTTTTCTAGCCCAATCCCCCTCAGAGGCTGAGATCTGCTAACTGGATCTGCTGTCAAAAGATGTGGGTTTGAGTCTGAGCTCTGTCAATGATTATTTGTATGACCTGGCCTAAGGTATTTTGTTTCTCTGGCCTTCAGTTTCCTCATCTAGAAGGAGAAAAAATTATTCTAGTTAACCCCCAACTATCCTTCCCAGTTCTATATGTGTCTATAAAGAACTCTTCTGAAGAGCTGAAGAGTGGGCAGATTTTTCATAACTAGGACAGAAACCCTCCCTGCTCTGGACTTTATAGTTCTAAGAGCACAATTTTTTCTGGATGGTCAGCCTAGGTTCTGTATGTCTTAGTGTCAAGAAAGGGGCATCTATAGCCTTTCACAAACACCATACCTAATCCTCAGATACATGAAGAATCATTGAAGCAATTAATCAATCATTAAGGCTTCCTATTTGTCAGGTACTGTGCTAAGCATGGTTTTTTTTTCTAGCTAAGCAGAAACCAGCGGGAGATATGGCATCTCTGACTTGAATTGCTTTTAAGCACAGTTCTCAGGTACATGATAAAGAAATGCCATTGCTGTTACTTAGGATGCTGATATTTGCATAGCACACATTGCAACATTTATGTTGGCCTGGTCTATGTCAACCTCTGCTTCTAAACATAAAAATTCATATTTGGGGTCCTTTATGAATCAAGCAAGACACATGTTCTGTAGTGTTTTCCCAGGTGTTATAGCCAAGTGGGTTACAAGGTGCTGACTGACACCTTCTTAGTTCTGGGAAGTTCTTGCATCATAATGGGACTG
>CM053597.1:60246041-60312655 GCA_028646575.1 Pseudocheirus occidentalis
GTTACTTAGGATGCTGATATTTGCATAGCACACATTGCAACATTTATGTTGGCCTGGTCTATGTCAACCTCTGCTTCTAAACATAAAAATTCATGTTTGGGGTCCTTTATGAATCAAGCAAGACACATGTTCTGTAGTGTTTTCCCAGGTGTTATAGCCAAGTGGGTTACAAGGTGCTGACTGACACCTTCTTAGTTCTGGGAAGTTCTTGCATCATAATGGGACTGAATCATTGTGAAAGTAAACAAGGGAGAATAATTAGGAAGCTGGGCTCTGGAGCTAAATATCCAGAGGCTATATTTGAAGCAAAAGGGAGGTCAAAGAAAATATCACAATCCAGCAAAGTGACAAGGCATTACTAATAAGGGAGAGCTCTCAATGGAGCCACATTCAGTTGTTTTGACCCTGAGCAAGTCACACAATTTCTCTATCCCTCAGTTTCCTTATCAGCAAAACTGGGATGATGATAATAATAGAATAAACCTGTAAGGATAAAATAAGATAATATTTGTAAAAGAATTGGTAAATTTCGAAGTGCCAGTAAGTATTCATTGTTATTATTCTCTTCTGAGTTCTATTGAAAATCACACTATTGTGAAAACTTTGGGAAGGCATTTTTTTCCATTCTTCTTGGACATAATTTGGTGTCATAAACAGATGGACTGTTTATACTTTGTACACATAAAGCTTTACTAAATGGATATGAAATATACTAAGCCTGAAGCAGCTCCTCTGGGAACAAATGTGTATGCTAACTTTTCTAATTATTAACACAATGAATCTTTTCTGCTGCCATTTTTAGACTACTAATAAAACTATTCAATTTAGGACCAGAAAGAAGTGCTTAATTCAGCAGGATAAGGAGATTTTTATACCCCAAATGCAAAACCTAGGTTCTGGCCCTGATGTTTCTCCAGCCAATAGAAAAGAAGAATGGGTTCCTTTGTCAATATTGCCCACATCCAGGAGATGGGGGCTGGAATAAAATTGCTTCCAAAAAAGGGGCAAATGATAAGTGATTAGAATAGTTTCTATTGGGTCAATGTGCACAATGTCCCTATAAAAATATTAGTTCCCATATAAGTATATGACTAAAAAGGAAGTTTGGGATATTATATCTGTTATATGTTTAAAATTTCAAGAGGGGGTGACTAGGTGGCACAGTGAATAGATCACCCACCCTGGAGTCAGGAGGACCTGAGTTCAAATCTGGCTTCAGACACTGACACACTTATTAGCCATGTGACTTTGGGCAAGTCACTTAACTCCAATTGCCCTCCAAAAAGAAAAAAAATAAATCCTACTAAAAATGTCAAGAGATAAACTTTAAAACTCTTTGACTGTTTGACAATATTCACTTAAATATTAATTGAGTTTGCTATATGCTAGAAATTATGGGGTAGATAGATATGTATACATATATAAATCTAATGTATTATGTATATGCATAATTACAGGCAAGTAGACCAAAATATCTCATCCTCTAGTCATTGTTGAGCTACATATGAGGGGTGAGGGTGGGGGCAATCTGGGTGACTTAAACTAATAATTAAATAGAGAATTCATATGCATTTTCAATCAGGCACAGGCTGATGCTTCTTCAGTTTTATGTCACCGAGTATGAAAAAAGCATAATAGAATGCCAAAGAAATCTCTCTTTCATAGGCCTTTGGCTTAGCAACTATTACAATGCCCCAGAACAAATATATTGCTTCTGGCACCATCTAAAAGAATCACAAGGTAAAGACTGTACCTAATATGTTGTGTTTTCTCCAGTAGTTTGTCTTGCTATATGATATTGGAAGGCAGGTCTCGTTTTAGGGTACCAAAGTGAGACACTGTTCCCAGGAGCTATTGCAGAATGTTTTTCAACAGTGAGAACAGAATAATAATTCTGTTACTAAATTCAAAATGACGTGTGTGTGTGTGTGTGTCAGAATGGGGATACATTTGAACATGTTTCAGACTGAGCCTCTTTTATAAGAGTTACCCATTCTTTCCTTCATAATTCGACTTTGCATTCAGAATTTTCCTTTTGTAACTCATCACACACTACAAAAGATTATTATGATGATGCTCATTTTAAAGACAGAAGTTATAAAATATTGACTGACCACAGTATTTCTCAGTAAGACAAAGTGAATTCATAGAAAACTTGATTTGAAGTCAAATTCTAATTCCTGATTATATTGCTTTGCATCATTCATTCATCCATCTATCCATTCCTGCATTCATTCATTCATTCATTTGTCCATCATTCAGTAAACATTTATTGAGTCCCTAATCTGTGTCCAAAATTGGAGAATACAGTGAAGTACAAAACAATCTCTGTCATCTGGGAACTTGTAATATTGTAGAAAGGTGCCCCACAATCACAGAATCTCTCAATTGTAAAGGTCCTTGGCTATTTAGTTTATCCATTACCTGAAAAAGAATTCCCTCTACAACATGTCCAACAACTTGTCATTATGTCCTTCTTAAAGGTTCCCAATTGGAGGTGGGAGGCACCTCCTAAGGTAGCCTTTCTACTGACATTGTCATGGAAAAATTTGTGTCACATACAAAATGTGTCTCATTCTAGCTCTCACATACTGTGAACTACCACGTGCCCACCTAAATCTTTTACTCTTCGGGCTAAACATTCCAAGTTTCTTTGACTGATCTCTTTGTGCCAAAAATCCAAGACCCTTTATCATCCTAACTCTGTTCCTGTGTATACTTTTGGCTTCCAAATGTATTTGCTGAGAAAGTAGACCTAGCAATTGGATATGGTATTCCAGATGTATAGAATACAATATCACCCCTGTATTCTGGGAAGTCATGTATCTCAATGCTGTCAATAAGTCGATTAAAAAACATATATTAAGCACTTATGTGCTAGGCACTGTGCTGAGGGCTGTAGAAACAAAAGCAAAAACATAGCTCCTTCCCTCAAGGAGCTCAAATATAATCAGAAAAACAATATACAAACACTTATTTACATATGAGGTATATAAAGTCTAAATGAAAGATAATCTTGGGTGGAAACACTAATAGTTGGAAGGACCAGCAAGGTTCCATGTAGGTAAGATTTGAGATTTTTTTTTTTGAGGGAAGCCAGTGGTGTCAAAGGTAGATGGGAAGAG
Organism: Pseudocheirus occidentalis; assembly: GCA_028646575.1. NCBI lineage: Eukaryota > Metazoa > Chordata > Mammalia > Diprotodontia > Pseudocheiridae > Pseudocheirus > Pseudocheirus occidentalis. The sequence continues at coordinate 60,249,167 of CM053597.1, forward strand.
GAAGAAGATTTTAGTCTTAAGGGTACAGCCACTTACAAAGTATGGAGGGATGTCTAACTGTGTGAGAAACAGCAAGTATATACTTACAGCTGGATCACAGATTGAATGAAAGGGTATAAAGTGTAAAAAGACAGTAGATACAGGAAAGACTCAAGTTGTAAAGAATTTTATCTGCCAAACTGTGGAGTCTATGTGTCATCTTGAAGGTAATAGTGAAACACTGAAGTTTATTGACCAAGGGTAACTGACATGGTCAGACCTGTGCTTTGACAGCAGAGTTGAGAATGGATTGGATTAGGGAGAGATTAGAGAGAGGAAACTAATTAAATGGCTTCTGAAATGATCTAGATGTGAGGGGGGTAAATGTCCTGGATCAGGATGGCAAATGAATGAATGAAGAGAAGGGAATGCATAAGAAAGATGTTGTGAATGTAGGCACAAGAGGATTTGGTCACAAATTACAGTTGTGGTGTGGTTAAGGATAAGGAAACAAGAATGAAGCCAAAATTGTGAGTCTGGGAGACTAACGGAGCACCTAATAGGGACAGGGAAATTTGGGGAAAGTGTAGGTTTTGTGGGAAAAGATGAATTTTTTTTTGGACGTGTTGAACTTGAGATGCCTGTAGGACATCTAGCTTTAGATATCCAAGAGGACTTTGGCTAATGAAGACTGGAGCTTAGAAGAGGGACTAGAATTCATTTACAGAGAGATTATGATTGAATCCATGGAAACTAATGGGGTCACCAAGTGAGAAGACATAAATGAAAGAGAAAAGAAAGCCCAGGAAAGAGATTTTGGAGAAACCCATGTTTAGTGGGTGAAATGTGAACTCAAGACCTCTGACTACAGAATCAGTGTTCTTTCCACACTCTCGTATACGCCCTCTGTTCTATTATCCATGATTAAGTACTAAGTGAATAATGAGGATGAAAGATATTATGAGATCTTAGGAGAAAGAACCCTTCACTGAGGGTCTTTTCCAGGGTTAGATCATATTCTAAAGAACAAAACAACACTGCCTGACTATTCCCCAGCTTCATTTAGGTTCTGCTTCAAGGTCATCTTGAGAACCATAGCACCCTATAGGGAACAAGATTCTTTCAACCTCCTATGTGTCCCAATCACCTACCCAGTAACAACTCCAGGGAAGGCAAAAAGAGACCACTGTTTTCTTAACAGACTTGCTTACTTCTGCCCATCCCTCTACTGTGAGGCAGGAGTCTTAGGGCTTCAGGGGATAAAACATCACCACATGCCATGAGAATAGATCTCAAATTTCCTTAGAAGATTGATGTATCAACCATCAACCACTGATATTATGCCTTAACTCATTCCTAAATGGTTACTTAGCTATATTTAGCCCCTCTGAAGGATTATAAATGCCCCTGCCCCACTGCTATGCAAACATTATCTGCCATTCCCAACTGACCACTCTGCTGCTCCTATCCACTTCAACCCTACTCCCCCACCACCATCCCATCCCTTTGATTCTTTGTCTTCATTTACCCAACATATCCAATCTATTATCAAATCTTGTCATTTCTGTCTTCATAAGCTCATATGTGTGTATACACATGCATACATACACATATGTTTATGTGTGTATATGTACATATATCTGTGTATATATACACACCCCATCACACACACATACATACATACATATAGACACACACACACATATATATTCCCTTCAACTGTACCCATACTGAGAAAAAGTCTCATGAGTTAGAATTATTATTTTTCCATGCAGGAATGTAAAAATTCAACTTTAATAACTTCCTCATGATTTCTTTTCCATTTACCTTCTTATGTTTCTCTTGTTTCTTGTATTTGAAAGTCAAATTTTCTGTTCAGCTCTGGTTTTTTCATCAAGAAGGCTTGAAAGTCCTCTATTTCACTGCATGACCATATTTTCTGCTGAAGCATTATACTCAGTGCTGAGTAGGTGATTCTTGATTTTAATCCTAGCACCTTTGACCTCTAGAATATCACATACCAAGCTCTTAAATCCCTTAACGTAGAAGCTGCTAGATATTGTGTTATCCTGGTTGTGTTTCCACAATACTCAAACTTGTAAGATTTTCTGCTTGTAACATTTTCTCCTTTACTTTGGAACTCTTGCATTTGGGTATAATATTTCTAGGAGTTTTCTTTTTGGGAACTTTTTCAAGAGGCGATCAGTGAATTCTTTCAATTTCTATTTTGCCCTCTGGTCAAGGTGATTGTTTTTCTACAGTCTTATTCTGACCCATCTCACCCTCACTAAACACTGAAATCCAGGGGTTCCCTATTATCTCTGAAATCAAATATAAATCCCTTAGTTTATCAGTTAAAGCTCATGATAACTGAACCCTTCCTACTTTTCCAATCTTATACTTCACTCTTCTTCCTATGCTGTATAATCCAGATATATTGCCCTACTAACACTTTTCAAACACTACATTACCTGCCTTTGCACCAGTCAGTACCTAGATCTAGTCTACTCAGTCCCCTCAGCTCTGCCTCTCAGTTTCCTTGGCCTTCTTCAAGATGAAACTCAGACCCTACCTTCCTTCTGCTAGAGGTCTTTCTCAGCCCCCAGTTGCTTTCCCTCTGAGATTAACTTTCTACTACTCTGTATGCATCTTATATGTAACCAATTATTTACATATCATCTCCAACCTTGATATAGGGACTGTTTCCTGCCTCTCTTTGTGTCCCCAGTACTTAGCCTCAGTAACTATCACAGAATAAACATTTAACAAATATGTGTTGATGGACTGACCCAAGTCATGAATCCTGTCTCTGGGATCCTATCTAAAATTGTACCATGTGAATAATGAATTCAGTAAAGTGGTCCCATTATTCAAATTCACACTGTATATTTCCATTGTGCTGTAACCAATTACCATATTTTATAGAATTACACCTTCAAATAATTTCAAATAAATGTGGCCACTTCACAGAATTCATCTTTTGCATTAGTTAAAACATAGCTATTAAGATAGCAGTGGACAAATCACTCACCCTCCCTAGGCCTCAGTCCCTCACCTGTAAAAGAAGGTGGCTGGATTAAATGGCTTCTGATGTCTCCTTCAGTTCTAAATCTGTGATCCTATGCTGACATCTTACAGACATAATATTTTCCTGCCACAGTTCCTCATCCATGAGCCTCCTCACTTTCTAAAGTACTGGGTTATTAATAATGGTGCTTCCTGGTCTAAAAAATACAGTCTTTATCTTGACAATGGTGAAAGTACTCATCATCTACCTCCATGAGCTCATCCCAGCCCCACCTAAACTGATGTGTTCTGGAAATCCATATGAATTCTTTAGTGTCAGACTGTTGTTATAATAACTCTTCTATTCTCAACCATAATTGGTTCCTAATGGATTCATGACATCCCCAAGAGATGATGGTATATCCTCATACTCACACTACATCCCCAGAACTTCACTCTACTATATTTTATTGGAAGATTGATCTCAATTTTCCCAGCAAATGTACCTGATTCCATCTAGCAATAGAGGGCCAGTAGCTACAAAACTTTATCAAACAGGCTGTGGTGGCATTTCAGATAATATGGTAGGGCTCATTTGAACTCAGATACTGCAAAATCCTTGAGCCTTAAAGGCTGGGAAAGATTTCTAATTCAATTTTCTAAAGCTCCAGATCATAAATATGCCCAGTGAAAAGGGACAAAGAGCAAGGAATCTTTCATTTTAAATGCCATATGAAACTTATTCAAGATGTCTTTTCTTTTATATGGTTTACCACTTCTAGGGGATCCCCCTCATTTCCTAACTCGAAAAGACATATGGCACAATAGTGTTCATTTCATATTCCTCTCCACTTTTCCTGAGAAGCAAACAAAAGACATGCCGAGATGCCTTGGTCAGGGACCAGCATCACTTAAATACCTGAGGGTTATCCATGGCAAAATTTTAATCTAAAAGCTAGTCAACTCGAACTGCCTAACATGCTACCAGATTCCTTTCTGGCAGTAAATTATTTTGAATTCATGAACAACTGACTAAGTGGGAGAGATTGTCTTAATGAAATTATGAATCTATTTGTATAATGACAGTTTTCCCCACTCTGAAAGCTTGTTCCTCAAAGAACAATCATCCTATGAATACCAATATTCTTCCAGTGAGCACAATAGTACAACATGATGGATAGAGTTGACCTTTCCATAAGGAAGGCCTGAATTCAAGTCCTACCACAGACAGTTAATGTGACACTGGACAGGTAACTACTAAGCGCCAACTCAAGTGCAGAGCAGGGCCAATTCACATTGGTAGAGAAAGTCCTCACCAGAGAAGAAATATTGATGAAATAGCAAACCCAGTCCCTATTCCTATTCTTCCAGCAATGATAAATAACTAAGAGTTGTGGGACACTACAATTTCTGAAGAATTAAAGTTGAGGATCATTCAGAGGGCAGTGGAGAGGTTTATGCTGGGTACAATCAGGGTAAATAAAACATATAACAAAAAGGAATTAGAGTTGCAGGCATAATTGGATTATGAATACTCGCACCAATGAGAAGTGATCCAAGAAATATTGGAGTAAAATTTTGATTAACTGGTTAGTAAATAGGCCATTATGTACCATCCACTGTACATTCTGAGTAAATAGAGTTTAACTATTACTATTAATGTCTCCTTTTATAATGCTTAACTGTCTTTTTAAGAATAGCTATTTCTAGGAAACTGGCTTATGACAGAGGCCTTCCACATAGTTAAATACTTCTAGTAGAAAAGAGAGCCAAGTATTACTTTCAATGGCTCAACCATAAAAGTGCAATTCACACTGCAAAATCTCTAATGGGGATGGATGCTGATGGGGAGCCTATTAGGGAGGAAGTGGAACAGTCGGCCTGCCCGCAAATTCCACTCATGTGGAAAGAGCCCAAGAGGGTCAAGGTATGTAGCCCAGATCCCAGCTATGGCATTGTCCTCCTTTGTGTATGAAACATCAATTTGTTCAGCATGGATTGTTTGCACCCACCCCTGTAGGACACCCAATTCATTGGCTGGAAATCTATTTTACCACATCTAATGTGGCATGCTCACTAAACCCTCTTTCAGCAATCTCCAGAATAAAATGTTCCTTTTGAAGAGCCGGGCTGCCACAGAGATGTGTGCTGGGGTTTTGCTTTATGTATAAGTTTATGTATACCCAACGAATAGTTCAGTCTACCTACTCCAGCTTTCAGTCATCTAGCCAAAAGGCACATTAAACAAAACAGAGTTCCAGTATACATAAATTCTTTAAACTCATGTATTAGAGCTTTTTTTTTCACAGTCCACTGCATTTCAGGATTCAGCTTTCTTTTCCTACCTAAAATTTAGTACTATTTTTTAAAGGAAGTAGTAGAAGTCAAAACATTCATTGATTTAAGTTTCTAAAATCCAACTGGGAGTCACCATAATACAATGACAAGAGGAATGGATTTGGAGTCAGAGCTCTTGGGTTTAAATCCTGCCTCTGACAACTTCTGCCTTTGTGGCCGTAAGCAAGTCACTAAACTGCCTAACACAGTGCCTGGCATATAGTAAATGTTACATAAATGTTAGCTATAATTATTGTCTCCTTCTCTGAGACTCAATTACTTCATTCATAAAAAGGACATACTAGTACATACAATACCATTGTTTGCACATTTAAGATCCTCCATAGGATGAAATTGATTGGATTAAGTACCTCTAAGTTTTTTTTAGCTCTGAATTATGATCCTAAGGTTAATTTTTGGAAGAATTTTCTTCCTTGCCCAATAACCACCACCAAACACATATATAAAATTTATATACATATATATATATATATACACACACACATATGCATATATACATGTACATGTATATGTACATATGTGTGTGTTATTTAAGAAAAAACAAAACAGAAAGCTTTCAAGACTTGAAAACACAAAGTGGCATGATATTGTGGGGGAAAATATCATGTTTACATTCAGGAGATTTGGGGTCTATTCCTGTTGATTTTGCCAATCACAAATTGGGTCACCTTGAGCAAGTCACTTCATCTCATTGGGACTCATTTTCCTGATCTGAAGTATAAGAGGGATGGCCTAAGTGAATTTGAAGGTATTTTCCACATATAATATTTTATATATCTTGGCCAATTATGGGTTAATTAGAATATTGTATATATCTTAGCCATTTATGGGTTAATTAGAATATTTTATATATCTTAGCCAAATATGGGTTAAAATGATTATAATAGACATGACAAGGTCCAGGTCCCTGCTGCTACCACTGTTGACTAAAAGAAAGGAGAATTCATAGATCTGGATATTCCACACAGCTGGCAGACAGTTGGCCCTATGGACTTTCATTTCATAACTTGTGCGTTCCCTTCTTTCTCTTAGCATCTCAAATTACTCTGATAAATATTTCTCTTCACCCATATGGGCAAAATCAGTGGTATTCCTTAGTTATTACTCTCCCAAGGGAAACATGAATACAGATAGACTTCTTACATATATGATCAAACTGTCCAAGCCTTCCAGAAAAAAATAAAGAATTTAAGGATTTTAAACCCTCATTCTCCAAGACACTATAACCACTTCCCTGCCTCTCTCATTTTGAACTCATTCAAAGCCTACTTTTCTATATAATGATTAGGATGGTTTTACAATCACCAACAACTTCCTTCTGCAGGGTCACCCACAATCAATCCTGTACATGGGATGGAATTGACTAGAGATCCATCAACTGTCTAATTCCATGCTCCAGTCTATTACCCACAACCCTGCAACCATACTGTGCAAACAGTCTGTATCTCAGGCCACTAACATGGAAATACTGAAATGCCAAAACATTATGTAGGTGACTTTGTGTGTGGGGGGGGGGCAATTATAACAAAATAAAGTAGAATTAAAACCTTATAACTTTTTTTCATATTAAAAGATCATAATGTAAAATACAAGCTTCTTCAGGGTAGGGACTATTCTATTTCTGCCATTGAATCCCCACTGTCTTGCAGTTGTTTCACTATCAATAGATCTATAATTTCATAATGCAGCTAGTCCTTTTAATGATGTGGATGGCAAAAAGTGAATATCAAGGAATTCTGTGAGATTCTTACTCATCCATAGTGAGTAAAGTATTGGGACTGTGTCAGGAAGATCCAAGTTCAAATATGACCTTGGTAACTTACTGGTTGATCCTAGGCAAGTCACTTTATCTCTGTTTACCTCAGTTTCCTCATCTGTAAAATGAGAATAAAGATAGGATCTACTTCCTTGGGTTATTATCAGAATCAAACGGGATACTAATTGTGAAGTGCTTAGTACAGTGACTGACTCATAGAAAGTGCAATTTAAGTGTTAATTATTATCATCATAATGATCATCAATCATCATCATCATTAGTATCATCATCATCATCTCCACTAATAAAATGATTGTAGAAGATCCAGCTACCATGCTGGAAACTTTTCTCTAAATCACTTATTGCATGGATACCAAAGGAAAACAAAGTTATAACAACAGGTGTCCCCTGACTTTATGATGTGACCATCCTATTTTTTCTGGCAGTTGTTCTTTGATGACACCCTTTACACCACTCCTCCTGTACAATTCCTCATTTGTTACATGTTTCAACCCACCATACAGGATTCCATTACCTGTTGGGTGATACCCATCATTTTTTTTAACGGGAGTATTCCATGACACAAAACTGCGCAATATCACTGGAATATGCTGCTATCAAAAAAGATGAACCTTCAACTCAGGCAGCAGCTAGAGGTCATCACAATTATGGGCCATTTTTCCTAAAGCAATCCTGCCCACTCTCTTCTTCCCATTAAATTATGTGTCAGCTCATTGTCTCCTGAATGGAATAGATTTACACTTGGCAAGTTCTTTAAAACTATGCGTTGAGTGGCACTAAATGAATAAAACAGTGTGTCCTTTATTGTCATGCTTGGTATGTATCTTCTCTCCTTTCCTGATGTCAATAAGCTGAAGGAATGAAGGGCCTGTTTGCAATGCTGAAATACAAGATTTGAGCCTCAGAAGCTGCAGACTAAAATGGGAATGCAGCCCGCACAAATAACATAATCAAATCTTAGCTATAATACTTGGCTAAAGAGAGGAAACAAAAAACAAACAAATAAAAAATGTACATTTGGGGAATGAATTTTGAGGACATTAGTAGAGTAATTTTTATTCTCCTTCTAATGATGCCAGAAAATTTCTGATCCAAGATGTCAAAAGAACCAAGTAGAAAAAACTCAAATAATTTTCTCTAGAGCAGTTCTTAATCTGGGACCTTCACCCATAGGGGTCTTAAACTTAGATGGTAGGGAAAATGACATCTTTATCTTCACTATCCTCTAACTGAAATTAATATTTCTTTCAACTGCATTTTTAAAAAAATACTTATTCTGAGAAAGGGTTTGTAGTCTTCATCAGACTGCCATGGGGCATAAAAACAGATGAGAACTAAAATTAACACTTAGATCACTGAAATACACACCAGCAAGTTAAAACATTCATGACGGAAGTCTCAATTGCAGCCATTCACATAATATATAACAAAATTTCCATGCTAAACACAAATGAAGAAAAATCAAAGTGTGTGCTAAAAAACCAAACATCTCCATCCCCATGATCTCACCTTCTCAGAGCAAACAGCAAAATGCACAACTGTCTCTGAGTAATTCCTTAGCCACTACACCATAGTCCCTGGGGAACTGTCAGGGATTCAAAAACCCCTGAGCAGGACATCCACATCATGTGGCAGTCACAGTCTAGGATGACAGGATTGACACAAAATCATAAAAATAAAAATAAATAAGCTACATGACATAGGGGATAGAGTTTGGGGCATGGAGTATGAAAGAGCTCAGTCCAAATCTGGTCTCACACACTTAATGGCTGTGTCACTTTGGAAAATTCATTTCACCTCTCTTTGTATTAGTTTGCTTACCTATAAAATGGAAAAAATAACAGCACCAACCTCTCAGAGCTGGTTCTAAGGCTCAGATGAGATAATAATTGTAAAGTGCTTAGCACAGTGCCTGGCATTTAGTGAGCATTATACAAAAAGCATCTGCAATCATTATTATTTATTATTTTCATTAAATTTTAAAGTAATGGTTGCATTCTGTCAACACATTTCTTAGATGTCCCCTAAATAATCAAAATAAAGAAAGCAGGATCTTTGCCCTAAGAAATGTTTCTTTTGTAGATTCCTTTAAAGAATGTACAGGACATAAAAGATCAGTGACTCCAATGTCTTCATTTTATAGATCAGAACACCCGGGAGGATTAAAAATGGTGAGGCCCTTCCCTAACATCATGAATCTTGGTAATAGCAGAGCTGAGATTGAATTAAAGTCTCTTGACTCCAAAGCAGAATTCTTTTCATTCTATCCCACTATATAGAAACTATTACTAAAGAACTGAAAAGGGGTGTTTTCTCAGCAAAATACTAGAAGATCAATGCAGTATTGATTATAAGTGTGGAAGGATCAAGATCACAAAGGAGGGAGAAATCACTGGAATCAGTTTATGAGTTAATTGGAAAGGGGGAGTATTCTGGAATACAATTTTAGTTATATCCATTCTTAACAAGTAGGCCATGTGAAAAGACCAGAAAAACTAAAATAAGGAATATTTTTTGAAGTGTTTCTTTTTTTTGAGGAGAAAAAGCAAGGCAATTGGGGCTAAGTGACTTGCCCAAGGTCACACAACTACTTAAGTCTTAGGCCACAATTGAATTCAGGTCCTCCTAACTTCAGGAAGAGTGCTTTATTCTCTGTGTCACTTAACTGCCCCTAAACTATTTCTTGAAAAGGATTATAGGAACCAAATTTGGTTTTGTCTTTTGCTTTTTAGCATGAAGAGAAATTTGACAGGTAAATATTCTGTGTGTGCGTGCGTGTGTGCATATGGTGTTTATGTGTGTACATATTTTTTTTCCTCTTTTTTGTGAGTAAGGAAACATCTACATAGGCAATTTCTTTGGTATAGGAAACTTTCAGTATGGAAACAACCCCAACTGCCTAGACCAGAAAGAAATTAAATTGACTTGTGTATGGTCATTGTTGTTCAGTTGTATCTAATTCTTCATGACACCATGGACCATAGCATGCTAACACTATCCATGGAGTTTTCTTGGTAAAGATATTGGAGTGGTTTGCCATTTCCTTATCCAGTGGATTAAAGCAAACAAAGGTTAAATGACTTGCCCAGGGTCATGGAACTAATAAGTATCTGAGGCTGGATTTAAATTCAGGTCTTCTTGACTCCAGGTCCAGTGCTGTACCAGCAGGTACCACCAGGTACCACTATAATGATGTCATCAAATGAGTTCAAAAGTGCTTTCAAAACCTTATAACCCATAATACATGAATTACTATTAATCTTATACTGCTAATATTATATTGGAATATTTATGTAATGTACTAATACAATTATTGATAATGTTTATCAATAATGTATTAGGCTTCATTGCCATTCTTTACCATTATCTAGATATTTCTATGTTTTGGTCCCATTGTGAACTTCTTAAACTCATATTGTAATAATTCCTCACTGATTTGGCTAAAACAGATTCCATCATAGGTGGATCCTTTGAACCAGGTTTACCCTTGATGTTACAATAATATCTTCCATTTACACCATGTGGCCATACCTGCAGAGGTGGGCCACTCAGAGCACTCTGAGTCTAAACCCTCCTTCCCTCTCACCTGCTCAACCCTGCTCTGCTCGCACAGTTCTCCTCCACCACTAAGCATCCCACACTAATAACCATCAGTTTATTCTGATTTGTTGCTACCCAGGTGAAACCATACTTAGTTCCCTTTGGCTGGAGAATTTGAGCTAAGGCACAAATCCTAAGCATGGGTCTAGGCTCACCCTGTTTTTGTAAGGCCTGTGAGCTAAGAATGGTTTTTTACATTTATCGTATTTAAAAACGTAAATACTATTCTTAACAGCTGTAAACAATAAAGGAATGAATGAATGAAATGAAAATAGACAGGTGACCCTCAGCTTTAGTTTAATGAGCCCTAGCCCTGGACCCATAGCTAAGAGATACTAATCCATGTCCTCACCTACAAATTCAACCACTTGTCCTATTTCAGAGTTCTGTCTCATTGGTCCATTGGTCTCTGCCCTCTGCCCTATAGATTCCCATATACCATATATTTTGTACCATAAGTAAAAACATAACTTCATAGGCATAATATAATATCAACATATTTTCAATCATACAAGCCCCAATAATAGGACAGGGGTCATTATACCCTAGTAAAAGAATAAATACATTTATTTATGAAGATCGTTATAAGGCATCTGGATGAATATATGTGCATGTACACATTTATATAAAAGGGTATATATGCTTGCATGATACAGACACGTTCCTCTTGCAACAGTTCTGTTTAGTTATCATATGTGTGTATATATATATAATGTTAAGTAAGTATATGAAAAATAAAATAATAATGATAATAAAAACATATATGTATAGTGTTACACAATGGGTTTTATTCAAGGTGTCCTAAAAGTCTTAATGAAATTTTTTATTTGTTTTTTTTTGTCTTTTTGGAGGGTGGAAGGCAGGGCAATGGGGGTTAAGTGACTGACCCAAGGTAACACAGCTAGTAAGTGTTACGTTTCTGAGGCCATATTTGAACTCAAGTCCTCCTGACTCCAGGGCCAGTGCTCTATTCACTGTACCATCAGGCTGTTCCTTAATGAAATTTAAAATTGCCAGAAAATAAGACTGGACTAGGATTTTTAGGATACTCTGTATATATATTCTTTCACTTTATTCTCCCTTTGATGTAGATAATGTAGCAAAAATATTAGTATCTTAATTTTTATAAGTGATAGAAGTCATGTTTACAAATTTAATGTGACTGTGGTCATTTAGAATCAGAGGTCCTGGGTTTAAATACCTACTTTGTTAGTAAATTCCTATGTAATCTGGGACGAATTACTTGTGGCTGAACTTCCTCCATTTTTCTCCTTTGCATAGTCTGGAGCTTGACCCAGGTCTCCTCTGAGGTTCCTCCAAGCTCCAAGTTCTATGAGTTTACAACTTCTTCAAAGTCTCACAGACCTTTGCAGTAGTAAGCAGAAGAATCAGAATATGAAACCAGGTTCTGCAAGTTCCATTTAAGGCTCTCCCCCAACATGTCTTTCTAAAGATATGTCTGTGTATCTTGGTGTATTCATTTTCATTTCTAAGGATTCATATTCCTGATTTCACATTGTTTCATAGTTGATATAACAGAGAACAGAATTTTGATACAGATATTTGCACATATGTATGTATACGTATGAAACTGCCTCACTCTAAAGATTGCTTAGGCATTGGAGTCGGCATGGAAGGCATGGACTTTTCTTCCCTCGAAAGCAAGATGAATGCCCATCTGTCCGAAATGCCTCAATGGTTACCCACCCAGAGGCATGGAATTGCACTAATGTCTTGAGCTCACTCACAGGCCTGCGATTCTATCATTTTCCTGACTCAACAAACAAAACCTTGTTGAAAGCCTCTTCTTTCTATAAAATACCTCATAAGAGAAAATGCGGAATATTTTAACATATTGTTTATAATTAAGAGATGCCGATATTTACATTTAAAATTTGGGGAAGTGTATATTGGTTCACTCAATCATAGGAATTATAATACACTATTAAGCATCTGTAAAGTCTGAATAAATAAAAATATTTTAATAACCTCAGCTATGTGAGAAAAAACAGAATGAGGCCGCTAAACAGGATATGATTAGAGCTCTGATGTAAAGCTCTTACAAACCCATATATAGTCTTCCTTACAAGTTACACTGCACAAGATATGAAGAAATTAGTTCAAAGAATAATTTTGTGCCAATGGGAGTGTGTTAATGGGTGGGCCTATCTGAACCAGTCAAGTAAATATGACTGCAATAATTAATTTCAACTGCAGAGAAGCAGATTAATTATTTCTGTAAACTTAAACTCGCACATAATTTGTCAATGTTTATGTCATGAAAGCTCTAGAGTGGCTTTAATTCACACACCTGCATTAAAATTATTTAATGGCATTCCAAATCATATTAATCAAATGTGATTAATTTGGAATAGAATGGAATTTTGGCTCCTTTGGCACTTTTCATCATCAAGATAGTTCAGAATGCCTTACAAATTAATGAGTTAGGTGCACAGTGACTGGTAGATACAATAAGGTCATGGCCCAGTTAAAATTCCCAACCAGCCTTAGATATTAGAAATCCTTTGATGGCAGACTTGTGATCTTTATTGCCCCTATCTATAACCGACAAAGCTGAAATAGAAGGAACTGTGACCCATAAATGCTCTTGGAATAATACAATGACCCTTCCAAGGCAATAACCAGTTCAGTACTGTCCAGTGCTGAGCACAGTGGGAGGAGCATAGTAGGTACTTAATAAATGTTTATTGATTGATTGATTGATATACAAGCTTCATTTATCCTAAGAATCTTCAGGACTCACATGATGAATTAGTTCACAGTCAAAGGAAGCCCATGTTTCTCTTTCTTTTTTATTCAGAACATCACAGATTTAGAGTAGGATGAGACCTTAATGTTCAACTTGTCTTCCCTTCTCTCTTTATGCTCAGAGGTCACTCAGGCAGTCAGTGGCAGAGTTGATACTTAAAACTATATGTTGTAACTCCAATACCATTATACTTTCCATGGCAAATCTTTGCATGATAGCTTCAGCTTACTGTTCATGCTAAAGCAATGATTATACACAAAACCATTTCTACCCTAATGACAAAGCTGGTTATTATTATTATTTGGCAGAATGGATAAATCATCTTAGCTAATCAACTGACTGGTTCCTGCCTGCCCAGTTTAGTCAATACATTTCTAGTGATTTGTGGATGTAAATACAGGTCAAGATGCCTACAGTATTCTTTTTCTCACTGATTGTTCTCAGGCAATGGTTTCTACTGATTTTTGTATAGATTGTGGAAAAATGAAAGTGTAATTGATCTTAACTGAAAATAAATGTAAATAATTCTGTATTTGGCTTTAGTTATCTTAGCAATATGTTTGGGTGGATTGTATCTTACCTACACTAGTAGAAGAGGGTTAAATCCAAGTTGACCATCCCAAGATCTCTTCCAGCTCTAATATTTTTAATCATTTGTCTGTTGCAGTTCTTCATCTTTTGATGCTATTATGTTCAGCATCCCTTCTTGATAAGTTGCTCTCAAGGAAATCATATTGAAATTGAACTCATAATGTTTGATTTGGAAATGACCTACAAGGTTATCTAGTCACATGGTAATAGAATTTTAGCATTTGAAGGGAGATCAGAGATCATCTAGTCTAATGAGTACCTGAACATGCATCCACTTTTCAGCATATCTGACAGGCAGTCACTGATTGACCATTTCAAGTAAGAGGTGTATTGGGGCTGAAAAGAAAAAAAAGATGAATAAGACATTATTTCTATTCCCAATTTTAATATGAGAACACACAACCAACTATAATACTTCAAATATTAGTATACCAAATTGGCATAAAGTACCACAACTGAGAAAAGAAGCAGATGCAACTTTCGACTAGAAGGGAGACAAGCAGCAAGGAAATCATGCTTGAACTGAATCTAGAATGATGGACAGAATTTCCTTTGGTATCTATGAAGGTTAGGAACATTATAAATAGAGGAGGATGTCAAAGAGAAGACATGGAGCTGAGAGAGAACAGGTAAGGTTAAGCAGTAGGTAATTCAATTGGACAGTATACTATTTTCACATTGTTTGGTTTTTAACCATTGTATGGCATGCACATTGTCTCACCACGAATGAAAACATATAAATGTTTATCATTGAAAAGTTGTATTTGATTGGGTTTCTTTCCTTTGACCAATATGCAAAGGATCAATTAGATTTCAAGCTCCTTATGAACAAGAACTGTGTTTTGCCTTTTTTTTTACATCTCCAGTATTTAGTACTAGGGCAGCTAGGTGGCACAATGGATATTGGGCCCAGAGTCAGAAAGACTGATTTTCCTGAGTTCAAATCTGTCCTCAGACACTTACTAGCCATGTGACCTTGTGCAAGTCATATAACCCAGTTTACCTCAGTTCCTTATCTGTAAAATGAGCTGGAGGAGGAAACGGCAAATCATTCCAGTGCCTCTGCCAAGAGAACCCCAAACAGGGTCACAAAGAGTCAGACAGAACTGAAAAGACTCGACAACAACTTAGTATAGTGTCTAGAACCTAGACATGCACTTAATAGTAAATGTTTATTGATTGACAGTTCATTTAAATCAGTTCAACAAACATTTGCTAAATGCCTGCTATGAACAAGGCACTGTGAAAACGACTAGGACTATAAAAACAAAAATGAAACAGTTTCCTCATTTTATTACAGGTAATGGGGGAGAGAAACAACATGGCATACACATTAATATAACATAAGATAACAGAATATAATAACAGTATAACAATTTACTATAAAATTACTTGTGTGTATGTTTGTGTATGTGAGAAAGAGAGAAAGAGAGAGAGAGGAGAGAGAGAGAGAGAGAGAGAGAGAGAGAGAGAGAGAGAGAGAGAGAGAGAGAGAGAATGAATGGAAAAGAATACTTGGGGGCAGGCAGAAAAATTTCCCTTAAAAGGAGACGATGGTGAGGCAGCTTGGTGGTGCCAAGAATACAGCACTGTCCTTGGAGTCAGGAAGACCTGAGTTCAAATCCACTCTTAGACACCTGACATTTATTAGCTGTGTGACCTCAGGCAAGTCTCTTAACCCCAATTGCCTTGCCATCCCCCCTCCAAAACAAAATCAGAACCAAATGAGACAATTGAGCTGAGCCTTGAAGGAAACTAAGAATTAATTTTAACCAATAGAAGGATGAAATAAATTCCAATCAGAGGTGAACAAACATTTTCAACTCACTTTTCAGAAAAAAAAACATTTAAAAATTTTAACATAAGTTCTAGTTTCATTTTGGAAAGGAAGCAAAACTATGATGAACAATGTCTGATGTTGCATTGTTATCTATTCTATTTTTTGAGCCATTTGAAATTACACTAGAAAGGCGAAGTTGTAGCTGAGATTTCTTTTTTTCCTCCCAAACCAGGCAACTCACTGTGTTATGCAGAGAATAAGAGCTAGCTGAGACCTGGGTTCAAGATAAATTTAGGTGTGGATTTATTGATCAAGCGCCAGTGTAAACTCAAATCAGGAAGCTTTGATTAGAGGTAGGATCAGTGTTTAAAAAGGATAAAATCACAAAAACTGCAATCAGGGAAGGGAGCTAGCATAAGCGATGACTTACAGAAGCCAAGAACAGCCTTTTGTTCGATCTATGGAGCTCAGGGCTAATTTGGGAATATGGTGCAAGGGTACAAGGGTGCAACCTTCCTGAAACATGGGGTACCTCCTAGAACAGGGTGGAGGGTACAGGGTGGAGGGTCACTGGGCAATGGGGGAGTGGAGAAAGTCAATTTCTCAGAATAGACCAGGGTCATGTTCTGGGTGAAGGGTGTGGGGACCCTGCTTGGTCAGCGCAACAGAACAAGGTGGTCTCTACATAAGATAGTCTTGCACCATAACCCTGGGACTGATCCTGGTACAAAATGCTGATTCTAGGAGAAGGTGGGTGGTTAGGGGGAGTTTAGGGGATCACACCTTGAGCAATTTTCCCAGGACTATGCCTTAAGCTGTTTTGAATCAACCTTTCAAAGACAGGGTTTTAGGACAGAGACAAAGACAAAAATATGAAGGGCCAAAATACGGTGGACCTCAAAGTAGTGTGACTTGGGTTTGGGTACAACAACTGTATATTGCAGAGTTTAGATTTGGAATCTGCTAGCCTGTATACATTTGTACCACAAATCAGGAAGCTAGACTTCAGGAACTCTTGAAAGAGGGGAAATGACTCATATCCATATGAGTATGAAGTAGATCTCTTACATCTAGCCATTTAATGTCAAAGGTAATATTTATAGAATCATGCAACATTCTTTTATTAAATTACACTTTCTTTCCCACCTTTCTCTTGCCTGTCAATCTAGTAGAGCATCCATCAGTAAGCCCCTGTCAACACATTCCGATCACATCAAATACAGCCGTGTAAAATCAGACTTATCTTCCTAGAACATGCTGACTTGAATATTTTCACACATCCTATTAAATGAGAACAATGTGGCTGGAGGCCAGTTGGAGTTAGAGCCAAAGATCCTGAAGAAATTAAATCCCTCAGCTGTCACCTCCCTACCCTACAGGTGTGTAAGAAGACATGATCACTGAGATCATATTATCATTCCACATGAGATTTTCCTTTTAAAGGAAAACAATGATTATACAAACATGAAATATACCTATTTTTTTCATGAACTGGGGTTGGCACACTGAAGCCTGAGGACCAAATCTGGCTCACTGCCTATTTTTGAACTGCCTATGAGCTAAGAATGATTTTTACATTTTTAAATAAAGTTTTATTATACAGTCAGTTCTGCTGTAATGCTTGTTTTGAAAACACAGATTTGTTCCAACATGATTGATATATTAGGGGACAATATGAGCATAATGTTTTTGCAGAATCTCATCCATATAAGAAACACTAGATGAATACAGAAAAGTATACCCAGCTGAACCAAGCTACACGGGGATACACAGTGCAGCTAGATTCACATCTCTCAAACATCTATCAGCTACCCTGATTCACTATGTATGCTATCCAACAAGGTTGTGGTTTGCTATTTCTTTCACACTTATGAACTTTCCCATTAAAAAAACAAATACTTATTCAATATTCCAAACGTGTCTAAGTGGCCTGGTTCAAAAGCATCAAGCAGTACATACAAAATGAGAGCTTTAAGCATTGAAGAGAAGCTTGAAATCATAAAGCATCTCAGAAGAAATGAGAGAAATGTGATGTCTCCTTAGAAACATGCATAAAGAAATGCACATTGTAGACCATCAGAGACAATATCATGAAAATAAAAGAAATATCTATGACCTGATGTGTTGTGTTCCTAACCCCATTTTCCCCATAAACTTTGCAGGTTTTGTGTGACTTTTGCATAGCACAGTGACTTTTAGGAATGTATTCTTCAAGTTAGAGCAGAACAGATTGCATTCTAAAATGCAAAAACCATGCCTAGCTCATGGGACATATTTTGCCAACCCCTATTCTATAACACCATTTTCCCCACCTATAATTTCCTAATCATTATTGTGGGTATAAAATTAGAAAGTGATATCTCAGCTAGGACACAGCCAAAGGAAAGAATAGTCATCTAAACCTTATTAGAATATAAGAAAAAGGAATATTAATGAGAAAAATTTAAGAATTTCTACAGGGAAACATAGTGCAGCTATTTTTACCCCCTTGGAGATTAGTACAAAATGTCTGCTAATTATTCTTGACATTTATTGTGAAATCCATTTGTTGAAGATCTGTGTAGGGAAAAAAAGATGCAAGAAACTAAGAATGAACCATTTTATATTTTTTCCTGAATTGAATCTCAGGGTGTTGACCTTGAGGTCATTTTTCAGATCAAACACATTTGCAAACATATGGTTTTACACTTTTCAGGAGCTGTGATGATAGTAAAAGACAGTGAGTATCATAAGACCCAAGAAGTAAGCACACAATTACTTTCAAGCAAAATATCCATTCAGCTGTTGGAAGCTTTTGTACAATGACCTGATGATGCCTTGTTGACAAAACATGTTCTTCTAAAATTTCTTTTTAAAACCATGTTACAGATGAGAAAACAAGAGGCCAGGTGGGTCTAAGATCACAAGCCTAGAGAGGAGCAGAGCCAAGACTAGAACCCAGACCTCCTGACTTCCACCTACTTACGATCTTCTTTCTTTGATACTAGAAAAATTCTCGTATAGATTTTGTTGAAAACAATGTTTTCAGGGGAGACTTACTCAAACAGAAGCTTATCTAAAATAAAAAGTTGGTCATTTTAGTGTCCTGAAACCTCAATGTAAGCCAACCATATTCTATATGGTGGTGCAAGTGGTGAATATAAACTTTGGGGAGAGAGGTGGGAGGGAGGGAAAGAAGAAGTGGGGAAAGGAGGGAGGAAGGGAAGAAGGAAGAAAGGAAGGTTGGAAGGGAGAAAGGGAGGAAGGGAGGAAGGAAGGGAGGAAGGAAGGGAGGAAGGAAGGGAGGAAGGAAGGAAGGAAGGAAGGAAGGAAGGAAGGAAGGAAGGAAGGAAGGAAGGAAGGAAGGAAGGAAGGAAGGAAGGAAGGAAGGAAAGAAGGAAGGACTTTCAAGAATAAAGAAATAATAGTGCCCCCTATATGCTGCCCTCTCTGATCTGGTCAGACTATATGTGGAATATTGTGTTCAAATATGGTTGCCACATTTTAGAAAGGAAATTTACAGTTTGGAGAATGTCCATAGGAGAGGCAAAGAGATGCTTTGGTTTATTCCACATTAGGATTAATTGAAAGAAACAGGTATGCTCATCCTAGAGAACATAAAGCTCAGTGATGACATAATAACTTTCTTCAGGTATTTAGTAGACTCTCATGTACAAGCGAATTTAAAGTTTTCTTGCATATCCTACAGACAGAAACATGAAAAACAATTGACGGAAGTTGCAAAGAGACTAAATTAGGTTTGATGTGGGCGGGGGCGGGGGGGGGGCGGGTGTAGATCCTAGTAAGAACTATCCAAATCACCGGAAACAAAAGAAGTGACCATCAGTTGGAAAATGGCTAAAAATTTTCAGTATATGAATATAATTTTAAAAAATTACTGTACTTTACGATGCAACAAATATGACGAATAAATAAAATCATGGAAATACAGAAAATTATGCAAATAAAGTAAGCAGAATCAAGATCACAATACATTGACTACAACAATGTGAATGGGAAGAACAACTACCATGAAATAGTCAGACCTTGGTGGATGGTGGAAAAACACAAAGAAGCTCAGTCCTGAGGACGGGATATGCAAAAGGCTGGGGGTGGAGGAAGGTTTGACATATCTATTGATCTTCTTCCTCTTTTCTTCCTTCTTTTTTAATATTTTAGAGGAGTATAAGATTCTCTACATGGGAGAAGCATAAATTGCAAAAAAAATTATTTTTAAAAATGCCAGCCATTTAAAAAGGAAATAGGTTACCGTAAGAGGTGATTGGATTCACTTCCATTGGAATTATTCTAGCAAAATATGGCTGTCTCCATGTTTGTTTTTGTTGTAGAGTATATTTTTTTGCATCATAGGTTAGACCAAATTGCCTCTAAAGTACCTCCTAACTCTGAATTCAATGATTATGTGACTCAAGTTGTTTTGGAAGGACAGAGCCATTTCAGGATGTCTAGGCTTCAATTGGAAGACCCCATTTAAATATTTGTATTTTTATGTGCCCCATAACCATTTATGAGGTAGTTGTTATGATGAAAAGAACATGACACATATGCAGAAGATCTCATTTTCAACTCTGGATTTCATTTGCTAGCTGTGGGATCATATGCAAGGCACTATTTTTCTGAGATATAGTTTTCTCATCTGTTAAAAATAAAATGAAGGTGTTGAACTAGATTAGCAGTTTTCAACCCGTGTGTTGCAACCCCTTTGGGGGTCAAATGACCCTTTCACAGGGGTCATAGGGATCGCCTAAGACCATCAGAAAGCACATGTTTCCAATGGTCTTAGGAACTGAGACACTGCTCCTCTATCCATCTCCAAGAGGGTTCGCCCACATGTAAATATGCCCACATAGGAGTATTAAAGGATCGCAACATTAGGAAGGTTGAGAACCACTGAACTGGATGATCCATAACAATTTATTTTACTGGGATCCCTAATGGTCTATTCTATTCTAGAGTCTATTATACTACGATAAAACCTCTGTCCATGACTGAAACTATATTGATTAGAGAACTGTGGTGCAAAACAGTACAGTTTCCAAGGAGGAAAACCAAAACCCTTTAGTTGAATTTCAAATCTATAGCTGCAACCAACAAGACAGTAACAACCTGAGTGAAGGTATCCATTATAATTATTCCATGACACATAATATTTTTTTACCAATTTTTACCAAATTTACCAAGTTTTCTTACCTGTAATGCATTCAATAATTCAGACTAGCATCATCGGCAGAGAAAGGAGTGGTGTTACTTTTGGTTCAGGTTTCCTCTGTCAGATCTTTCAGTGGAATCTAAATATTTGCAAATTTTTCCATCTAGTAACCTTTGACATCTTCTTGGGCCTTGAGAAGACTTTCCAGGAATACACTTAGCTGCTTGAAATGTTTCAAAAATCAGAAAAGCAATCATTGCAGGGGGAGAATGCTGAGAAGGGATGTGTCTAGATGTGTGCTAATGTGTCCACTCTTCAGAAAACACCTTGCCCGTTTGAATGGGGCCACATGAGTGTTAACAGTCTCTTCTCTTCATCCTCATCACATCTTAAGCTGAAAGAGAAGAATGGATAGTATTTCCTGATTACCCAAAAGTCACAGATGTTATATTTGTAATCAGGGAGATTAGATATTATGTTTTTATTTCTTTCCTTGGGAAGAAAATTGTTCCATAAATACTAGCACACAATAATCATTAACTGTGTAGATGAAGGGTGTGGCAGAAACAGCATATTGGATTGAGAATTATAAGAATCAAATACTGAAAGGGACGTCAGAAACTATTTAATCCAAACCTTCATTTTGTAGGTGAGGAAGTAAAGGCCCAGTTGAGTTAAATGATTTACCCAAGGTCATTCAGGCTTTGCATCTCAACCTGCTTACTTACTTATGATGTAATCCAATTGATGTCACTTCATTCATTCTGAAGCTCAGTTTCACTGTCTATAAAATGTGTATAATAATAACTTATCACAGGATGCCCATAACAAAGTACACATGGGTAATATGGCCATCATTACTGTCTTCAAAGAGGTTTGCCAATTTGATCAATAAATAGGGAAGCTGTACTACCCAGGTGACACCCAGCTATTTGTCACCCTGTACACTACATTACACAATCAGTTTTTCATTGCTTCCATTTGTCCTCCTAAAGTGTGCAATCCCAAGAGACTCATGCACAGCACAAAACAAACTAGTAGATACCTCCTGGGAGGCATCTACATTAAGTGGAGCAATATACCCATGGAAACAGTTGTTCTAGTTAGCTGCAGTTACTGGGTAACCCCTATAGCAAACCGAGGTGGTCTAAATAATTGAGGATACCCCCCACACACACACACACAATCAGCTTCAAGAAAGATTCCTCATCCAAAATATCCATGAAGACAATTAAACTGAGCTCAAGCCTGTTTATGGGTGTGAATTGTGTTATTTTGCTTGTGGAGCTTTCTTTTCTCTGCAGCCAGAAATATAAAACAGTCAGCAAGAATACAAGACCAGAAGTACATAGGATCTAGAGCCAGAAGAAACCTTAGAGGTCATTAAATCCAATGCTCTTGTTTTACAAATGAGGAGACTGAGATGCAGAAAGTTGACTTGCTAAAAGTCACACAGGTTGTAAATGGTTGCATTGAGATTTGAACCCAGCTCCCCAGATTTGAAGCAGCAAATTTGTCTGATTTGAAAAGAATCTCAATGTCTGGAGGTCCAACTCAGTAAACATAAAATGATCTAGTCTCAGTTTCCTAGTATTTCATAGATTTTTTCACAAGAAGATTTCAGAATAAATGTCTAGAACAATTAAAAGACTTTTGGCATTAATCTCTAAAGAAAAAAAATTTTTAATGTATGTGTGTCTGTGCACACACATACACATTCACACACTCCACAATGGCATTTAACTCACTGATACCGGCATGCCCTATGGAGATCTTTACCTAAATCAGTGACAAATTAAGGTAGCAGAAAAAATGAAGTAGTGGAAAGAATCTATCTTGTCAAATTAAAAACAAAAAGGGCAGTGATTTTCAATGTATTCACAATGAAAAGGGAACCAAATATTTGTTTCTTATCTAACTATCTTCAAAAACAAGTCAAGTCATAAATGATTTTGGAACTTGAAGAAACTGGTTATTTTTAAATTTCTTAGACTTGACATGAAATTTGACTCCAACCAAGTTGTCATCTCTTTCATCAACTGTCTTTCTTGTTCTTGCTAGGGGACAGAGTAGACATAGTAAGGTCATTAGAAAGGCCAGTCTCACTCCTGCTTTTCTCCTCTGTTGAGAACTTTTCATCTCTTTTCCTGCCAAAGGTGTGTTAAAATCCATATGCCTTTAAACAATCATTTCCTTCAAGTAGAAAAGAAACTAGGGCATAATGGCTCAACTTTGTTTAGAAATAGGAAAGGAAGATAGGCCAAGGAGGGGCAATTTGGGCCATTTCCAATTATGTTAAATCTTTCTTTTTGGTTTTCTCAACCCCTCGTAAGTGTTTATTCAGTGACATGACTATCTGCCACTGTAAGCAAAACCCATTCTCGCAACGGGTGCTGATTTGACTAAAACCAGTGGTTGTATTTGGCAAGTGGAATTTATCCTTTGGTCTCATATGAAATGAGTCACTAAGCATTAGAAAGACAGGACTAGCTATTCCTACTACTCAAATACACACACAGAATCTGTAATTTGCATGTTTCTGAGCAGTAAAGTAGATCTATCCAGCTATGGGACTCTAGGAGCTCTATAAACTAAAAACATTTGTCCTTCAAAGAGTGGACCCCATTCACCAGAAAAAAACTTCTTCCACAACAACTGTATGTCACCTTCATCTATATTTATACACATTTACCCAATCTCAAGTCATTGGACTTCATGTACCAAATATGGATGACAGAGGGGTTGACTCTACATTTTCCAAACACATAGTAATCTCTCCCTCTCATATGTGTGTGTGAATGTATATACAAACACAGATATATGTATACATATATACACAAATATGCATACTGAATATATATGCTTATGTGTGTGCATACACACATATACATGTACATATATATACACACACGTACTTATTCTCCTCCTCCCTCATTCTACATTTCCCTTTCTAGCAGTGTGAACCTGGGCAAGTCACAACCTCTGTTAACATAACCTCAGTTTTCATACCTGTAAAATGAACATAATAATGTCACTGGCTTGTTGGTAGAATAAAATGAGATATTTATAAGGCAGTTTTATTAACTTTAAAGAATTAAATAAATATTAGCTATTATCTTTCCCATTAAGTCTCTTTGTCAGAGTTGGATCATCTGGCAAACAAAAACATTTTTAATTCTTGTCTAAATCCTTTGAAAATGGAAAGTACTCTGTGAATCCAGTGTTCTGATGAGTGCAGACTTTCACAGTAAGCTATTCCTTCCAGAACTAGGTGTTGGTTTATAGACTACATTATATATAAAGCACATACAAATCATTGTGCTATCATGTTTGCTATTTAAATTAGGGTGGAAAAACTCCATTTGGAACTATATAGTGCTCTATGAGAAGGTAAGTGTGGCATCATTATCTTTAGGAGTATCTCTTTTACATGACTGTGTTATCTGTTTCAATTGAATAATTAGTCAATCACAAACATTTATTAAGTTCCTACCATGTACTAAGCAGTGTGTTAGGCCCCAGAGATACAAATAGAAAAGTGAGACTGTCTCTGCCTTCAAGAATTTCACATGATCTTAAGGGTACATGGCATACATTCAAAATGCTAACTTTGAAAGTCTCAGTCCTTGACGCTTTGAATATGTGTTTTCTTTTGGGAGTAGGGAAGAGGCAGAGGTTGGGAAGTAATGAATAGGAAATGAAACTGTGGTTTCTTTAGCACTGGGAATTCCTGATGAAGAAATCCCCTGCCAGTACAGAGAAGCCCCTTGCTTAGCAATTTGTAGTCTTAAAGAGTTACCAAGGGCAATGAGAGAACAGAACCTAAGTGATCTCCCAGCTAGAATGAATTAGATGTATCATTAGAACCCAAATCTTCTTGCACTGTGTGGCTTTCTCTCTCTCTATTATAACACACTTTCTCCATATTACTCAAATACTGTTGTATTTTCATTTCTTCTGAGATCCCACCCAAGCCTTTCCTGTTGGCTTCAGTTTAGACCATCTCACACGAGAAACTTGTGTTCTTAATGACTCACCATTTCTGAGATGCTAGTATCCAAAGGGTTCCCTTCACACAGTGAATATGTTTTTTTTTCTAAAAGATGAAAGCTACTGTTGTCAGAGTCTATTTTTAACACCCTTTGTCTGAAATGACCTTCACCATATGATTCATGACAAAATATAATCTCTTTTCAAATATTGTATGTACTCACCTCATGCATTTTAAACATAGGGGCCTTTAAGTCCAGAGACCTCTCTAGAAATGTGTAGTCAGCTGGTTTCTGCATACACTCCTTCTACAAGATTTCCCTCCTAATGCAAATATTTACTTCCTCCTTTGATTCATAGCCATTAAGGTTATGGGAAATCAAGCTCAGTAGCTTCATTAAATGCAAATTGGGGAGGAAGACACAGGAGGGAACAGTGGGAAGGGATAGTTGTGAGGGGGAGGAAGAAATTGAGAAATTGGCAAAATGACTGCCCTGGGAAATGTAGTTCAGATGTGGAGGAATAAGGAAGAGAGTTATGCACTTACTTTCTATCATCTTACAGATTCATTTAATTTCTCTGCCTCTGCAATTTCTCTGTCATGGGCTAGACTTCTGCACTCAGAATCCATTCCATGTCCATTTTACTTCTTTAAAAAAATTTATACAGAAAAATTTCATTAATTTGGACTGAATAATAGGTCAGTTGAGAAGAAGCTGGGCAGAAAGATATGCTTGAATTACTGAATATTCAAAAATAAGGAGGCCACCAAGAATACTAGTTATGATAATAATATTTGAATCGCATCTGGCGCTTTAATGTTTGCGTAGAAGTTTGTATAGATTATCTCATTTGTTGAGCAACTTTCAAATATATGTAATAAATGAAAGAACAAAGTACTGTAAAGTAGGGGCCCCTTGAGGACTGTGAATGAATAGTAATTAAACAGTTAGTTGTTTGTGTTTAAAATGTGCTTCTGAAGTTCTTGAAGACGTTTGAAAAGGGGTTATTTCTTTTGGAGATTTTAAACGCTTCCCTGGGCAATCTCATTCATTCTGTATCATCTATGGGGGAAGTTTACTTAGCCAAGATAAACTTTTGCCTAACCCCTGTCAGAATTATCATGAATTGTAAAACCTAGTCACTAGAGGTGTTTAAGCCATGGTTCATAGGATCATTTGTCAAAGTACTGGAGGGGGACATCAACCGTTTAGACCAGAGTGTGGAAGACCAAACAAAGATTTAGAATTGAAAAGGTCCTCAGAGGTAATCTAGTCCAATCCCTTAATTTAAAACACAAGAAGCTGAGGCCAAGAGATTTTATAGGACTTGTCTAATACAGTAAGTGACTTATGGGGTTCTTTGATTCCAAGTTGTCTTTCCATCTTGTGAAGCTATCAAAACAACCATTAAACCTTTTCTAACTGCCAAAATTCTATGGGATGTTTTTCTTTATGTTTAAATAGCAGTGTTCCACACATCCTTAACAAGGGTCACCTGAACAACCTCTACCAACCTTGGAAAAAGTCATAAAGTCAAACTGATTTCAATAGCGGAAAATTTCAGCTTGGTCCTCATGGCAATAAGGTGTTTCAGTGTTTGACATATTTAAAAGAGAATAGCCTTCAGGTAAGAGGTCAGGGTGTTTATACATAGGAATGTCATTGTGTAGAGGAAATTGTCTTTTAATGGGATGTCATTTTCTCACATCTTTAGCTAGGATGAAAGTATAAATATTAGATTGTTTACAGGCAAAGACAATTTAATAGGCTGGACACTCAGCAACTCCTGTCATCCCTTTTGACTTAGAGCTAAATAAAGGAAATTATTTCCTTTCCATGTCAAACTTTGTCAGAAGGTGTTCAAGTCTGATGAGAGAAGAAGCAGTTGTAGTATGTGTGAATACATGAGCTACCATTCCCACAGTGATCTCTGAATCATCTCTCCCCTCTATGCTTCTTGGCCTCATGGGATTGTTTGTCCCCCAGCAACTAGTCTCTGTGACCATTCCCCGTCTGCCTGCTATGCATTGACAACGTCCCCCCTAGACAATTTGGCTGACTGTTATTGACCAATTTATTCTTCCCATCTACCTGCCTGCTTCCTGGTTCAATAGTCTGTTCTTCTAGCCAACTTGGTGATTGATAGTGACCAGGTCTGGGTTTTCCCTCATGTTTGGGCGTTAGCTGTAAGAGGAAATGAACCTTTTCCTAGGAAAAAAATGAAAATCAGTAGTTAGGTATAGTAGGCCTAAATACAGCACAGAAATGGAAAAGTCAACAGACAACCCTAGTTGCAATTCCGTTGTAAGTGGGATGAGAGGGGGGGAAAGGAGGGGCGAGAAGAAAGGAAGGCTTATTCTTTTTAACAACCATAGACGCTAAGCACCCTTTCTTCCCTTCCCTGATAAAAACCATAGGAAATGTGTTGTCAGAAAAGAGGAAAAATGGGCGGAGGCAAGATGGCTGCATAGAAGCAGGAAAACACCACAGCTCACATATAGCTACCTCAAATACACATAAAATATGACTCTAAACAAATTTTAGGGCTCCAAAACTCACATAAAAATATAGAAAAACGCATCTCCTGCTGAAGGCAGCTTAGCAAGTGGGATGGGAAGGGTTCATCACAACACGCTGGGAGTCAAAATCAGCTTGAAACCATAGCTTGGCCCAGGGTGGCCAGGACAAGCCACAGCTGGAGCCCTCAGGAGAATGGATCACCTGCAGTTGTGACAGTTTCCAGAATTATCAAGCCAGAAGAAATAAGGACTATGTGAAAGATCAGTCGAACTCAGCTAAATTTGGGGGAGAAAAGCAGTCTGGCCTAACTGCCTCCAAGGCAAGGAAGCAGCAGAAGCAGTATGAGGATAGGTGAAGGGAACACAAATGTATATACTTATACATACACATATGTCTATATAGGAGGATTATATACGTATGAACACATATCTGAGTATATGTGTATGTGTGTGTGTATGTGTGTGTATACGTAGAAGGCACAGGAACAATTGAATAGGAAGGGAAGATACTTTAAAAGGTGAAATTCTGAGGTGGGAGAGCATTAGAATGAGAGGAGACAGGGAGAGACAGAATGGGGTTAATAATATCATATAGAAAAGGCAAGGGATAATTGTTACAATGGAGGGGAAAAAAAGGAAGGCAAAAGGGAAAGGGTCAACCTTACTCTGATTGAATTTGGTTTAGGGGAAGAAGGACACAAACTCTAAACTGAGTATCTTGTCACACAGGAGAGTAAGAGGGATGGAGATGAGAGGTGGGATGATGGAGGGGAGGACAGGGTGGGGGAGGTTTGCTGGAATTAACTCCTTCTGTAAAGGGGGACAGGGTAGAGTATAGAACAAGGGGAAGGAGGGATAGGAAGGAGGAACATATAATCAGTCTCTCACAATATGTCCACTGTGGAGATGTTCTGTGTAATTACACATGTACAGCATGCATTGAACTGCTTGTACTTCCAGTGGGGGTGGGTGACAAGAGAGGAAGGGAAAGAATCTAGAATTTAAAGTTCTATAATCAAATGTTAAAAATACATATGAATACATATATTATTATTATTATTATTATTATTAACTACATGCAACTGGGAATTAAGATATTAAGATATACAGGCACTGGGGTTAGGGAAACCCATCCCCTGCCCTACCAGAAAGTCAGAGGGGCAATGGGGGAGGACAGAGAGCAGATTGGGAGAGGGGGTATACAGTGGGACTGATATTTTGGGGTGGTGGGTAGGGAAAAGATGGGGAGAAAATTTGTAACTCATTATCTCATGGAAATGAGTGATATGAACAAGAAAATACTTAATTTAAAAAAAGAAAAGAGGAAAAAGCTTCCTGTGATTTCAGGACAACCTCAATATTGCTTTTCTTCAATATGCTACCATGGAGATAAATAGAGAATTGGAAGGATGTTAGATTTAGTCTTGAATGGGACATTAGATTTTAGTCTGGCTAAATTTCTTTATTTATTAGATGAAAAATTGAGGTGCAGAGAGTTTAAGGGAGTTGTCCAAGACTACATAGGCAATAAGAAGGAGAGGCATACTTCAAACTGGTCCTTTAACTCCAAATCTTGCACCATGTTGATTTTCTTCTATTTTCTTTCTTCTTTTCAATTTTTAGGGTGCCTTGTGGCTTCCCTTCAATTTTCTCTGTAGATTCTTCACATTTTTGATACAACTTTCCATGATTCATACTGTTGATCATTAATAAAATCCACCATAGATAAAATTATAAAGTAGGCAGTTTGATTAGAAACAGATTCAGACTACTCAAAAGCTGCACGTATATTATGTATATTATCATTACATACACTGGGCATGATAAATATCACAAAAGATGAAATTTACTATATCTTAGTAGACATGAAACAACTGGTAATTGACGTGGGAGTGATTTCCAAATCAACTATCCATATGCATAAAATCAGAAGAAGAAAGGAAAGCAAAAAAAATGTTCTAAATTGAACTCTGGTTTCCCTAGCTTCCTTTGAAGTCTTGAGACTCAATTAAAATCCCATTTTTTTGCAGGAAGGCTTCTCTAGTCTTACTTAATGTCAGTGGCTTCTCACTGAGATTATCTCCAATTTATTCTGTGTGTGTATATATATATATACATAAATATCATATATATGTACATATCCTATATGTTGTTGCTCACATGTTTGTTTCTTCCTTTAGACTGTGCACCCCTTGAAGGCAGGGACTAACTTGTACATTTGTTTGTATCTCAAGTGTCTAGCACAGTCCCTGGCATACTGTGGATACTTAATCGATGCTTGTTGACTTGAATTTTTTTTACAAATATTCATAATTGTAATTTAAGATACTTCTGATTACTGGAGGGATGATAGTCATGAAAATTAAAAAGACATCTTGGACAATTTTGAGGAAATTAGAGCAACTAAAGAAAAATATGAGACAGGTGAATTGTCAAAAGTACTATGATACCACACTAACCTCCAGTGCTGTCCTGATTTAGGGTAGAGTGTTTAATCAAAAGTTCATTCAAATTGTATTCAGTGACAGAATGGAGAGAGAGTGTGCTAGATATGGAGTCAAAAAGAGAAAATGGGTAAATTTTAGTGTTATTCTCAATTCAAATTCTGACTCTAATACTAGCTGTGCAATCATGAACAAGTCACAACATCTGAGTACCAATTCACTCCCATGTAAAACGAGGATAACAACACCTATAGTACCTACCTCACAAGATTAGTCTGAGGACGAAATAAGATAATGCATCTAATTTGCTCAAAACCTATAAAATGCTATCTAATTTACTTGAAACCTTATAAACCTCGTAAACCTATAAATGTCAGCTATATACCTAATTCCCACATGCAGAACTTAACAACATTATAGACTATTTCCATCTTGAATTGACCGGCTTTCAAAGACTCCCTTTATAATATAGATTTCCTTGTACCAACTTGTCAGATAGCTCCTTATCAGCAAATATCACTGGATTTTGAACTGAGTCCAATAGTGAGAAGGAAATTGAGCTGGATCATATTTGAGAAACTACTTTCAATCATGGTAAGCTTTTCACTGCACTCCAAAATAGGGACCTGGACTTTTTTTTTAGTTCCACCATCATCCCAGGGAAGCTTCATTGCACTGATTGTTGAAATAATTTGATCTTAGAGAAATCCAAATTCCATGTGAACCAAAGGGCAATGGCAGTCAATAAAAAGGTTGGGCAATATAAGTAACAAATATTTGTGTTTAAGATGTGACATAAAAGACATCAAGAGGAAAGTTATGGCAGATAGGCAGATCCTTTCTAGAGAATTTGTTTAAAAATACACACACACACACAGATACAAAGCATGAAAATTGAAAAAAGTTAGTTGAGCAGCCATCTGCACAGATAGATAAAGTACCAAGCCCAAAGAGATCTCCAAGTATCACTACATATTTAAAACCTGTGTGTGATAAATCACAAGTACAAGTGCATAAAGGGCAATAAAAAAATCCTAATATCCATTCATTTTCTCTATGCTCTTCCTTCTGTTTTTTCCCTACTGCCTTGGAAAAGAAAATAATGAATTAAAACCTTATTTTTCTATTGCTACCTTCAATTTCTTTGGTATCTCAATCCTTTATTCCCCATCCTCCCTAAATTCCAAAGCAAACCATGCCACTCACCCCACCCGAAAATAAAGGAGGCCATGTTGGCTATTACACAATAAGGTGTTAACAGCTGTGCTTTTGGCTCTCATGCTTGGATCAGGTTAAAAGTTTCTGATGGCTGAGCCCCTCAGTAATACCATTTCAAACTCGCTCTTCATTTCATATCTAATTGGTGACTGCAGGGAGATCAGAAGCTTAAAGGGGCTTGTATCTCTGGAGAGCTGCTCACTGGCATTCTAATAAGGAGGTGTTGAGAGCCTTGGCAAAGCTATTAGCTAACTGACTGACTCAAGGTTATTAGTTTGTTGTTATTCACCCTCAATGCCTTCTGCAGATGGCCAGATATGGGGTGAGGAGGTGGGGAGCTTGTTTGTTTGCTTGAATCATTTCCTCTGTCTCTTTTTTTTAAGTCTTTGGGTTTTGCTTCTGTGATGCAAACAGGTGATTTTTTTTGTTTTCTTAAGGAAGAGATAGTTTCTTGCTTTCCTCTACTGTAGCATGAATGGTGTATGATTTTTATCAGAAATGGACATTTTTCCTTAGTCACACCTACAAAAATATGCAGTTTAACCTGTACTTGATAATCATTCATAAAAAAAGCTTGTTAATTTAGGGTGAAATAATTAAGTTTACTCTGAATTTTGGAATACGGGAGGTCAGATGATGGATATTTTAATCTCCTAACATGATTTGGAGGTCAGGCTTTAGGCTACCTCAATACAACAGAACACAGGCTTTCACTGCTGCAAGAGAAAAGAGAACTGAGCATCTGAAGCAAGTGTTACAAAGTCCTTTCATTTAGAGCCTCTTCAATTAGAATGAACACTCTAAGTCAGGGGACCTGGACCCTAGTTCTTGCTTGCTCTAAACTTCATCTGTCTTCAATTTCCTCATCTGCATTATTACTACCATGCTATTGCTTCTGCAATATTATTTTATATGTACACAGTGCTTTAAGGTTTATAAAGCATTTGGATAGCTGCCATTTATATAATTTTATGACATAAAATGTTTTATGTGCAAGATTTCATTTGAGTGAGGTAGATATTATTATTCCCATTTTACAGATAAGAAAACAAGTTTATCAAGGCAAATAGAGAGCTATGGACTGATAGTTGGGGGTTCCTTTTACCCTTTCTTTAAATGGTTAAATACTTTTTATTACATCTACTTCTATTCCAACAGGAGCATCATGGAATAGTGAGGAGAACACTAGACTTGGAGTCAGGAAAACGGGTTCAAATCCCACCACAGACATTTTCTGGCTCTGCTGCCTTGGACAAGTCACTTAAACTCTCAGTATCTCAAATCTATATAACAAGATCACAGCTTCTATTGTCCCTTTCAGCTCTAAGCATATGACTCTGTGATCCTACAAAGCATACCCCTTTCTTCTGCCCAAAAAGAAAAGGAATGGTCTTATCATCTATAGAATATCAACAATATTCTATATGAAGCATGTGACATAGCCTTTCTACACTTAATGCTTACATTTTAAAGGCCCATTAGTCTTCAGAGTTATAGATCTTTCCTTTCCTAATTCAAAGTAAGACCTTTTTAATTACTTTTGAAGGAAGGCAAATAGTTAGCAATTCCTTGGCAATGAGAAGAAAAAGACTGAAAACATTACAGAATCTGTACAAACCTGTCCAAAACATTAAAGGAGTTGAATTCTGTAGATGTATTCAAGAACTCAAGATTCATATTTCCATTGAATTGAGATTGAATATAGCTACTGTTGTGTGGGGATCCACTCCACTCCCCAAATCAAGACACAAATAAAGACATGTTATTTTGCCAAAGTCTCCCATAATATCAATCTGCTGCTGCTTCTTCTAGTTTTTCTCTCATTAACAGCAATAATAGATGCACTAAACATTAGAGCAGTTCTGTAACAAGGGCAGAGAAAAACAAATGAGGGAAGGGAAAGGCTGTGGTCCATGTCTGGTCAAAAAGATTGCCCAATGTCCTTCATTGTTTCTTGAGCTCCACATTAAGAACCAGGCAGGCAAAGTTATCTTTGCTGGCAGGCAGGTTGGGCTTTCACATTTCCAAGCTTTCATTTAGGGAAAAGAAAAAGGGTTGTTACTAATAAGTCAGAGTATAAATAAGGTTTTCTCTAAAAATGCATGAGTCTTTGACCATGACAATTAAATTCTTAGGGATTTCCCCAAAATGCAATGGGTCATAGATTTTTGAGCTAAAAGAGACCTTACAGTTAACTAGTTCAACCTCTAATTTTAAGAATCACTCATTTTAATGGGCATTAACTGTCTCAATTGTAATTTATTCATGTAAAATTTTTCCTCATCACTCATAATTTCTTAATAAAAATGCAGAGCTTTGACTTTGTCACCACCACTTCTCAGAGTAATCATAATAACTGACACTTATATAGGTCTTTTATGGTTACAAAGCTCTTCCCATGCTCTTTTTGGTTCTCATAATAAACCTGATAAAGATAATAATACCATGACACTTATGTGTCATTTTAAAGTTTATGTAGTCCTTGCCTTGTTATAAAAAAGGGGAAAAAACTGTTAGGGACATTGTTCCCATTTTGCTGAGGAGAAAACCAAGATTCAGTGAAGAGACTAACTCATGGTCACAAAACTAGTGATGCTGGCATATGAAGAAGAAAAAAGCTTACTGTTTCATAAACTGCTCTTGATTACAAATCCAGTTGCCTTTTTCAAACTCTACCAAAATGTGTTTTATTATCCTAATTTTATAGATGATGAAACATGCTTTAAGTGACTTCACTCAAATCACACAAGTGGCAAGGCAAAAAAAAAATCACATTCCAAGTTCAATGTTGTTTCTACCATATGATGTTGCCTCTTCCTCAATACTTTTTGGTTCTTCAGTCATTTCAGTCCTGTCCAACTCTCCATGACACCATTTAGGATTTTCTTGGCAAAGATACTGGAGTAGTTTGCCATTGACTTCCATCCTTAATAATAATAGAATGTTATTAAGTATTTTAAAGGTCCAAAGTGACCTGAAATATTTACTTTTAATTTAATTCAAGAAAACATTTTATAATCACTTAATATACGTCAAGTGTGATGCTAGAGATCAAGGACAGCAATAAAAAAATAATCCTTGCCCTCAAGGAGTTTTTGTTTTACTGGGGTGAGAATCTACAAGCAGAGAATTAAACACAATGTTACTTAAAGTGAGAACCTTCCTAACAATCGGGCAAGAAAATATCAAAAAAAACTTTTCAGAGCCTTTAAGAAAGAAAAGGTAACAGAGAAGAGGAGTTGAGAAAGGAATGACTTCCAGGCCTTGGGTAAAGGTTAGGAGTATGCCAAAATTCAGAAAGTGCCATGTCAAGTTCTGAGAACAGGTAGTATTCCAGATTCATTGAAACAGGGTTCATGAGGATGGTAATAACAGAGAGGTAGGAAGTAGCTCAGTGGATAGAGTGCCAGGCCTAGAGTCAGGAAGACTCATTTTCCTGAGTTCAAATCTGGCCTCAGACACTTGCTAGATGTGTTACCCTGGAGAAGTCACTTAACCCTACTTGCCTCTGTTTCCTCATCTATAAAATGAGTTGGAGAAGGAAATGGCAAACCACTCCAGTATATTTGCCAAGAAAACCCTAAATGTGGTCATAGAGAGTGTTACATGACTGAACAACAACAACAAAAGTAATTTGAAATGTCAGATACAAGTGGGAGCAGTGTGGTACACCAAAGAGAGCACTCCATTGGGAGTGAAAGGACCTTGGCTCAATCTTCACTCTTCAATGTGCAACCAAAATGGTAACGACTTCTCTTGTCCTTGGTTTCCTACCTGGTAAGAATGAGATGATGAAGAGGCTGGTGTCTGAGGTCCCTTCCAACTCTAAATCTAAAATCCTGAAATAAAATGGCAGTGCATTATGGAGACCTACAAATGAATGTCATGTGGAAGAATTTGAATTTTATCCTAAAGGCAGTAGGTAGCTACCAAAGCTTTTGGAGCAGAATGATAGTTTTCAGACTCACCCCTTATGAATTTTAATTTAGTCATTAAGTGGAGAATAAATTGGAGACTGGAGGGAGACCATGAAAGAGATTGCCCCAGTTCTCTAACTGCCAATTGCTAGGACATTCAGGGAGAGATGTCAAGCAGGGAGATGGTGATATAGAACTGGAGTTCTAAAGAGACATTAAGCCTGGATCTATAAAGTTGGCAGTCATTCACTCATTAAGTAAATATGTAGTGATCACATGTTTATGTTCATTAAGGTATTGTATTAGGTTGGGGGAGTGTAGGGTGACAGAAGATGGACAATTTCAAAGCATAAAAGATGATTTTGTTGCCCTAGAGCGTAATGCATACAACAGTACCTCATTTTTTTTTATCATTCTAAAACACCATCAAGGTAGGCAGGGGTGGAAATGTTCTAGGAAACAAAAAAAAAGCCATGCCAAGTCTTTATGCATTTCTTAATACATGAAAGCCAGGTTTGGGGTACAGGGAAGAAATGAAGGGGAGAAAGGAACAGCCTTACAGGAAACAATATATAATAGCCTCTAGCAGGCTTTTCAAAAAGTCTTAGTACAGTTTTAAGCATTCAAGTCTTTTGGGAAGCTCCATAAAAAATAATATTAGTATGTAACAGTGTCTTCTTCTGCTTTCTGTTCTGGTATTTCTCATTTCCTAATCATTTGAGAACAGCGGTTCTCAACCTGTGGGTCACAACCCCATTGAGGGTCAAATGACCCTTTCACAGGGGTTACCTAAGAACATCAGAAAACTCATATTTCTGATGGTCTTAGGAACCGAGACACAGCTCTTCTATCCCTTTCCAGGTGGGTCTGCCCACATGCAGATACACCCACATAGGAGTATTAAAAGGTCTCAGCATTAGGAAGGTTGAGAACCACTGCTCTAAAATATATTTCCTATTTGTTGGCCCTCCAAAGGGGCCAACCAATCAGTAGTCAATGAGTAGGTATTAAGTACCTACTGTATATATCAGTCACTGGTCAGGAATAAAGAACTGATCTAACTTAGGATTCGTCTTTTCTCCTAAGTCACTCCAGAGCTTGTTCCTAGGCTAGATAGTTCAGTAGATTGCATCCCCTCCAAAAGGAATAATTTTTCATGTCTTTTCCTCCTTTGTGGTTCTGGATTTGAGCTATCTTAATTCCTTTTTGGCATACTGATAATGGCTTGGTGATATGTATTTCCCCTAGGAGCTAAGAGGCCCTGGATGTTTGAAGCATTTTTTCCCCTGATAAGGAACAGGGATCTACTTGTTTTATAATTGAATTGAATTGTCATGACCAGGATCTCTTCATGTCATCTCAAAGGATAAAGGATTCAAATAGCCAAAAAGTTTTTTATAGCTTGAGTATAACTTTGCTTGGAGTGAAAACAAAGGCATGTTTAATCTAATGCTAGTCAAAAGTGATTGTAAGATTATTTTCCTTACCCCTTTGTTTCTCCCTCATACCTGAATACAGCATTCATGTAGTTAAAAACTTCACAAAGATTTGACATGACCTTTTCTTCTTCTAGAATATTTTCACCACTGCCTGCCTTGATGGAATCATAGAATGATAAAGAAAAATGAGATACTATTCCTTTTCATCAATGCCAGGAATTCTGGGCCTTCCAGTCCATGGCTCTTTCATACAAATGCAGGCCCTGTGCTCTGGAACAGACCACATTGTGAAAGCAGAGTAGTGGATTACAGAGGTCTCTCATTTGTACACTGGAGCAGTGAAATTCTCATCATATCACAGCCTACAGATTGTAACGCTATTTTAAAAAAATCAACAGAGATGACATACAAGTGAATTTCATCTTAGTTCAAATATTTCAAAATCCCAACAACTTATTTTTCTTGCCCTAACTGGAAAAAGGTCCCATGGGAATCATTCTATTTTGTCCTCTGAAAATATGTCCAAAAATGAACTCTTTCTATGATCACTGTTAAAAGGAATGGGCTGACCTATATCTATATCCTTCATGTTATAACAATGGCTCATATTTATATGGCATAGTGAATTTACAACCCTCCCCCCTTTTAACAGAAACTCTGTGTAACTGTGTAGCAGTAGTAGTACTACTATTACTACTACTTTATGCATGAAAAAATTAAGACAAATGTTGTAGTAATACTGGATTTAGAATCAAGAAATGTCTGTATTCAAATTCCTCCTCTAACACTTGTCAGATGTGGAACTCAAGTCCGTTAATCACTTTCCCTCGGGTTTTTTTCCCTGTAAAATGGGGACAATTATGCCTATAGTGCTTATCCCAAAGGAATATCAGGGAGCTCAAATAAGACAAGGAATGTAAAGGGCTTTGCAAATCATTAAGTTATATACATCCATTTGTTTGGATGCAGACCAAAAGGCTGCTCAGGAGAGAGAACCTTGTAACCTAAGTGTTATAAAAAATGCTTCTTCCCTACCCCACTTATATAAGCCTATCGAAATTGTATTTATTCTTCAGGATCAGTCTCCTCTAAGAAGACTTCACCAATTTCCTCAATCTCACATTAAACTCCCTCTTTCCTGAACACCTATTACAATAATATTCAGTACCACTCAACTTAACACACCATTGTTCTTTAGGTATTTCGTGTATGTTGACCATCTCTTAAAGTAGGTTATAAGCAGGTACCAATGACTTATACATTTTTATGACCTGCAAAAGATCTAGGATGGTGCTGTTTCCATAGTCAATGATTAATCAGTAGTTGTTGACTGATTAATAAAATTCAAAGGTACCATAGGTAATAATCACATTGTTATTTAACAGACCTTCATATCCATTTCATATCTGGGAAGAAATTATCAACATGTCCTATCAGTCAGAGAGAGGGGAAAAGGCATGGGGAAACATATAAAATATCTATAATCAGCTAACGGAGTATATGATACTGCAGAGGTTGACTTACCAAACTTAATTTAAACATTCTTTTCAACTCTTCTCTATATTAGCATGTAAGGAGGATTTTATTGTCCTTTTTAGAGCTGGGTTTCTTAGGATCCATGGCCTTGGTAATGTCTAGTTTCCAGGTGTTATATAATAATTCCCAGAATAGCCCCAAGGATCCTAGATAGTAATTCCTAGAATCATAGTGATAGTCCTACTGAGGATGTATTGTGAGATACAGGGGCAACATAATTGATATTTGCTATGTTTATGCAGAATGACAATATTGCTATAGTTAACTTGTAAGCTTAATGCTGCCAAGATGCCTTCTTTGTCTGTTGCCCTTTAAAGCAAGTGGACACTAGTCAGTGAGTGAGCGAAACCATGGAGAATCTATAGAAGAATCTGTGAGTGCTTTGACCACCCCTCACCAAGACTTGAGGGGATTTAGGGGAATGCACAAGCTGTCCCTGTCTCAATTGACTCCATGAAGATGTAGGGGTAGCTGCACCCACTTCTTACCAGCCCTTGAGAGAAGGGTGATTAGGGAATGCTATAGGAGTTGCTTTCCCCAATATCAGCAAACTCTGAAAAGACTAGACTAGAATTAAACTGATTATTAACCCCTCTGAAGGTTTCTGTCTGACAATATCAAGAGTGAACCTGTCAGAGTCTGGAGTGCCAAGACCTCCAGTGCCTCCTATGTGTTAACTCTGGAACAGTATTGTTACCTTTCAGAGTTCTGACAGTGTACAAATGCTAGGAAACTACACTATTGTTACCAGATTATCTACCTCATCATGTAAAAATATTTCACCTAAAGTCACTGATGTATTCTGAGAATGTCACTCCATAACTTTAAGACAGTTATGGAGCTGCCTCATTTCACTTCTACAACTCTGTCAATGCACACATACACACACAGACACACACACAGACACACACACACACATGAGAAAAAAAGTGAGAGAAGGAAGAGAGAGATAATGTAGAACCAAAAAGAAAAAAATTACTGTCTACGGAAGATCAACAGTATTTTATGGAACATGTAGCATAGTTTTTATTACCCCTAATACTTATATTAAAGGTCTATTACTCCTCAAAGTTGTATATTTTCATTTCCTAATTCAAAATAAGGCCTTCTCTGATGCTTGGGAAGGAAGGTAATTGATTCAAAGGGGAAATCAGAGGTTAGAATTGCAATTTCCTCCAAAAGAAACTGTCCATGTTTGGAATCTTTAGTAGCTGTCTCTTAGTTATTAACAACCCTACTTATATTTGACAGACAAGTAATAATGTGGCCATCCATCTCATAGACAGCAGAGCTGAATATATTTCTAACTTTATAAATGCATTTTAAAAGCTCGATAGACAAATTTCATTACAATAAAGAATGGAGATTTGGTAAATGAAGTCTTTGTTTTTCCATCAACAGATAAATCTTTTCTTTTCTGCAACTGCTAATAAGGATCTTGAAGGTTAAATAAATAGAATAAACATTTCCTGTTTATTAGTGGTAGCAAGCATTTGAGAGGGTATGTGCAGAATGCATTCAGAATGCCTTTCTTTTCCTATCCTTCCACTGAAGAACAGAGCTGGAGTGAAACATTTCAGAACATTCTACAAGGGACTATCAGTTACCCAAATGGAAGGTAAATGGAAAATTAGAGAAGATGGCAATGTTCTACTGGAGATCCTCTGCGTCTCATTCTCACGTGAATGTGCTTTGAAAACTTTTAAGTACTATACAGCATTATCACATCATCATTGTTATTTCTAGAATCTGTGTTTTTTCTTCCCTAGAAGGATCGCAGAATTTGAGACCTGTGAAGGACAACAGGGATTCTTCAGTCTTGATGCTGATTTTGCAAATTGTAGCCCAAAGAGACCACTCACTAATTTGCCCAGGCTCACACCACTAGCTAAAAAGAACCAAGTTTCACCTTGGGTCTTTTGACTTCTGGCCCAAATCATTATAAAATCCTTTATTTGGCATTCAAAGTCCTTTATACTCTGGCCTCTTTCGACCTTCCCAGTCTTTTTTATGTTTTATGCCTCCTCCCCACCTAAATCCTGCCTCCATACTCTATAATCAGTGACACTCACCTCCTTGCTCTTCATTGCATTAGATGGTCCAACTCCCAGCTCCACATATGTTCACTGACTTAGCCTCTTGCCTGGAATGTTCTTTCTCCTCACCTCCACTGCTCAGACTCCCTCAACTCCTAAAAATCTCATCTAAAATCCTCCTTTATACAGGAAGCCTTCCCTATCTTCTTCAATGCTAGCTCTTTCCCTCTGTTGGTTGTCTTCAATTTATCTTGTATATTCTAGTTAAGCACATGTTGTCTCCCTCATTGGACTGCGAGGTCCTAGCTGGTATGGACTGTCTTTTATCTTTCTTTGTCACCTTAGCAGTTAGTGTAATGCCTGGCCCACAGAGAGCATGTAATAAATACATGTTGTTTGACTGCTGGTGAATGCCCTTATTCCACACTACAAATTACTGTTCTGACTACTGTGTACATAAAAGTATCTTTTGAAATTTTCTGTTTGATTATTATAAATCCCATGCCCAGAGAAGACAGAAGGAAATACACCAGTTTTCTCAGACAGGTGGGGAACTATGGCTGTAGATGTTATGTATGTTCTCAGACACGGTCATTATGTCGATTGATTTTGCCTTATCTTTTGGCAAGTCCTCAGGCTGATGAAAATATTCAGTAAAATGAAGGAATAAATGCTTGCCTGATATCTCTTAACAAATTCACCTTCAAAGAGGGAATATCCCAAAGTGGGACTAGAATAATATAAATTAGAGTCATTCAGAATCTTAGAAATTATCTAGACCAAACTCTTCATTTTTACAGCTGAGGAAACCAAGTCTCAGAAGGGGAAAGTTACTTGCCTAAGACCACACAGGTATTAAGTAACCAAATGAGAATCTGAAATCTCAAGTCCAGTGCTATCCTTTTCAGATTCTCAATAATATACCAGTGGTCTGGTCCTGTCTAGATTTGTGATCTCATCAGAATAGTAAACTTTCAGTGTGGAAATTCCCTCCATGACAGAGACTAGCAACTCATATATAATTAGTGGTCCTTGAGACTTCTCCTGGGTATTGAAGGAACAGACAACTTGACTGTGGTTGTGAAATAGGTCTTGACCTCAGGACTTCCATCCATAAAACTATCTCTCTACCCATTATACCACATTGTCTCTCAGGCACAAATAAATATCAGAGAAAAGCCAGAATTATTAGGTAAAAGCCAAACACCATCACATTGGATTTGACCAGGAAAATTTATCAGAAGGGAATAACTATGAAGGAGGTATCGCTTCAAGGAAGCAACATAAAATAAAATGCTAATTTTCTTTATACTATGATTATTTAGAAAAGACCTGCTGGTAATTAACATCTCTGATTACTTCCTATCCATAAATATCTTTGAGTGACATTTTTTAAATGTGCTTAAACAAGGGGTATTATAGTATACTATTTATTTCAAATCTGTTTTTGAAATTCTCTTAGAAGTCATTACATGAAATTATCTGATTTTGTATCATACTGGCTGACATATCATATAAATCATCCAATGTGTCAGGTCTGATAAAACCTATATAATCCCATTACATGACAGGAACTGACCATCATAAATAGACCTGAAAACCTAACTTGGAGAAGTCATATGCAATATCTTTAAAACTTTAGTTCAAAAATAGAGTAAATGCTATAAAGATCCAGTTTGTTGTGATTTTGAGGGATATTTGGAGGATTTTATTTTCTTTATCAGTATTTCCTGCTTACTTTTCAATTATCATAAATCTGGCCTATAAAAATTATAAATAAAATGGTTTTATGGCTCATATCTCTAGTTCCAACTACCTTCTGCTCATCACCCTGTACACATAGTACAAATCCACAGCAGTGTGAAAACAACTATTCTTTGTCCGGGAAGAAGACCAGGTCTTATTTAGGGGCTTGGTCCAAGGGAAACACCAGAGTATTGTAAACAGAAGAAAATCAATTTAATTGGAAATATTTGATACGGTGTGAACTTTGAGTAAATTGCTTGGTTTGGCTGATTCCCCACTGCCCACCCAACCCCCATATTATTGACTAAATTGCTGCATTAACTTATTTAAGTCATTGTGTAGAGGTTACCTAATTCTATTCCTAGTCATAATGCTGAGTTACTTTGATCCCTTGAAAATGAGAGGTATCCTCTTCCTCACAGGAAACAAAGCAGATATAAAAGCAGACGAAAAAGCCCTAGTAGCAGAGTCCTGACAAGCATAGGATAAACAAAAGTATAAAGAGGAAAAGGGTGAGAGGGACCTATTCCTCCTTGGATCCATTCAGAAATCACATCTAACACTTCTTACCTCTATGGCAATGGATGATTCATCTATTCTCCCTGGATCTCAGTGTCCTCATATGTAAAATGATGAGGTTGGAATAGATGGCTTCCCTTCTACAATTCTTAAATATGTGACAGCTGATTTGGGGAAGCAAAGAAAAAATGAAGGGGAAATTTAAAATATACTCCATAACATATATTTATTTATATCATTCTTTTCTTTTTAAATTTTGAATTCCAAATTCTCTCCCTCTTTTGTACCCCTATCCCCAACCACTTAAAAGGCAAACAATATTATATTAATTATACATTAATTATATCATGCAAAACATGTGTTCATACTAGTCATATTGAAAAAAAGCAAGAAAAATAAAGAAAGTGAGAAAGTTATGCCTCATTCTGCACTCAGAGTCCATCAGTTCTCTCTCTGGACATGGATAGCATTTTTTTTCATCATGAGTCCTTTGGACTTATCTTGGATCTTTGTATTGATTAGAGTAGCCATGTCTTTTACACTTAATCATCAGTACAACATTGTTGTCACAGGACACAATGTTCTCCTAGTTCTTCTAACTTCATTTTTTATAAGCTCATGTAGATCTTACCATGTTTTTCTGAAACCACCCCTCTTGTCATTTCCCACAGTAAAATAGCATTCCATCACAATCATATACTACAACTTTTTTTAGCTCTTATCCAACTGATGAGCCTCCCATCAATTTCCAAATCTTTGTCACCTCAAAAAAAAAGTACTATAGATTTGTACATATAGGTCCTTTTCCTTTTTCTTTAATCTTTTTTGGATACAGATCCAGTGGTAATATTGTTGGGTCAAAGTGTATATATACCTTTATAGACTTTGGAGCCTAATTCTAAACAATTCAATACTGTACCTATCTTTAAGCCCTTATTCCGTCCAGCAAATGTCATTTCTGATAGGTGTAAGGTGTTACCTCAGAGTTGTTTTAATTTTCACTTCTTTAATCAATAGTGATTAAGAGCCTTGTTTATATGACTATAGGTAGCATTGATTTCTTTTTCTGAAACCTACCTGTTTATATCCTTTGACCATATATCAATTGGGGAATGGCTCTTATTTTTTATAAATTTGACTCAATTCCCAATGTATTTTAGAAATAAGCCTTTATCAGAGAAACTTGCTATAAAAATTTGTATTACTTCATTGTCTGTTGTATTTTAGCAAAATCTAATTTTCCTGAGTATCCTTTTTTAAAAATTCATCTATTGAAAAAAATTATTTAGTTTTATATTTCAACATAGATTTCAACAAGATTTTAAGTTACAATTTTTTGTGCCTGTCTTTCCTCTACTCCCAAAAAAATAACAAGACTACTGAATACCCTTTCCTCCAATCTGTTCTCTCTTATATATTCCTCCATCACCCTCCTAACTTTCTAGCTGAGCAAAATGGATTTTTATACCCCAGTGACTCAATATCTTATTTTCTAGTTGTATGTAAAAAAAATTTTTAAACATTTGTTTTTAAAACTTTGAGTTCGAGATTTCCCCCCTTCTTCCATCCTCACCCACCCCCACTGGGAAGATAAACAATTCAGTATAGGTTGTACACGTGTAGTTGCCCAAATCATTTCCATAATAGTTATATTGTAAAAGACTAACTGTATTTCCTTCCACCCTGTCCTGCCCCCCACTTATTCTATTTTCTCCTTTGACCCTATCCCTTTTCAAAAAATATTTGCTTCTAACTACCCTCTCCCCCAATCTGTCCTCCCTTCTATCAACCCCCTCTTATCCCCAAACCCCTATTTCCCTGTAGGGTAAGATATCCAATTGAGTGTGTATGTTATTCCCTCCTTAAGCCAAATTCAATGAGAATAAGGTTATCCCGTTCCCATTCACCTTTCTGCTCTTCCCCTTCATTGTAACAGTTTTCTCCTATCTCTTTTATATGAGATAATTTACCCTACTCTATCTCTCCCTTTCTCCTTCTCCAAATAAATTCTTCTCACACCTCTTAATTTTATTTTTTGGATATAATCCCTTCATATTCAACTTACACTAAGCCTTCTGTCTATGTATATATGAACATGCATATGCCCACATTCAAATATATATTTGTATGCACATATACCCTCCTATACAAACATATATATGTAAGAACACATATATATGTATATATGTTCCTTTCTACTACCCTCATACTGAAAAAAGTCTTGAGTTCCAATTATTGTTTTTCCATGTAGGAATATAAAAAGTTCAACTTTAATAAGTTCCTTATTATTTCTTTTCCCTGTTTACCTTCTGATGCTTCTCTTGCTTCTGGTATTTAAAAGTCAGATTTTATGTTCAACTCTTTTTTTTCACCAAGAATGGTTGAAAATCCCCTATTTCCTTGAATGACTAT
This sequence comes from Pseudocheirus occidentalis, assembly GCA_028646575.1. Lineage (NCBI taxonomy): Eukaryota > Metazoa > Chordata > Mammalia > Diprotodontia > Pseudocheiridae > Pseudocheirus > Pseudocheirus occidentalis. The sequence continues at coordinate 60,293,955 of CM053597.1, forward strand.
ATTTTTTCCTGAAGCATTATAGTCAGTTTTGCTGGGTTGGTGATTTTTGGTTTTAATCCTATCTCCTTAGACCTCTGGAATATCATATTCCCAGCCCTTCAATCCCTTAATGTAGAAACTACTAGATCATGTGTTATCCTGATTGTGTTTCCACAATACTCAAACAGTTTCTTCCTGACTGCTTGTAATATTTTCTCCTTGACTTGGGAACTCTTGAATTTGGCTATAATATTCCTAAGAGTTTTCTTTTTGGAATCTTTTCAACAAATGATCAATGAATTCTTTCCATTTCTATTTTTCCCTCTGGTTCTAGAATATCAGGGCAATTTTCCTTGAGAATTTCTTGAAAGATGGTGTATAGGCTCTTTTATGGCATGGCTTTCAGGTAGTACAATCAGTTTTAAATTCTCCCTCCTGGATCTATTTTCCATGGCAGTAGTTTTTCCAATGAGATGTTTCACATTGCCTTCATTTTTTTCATTTGTTTGTATCTGTTTTATAGCATCTTAATTTCTCATAAAGTCATTAGCTTCCAATTGCTCCAATATAATTTTTAAGGAGTTATTCTGTTCTCTGAGATTTTGAAATTCATTTTCCGTTGGGCAAAATTAGGTTTTTAGGCATTCTTCTCCTCATTGGCTTTTTGGGCCTCTTTTGCCATTGGAGTAGGTCTATTTTTTTTCAGGTTTTATTTTCTTCACTGTATTTTTGGGTCTCCTTTAGTAGGCTGTTTTTGCTTTTCATAATTTTCTTGCATCATTCCCTGAGGATCCTTTTTAATTAGATCTATTTTTACTTCTGCTTTTTCTGATTTGAGGATTGCTAACCATTCACTTCAGCTGAACCATAAAGGATTCTGCTCCCACTCTTTATTTTAATTCTATATGTGTATTTCTGCTTCAATTATGTTTCATAAACAATGTTATAAGATTTGAGTTCTAATCCTTTCTGTTTTCTACTTCTGTTTTAAGGGTGAGCTCATCCAATTCATAGTTATAGTTATGATTACAATATATTTCTCTCTATCCCATTTTCTTCTGTTTCCTCTTCTCTATTATCCTGTTCCTCCACAGAAGTCTATTTTCCTTCTAATCACTACTTCCCTTAATCTGTTCTCCCTTTTATACCCCCCCTTTCCCTTCCTAATTTCCTATTGGGTAAGTTATATTCTGATAACCACTGGGTGTGCATATGTGCTAGAAGCTGAGTGCAGTCCTATATGAACTTACTGGGCCCAGAACCAGGGCAGCCCCAACCATCAGCACAGACTGGACTGAGCAGACATCAGGAGAGTGAATTATCAGCAGCTGTGGCAGTTTCCAGACCTTTTCAACCCATAAACGCTAAAGAGAAAGTAAAAGGTCAGTGGGTAACTCTGTTGGAACTGGGTGACTGAGGAGTGTGGTTCTGTCCCAGTCGCCAGGATGAGAGGTGACTGCAACTGCTGCCACATAGATGCCTCCAGAGGTCCTGGCCTTCAGATCACAGCAGTCAAGTGACAGATCAAGTGACCATTCAGAGAGTAATCACTCTTGCTTTGATCTGCTTGGTTCTGGGTCACAGTCTTGGGTGGTAGTCCTGGGGTGCAGAACACCAGTGTACCAAAGCTGGGGGGAGTGTAGAGAGGGCACCCTGCTCATAGCTCTGGCAACTGTGAAAACATCAGATATTTGGGACACAGCTTTCTCCACTCTGGAAACAGAGTTCTACCATGGCAAAGAGCTCAAAACTCAAGTAATTGGCTGGCAAGATAATCAAGCAGCAGGAGCATAATCTGACCATAGAATCCTTTATGGGGGACAAAAAGGAACAAAACATGGAATGAAAAGAAAAGAAAGTCAAAACTCCTTCATCAAAAGCTTCCAAGAAATATATGAACTGGCTATAAGCCTTGGAAGAGCTCAAGAAGGATTTTGAAAATCAAGTAAAAGAAGAAGAGGAAAAATTGTAAAGAAAACAATGAGAATGATGTAAGAAAATCATGAAAAGCAAGTCAACAGCCTACTAAAGGAGAACCAAAAAAAGTACTGAATAAAATAGCACCTTAAAAATAAACTAACTCCAATGGCAAAGCCCAAAAAACCAATGAGGAGAAGAATGTCTTAAAAAACCAAACTGGCCAGATAGAAAAGGAATTTCAAAAGCTCACTGAAGAGAATAATTCCTTCAAAATTAGTTTGCAGTGCATGGAAGCTAATGACTTTATGAGAAATCAAGATGCTATAAAACAGATCCATACTAATGAAAAAAAATGAAGACAAAGTGAAATATCTCATTGGAAAAACCACTGACTTGGAAAATAGATCCAGGAGAGAGCATTTAAAAATTATTGTGCTACCTGAAAACAATAATGAAAAAAGAGCCTAGAAATCATCCTTCAAGAAATTCTCAAGGAAAATTGCCCTGATATTCTAGAACCAGAGGGAAAAATAGAATTTTAAAGAATTCACTGATTATCTCTTGAATAATGTCCCAAAAAGGAATATTATAGCCAAATTCCAGAGTTCCCAACTTAGGGAGAAAATATTGCAAGCAGTCAGGAAGAAACAGTTTGAGTATTGCAGAAACACAATCATGTTAACACATGATCTAGTAGTTTCTACATTAAGGGACTGAAGGGCTTGGAATATGATATTCCAGAGGTCAAAGGAGATAGGATTAAAACCAAGAATCACTGACCTAGCAAAACTGAATATAATGCTTCAGGGGGATATATGGTAATTTGATGAAACAGAGGACTTCCAAGCATTCTTGATGAAAAAAAAACAGAGCTGAACAGAAAATTTGACTAACAGAAGCATCAGAAGGTAAACAGGAAAAAGAAATCATAAGGGACTTATTAAGTTGAACTATTTGCATTCCTACATGGAAAAACAATAATTGTAACTCATGAGACTTTTCTCAGCATGAGGATAGTTGAAGGGAATACATCTGTATATGTATATGTATATGTATGTGTATATGTATGTGTATGTGTGTATGTGTATATGAATATGTATGTGTGGGTGTATGTGTATATGTACATATACACGTACAGGTACAGGTACAGGTACAGCTGTATGAATGCATGTGTATATGTATATGTGTATGGATACATACATATATATGTATAAGAGGTTGTATGTGTACATAAATACATATGTGAATTTATGTCTATGTGCCTATATGTATACATAGACAGAAGGCACAGAATTATTTGAATATGAAGGGATAATATCTAAAAAAAATTAAGAGGTGAGGAGAAATATATTGGGAAGAAAAAGGGGGAGATAGAATAGGGTAAATTATATCATATAAAAGAGGCAAGAGAAAACTGTTACAATGAAGGGGAAGAGCAGGAAGTTGAAAGGGAATAAGTCAACCTTATGCACATTGGATTTGGCTTAAGGAGGGAATAACATACACATTCAATTGGGTATCTTACCCTATAGGAAAGTAGGAAGGAAGGGGATAAGATGGGGGATGATAGAAGGGAATGCAGATTGGGAGAGAGGGGGCTTAGAAACAAAAACTTTTGAAAAGGGACAGAGTAAAAGTAGAAAATAGAATAAGTGAGGGTTGGATAAGATGGATGGAAATATAGTTAGTCTTCCACAATAAAACTACTACAGAAATGTTTTGTGTAACCACACACATACAGCCTATATTGAATTGCTTGTCTTTCCAGTGGAGGTGGGTGAGGAGGGAAGAAGTGAAAAAAATCTGGAAATCCAAGTTTTAAAAACAAATGGTAAAAATTGTTTTTTACATGCAAGTTGGAAATAAGATATATGGGCACTGGGGTATAGAAATTCATCTTGCCCTACTAGAAAATTGTCAGAGTGGGGGAGAATGAGAGAGGATATAAAGAGAGAACAGATTGGAGGAAGGAGTATTCAGTAGGCTCACTATATTGGGGTTGCAGTAGGGAAAAAGTGGGGAGGAAATTTGTGACTCAAAATCTTGTGGAAATGAATGCTGAAACTAATTTTTTTAAAAAGAATGTGACTGCTCCCTCCCTCCCTGGCCCTACTCATATCCTCAAATGAATTTACCTCAAATGCCAGTCTTTTCAGTTCCAGCTTTGGCTATGTGTCTAGTGCCTTTATATTTGGGCAGGGTAAAATTATTCCTTCCTTTTCCCTCTCAAATCCTTTCTAAAAAAGAAAAGAGAAACATAAATGTACATCATAGAACTGTCTATGAGTAGGTAGCACTAATAAACCTGTGGAAAGGAGCAATATAGGCATTTCAGTCTATCAGTCAACAAACATTTTTCAGTCAATAAACATTTATTAAACACCCACTATGTGCCAGCTACCAGACTAATAGCTAGAGATACAAAGAAAGATAAAAAATAGCCCCTGTTCTAAGACAGTCACTATTCTCGGCTCATTCCCAGACGTGCCATGCTTACCATTCTAATCATGTTCCCATTGATAGGAGCTAAGCTCAGCTTCTTCTCTGGATAGTTACCTAGACTGCTAGTGTTTGGGGACTATTCTTTCCAAGAAAGAATGTATGTCTGACTACTGACAAGCCTAAGAAGGAAAGGCATAAGTATTCAGGACTCTTTCTTTCCTTCACCCAGAGGCATATGCCGTTACATGTAATCCTCCTGACTTTGAAACACTCATTGTTTTTGTGGTTTAGTTTCCCATGGCACAGTACATAGAGCACTGGGTTAAGAGCCAAAAAGACTTGGCTTCAAATCCTACCTCTGACTATTAGATGTATTATATGACCATGGGAAAGTCACTTACCCTCTCTCTTTCATCTATAAAATGATGCCTTTAAAATCATTACTGCAGACGTTTTTCAGTGTGTGTGGGGGGGGGGGAGCAGATTAAAGACCTTTTTGGTACTCTGATGAAATCTATGGACCACCTTTCAAAGTAATGCTTTTGAATGTACAAAACAGGGTTATAAATGAAATTAATTACATTGAAATATAGTTATCAAAATGTGAAAACAAAACAAAACAAAACAATAAACAGACCCCAGGTTCAGAACTGCTCCCACAGGGCTACTGTCACATTTTTGAAGACTCAAAAAAGGAGGTTCTTGTACCAAAATTTGGGGTACTTTTTAATGGTTCAACATTCAGAAATTCAGATGATTTATTTAAGTGGAAATGGCAGTAAACAACAGGAATTATCATCTGTTTTGCTGCACCCTAAGGAACATGGGACCTTTCTACCCAGCTAGCAACTGAAATTTTTCCATATTAGTTGTCTCTTCTACAATGATGTGAACTTGTTGATGGCAAATATTGTTTTACTTTTTAAAATATTTTATCCCCAGAGAACATAATACAGTGCTTTGCATATAGTAAGTACTTCATGAATGCTTCATTCATACATTCTTTCATTCAAAAACCCCTGAAACCTTCTTCACAGAACGTTGGGAAATGTTAAATGAGATGATATAATAAAATATTTTCCAAACTCAAAAGTAAATGTCAGCTATGATTATTAATACACTAAGAACAATGTTTAGCAGTAAGGGTCAATACTTGAGAAGACATCCTTGTGATGTTATAAGGATGAAAGTACCCTAATAATATTCTTAGAAGGGGTAACTACTTGAAAGATAAGAACATTAGCATCAGGCCCTGTTACTTACCAGTACTATCAGTTATTATTTTAACACAGTCAATAGACCTTTTACATTCATTTTTGAAAGAAGAAAATCCAAGTGTCTAGGTATCTATTTTGAATTAATGTCATAGTCTTCTGTGGTATTTATTTTTTAATGTAAACTTCCATACTCCATAAACTGATATTTAAAAAAGTACTATGAAGAATTCTTACATTTTTCAGTATTTCAAGAGCAAAGGAAAAAAGTTCCAGTTGAGGCTTATAAATGATCCAAAATGGTTCATCCATCTCTAATCTCCATGGCTAAACGTAACCAAGGCAACTAAAACAACACCATATGGCATGTATCCAGTTCAAAATACAGCTTTTAAGTAAAGATAATGCACAAATATTGATAGAAGGAAAACTGATAAGCTGAAGAGAAGTGTATTCTTAAATTAAATTAAGGAAGGAACAGGGTTGCCTGTATTTCCTCAATTTGAATAAGAAATCCCATTAAAGTCTTGATGTCAGGCCTATTGATTTCCTGCATTTTATTCCATAATCTATGGCTACTCTTAAAGTGTAAACTATCAAATTATGTCTTTATGGAATAGGTTTTTAAAGCAAAACCATGTAAAAATAACAATAAAAATGCCACAGAGCTGGTAATATCAGAAAGAGAAGACAACTTAACTTGAAGAGGTTTAACTTGAAGAGACAACCAACTGTTCCTTTCCCTTTGCCCACCTGCTACCAAGCTAGTACATGCCTAATCTAACTTGAGTTTTTGGCAACATGACTAAGCAGTGCTTTCTTACAGTAAGAAGTGCCAACACTGGCAATGACACATGTGTCATAAGCCTATATTTCCCTTTATAAATTGGAATACTATTACAAATGCATCTGCATCATTTCTGGGAGAGAAATTGAAACTGGGCAAAGCCATTATTTTCACCACAACATAAAAGTATAATTGCAATAAATGGGAATGATTTGCAGTCAGAATCCTTTCATTTTGTGACATTCTTCCTACAGTATATGGCAGCCCAATTATGTCTCCACTGAAAATAATTTGAGGCTTACTCCCTGTCTTGAAGCTGATAGGTGCCCAGGGTCCCCTTGGATGGTAATAGAAGTTCTGTGTGCTTGGATTTGCTTCACAGAGTGTGAAGTAAAATAAAAAAGAGGACTGTCGGGAATATTCACTTGTAAAATATCCACATGCCAAGAATAAGAGACAAGGATGGAAAACACAAATTATTTGTTGTCATCTTTGCTCTAAGACAGACTTTGAACAGCTGTAATATTAACAATCAGTCCATCCCTATGGTTTAGACCAATATAATACCTCCACTTCACATTACTATGGATGTTATAGTGTCTGTGAAATTAATTGGTGTCTGTCTAATTCATAATGGACAGGTGTCCCTTAGATAAAACTACTAATGCAAGGGACCTCCTGCTAAATTAATACCCCTGCTAAAAGTCTGATGGGAGAAATGGAGAAAGAGCAGAGACCTGGTCTATACACAAATTGATTGAAACAAGAGATGGATGGTGGATGGGGGTCGTGGGAGATGAGCCACTCATATCCTTATTTGTCTATGTACAACAACAACAAAAAAAGAATCATAGCTCCAGAACATGATCAAAATTTCATTTAAAAAGTTAAAAAATTCATCTAAACTCCTGAGTTTTTAGGTCTACACATTTTTAAATGACCAGCTTATATTGTTTCCCCAATCAAGGTTCTATTTTCTTTGACAGTATATTACCAAAGTCAGGCAAAGACTGATTGTTTCTCAGTGCCAGTAATTCTGTCCTGCTGCACTGGACATATTTTGAACAGGAATATGTGGGTGATGAGATTCTCTCAATTTTATTTTTTTTTCTTGCACATCAATGTCTCTGGTCTATTTCATCAGAAGAAAATAAAAACCCAGACAACACAGCATATGAAGGGCAGGCATTGAGAAGACAACTGCCCTCTGAAGAAAAATTAGATGAAAAGAGAAGAGATTCCAGATTGAAGTTCAGTACACGGAATAACCTTCATCATTTTTACATTTGTTCTAAGGTTTGACTTCTGCAATTGCTAGTCATAGAGTATTCAAGTGCAAAATGCTCTCTGTGTTCAAGATAAATGAAATAAAATTAATCTGTTTCTTTCACAGCCAAGCAAAAAATAGTCTTTCTTTTTCTTTTTCTCTTTTTAAATAAAATCAGAGCCCCACTAAAACTACATGGAAGGAGAGACAATAAAATTCAGTCACACACATTTACATATTTCTTTATATACCTATATGCATATGTATGTAAGTATTAAGAGGTAGACTTTAAAGAACAAAGTTCCAGCAAGAGAAGTTGCCTCAGAATTTCATATGGGAAAAGTCAGGAGTAGGTGAGAAAGCTATATGCAGAGAAAATCTACTATTTCAAGTTTCTGAAAGTTATTGCTCTTTCAGAGAGAACCCATTGCTCAGAAAAGACTGAGAAGTCAGTGTTGCGTTCCCAGTCTCAAACCATTGAACTTACTATATGGTTCCTCCAATTCCTTTCATGAGATCATTGATTCAAATCTGAAAGTTCATCTAGTCTAACCACTTCATTTTAGAAATGAAGAAACAAAGGCTTAGGGAGATTGTATGACTTACCCAGGACAGAGAAATAAAAAGTAGCAGTAATGTGATAAATCTAGTCCTTCTGAAGTCAAATCCAATGTTCTTTTCATATGACTATGTTTTCATTTTCATTGTATCCTAGTGGTGGAACCTATGTTTAATCAGGTAATCATTTCCTTTCTTAACCAAAATAAATACAGTTGAGTGTTATCTGACACAGAGAGGGAGTGAAGTGATTTATTTAATCTTTCTAGCATTCACACCATCCTTGGATTACCAATTTTCAAAAAAAAAAAAGTAAAATTGGAATATCCTGCAAACGAACTATATTGAACATGAATTAAGATTCAGAGAGCATTTCAGATTCTTGCAGTATCTTGGCATCACTGTTATGAGCATCAGTTATCTCTGTGCTACTTAAATATGCAGAAGGAGCAGCTAGTAGATATTTTCAGTTGATAGAATGTTGGAAATCAGGTTTTACTGTAATGATTTCAACTAGGCAAATGATTAAGACTAGATTTTCCTATTTGTGAACTCCTTGGACATGCTAGATATATTGATTACAATTTATTTACAAGTTTAAATGCTCATGAATCTGCATTTTGCACATACGTGCAGTTTGATTTGAAATATCTTAAGCTATTAAACTTAAACATTAGACAGTCCATGAAAGAAATGGAGACATTCAAATTATCATAGGTCCTGAAAACAGAAAGTCAATATCTTTTGGATAGACCATGTCTATCCAAAGCTGGCAGATCTTATAGCAACCTCTAGGTAGATAAAGGCCTGAACTTGGGTGATGGCTCTGTGAGTATAGAGATGAGGAGGTATATGAGAAATGCTATAAAGGTAAAATGACTAGAAAACAATAGAAAATGACAAGTGTATGTAAAGAGTGATAATAACATTGACTTTATGATCATGAGTAACTAGGAATATAGTGATACCCCGTATAATAATAGGAAGGTTAAGAAGAATTGAGCTTTTGAAGGGGAAAGATGTTGAGCTGTATTTCAAATGAAGTTGGAAATAGGTGATAATGGGCTTGAAAGAGAACTAGGGTAGGATATATAAATCTGGAGATCATAAAGACTATAACTGAACTCATAGGAGATAATGAAATTACTAAGTGAGATAATATAGTATAAAACAAAAAGAAAAGAGAGTGAAGTTGAGAGCTTTGGAGGAAACCCACGGCTAGTGGGCTAGCCCAATGAGTGGACAACTAGCAAAAGAGACTGAGAAATAGATGAATAGATAGGAACAGAACCAGGATTGATTAATATCATAAAAACATAGATAGAAGAGAGTTTCTAGGAAGTGAGGACCAACAGTGTCTCCTTCAAAAACTCCTCTTCTTGCCCACTCTGTAATATTGGACATGTCCCAAAAGCTCTATCCTAGGTCCTCTCTCTTCTGTATTCTCTCCTTGGAGATCACCATTCTGAGGACATTGATTATCATCTCAATACAGAAGATTCCCAAATCTTTAACTCACCTAGACAATTAAAATACCAGGTAGAATACCAATACCAATACCAATTAGAACACCAAGTAGAATACTACTTTGTCTTCAGGCCAATGTTTTCTGTCTAATCAAATCAGAATTTCACACCACCGACCATGTAATTCAGAGACCTCTAGGTTGTACAGTATATAGAGTGCTGGACCTGAAGCCCAGAATCTATCTTCCTAAATTCAAATCTGGCCTCCGACACTGACTAGTTGTGTGACCCTGGGCAAGTCACTTAACCCCGTTGCCTCAGTTTCCTTGTCTGTAAAAGGAGCTGGAGAAGAAAATGGCAAACCACTCCAGTATCTTTTCACAAGAAATCCCAAAATGGGGTCATGAAAAGTCAGATACAACTGGAACAACTCAACAACAACAACAAGACTATGTAATTTTCTTTATCTTATTTTGTCTTTATCTTGTCTTATTCTAGTCAACTACTCAAAAAAATCGTCAATGGCTTCTTATTGCCTCTAAGATAAATACAAACTTTTTAAAGAGTCTGCATGGTCCAATGGAAAAAATATTGGGTTGAAGCAGGAGAACTTGGCTACAAATTTTTAATTGTCCACTTACTACTTGAATGAACATGGCCTAGTCAGTTAACATCTTTGGAACTCAGGCTCATTATCTATAAAATAATCTACTTGGACAAGACAACTCCTAAGTTCTCTTTCAGTTTTAAATCCATGAAAATATCCTGACATTCAAGGCCATCCAAAATCTGTCTCTAACCTATCTTTCCTGTTTTATATCACAGTATTCCCCGTCCTGCACTATATATTCCAACCAATTTATGCTTCCCATCATTTCCTGCTCTTTTTTGATATCCTATTGTTTCCCTTCTTTTGTTTATCATATTCCTTAAAACTAACCTCAACTTCCTTCTTCCTCACAAAATCAAAGAATCAAAGAATTTTAGCATTGGAAGAGACATCAGTGGTCACCTAGTCTAATCCACACCTGAACTATAATCCCCTCTACAACACCTTCAACAAGTGGTCATCCAATCCTTTCATGCATGTCTCTGAGGAAGATCTCACTGGTCTCAAAGGCAGCCAATTTCACTTTTGAATTACTTCTATGATTAGGAGACATTTTCCTTACATCAAGACTAAATTTATCTCTACAATATCTCCCTTAGTTCTGTCCTTAGTTCTGCCCATTTAAAAAATATGAAAAATCTAAACTCTTCTATGTTACAAACCTTCTTATATTTGATAAGTCATCAAACCCACTTCCTCTCTAGTCCCTAATCTAAATCTGCAATTCTCTATGCTAAGCACTGTTATAGCTTTCAACTGGTCCTTATAAGGCAAGAACTTGAGACTATTCACCATTCTGGTTGCCTTGCCTCAGATGCTGCCCATATTATAGTTAATGTCCTCCCTAAAATGTGGCGCCTAGAATGTAATACAATACTACAGATGTGGTCTGAGCAGGGTAGAGTATAGTAGGAATATTATCTCCTTATTCCTGAAAGGGACCCATGATTGCAACAGCTGCTAAAACGTGTGAGAGTTCAGTACTCTAAAATCCCCAAATCCTTTTCATAAAAATTTATATATACCCACAATTCTCCCACTTTATATTTAGGAATTTCCTTTCTGTACTCTTGTAAGACTTCATAGTTATTCCTATCAAATTATATCTCATTTGATTCAGCCCAACATTCTTACCTCTTCTATTATTTTCATATCTTTTCTCTATCAGCAACATATTAATGGCCCACAGAAAATGTGTTTTATCTGGAAGTATAAGAAGGATGCTAATTATATAATTCAAGACTTGATTAAAAACAAGTTTAAAAGGACAGGATGTAGAGATCTCTAGGGCATTTTGTTAAAGACCTTACTAGTTTATATCAAATAATTAATACGTGTTTGTTTAGCTTGCCTATTCAGTCAGTTACAAATCATTCTTTCTCTACTATGAGTCAGACCACAGCTTAAAAGGGCCAAGGTCTCCCATTGCATCCTGGGCCATCTCTAGGTATCTTGATGGATATCTGAATGCTCAACCCTCACTTTTACAACCCTCACTCACTCATATCAAACTCAACTGCAATCATGTCATCATTTCCCTGATGTCCTGGTCCTTCTTGAGAATGAAGGACAAACACAACCTGTGAGTAAGCCAAGCTGCCTGAATGGGGACCCAGCTAGTTGGGTAACTGAGCTCAGCACCTCTGCCTCTGCCCCTTCTGTCCACTTCTTTGATGGTCAAAAGCTGCCTAGTCAATTTGGAGTTTACTGCCTAGATCTCTTTCTCAAAGACTAAGACAAACCTATTTTACTCGAGTTCATAGATTGGACAACAATAGGTCCTTCCCCAAGTACCACTTAACGGCTATTTTTTGACACTCTTGGTTCAGAGTAAATGTAAACAGTTACTGTTTCTCTTTTAGCCAACAACCCTAAGAGTTTTCCCCTCCCAGTTTTTGTTTGTATTTTTTAATTGGAGGGGCCATCCTTTGACTCACTTCTTAAAGAGACCTTTTCATTTAATGGGCATTACCTCACTCAGAGTGAGAACCTGCAAAAACTTAGCCAAAAAGGACCATGTTCTCCCACTGCCTCCTGGGCCATCTCCAGTTATCCTGATCAACATATGGCCACTGGATGCAGATGATTCTAGAGTAGAAAGTGAGACTGGTGACTTTGCACAGTCCTCCTTCACTCAAATCAAAGTCAGCTACTCATCATATCATCATCTCCCTAATGTCATGATCCTCTTTGAGAACAAAAGACAAATAACCAACAATAACAACAATCTGTCTTTTCCAGAAGCAGCATGAGAATTCCTACTCAACTCTCATCATCAATTTAATCTGTTAAAATCTTTGTCTTCCATTAAGGTCTAATTTAATTTCCACCTCCTCCTTCTCAATATCTTTGTTTATTTTCCCAAATGGAAGTGATCAACTATCCTTTAAGATCTCAGAGTACTTTGTGCAAACAATTTCTTTACATTTATTGGTGAATTTGCAATAAAGATATATATTATATATAGGCATGTGTGCATGTATAATTTAACATACAATACCATGGAATATATACTAATATCTCTTATAATACTATATTCTATATAATTACATATAATATATACACACATATCTACATACATACACATATATATACACATAACCTATATATACCTTATCTCCTCTCATACATTATAAGCTATTTTAAAATTAGTAATGAATAAAATAAAATAAATACAATAAATAATAATAATAATAACAATAAATTTATAATAAATCAATAATAAAATAATAAATAAATTAAAAATCAATCAATTAAAAGTAAAGGTTATATATGATTTAATTTTTATATCTACTAACTAAATACTCAAAGTACCTTTTATATAGTAGTTCTTTGACACATTTGTCATTGAATTATATTTTAACTGCTCTAGTTGTTAGAAAATATTTCCTATATTAAACCAAAATTTCTCCCTTTCCAAGTTTGTACCAAGGAATTCTAGATAACACTTCAGAGGTCATAGAAAATAAATCCAATCACTTTTCCATATGATAACACTTTAAATATATGAAGACATTTGCTATGTGTCATACCTATACTTCTCTTTTCCGAACTTTTCCACACACATATCTTTCTATTGTTCTTCAAAGAATATGGTTTCAAGACCCATCACCATTCTGTGTACCCCTCTTTGAATAGGTACCCATTGACCTTTCTTAATATTTTGGCAGAATTAAACATAATATTAAAGACACAGTTGGCACAGTCTTAAATGGAGAAATGAACTTCACTGGCATCAAGGCCCACACAGAAACATTAGGTGTACTGACACTGATGATATTAAGAAGAATAAACTCTTGCAAAAGTAGAGACCCATTCATCTTCCTTTCTAAGGCATCAGACACAATTCTGCAACATCTGAATATATTCTGAGTTCCTTTTGATTTTAATGATTTCATTTAGCTTATCACAATGAAAATCTAACTAGCTATTTGCATTACTAATAACCTTCTTTCCTAATATGGGCATGTGTTGTCTTTAACTGTTCTTCTGCATTTGGAAGTACCCAAATTAATCATCTATTGAAAAGACATCAACTAAATGGGCCCATTTCCGTATCATAAAAGTGGACATCTCAGTGTGTTTACCATCTAATTGGTTCTTTCAGTGAAAACAAGGGGAATTAGGGACCTGAACAGGGTTAGGGAGACCAAATGTGTCACAATCTGACAAATCAATTACAAAATTTCTAAGCAAATGTTTTTGAAAATAACAAGGCCTCCATATGGCTATTTTATTCTTTGATATTTGCCATACAGTTACAAGATAAAGAAAATGTGTTAGTCTTACCCTGCCAGGTATGTTTTCTGATGTTACCATTATGTTAAGTAGGATATCATCAGAAAGAATGACATGACAAGATAACCCACTCTAGTCCAGTAGTGGTTAAGCACAGGAAGGAGGCCTCCATCCCTCCATGTGTTCACAAGTTGAGTTAAGAAAGGAGTCTGGCCTTTATCTAGTCATAAATGCTGATGGAGTCTCTTTAATCAAGAAGTCTCTACTCACACAGCCATTTCAAAACAAACATACATTCCTCTTAGATGAGCATTGTGTATAAAAAAAATGACCATTTGTAGTACAGTGAAAACAGCATTGGCTCTGGAGTGTAAGTCTATATGTCTGAAGTCCAGCTCTGCCAGGTTTTATCTCCGAGTAAACACAAAACCCCCTTAAACATAAGCTTCCTAATTTGTAAAATGAAGGATTTTGACTCAATTACTTCTGAAGTCCCTTCCAATTCTAAAAGCAAGACAATTATTAAAAAATACATCATTCATTAAGCACATTGTCCAGAGGTAGCACACATTTAATGGTTTATGTGAGATAAATACAACACAGGCAATCTTGACTAGAGAATGAATAATGTTCCAAAAGATCACATGTAATTCAGCCTCTTAAAACTGGGAACACATTGCCCCCATAAAAAAAAACTTTCTAATTGGTGATTAAGTTTTAAGGCTGAGCAACAAAGCCTGTAGAACCCACAATGTACATGCATATTAACGCTATAGTTTTCATTATGGCTTATTATCATCATTATTACATGAGGAAAAGAAAAGCATTCTTACTTCTATCAAGGAATATCAGGAACAAAGAATCCAACTTGGTGACATCCATAGTGCATAGATTCCTATTGTGATATAGACATTCCTAGGAGGACTAGTAACCAGTGACTAGTAACTCTGTGCCCTAGTTTCTCTACCTGTATAATGAAGAGATTGAACTTCAAGTTCTGTACAATTCTATATCTATGATCATGTAAGTAAAATAGCACCACTGTCTCACTAATGATGGTCAGATTAAGAGAAGTAAAAGTAAGCTCTTCCAAAAAGGAGAAAAAAGGGCATTAGATCAAGAAATGATCATGAAATCCAAATGGAAAAATAAAGTAAATGCATTTTGCTATTACTTCTCTGCATGAAAAGAGTCCCAAAAGTCTGTAACTCAGAGATGAGCAGACACCTGGAACAAGAAGAGGAGAGAAGAGAAAAATATCATAATTTCTTTGTGTGAAGAGATAGCCATTGCCTTCAGTGAGACAAAGGAAAGGAGAATGAGGCTGAGGAGGAATTGGAAGGTGAAAACCTCAAGATTTATAGATAGATTAAATATAATGAAGAAAGGAATAGTGTAAAAGTCTGGTCTTTTTAAATTGAAGCTTAATGGTACTATCCACTTTGATTTGGAAACTGGGTGTAAAGAAAGCAATACATTAGCAATTGGAGAGCTCACTCTGGTCCTTGGCCCCCAACACTCCTCCCCTTTACAAATCCTATTCATCTTCGAAGATTCATAGGAAGTCCCATTTTCTCCATGAAGCCTTCTGCTATGTGGCACAATAGAGTTTTGGAGATGGAATCAAGATGATCTGAGTCCAAATTCTGTTTCATAAATGTACTAGCTTTATGACTCTGGCAAAGCCACTTAGCTTCCATTTACCTTAGTTTTTTTTTTTTCATAAATAAAATGTGGATTGCAGTGACACTTATTTACATAGAATTAAAAATAGAAAGCACCTTAGATGCCAATGAAGTTGATCCCATCATTTTCCAGATAAGAAAACTGAGATCAAAGAGGTTGAATAACATACTCAGGGTTATGTCTCTGAAGCAGGACTGATCCCAGGTCTTTCTAACTTCAAGGTGTTATCCTCTACACCAGACTGTGTATCCTTTTGGATTACTCACTCATTAGATAATCAGTCAGTCAGTAAACATTTATTATGCACCTACCATGCTCCAGACACTGCACTAGGCTTATGACCAATCATAAGATAGCTTGCATTGTCACTTCACTGTTTAACTTGTGTTCTCTGAGAGAGTGAGGCTGATGACTTTGTGCAACTCTGCCTCACTTTAATCCAGTACATGCCCAAGTCAAGATATCACCCCATGATGTCATTAGCCTTCTTAGAAATAAAGGATGAATGACAACTTTGTGCAAGTTATTGAGCCAAAGGCTGAATCATAAAGTGGATTATTGTGTCAACCACTCTGGCATTATCCTTGTTGAAAAATCTAAAATAGAGCTTTTACTAGAATTCTAAGAAATACTGTATATATTAAAATAGTAATCACCTTTGCAAAACCAATCAATCAAAAAGTATTTATTAAATACCTACTATGGATCATGTACTTAAAAATTCCCCCTTTATGTATTAGAAAGGGTAAATGTTATGAAATGAACACTATGGATAACAACAACAACATACAGACTTTGGGGTACACATTATAGAGTTTGTTTTGGATGGCATAGATAAGCATATTGTAAACCTTTCAATATGTAAAAGCATCACATGGTGTAGCATTCAATTGTGTATTTAGCTGTCATTCCTG
Organism: Pseudocheirus occidentalis; assembly: GCA_028646575.1. NCBI lineage: Eukaryota > Metazoa > Chordata > Mammalia > Diprotodontia > Pseudocheiridae > Pseudocheirus > Pseudocheirus occidentalis. Next base: position 60,310,536 of record CM053597.1, read on the forward strand.
TATCATAATTTGTAATAATTTATGAAACTTCAAAGGGAGAATAGATGAATGCTTACATGGAGGACCTACTGATGTAGGTCTCCTTTATATTTCCCCTTGAAATATAAAACCAAGGTCATGAGCACTTATGGTTATTAAATATTCCAAAACGTGCATTGTCAAAAGAAGGTGCTTTAAGTCTTCTCCTTGGCTGAATTCTATTCTGTGCAATAGGCTTCGATCTTTCTAAAATAACTACCCATTTCCAATTACAGTGTGAATCAATTAGAAGGGGTCATCCACCTTGATTAGAACTCTAAACTGCAAATCAGAGAGCTTTTCCAGATGTGAAATGACCTCTCCTCTTCCCATTCATGCCACCTGAGTCATAAGTAGTGAGGAAAGAGTGAGCTAGATAACAGTAGTTGTGAACAAAGGTTTTATTAACCCATGTGGCGCTCCTGTCAATGTCAGATATTGGCAATATTCTAAAACTGGGACCTCCTTCAGTAGATATACTTCCAAATATGACATCTACCACAATGGTGTCCACATGCTAAGTGCTTTGGTGCATGTAAACAAGAACATTAATAAAATATGTATGCCTGCAATGCTCTCATTTTTCCAGTTATTCCAAATTAGATTACAAAATTTTAGAAAAGAGTTGAGATTCCAGCACAAAATGAGTTTAGAGAAACAAATACCAAAGCTAAGGAAGTATAATATTTGCATTTGCTCTTTTTGTTTTCTTACATTTGCACAAAACAAAAGTTTTTTTCAGGTAACTGTATACTTGATAAGAAAGTACAAAATCGGCCTGTTATAGATAGTGTGTGAACCTGAACCACCTAATGAAACTGTTCCTTCATTGCTAAAAACAAAACAAAAAAACCACCCTCACATTTGCCAATAGACACTGCAAAATGTGACCTGGACGAGATTCATGAATGTTCTTGAAATGATCGATTTAATATGGAATGAAGAAAACAGAGAGTAGGAAAGATGATCATCATACCTCTGCAGGCTGGGAAAAGAACCCAAACGAAAGCAATGCTTTTTCTCTAACCCAAATGCCGACACTGCTCTTGGCAAGGTCCAAACCCATGCTGAACAGAGAAGATCTGATAGCCTGCTAAGAAGGGAGCTTCTTTGGAATCTTTGAGCTAAAGCCAAACCAACCTCCAGCCACATCCTGAAAAACATACTTCTCACCCCCAATGCTTCAACATGAATCTTGGCACATAAAAGACTCAGGTGGGCCCCATTTTAGATTGCTACAGGAATGTTCTCTAAGGAAAGAACTCTTTCCCCTCATCTACAACACATTTCAAAGTTCAATCACTTTTCTGCTTATCTAATTTGATTCCCTCAACTGTAGAAAATTGTGAATTTCCCACTGTAAGAAAGAACTATAAAAGATCTCAGTTTTTTGCCATACCTAAGACATCAGATATCATTCAGGACTACTTCCTTATCTGAAAGTCAATGAAGGTGCTGGCCCTGAGGTCCACTCTGAGAAGGATATCAAAACCAGGTCAATGAGAGCTCAGGGTCAATAGGTAAGTGAGGAAATGAGTGTTTTCTGAGTACCAAGATGGATTTCCTAAGAACTTGACTGCAAAGCCACCTCTATTTAAAGCATCAGAGCCTTGAAATGGGGTCTATTTAATTTATCTCCAAGTATTCAACCACATAAGTTGGCAGGTGAATGGCCCTTAGGATACAACATCAAAGCTGATGTTAATGCCTTTTCTTTAATGTCATTTACACGATAAAGTTATAACAGTTTCTGACATTGAACCATTTGACAGAGCCAAGGACTTTTTTGCTTATTTTCTTGTTTACATCACTCATTTTCATGAGATTTTGAGTTACAAATTTTCTCCCCATCTTTCCCTTACTCACCACCTGTAAAGCCAATCAGCAGTAGATTCCTGAGAGAATGCTACTGTGAACAGCCTTTAAGATTCAGATTACACAGTATGAGTGAACAATCTGTTTATTCCATTACAAAATCAGATTCAGTACAATGTTCACAGTTTCAACAGTTCACAATATTATATACAATATTGAGAACAAGGAAAGTCTCAATATTATATCTTATTACAGAAAGGAACAAGGAACAAGAGAAGAATCAGCTG